>CM035229.1:38325462-39525462 GCA_020226215.1 Sindora glabra
TTAATTTAAGATATACTTATTACTTACTTACTTACTTAATTTTTATTCATTTATTATTTAAAATATAAATAAATTATTTATTAAAATCATGAGTTATAAATTAATAAAAAAAGATTAAATTTGAAAAAATATGGAAAGATATCATCTTATAGCTATAAGTTACTCAAAGTAGAATACTAAATTAGAACTTTTTTGATCTGTTGGTATGCAAAATACCTCTAAAAATTATGATGGTCACAAATAGGCTTCATACAAAAATCTAAATAAAAGCACCAAATTATAAAGAAAAATAAAAAATAAAATGAAAAGAAATAGAGACGCAAAAAAGAAGAAATAGGGAGATATATGAGGAAAAGTCATCAGTCGGAATAAGTAGTAGGCTAAGCTTAATCTACCTTGAGAGGTAAGTGAACACTTCTATTTATAGGTAACTAATACAAAGATAAGATTACATGTACAAGTGGTAGTTTCTCATAGGCTACTTATATTACAACATGATAAGATAATTATAAATATTAGACATGTGAAAAACATTAAGTCCTAAGGTTAACATAGAATATGCTTTTAAGGATTATGGCAGGGACTTTTTTTTCCAAAGCCAGTGCTTTTTGAGTCATCAAATCTATTTGATCATACCATAACTTCATCTAGATGCATCATTTCCTAGATTTGATAAGTGTATTAGCATCTTTAGGAATACTGAAAAGGAAAGATTCCATTTGACTAGTCATAATATATGCTTACTAACCATACATTATTAGGTAAGATAGTTGAATCAATTCCATTGACAAGAGCCATGGTTGCATGAGCATACCTCTAATACGAATGTTTTGTCTAAGGATACTTGATGAAATTTAATTCAATAGCAATCTCAATTAGAGAGTGGAAATGTTCCTTAAAATAGATAACCTTTTTTATCAATTCTAAATACTGATTGAATGAAATAGAATGAAAACAAAATTAAATGGAGGTTCTTGAAACTCTTGTTTCCATTGATTTAAGCACTTGAACAAGGACAACCACTAGGCAAAGTAGGATTATCGAGCATATGGTCTTTCTAAGCAATGTTTTGATACCTAGATTGGACTAGTTGATTCAACTAGTCTAATTGGGAATAACCTTTAGACTATGGTAAAGACTTCTTTTTCTAAAGCCAATATTTTTTAGTTATCAAATTTATCTAGTCATACTATAACTTCATCTAAATGCATTATTTCCTATACTTGATAAGTGTATTAGAATTTTTGAGATTATTGAGGAGGAAACATTCCATTTGACTAAGGTAAAATAATTGAGCCATGGTTGCATTAACATGTCTCTAATGCGAATATTTTGTCTAAAATACTTAATGAAATTTGATTTAGTGGAAATCTAAATTTGACAGTGGAAATGTTCTTTAAAATATATTACCTTTTTTGTTAGTCTTAAATACCATTTAAAGTGAAACAAAATGAGAACAAAATCAAATGGAGGTTCTTGAAACTCTTGTTGCCATTGATTTAAGGGCTTGAATAAGGATAACCACTAAGGAAACTAGGAATATCAAGCATATGATCTTTTTAACAATGTTTTGATGCTTGTATTGGATTGGTTGATTCAATTGGTCTAATTGAGAGCTAACCCTTATCGATTCACCGTTGCCTTAAACCTATAGTGGTAAGTGAACTAATTTGAGTCACATTGAACTGCTACTCACCTAGTAAACCCATGAATCTGGTGTTGATCAATTTGATAGGTGACCAAATTAGTCCATAAGCTTCATTGAAAAAAAGTAAACATGCCCATATGAGAGAAATCGAACTTGTGGCAATGAGCAAGGGACATAAGCCTTAACAACGAATATAAGGCTATTCATTACTTAATTATTGCCATTCAATATATTTAAATAATATTTTGATCTTTTAAGTTATCATCTCAAAAATGACTTTTAATTTTTTTCATTTCATTTTTATTTTTCCAATAAAATTACCACTAAATTTCTTCTAGTGAACATATATTTTTTTAGCAAATAAATTTAACACTTTAGATAATTTGAATTTTACATTGTTAACTACTTTTAATAATTTAAAAACAAACATTTATATATAATGTGATATATTAAATTTTGGATTTAAATTTAATTCATTATCAGTGTAAATCAATTTTACATTATCACTTACTCATGTAATGCCATATTAATAAAAGACTATTAAAAATTTTTTACTGCAGTTAAAAACTATTAACTATTATTAATTTTTTAATGACATATTTCCTTTTTATTTGCTAGTAGTATAAATTTTTTTATACTGATAGTGAATTAAATTTAAAGTCTTAAATTTTTTATAATATATATACCTATGAAAAAATATTTAAGTCGATTCAACCATATGATTTAACCAATTGAATTAGTCTAATCTTAACTTAATCACTATGTTAGGTTGAAGATTAGAATGAGTTTTAAAACACTGCTTCTAACCTTCCAATAATAGCAAGATTTATGAAAGGCATAACTTTTTTTGTCAGTCAAGCAACTAATGGTGTAATTTTTTATTAAATTTCTAAATAAAGCATATCTCATTTTAAGCAATGAGCTGTAATTATTAAGTCAAAAATAATGAAATATTTTGAATTTTATGATTATAAGTTTCCCATCAACCATAGTTATCTTTTGTTAGAATAGGATGTTCATATTTATAAGGTATTTGTGGTTTGATGGAAGAGTCATAATCATAAGATTCAAAATATTTTTAATTTTACAATATCAATCATGTGCATTATTCTTATATTCCATCCTATATTGTAAGCATTGAAGGACTAAAGCTTGCAAAATCTAGTAAATTATTTCAATATGAAGAAAATAGAATAGATCTTTTTAACAAATAAAAATTTGCAATAAAGATTTTAATTTCTTCAATATGAGGAATTGATGGTTATGTTGTAAATTTTAATAACAATGTACTATAACTTTTGTATAGGTCATTGTTTTATAAGAAATATATAATGTATAATAATTTGTAAATTACTTGAAATAATTAATTATAATATTTATTAGTTAATATTGATAGTATTGTTAGAAAAATGTCAGGATGTAGAAAGATAATAATATTATTTGAAAAAATTGATGTTCATTAAAAAAATGTTAAGATGAAGAAGTTATGTTATAAAAAAATAAAGAATAAATTATGTTAGTTATTTACTAAAGAATAGACGTAGTTTTGAAAAATTTAAGAATTGTATTAGAAAATTTGTGATAAAGTTACTATGTCGATTTTTTAACCTAATTAACATAAAAAAGTATAGCACTGACCACTTAACTTGTAATAAATGGTAAGCATCTGGTAGCAAACATTTACTAATGATGACATTTACAAGGTATCCAAAAATTACCAAAATTTAATACATTAGTTTAAGTAATTAAAGACATCAGTTTTAGTTTAATAATTGATGTATATTATTTTTTTCATTTTGTTTATATATTCCTCTCTCACTCCATTTTTCGTTTAGGTAACTCAAGAAGATAACATAATCATTTTTACTGCATATTTAGAAAAGCTTGAATCTTACGATTATGAACATTCTATTAAACTACAGCCATCTGTTGTCCTCAAATGGATGGTCATGAACAGAAGATATTCAACATTTGATGTGATTGCCATGATTATAAGATTTGAAATATTTTTAAGTATACAGCATCGATAAGTGTATTGTCCTCATATTCCACTCAATATTGATTTTAAGTACTGATTATATTATGAATTATATTAATTTTAATTTAGGACTACGTAATGATTATGTTGTAAATTGTATTGATAATTTGGTAGTTTTTGTATAACTTATTATTTTAGAAAAATTGTATTCAAAATCTTTTAGCAAGATTGAGTTAAAAACTTTAAGGAATTATTATTCATTCACTCTTAAGTAAGTAATTTTCCTATGAAACTATTTTTTTTAGGAAGTTTTGATTTTAAAAGATAAAGAATAACAAATTTAGTTTGAATATGGTTGTTTGGTAGTTAATAAAGGCAAATTAATCAATTTTTAACCTCTTCTCATCCTTTCGATTACCAAGTAATCTATTTAAGTTTCATTAATTTGCATATTTGTAATTCTAATTCATTTGTAATGGAAAATTAGGGATTTTGCCAATTATAGCATGAAAGTTTATTATGGATGTGAAATTATGGTTGCCATAAGTTTGAGAATGCATATAGTTGTTAGTTTGGGATGAAAACTGAATGAGAAGTTTAAGCTATGGATTGATTAGGAAATCTGATGTTTTGTTTAGTGAGTTTTGGTAAAAAGATGGAAAGTCTAGCTATATTCGACTATAATAATCAAATATAGCCTAAAGAATATGCTTAAGATCTGCATTTGATCACCATAGTCGAAAACCTAAAAAAATTATTGTCTCTGGATGTAAGTAATCTATTGTTATATTTGATTACTTTCTATTTGTGAACTAGGTAATAGAGTACAATAGTAGAACACCATCTATTTATGAATTAGGTAATAAAACATAGTAGTAGAATATTTCCAAATTGTGAAATGGTAATAGAGTATAGTAGTTTTGACAACCTAGGTAAAAGACTATGGTAGTGGATTACTTTTGGTTTTGAATAAGGTTATTAACAATTGAAGCATTGAATTCTTAAGTGGCAATGTATGAATATTTGAAAAGTGTAAAATGATGAGGAATTGATATGAGCATACAAATAAGAGTAGGAAATTATGTGATCTCATTATATATGCTAGGGAACATGGTAACCTAAATTGATCTACATTGTAAAGAAATTTAGTTGAATATTGTATGAGAATGTACATAATTAGTATTATCAATGCTAACATTCCAAGGAGGATATGTTGTTGGATGAAAATATGAACTAATTGGTATTATTAATGCTAACATTCCAAGAAGGATATGTTGTTGAATGAAAATATGAACTTTGGATGGTAGTAACTGGCTACATAGTCAATTACAAGACCAAAATTTAGTTTCCAAGCTCATATACTTGACTAGGGTAATTGAGTACGCTCTTGTATACTTCTAATTCTAATTGTATTTAAATGTTGTTAGTTTAGTTTATGTGTGTGTGTATGTGGATGAGTTACAAATATGCTTATTAGTATTCCAATCAATGATAGAAGGCTATGAGAGAATTAACATATGATATGAAATTATGTGTGAATATAAAGATGTACATCTAAATTGTTTAGTATTATCATAGATGATAATGTATTATTATGATTATTTAATTTATTATTTGCAAAATGTAGTTGGAAAGGAATTTTGTATAATTTGATGATGAATTCTTGTTGAGGGATGTATTAATGTTTAGAAATCCAAAATGGAAGAATTGTGTTTGAGAAATGGAGGGATTGTTATTGTGAATGAAATATTGTGAAAAGATATTGAAATTGAACTAGTTTACGGATGGCAGGATGAAAGGAGGCATAAGGTGATTTAATTATTTTTATTTATTTATGTTGGTACAAAAACCTAGGTTTTCTTTATATGAAATAAAGAATTAATTCTTGGGAACTCTTATTTGTAAACAATGAATGTTTTATAGATTAGCTTGTTTAGATTTATTAATCTTGAAACCTAAGATGCACTATTTCGGCTTGACCTATACTTTTCACTTTTATTAATAATATTAATATCAAAGTTTGATATTATATGCACTCCATTCAACTATCATATGCTTAAACCTCTTAATCATATTTCGTGGCACATTTACTTGAAAAGTAAAAGTCTAAATAGAAAATATATGGGGCAAAATTAATCTCAAGCATATATTTCATAAAAAATTATGATGCAAAGAAAATAAGGTAAATACTAAGAACAATAAAAAATATATAGTGTACAGCATATAATTCTAAATTAACTAAAAAGAATAAATACATGAGAATAATAGCTCATCACATAGGAATACAAATTTAATGGAAGGAGATTCATTCAACATATAATACCTTGAAATGCATCATAACAAAATAGTGCAAACTTTGATTGAAGCTGACTATTCCATGTGAAGTCGTAAATATATTCCTTTTGTAAATGAACAATACTAAAGCGCAGATTATTGATCGTAGTATAGTTGGTTGTGGTATCGACTATTTATATTTTTATAGTAAAAAATAATTTTAAAAAATATTTTAAATAAATTAAAATTATTAATACAATTGTACGATGAAACTTTTTATTAATTATGAAATATCTCTTAAAGGTTAGAAAATCTTTGATTTTTATAACACCATCAATTTAACAATTTCTATTTTCTCGAAAATGGATCTCACATTAAAATTGTCAAATGAAGTCATTGGAAAATAAGATATATTAAAAAATCAATATAAAGGTGTTTTTAATGATTAATTGTTACATTTTTTAAATAATTAATCATTACAACTTTATTATCTATTGTTTGTTATTATTTTTTTTTGGTCAATGTGAAGGTAGGAAAATTAATAGCTATAAACAGAATTAATTTAATTCACTAAAAATTGATATACATTTTAAGAGAATGAATTTTGTAATTGATTTTTAATTCAATAAAGACCAATCAATATTAAAGGTAAAAAATCAATAAAACGATCAAATGTTAAAGCCAATCAATCAATAATCCAAAATTTTATGAACTAAATTTATTGATAATTAAAAGCCAATCAAAATTTGACTTTTATGTTTTTGGGAGTTATTGACCTTTATAATTAATTAGCATATTTTCTAATTATGTATTATTTAATTTTTATGATTGTAATATCTCTGATTATACTATCAATTATTTATATTTTTTACAACAGAAAATAATTTTTTAGAAAAGTGTTTAAAAAATAAAAAAATAACTATTACCAACACCATTCGGGAGGCAAATTATTTTAGGAAGCGTTTAATTGACCAAATTAGCATATGTCAACTAATATATAAATTATTCATACACATTTAAAGAGTTACACAAATTAATATATATGTTTATGCGGAAAATAAAAATAATTATTCATGTAATTATTGTTTAAGATCAGAGTCAAATCCTTAGCATATAACAATTCATTTCTCTCTATATATATTTATTACCGAAAATGTTATTACTATACCAATTATAAATTATTGTTCAATTAAGTTTTTGTTTTTATTTTATATAATATTTAATCATCATAATTGACTATGAAAATAAATCAAATATTCAAAACATTTTTAATTGATAATAAAATATTCTTAATTATTCAAATGATTGAAAGATTTGAAAATTGATTGCATGTTTAGAAGATTTTTTTTATAGAATATTAAGAAATCATACAATAAAAGATATTTTATTTTTAACTTGTTAGTCATTAACCTTCATTCCTAATCATTTTCTAATCAAATATTTAATTAATAGTAAAAATAAATTGAATAAAAGTTCTAAATCACTAAATTATATATATTTTTAAATTAATATTTAATTTTTACAATATGTAAATATGAATTTAATATTTTCATTAATTTTATATTTTAAAAAGAAATTAATTCAATTTATGATGAATTAGTGTATTATTTCTAAATTTAGAAATTCAACATTTTAATTAAATTAATAGAAATTAAGTTTTTTATTAATTTTATTTATATTGTACACTATTTTTATACTATTTATAGGTTAGATAATTTGTTTTTTTTTCAATAACATGGGGGAAAGTAATTTAAAAAGTTATACAAATTAATATAGATTGATTAATAGATAAAACAATTTGCAAAAAGGATAATAGAGTCAAATTATTATAACATGCTAATTATTTCAATGCTTAATCAACTTCACATTAGTATCAAATTAGATTTCATTTAGACTTTAAAAGGATAGATATTTTTATAGTTATTTATCTTTATTATTAATATTATTATTTTATTAATTGCATTTGATGTCATGTATTTTGCCATGTGGTATTAAAATCATTATTTAATTACATTTGTTGTCATTTATTTTAGTATGTGATTTCTTCTAAACTTTTCTTTAGTAATGTATTGACATGTGGCAATTTTGGATGCTATTTTTATATGCTAGAATATAGATTTAACTAGTTCAAAACTCATGTGATGCACGAGTTTAATTAATTTTAATTAATAATAATTTATAATATAAATTTAAGTTTTTAAAATTTAAATTATAAGGTATTTATATAATTAGTGTAAAATATATCAGTATATTTATATCAATTAATTAACTATAAAATTGATATAATTATATTTAATTTAAGTTAAAGGATGTACTATATATTTTTTTAACTTATTTCTAATCGATAAAACTATCATGTTATTGTAATCATTACCATAATTAAGAGGAATGCATGCATGTTTAAATATTAAAACAAATTAAATTTAGGAAAAATAACATAAAATTATATATATAAGAAATAACATTTATTTATATGAAATTGAATGTATATATATCCATCATTAATTCTATATACACATAAACTGTTATAAATAATAAAAATAAATATTGTCTTACTTATAATATTTCTAAATATTTTTTAAATAAAAAATATTTAATTGATTAATTACATTAATTTTTTCAACAGTTATATGTTATAATGCAAACGTACATATGCTAAATATAGTCAAGAATTAAAATTGAATCTGTAATGGAAAGATAAATATACATTGGTCTTTGACATAAATTCAAATATATATACTTCAATTTTTGATAGAAAAATTGCATTAAATACCTTCTTACTGCTCAACATGTAAAACTTTTTCATCTTATTAACTTGCACTAGAGGAACAAATGTACATCAACCCTATGCCATATCTAGAATTATTAAAAAAAATAATTCACTTTACAATAATAAAGTAAATTTCGCATAATAAATTTACTTTGCATAAAAAATTGGAACAAATTACAAAACTTATAAGAAAAGGAGGTTTATGGGTTCAAAAAGATTGTTAAAATGAAATTCTCCTTTGTTTACTTCTTTATTTGGAGAATATCATTATTTAAATTCATTACTTAAATCTATTCTCACTTATATATCTATTATAAGCAAAATATTATAGGTTAATGTTTCAAAATAGAATAATGTCTAATTTTATCATAGTATTAAAATGTTAATATTATTGGACATTGTATTTTAACATAGTAGATTGAATGAATGTTAAAAATTAGAAATTAAATTTTTTATTTATTATTAAAAAGACTTCTTTACAGAACAATGCTATATATAGTTACATAAGAAGCAATTAGAGAAGAAAATGATATTGTCAAAAGAAAATCAAAGAAACATAGAACTATTTCTAAAGAAATCAATACTCAATGATTAACAATCAACGTGAAGCGACGTGTTAAAGGAAATTGCCAAAGGTAGTTGATGACTATTGAGATGGCCTCATGATGATTTAATGGGTGGTTATGTTAGTAGCAAAACAATATCATTTAGAAACTAAATGGCTTGCTTGATTGGAGTTGGGATTGATCATATATTTTAGGATTCGAGATTGAGAGATATGAGAGAAATGTGAGATAAAAAAGGTCGACTAATAGAAAAAAAGATGAGGTAAAGAGATTGTTAGTAAAGGTTTGAATATTTTTTGATGATGACATGTGGAAATGAAAATGGAAATCAATTGAAGATGAAAGCGTAATTTTTGTCAAAATAAATAAATTAATTATGAATGGTCAATCAATGCTCATAGAAATCAACTGAGTAAGAGAACGAAATTAGTAAGATTATTTTACAAAGGAACAAAATGCATAAAAATTAAAAAACTTAGTAAATTAAGGATAAAATTTAAAAAAGATTATGAAAATGTAATAAATAAAAAAAAGAAATTCAAAAATTTTTAATTGAATATAAATTGCTATATATAAATAGAATATTTAACCCTAGAAAATGCAATGAATTAAGGAAAGAGATTAAAGAGATTACAAAAATGAAATAAATAAAAGGAAGAAATTAAGGAAATCATTCCCCAAAGTAAAAAAATGTAAAAAAATTAGAAAGCTCAATAAATTAGGGAAATAAATCAAGGGGATTTTAAAAATATAATAAATAAGGGGAAATAGGGGGTTTAAATTTTTTTCAATTTAATATAAATTGTTGTACATAAATAAGATATTTAATTTGTTATATTGATTGTGTGTATATGACTTATTGTGACATAATATTTATTGAGAGAAAAATGACAAATTGATATGTGGCGAGTTGTAAGAATGACAATTGGCATCAAAGAGGCAAAACATTGAAGTTAATACATGTGGCAAGTTAAAGAAATGACACTTGGTATAAAAAAAGGCAAATAATATCACGACTAATATATAATATATAGATTAGTATAAATTTAAATGATAAAAAATCACAAAACTAAAAATAAGATAAATTATAATTACAGTTTCTCTAATATGTATGAAATAAGTCAATATTCAATTTCCTCATCATATCTTATAAATATGTGTCATGAATTTTAAGAAAGAAATTTTAATTTTAAAATTGAGGTTTTAAGTTTTTTTAGCAATATTTAAATATATTTTGACATTAATTAAGTAAAAAATTAACTTCATAAATTTTTAAATAATTTTAAAAATACCACTATATCTAAACAGATATTGATTATATTTATGACTTATTATTTGAATTTTTAAATAATTTTAAAAATGGTATCATGTCAAAATATATGTTGATGTCAATTTTGACCAACTTTTATTTGTAATTCTGTAATAGTTACATATAATGATGCATCTATCTTATATTTTTTTGTAAGATAAATTATAATTACAGTTTCTCTAATATGTATGAAATAAGTCAATATTCAATTTCCTCATCATATCTTATAAATATGTGTTATGAATTTTAAGAAAGAAATTTTAATATGATTTATATAAATGTAATGCTATTTGCCAAAGCTCAATTGTAAAGATAATACGTTAAAGAAGATAACTCTTTCTTATGCTTATAAAAGGATATGATAGTTGATTATGACAACAAGTTTGTCAAAAGATCCCTAAATTAATTGTCAGTAAAGACATTGGAACAAAAGTCTTTAATATTATTCTCAATAGGAGAAATTAAGCTCGTGTCGCACTTTTTTCCCTTGAATGTGTTTTTTTCCATTAAATTTTCTCATCAAGGTTGTTAATGAAACAAATTATTTGCTAAAATAATAATATACTTTTTTTCCTTCATTGAGATTATTTTTTCGCATTGAATTTTTCTTAATAGAGGTTTTAACAAGACATATTTTTTATAGAATAGACATCCAATAAGAGTGTTATATATATTTATTTATGTGGATATCTATAAAAGAGCTTTAATTTATCTATTAGTTATTATAATTGAGATTTACCTAATCTTTTATTGGAATCAGTTAGTGATCAGTATTTATAAGTGATACTTATTTATTGATACTTATTTATTGGTGCCTTGAGCATATGTTAAATGAAAGATTCTATGCATTCAAAAATAAGAAAAACTGTTCCTTCTCTATATATTCTATTCTTTTTCTTTATTTTTATGCTATCTTAGTTTTATTTTCATAACACAAATCAATCGTGTTGACATCATAATCACATTTGTGTTAAATTATGAAAAATAATTTCCCAACTTATCATAATACAAAAAGTAATATTACTAAAACTTTAATATCCACTTTATTGTACAAGAAAAGAGTTTAAATTTGACCTATTATTAATGTAAAATTTTTTACATTATTAGTAAATAAAAAATGACACATAATTAAAAAATAATATTAATTAAAAATTTTTAGTGACAGTAAAATAATTTTAATAATTTTTAATGATATAACAATATATAGATAGATGATAGTATAAAACTAGTTTACATTCATGATAGATCAAATTTATATCTTTGAGAAAATGGTGGTCGCTTGTTCCGTATGTCTTAGTTAACTGGAATTCCGTTCCATACTGAAATTTATGAATAAACCAATCCAACATTCTTTTGATAAAGCTAAAGTATCATTTTTATTTCCAAAACCTAGACACCTCTTCAACTAATTTAGCAGATTTTGCAATAAAATTAATTCTGAATTCTTTTCTTGATTTCTAAACGAATATGCGTAGCCCTTTTAAGAGGGAGAAATAGAGGCCCGTGTAACTGCCTACTCAGTGATTAATTTTAGGCATAATCTTTGATGGGCTCTTAAGCCCACAAACAATGCTGAAAACCTATCAAGTCATTGCTGCGAGATAGAGAATTATTTTGGTTATTATTAATCAAATTCAGCGCTGATCTTGGGGATTTTAAAAATATTTAATTTGATGAACCAGAAGTATTTAAAAAAAAGAGCAATAATTTGTTCCAAACAAGAAAAAGTCAGAACTAGAGACAAGAAAACCAATTCAGCTTGTAACAATGCTTTAAATGAGAAGTAATGGGACTATTCTCATTCCCAAAACAGCATTTGACATTGATTTTTTCAGACTTAAATGCCCATTACATAATCCATTATGTAAAGATACCCTCCTTTTCTATCTTATTAAACATAATTCAAAGTTCTCACAGGGGTCAAATTAACTAAAGAAGATAAAAAGAAGGAATGTATTAATGGTCAATCAAATAAAGAATGAAATTATTGAAGTTATCCAAGAAAAGATTGCTTGTTGAATTAACATCTGGGCATGTCCTTTGGTGGTGGCAGCATCTTCTCTTCCGAGCTTTTTCCATCTTTGATAATGAAAGTCATAGCCATTCCCCACGTCAGGTGACGTTCTAAATGACAGTGCATAAACCATACACCTGGATTGTTGGCCCTGAATCTTATGGCGGTCCAACCATTTTTAGGTATAGCAATGGTATTCTGATAAGGAGGGTCGACCAGATTGTAATTCAACGGATCCTTGTCCTTATCAAAGTTGCCAAATCCCCATCCGACCACATAGAAACTGTAACCATGCAAGTGAATTGGGTGCTCAGTCCCAGCCAACACGTTAGTTCCTTGCAGCACAAGCTCCACCGTTGAGTTATATTCAAGCACCTTCACCTCCGTAGCCACTGATGGAGTCCAAAACACAGTAGACAGATTGTCAGCCGTGAAATCAAACATCAACGGCGGAACATCAGGGAAATCTTCCCCATAAACACCGCTAATATTTCTGTAATAAGCATTGAGAATGTTATTTCCAGACGGTTTTTCGAAGCTTATGTTGTTCATGCTGGCTGAGAGACGCGAATTTCCACCTGGACCTTGGCACGTCGAAGGATCAATATTATTCCCACATGATATAGCATTAACAGATGCTGTAAAGAAAAGCTGTTTGTCTACGTTTAATGGCACATCAATCGGGTGTTTCTCATCGGCTAAGCTTTTGAGCTGACTGATGATGTTGACAGAAGCATTGGTGTCATTGAAGGAAGGAAGAGAAGGCAAGAGAGGCGTCTTTCTTGAATGTGGCAATTTTTTGTGTTTTGGCTTATATTCTACAATGGCAGTGGTGGTGTTGCTATCAAACAAAACCCCAGCTGCACTGGAATAGACTTTAGCGGCCATGTAATAACGGTGATCAGATGGTTGGTTTGCTTTGAGTAAAATGTCCATGGTCTGTCCAGGTGCGATTGTGATGTAATCCAACTTCAATGGCTTTGTGTAGCTTCCATCTACTCCTACCACCGTCATTTGGTGTTTGGCGATGGCAAAGAACAAGAGGTCCTGCACTGCAGCGTTCACAAGTCGGAGAAGATAGGTTTTGCCATGTTCCACCACAAGCTTGAAAGTTTCTGCATTAAATTACTGATGTGAGAACTTATGTATAAAAATGGAAAATGGTGAATGCACTCGTGACTCAAGTTTGTAAATTAAACTGCGTACCATTTTTTGAACATGGATATAGATCACCAGGCTGGCCATTGATTGTATAAGCATCAGAAATGTTTGCGTCTGCTCCACTTCTGCGAAACTCATCGTAAACCTCGACGATATCCTTCTTCCACCACTCTCCTGCATTTTCAAGTCACCGTTAGTAACCATAATAGTTTTATCAAAATCCATATGAGTGAATCATACATTTGTGAGATTGCGGGCAATACCTAATATAATGGGAACCTCTGCATGGGGTTTTGGAAATAGGTAAGTGGTTCCAGGCTTGGGTTTAATAACAATAGCGCCATGCACAGTGGCTCTGGACCAGTCACTGTGAGCATGCCACCAAAGAGTGCCTTCTTCCTCAGAAAATATGACTTTCTGGCTGAATTTTTGACGTGGTCTAATTGGACATTGTGTGATAGATTCAGGTCCATCTGACCATGGATTTCTTGGTTCATTCACTCCATGCCTGCAAATATATAAAATTCATTTCAGCGAACAATAAGTGCATTACTAAAATGAAGACAGGCCAATTAGCAGTGTTTAAATTACCAGTGGATGGTGATATTATAGTTGGCTCTGTTAATGACATCAACTATGACTGTTTCACCCTTGGTGACGTATAGGGTTGGCCCTGGAAATTGCCCATTCACTGTTAATATATTCTTCGTGCTGCAAAGCTTTGTGCATGGTGTCTCTTGGACCTGCAATTTATACCGTATAAGCGCTAAAATAAGCAAACAAGCTGCTAGAAAAAACACATTATAGTTAATTAAACACATATATATACCACGAAAGTGTGATGGCGAAGAGCTTGGCAACTGAGAAGGCCAGTGAGGATCAAGATTCCTAAAATCTTCGTCATTAAGATTTCGATAATGGCTGACATTTCTTCACTGTGAAGTACTGCTTGATGTTCTAATCAAGAAAAAAAAATATTGCTCGACGTGATTTGTCCCTGATTTGTATTCTTCGGAGTTTGCTTGTTATCTGTGAATGAAACTAAGAAATGGTTTTCTTGTATTTATATTTTTGATATACCTTGAAATGTCTATGCTTCCGCGTGAGAATCATTCAATCCATTAAGATGGCTGCGGGGCTGACGTAAAAAGTTGGGCAACATGATATGCAGCTCATATATTATTTATTCAATCATGGTAGTAGGTAATCAGAGAGAGAGAGAGAGAGAGAGAGAGAGAGCGCGGCAAGAAACCCAATATATAAAAGACATATTATGTGAAAGGTGTATTTTTGTGTGAGAAGTGAGAAAAAATAAATAATGACCATCAAATTTTACATTAATAATTAGAATTAAAATATTAATAAAAATTATGTAATTATTTAAAATAATCAAATGATCATTTAAAAAAATTGCATAATTTCATATTTTAATTCTAATTTTTTAATATTAAACCTAATAATCATGATTCACTTTTTTCACTTTCATATAAAAATACTCTTTAGTATATGTATATGTATATGAAATTAATGAAGGCGAGCAGTGACTTGGCCTTCTGTTCCTTTTAATGAAGGCGAGCCATGACCTGGCCTTCTGTTCCTTCTAGAATTATATAATAGGAAGCAGGCAGTTTGAAGGAGTTCTTTTTTATGAATGTCTGGAGGCAGAAAACATTTTAACATATTGAATGAGAATGAATGGCCAAGAAGATCTACTCCCCACACTCATTGAATTGGTTTATGGTTTCTAATCAAGGGACAATGGAATATTGTGTATAAAAATCCTATATGCATGGAAGTTGAAATTCGAAATTAAATTCTCGAATTTTTATATTTATTAAATTAAATTTTATAAATTTATCCACTTACATCCTTTGGTTTATATTTGAAATTAAATTTTAAATTTTATTGTCAGGATACAAAATTATGGCATTTTGTATATTTGGTAGAAAAAGTCTTGATTTCTAGCGTAAAAATATCAGTTGAAGTTTATTCACTGACGTACCACACGATATAAAATTTTAAGTTGACAAATATTTAAAACTGAAATAAAGGTTTACTTAGAAAGATTGAACAAAGAACTTCAATAGATTGATTGTTGGGTGAGAAATGCCCAAAAAACTTACAGATTTTAAGTTGATGAGGTATACTTGATAGAAAAGGTCTTCGTAAAAATATCAGTTGACGTTTATCTAGCGACGTACCGTAGTATATAAAATTTTAAGTTGACAAATATTTAAAACTGCAATAAAGGTTTACTTGGAACAATTAAGCAAAGAACTTCCATATTTTGATTGTGGGGGGTGAGAAATGTCCAAAAAAGCCTCCCCTTTTTCAACGAGGATCATATCTAAATTTACACCTTTTAATCTTTCAAACATGTATATTATATTATATTATATTAATGTATTACAGTGAATGTCATCACCAACGTAATGCAAAAGCATTTATTTAAATTATAAATCGTTTACTTTGTGTTAATGATCGGTTTATTTTTTCTTCTTTCATTATTTATAATTAATCTTACAAGATTACTTAGTTATTTTTTTAATATAATCATTAGGATATAGTTATATAACCCTATATTAACGACATGTATTATTGTTGTAATAAATTGTATTATATAAATGACAATTATTGTCTAGAGCAAGATTAATGGGTTGGATCCATGTGATGTGATAATAATTGAAATTTCTTAATTTATATTAAAAATTAATTTTGGATTTATATTGTATTACTGTATTTTGTATACTTTCTTGTTATATTTTAAAGAAATTTCTTATTTATTTTTATTTATCATTTTAAAATTTTAATGAAATATTAAATATTTTTTTCTAATTTTATTTGTCATTAATAAATATTTTAATTATTTTATTCTCTCAACTTACTTCCATCATATTTCTCTTTTTATTTTTAATTCTTTTAAATTTTGTGTACAATGGATAGTCATGAAAAATTCACTAAAAATTAAATTATCTTTTTAATATATAAAAAATTGATTAATTGTGATAAATAATACGGAACAGAAGGAGTATCTAGTAGAACAAGTCTTGGTTTTTAATGTAAAAATATCAGTTGAAGTTTATTACGTAAGCCGGGATATAAAATTTTGAGTTGACAAATGTTTAAAACTGAAATAAAGGTCTACTAAGAACAAGAAATGCCCAAAAAAACCCTCGCTTTTTCAACGAGGTTCATATATAAATTTAACACCTTACTCTAAATATTTCAAACATATATATATATATATATATACGTCATATTTTAATGTATTATGGTGAATGTCATCACAAACGTAATGTAAAAGCATATATCTAAATGATAAATTGTCTACTTTGTGTTAATTGATCTTACAAGCTAGGCTTACAAATTACTTGGATATTTTGTTAATATAATATAATGGTGCATGATATATATATGAAAGATTCTGTTTAAAACAACATATAAATTATTTAAATATATACTCTTGTAAAATGCAAAAAAAAAAAAAATCTCGCTTCTACTTTACTTTCATGAATTGAAACTACTTTTATTTATTTTTTTATATTAAAAACTCCTTTTTTGAAAGACTTAAAGATTCAATACAATAATTCTAGCTTTAGAATAACGCCGGTTGACCACCTAAAAACTAATTTGTATCACTTAGCAAAACTATTAACAAATTTTTATTTATTTATTTTTTCGAGTGATTCTGTTCAGCTCTATGCTTGTTCTCAAGTTGTAGTTCGAATGTTAAAATTTACTGATTATACTGCAATGATGGCCTCTGGAAGTTTAACCTGTGAAGCATTTGATAAATTTAAATATTTATTTAATGTCGATTCAGAACTAAATTATTCAAAAAAAAATTAATTCTATTAAATATTTATCTTTGATAATTTAGCTCATGACTACTTAATAGAGCGTACCTAATAAATTTTTTTGGAGGATAAATTAGTTTTGAATAGATGTTAAATTAGGTCAAATTTTAGATTATTAAATACCACATATAATATATGTAGCTTTTTTATTAAATTTTGAATAAAAATATTTGAAATGATTAAAATATTAATGATTAAAAATATAAATAAATAAATTATAATATTTAAAGCTACGTATAAATTAAATAAAAAATGTAAAATCACATACAGTAATTTTTCGAGGTAGGCCAAGGGCTCAATATGTAAAGCTTTGAGTGTTGCATTTAAAAATAAAATAATTAATTTTATTAGAAATATTATATGGATTAGCATTAATCAATTATTGAAATATTTATTTAAGTAATTAATTTTGTGTTTTAACATTAAGCATAGAACAGATCGGGCCCTAATTTAATGTGTATGATCCATGATAGGTTGGATCATGCATAAGCCCATATGGGTAGAAGTCCCAACCTACAGCCCTTTAGTGGTCAGTGGTCAGTGGTTTCCTATCACAAGTCTGACTATAAATAGAGAGATCAGGGTTATTATTTGAACACACTAAAAAAAATAAGGATTCCCACTCTTCTAAATTTTTTCTCTCCCTTTTCTCTCTATCTTGATAGCCTAAGGGGCCAAGTAGGTTGTAATTCTGCTCATTATCATTCAGATCAGTCATGACTTCGTTAAATTATGTACCAGGTACGCTCATAATTTATTATGATTAATTTTATATTTTTGTGATTTTAATTCATACTTCCAACAATTGGTATCAGAGCAATATTGATGTATGAATTTATGATTATGAGCAATATGATCATCTTGAGAGATTCATAAAATTTCTAATTTTTTTTTTTTTTGCCTTTTCGTACATGAAAATTTCGGAATTGAGATTTTAATTTTGGAGCAATTTGGATCTGTTTTTCCTTTCAATTAAATATTGAATATAGATCTCATATCCATGATAAATATTACTCCATTATTTGATTGTATTGAAAATTCGTGAATGTTGTGAATTACAGTATGGATTTTTCAGAAAATATTACAATCATAGATTACAATTTTGAAGCTTTTCCTCCTATTTAATATGTGAATCTATATTAAAAATAGGTTAGATATAATTTTTTGAAATTAAAAGGGGTTAAAAATAATTTTTTTTGGAACTTAAAAACCCAATTATGGCGGAAAAACAGTAACAAAACCGAAACAGCACGAAGGAGGAAGACGAAGCGTCCCTGGTGCTGCCGCGCGTGGGACACACGCTCTAGCAGAGCGCGTGAAACCCACACGCGTAGAAGAAAAGTTTAAGTTCTGCAGCGCGTGACTACACGCGCCAGTCGCGCGTGGTATACATGCATCAATCGTGCCAGAACGCTTTGACCAGTCAGCATTTGGCGTGAGTCAAACACGTATGTGGCACGTGTAACTCACGCGCTAACCAGTTGGCATGTTGCTCAGAAGTAACCTCACGTGCACGCCTTGGTGCGTGTGGCGCGTGTGGATCACGCGCTTGGTGTTTCGAGCTGAATTTTTGCCCAGATGTATAGAATTTAATTTCCTACTTATCTATAATTTTTCAACAATTTTTTGAGACCAGTAGGTATTTATTTTAAATTTTGTAATGTTTTGATTGCATAAAAATATATTTTATCAATGGAATTTTGGTTTGAGAAAATTCATGGATATTCTTTATATTTTTTCTGGGCTTGGTGTGCTGTTATACTCTCTAATTATAAACATAACTATATTAAATAATTTTGAACCCTTAATTATGTTATTTTAGTATACATAAAACACCTAAAGCCATTTATTTCATACCAATGATAAATTAAGGATATAATAAGGCTATTATACATAAAATAATGTCCTTTTAAGATTTTTAGGAGTACATTGCAATGATGATGGATACACCCTATCGGTGTGACATTGTTAATGTAATTTTAGAATTTAAACTCCTTAGAATAGGCATGCAGTAATTATAATGTTTCAATATTTCTTGTACCCTATCGGTATGGTTATATTGATTACATTTTTTATGTAAACTTTTGTACCAGCCAAATCTATGGTACATGTATTTTGGATACCACTTTGTTAAATAGTTGTTTGACTGATTTGTTTAAATTAGGAATCTTGTGTTGTAATTATGTTGTGCACACATAATTAATAATTTCCCAATCCTATTGCATTAGTCTTGTTTTTTTCAACAACTATCTGTGGTGAGGACTTTTAATGGAACAAACTATGATGAATGGAGAGAGTCCTTGAACATGTACCTAACAATCTTTAAGGAGGATTTGGCTCTTAGAGAACCAAAGCCGGCTGATCTCTTACCCTAGTCTAGTGCTGCAGATAAGACCTATTATAAACAATGGTATGAATCGAATTGAATTTGTTTGGCAGTGATTAAGTTCACTATTGAAAAGGGAATTAGAGAGAGTATCCCAGATAAGGACACTATTGTGATGTACATGAAAGTTGTTGAAGAGAAATTCAATTCTACCTATCTAACTTTAGTGTGTTTTAAGTCCAATAAACTTGAAATATCTTCTGGATTTTAGTGGTTAGATTCTAGTGAAACCGTTCATGTTGCAAATTCTTTAAAGGGGCTCAAGAACCAGTAGATCCCAAATAAGAGAGAGAAAATGTCTTAGGAGTAGCAGGTAGTAAGGTTGAGGTTCAATACATAGGATCAATTTCCTTATGTTTGTCATCAGGACATATTTTGGATCTAAATTATGTTATTTATGTACCTTCTACAAGAAGAAATTTGATTTCTAATTTTGCTTTGAATAATTGTGGTTATTCCTTTTGGCAATGAAGTGGAAAGATTGAGATTCATAGTGCTTTTGCTATTGTTGGTAATGCCACCTTACAAAAATGATCCATATCATTTGAATTTGAAAGATTTTCTTGTTGTATCTTCTGATATTCCCATCAATGTTATAATTAGGCATAAATAACTTAGAATGAGTTAAAATTTTTCCATTCTATGGGATCAATTTTAGGCCATTTTTCTAAAGAGAGATTAGAAAGATTGATAAAACAAAGATATGTTGTTAGATCTAGATTTCTTAAATTTTGAAATCTTTTCAATTTTAGGATTGTAAAGTAAATATGAGACCATATAATCCCTAATTGAACAAATTAAATTCTAGAATAATCAATGGATTCTTCATTAAGTACTGAATTGGATCAAGAGGTTATAGATCTTATTATCTCACTTATAGTATCAAGATAATCAAGTTTGATTGGACATTTTTTATTCTAAGGATGGCTTGGATAGTGGGAGTTCAATGCTTAAGGCTATCAATTTATGTGACAAGGCCACCATTCTGCCTATACCTATTTTGATTCTCTCACCACTAGAGGAGATAATGTTGACATTTCAGTACAGATAAATAAAGATCCTTATGTTGAACAATCTAATCAGCTAGCCATTAAGTTTAGATTTTCTCAAAGGGTTTAGAGACTTGCAATACCATATGACTATATTGTGTACTTGCAGAAATTTTAATAAATTTATTAGAGTAATTTAATCATCTTAGTGCTTTATGTTGATGACATTTTGTTGGCTAGAAACTCGATCAATTTATATGAGTCAAAATGCATGTTATCATGTCATTCTGATCTTGGCAAAAACATCCTTTGTTCTTAGAATTCAGATCTATCATGATAGAACTCATAGTATTTTGGGTTTGTGCTAAGCCAATTTAATTGAATCGATGCTTGAAAGATTTAAAATGGACACCTGTGCATCTAGTCCAATGCCTACTTTGAAAGACAATACACTGTCTCAATCATATTGCCCTCAAGTTGATATTGAAAGGGATAAAATGGATAAGATTATTTACGCTTCCGCTATTAGTAATCTTATGCAAGCACAGGTTTGCATTCGTTTAGATATAACTTTTGCTATTAGTGTGCTTGGAAGATACTCAAGTGACCCTAGGATGGATCATTGAAAAGTCGCCAAGAAGGTCATGAAGCATCCACAAAGTACTATAAATCATATGTTGACTAGTAGACAATCTAATTTACTTGAAAGTATTAGTTATTCAGATTCTGATTATGCCTTGTACATAGATGATCATAAGTTAACATCTAGATACATCTTTATGATGTTTGGAGGAGCTGTTTCATAGGAAAGTGTTAAAGAGACACTCACAGCTACCTTAATAATAGAAGTAGAGTTTATCGCATATTATGAGGCCACTTGACAGGCTATAAGGTTGAAGAAGTTGATATTTGGCATGAAATTAGTTAATTCTATATCACAATCTCTACCAAATTTTATTGCAATAAGGCTTCTATTTTGTGCTTTTCTCAAAACAATAGGAATTCTAGACATATTGACCAATTTTTATGTTAAACTCCTATTTGTTAGAGAGAAAAGATTGCTGAATTTCAGACTCACATTAAACATAGCCCTAGTAGAAACATGCAAGGGATCCGTTGACTTAAGGCTTACCTATAGGAGTATTTAAAATCAAGTAACTCATATGAGTCTTGTTAAATTTTTTTTTTTGAAGTCTTAGTTTAGTGGGAGTCTGAGATATGCTTATCTTATTTTGTTGATATTTGTGACCAGTAATTGCTCATTTTGAAATATTGGTGATATGTTTTATACATATATAAATCATTTGCTTCCCTATCGGATTCAATGATGTTAAGTTGTTTCTCTTATGAGCTGTGGTCAAAAGATTAACTTTATATATATATATATATATATATATATATATATATATATATATATATATATCAAGTTCCTTTAGGATTATGAGACATTAATTTAACGTCACTTGTCTCCCTATCGGATTCAGTGATTCTGTATGGTCTCATTCCACTTATGCAATCATTGCTCAATAACCTTATATATATATATCCAGTTCTTTGGGATTATGAGACATTAATTTAACATCACTTGTCTCCCTATCGGATTCAGTGATCCTATATGGTCTCATTCTAATTTTGTAATCGTCACTCAGTTTGGATATTGAAACATTGGTAATATGTTTTATACATATATAAATTATTTGTTTCCCTATCGGATTCAATAATTTTAAGTTGTTTCTCTTCTGAGCTATAGTTGAAAGACTAAACGTTATTCTGTTCCTTTCAGATTATGAGACATTATATCACTTGTCTCCCTATCGAATTCAGTGATTCTGTGTGGTCTCCTTGTCTGAATTAAGTTTATAGCTTAATGTATAACTAATTGCTTAATTATTGATATTTTAATTATTTCATATAATTAATTAATGTTATCCAAGTGGGAGATTGTTGCATTTAAAAATAAAATAATTAATTTTATTAGAAATATTATATGGATTAGCATTAATCAATTATTGAAATATTTATTTAAGTAATTAGTTTTATGTTTTAACATTAAGCATAGAATAGATCGGGTCTTAGTTTAATGTGTATGATCCATGATAGGTTGGATCATGCATAAGCCCATATGGGTAGAAGTCCCAACCTACAGCCCTTTAGTGGTCAGTGGTCAGTGGTTTCCTATCACAGGTCTGACTATAAATAGAGATATCAGGGTTATTATTTGAACACACTAAAAAAAAATAAGGATTCTCACTCTTCTAAATTTTTTCTCTCCCTTTTCTCTCTATCTTGATAGCCTAAGGGGCCAAGTAGGTTGTAATTCTGCTCATTATCATTCAGATCAGTCATGACTTCGTTAAATTATGCACCAGGTACACTCATAATTTATTATGATTAATTTTATATATTTTTTATTTTAATTCATACTTCCAACATTGAGTTGACAAGTATTTAAAACTACAAGGTCAAATACTGAAAATAAGGAACTTCTGTGTATATTTTGATTGTTTAGTGGCAAATACCCAAAACACCATCCCTTTTTCAACGAGTTTCGCAACAGACAGCTTACTTTCGATCTTCAACCAGACACGCACATACACGTACACACACTTCATTTGTTAACGTGTTTTTGTGAATGTCATCACAAACGTAATGCAAAAGCATATATCTAAATTATAAATCTTCTACTTTGTGTTAATTGATCCGTTTATTCTTCCTCTCTCATTATTTATAATTAATCTTTCGGGCTGGGCTTACTAATTAGTTATTTTTTTAATATAATATAAAGGTGCATGATATACATGAAAGATTCAGTTTAAAACCACATAAGAAACTACTTAAATTACTCACTCTTAAAATGCCCCCCTCCCCCAAAAAAAAAATCCCTTACTTTCAAGATTTGAAATTACTTTTATTTATTTTATTATATTAAATATTAAAAACTCCTTTTATGAAGGACTTGTGAAAGACACAATACACTACAAGCTCTGGAACAATTCCGGTAGACCACCTCCGCAGCTCGGACGTTATAATTTGGGAAAAGACTTCGGCGCCTTTGCTGAATGCTGGGTTTCGGAACCCAGGACACGTGGTTGGTCATAGGATTATCACGTGGTTGTTTTGCAGACAAGAAAGAAAATTTATTTATCAACAAAATTTGCGGAAAATTGTAGAGATAACCAAATGAACGGTAGGAAAGAGCTGCGAGCATGGGAGACTAATTTGAAAGAACAATAATACCATTTCTTGGTTGAAACAACTGATAAATAAATTCCCTCTAATGGTTTGATAAATAAATTTCCTCTAATGCTTCTGGACCTGAACCGAAATTGGCATTACTTAAATTTCAAAAGATTTCAACATTACTAGAATCTACCCCTGAATGTTTGGACCTTTTTCTTTTTCAGAAGAGCCATGGCCTTTATCAAACTTGCAAAGGCACTGAGTCAACCATTCCAACATTTAAAGCCTTCACCCATCAGATTTTTGGTACAGGAGATTGTAATCAAGCAAGAAGGATTCTGTTATTTACACTGATAAACACAAGTGACCACATTTTGATCACACACGGAGACTGAGTCCTTCGGGACCAGCTCCAGAAAACTTCATTTTTAAACTGGGTCCCTGGTCTCTGTTTCTCAAGAATGGTACGGGGGTAAGAGAGAGAGAGAGAGAGATAGTAGGCTAGAAAATTTGTTTGTAGCCCCGTAAAGAATGACATGGAATGCGACAATTCCTTCTCCCGAGTCATATCTCCAATTTTTATTAGTTTATGGCCCTTTCATAAAATTTCACAACCATAACAAATTTCTAATTTAATCAATGGCTCGAATTACAGAAAAGAAATCAGACACATTACATTGTGGTACCTCGCTTTGGGCACCTAGGCCTCAGGTGCCTTAGAATTCCCAATAATTTATATTAGTATGTGTCCCTTAGATTCCATTTTATTACATTCAATATATGAATATGAGATAATAATATAATACAAAATTTATATTGCATATGAAATTGTTTGAATGAAGTTTCTAATATTTGTTTTTCAATAATCTACACAAACTTGTAATAAGTTTTGAAGGTCAAAAGTAGTCAAAATAATACTATAACATGGCAATTAAGAGCTTTGTGTTTTTAAAAAAAGCTGTTATATTTTTTTGGTTTTTAAAAAAAGAAACACATATTTGGTCAAGTGTTTTTGGATTGGGTTCTTAAAAAACTAGAAACAAGTATTTGGAAAATTAAAAAACAAGAACAGCTTCAATATGTTTGCTGAAATTTGTAATTTTCTCCACAAAGGTCCCCATCCGCTACTCCTTTCCATTTCAACCTTTGTTCCCTTCTTACACCTTCGCTTCCTCCTTCCACACCCATCCTCCTTCCATCCTCACCATCATTAGTTATTGTCTAAAACCTATTTCAAAATTTCCTTCTTCTCTTTCTCTTTCCTATGCATGAGCTTCGCTCTTAAACTTATTCTTCATTATTCAACCAAACCTAACATACATCAAAATGATTCTTGTTGATATTACACCTAACAAAGTTGTTGTAAGCATTTAGGGATTTGGATTTAAGCAAAGAGATTCATACCCATGTTATCAAATTTCGAATATACTTTTGTGATTGTGGCTAACTCCTTTGTTGATATTTATGGTAAATGCAAGAATATTGAAAATGTATACAAAGTGTTTGAGATAATAACTGAGAAAAATGGTTGCTACCTTAGGATGGAGAAAAATAGAGAGATGCAAAAATTTCAGAAAAGCTAATGATGGAAAGAGAAAAAAAATCCTACATTTCCAAATAGATTTCTTTAATTCTTTTATTTTTAAAATTTGTTTTACAAAACAATACAACAGAAATAAACAAGCTCTAACTCTTCCAAAATTGTTGGAATTGTAGCTTGTATTCCATGAGCTGCAGTCTCTCATTAAATATTACATTGTATTTTCGCAATGATGAGGCATATCATAATATTTCTGGTGATCATATATACATGATAGAATTGAAACAAAACATTTAAAAGAATTTTCAAAGTAATTGAAATATTTTGCAAAATTACAAGGATGTGTATAATTATTACTTTCTAAATTTTCATGCAATTTCATACTTTTACAAATGAAAATTAACTATAAGACTTAACTATAAAAAAAGAATTATAAATCACAACATATCACTTCACATATAGTTATTCAGTGAAAAATGACAAACCATAACTAAGACTGTTTTAATCAAATGCCTTCAAAATTAACATATGATATTGTCATAGGCTACTAAATCCTAATGATTATTACAAACTCCTTCATGTTATGTTTCTCATTTATATATTCATAAACTTCAATAGCTATGATGTCAAGGGGCATGGCTTTCCTACTATCTATGTAAGTTATATTAGAAGCATCATTAAAGTTGTAGTTTTGATTAGATCACTCTAAAATATCAAAGTTTTTGGGAAATACTATATACACAGCACATATATGAATCTAGAGTTTGAAAATTAAACTATTCAATCTAGAATTATTATAATACAAGAAAATGAGTAAGTTATTTGATAAAGACATATATTCCTTTTATCATATTTTGGACTTAAGGAACATTTTTGTTATTGTTGAATTTTTGAGTTATAATACTCCTATATATACAGAAAGTTGAAGATAACTAACTTTGTAACTAATGCAAAAAATTGAATACGAAACTAACTAACTAACTTTGTAACTAATTAATTGATAAATAGAATATACAAAATACACTGATTCGTGTTACCCCTTTCAAGCTGGAGCATAAATGTTAATAATCCCTAGCTTGGATAATGAAAAGGAGAATTGAGAGATAGGTAGAGGCTTAGTTAAAAAATTAATAAGTTAATAAGTTGATAGGACTGGAAGACAATGAATGAGCCCAGACTACAATTTCTATCTAGCTAAGTGATAATCAAGCTCAATATGTTTAGTTCTCTCATGATAAACTAGATTTTTAACAATTTTGGTTGTTGAATTGTTGTCACAAAACAAAGAAGTAGGTGAGAGATAGTAACACTAGGGTACTAAAAAAGGTATGTCAACCACTGGAGTTCACAAGTAACAGAAGCTAAGGCTAGGTATTATGTTTTAGAGGAAGATTTGGATACACTCTATTGTTTCTTAGACTTCCAAGACATAAGGGAGGAACCAAGCAAAACATAATAACCAATGATGGATCTTTCTTGTGTTCAAACAAGTAGACTAATCGGAGTCATTAAAGGCCTGTAATTTAAGGTCATTGTTAGTAAAAAAAGAAAAGACCTTGGCCTGGACTTGCTTTGATGTATTGTAGAACACGATGTGTAACAGTTAAATGATTGATGGTAGGACAATCAAGAAATTGAGATAGTTGTTAAATTGCAAAGCTGAGATCAGGCCTTATAGTAGTTAGATAAAGTAAACTACTAATCAATCTTTATAAAAAGTGACATTAGTGAGTAGAGAACTATCATTTTTATTGAGCCTGGGTGAAAAAACCACTAGAGAAAAAATTGGTTTGTATTCAAGGAATCTAGTGTTTGTTAAAATGTCTAGGGAATATTTTCTTTGACAAAGAACAATACCTTTAGAGGATCTAGCTACTTTAAAACCAATAAAATACTTTAAAGTACCAAGATTCTTAATTTTGAATTTATCATGAAGAAAACTTTTGGTTTTCGAAATTTGAGACAATAAATTACTTGCCAATATAACATCATTAACATACGCCAATAAGGCAGTAAAGTCATTAGCTATATGTTTAATGAATAGAAAAGGATTACCAAGGGATTGAATAGAACCATGTTGAACGAGAGATTGTGTAAGAGTTGCATTGCACTGTTGACTTGCTTGCTTTAGGCCATATAAGCTTTTGAGGAGCTTATAAGTAGGATTAGGTATTATAGTGGTAAATCTAAGTGGAAGCTTCATGTATACTTCTTCATGGAGATTACCATGAAGGAAAGCATTATTAATGTTTAATTGATGAAGGAATTAGTTTTGAGCAGCTGTAACTAACAAGAGGGTTCTTATGGTAGTTATTTTTGCCACTGGAGAAAAGGTCTCCAAATAATTAACTTTTAATTGTTATGTATGGCCTTTGGATATTGGTCTTGCTTTACACCTTTCTATAAAGCTATTTAGATTATATTTGAGTTTATAGACCCATTTACAACTAATGGGTTATTTTCCAATAGGTAAAGATACAATCTGCTAGGTGTTGTTTTGTTAAAGAGCTTGAATTTCTAAATTCATTGCCTCTTTCTAGCAAGGATGTTTGATAACCTTTGAATAGCTCCTAGGTTTTATCATATGTGCTATGTTAATTGCAAAATGGTGATAAGCAGGAGAAAGATTTGAATAGAATAATACTGAAGAAATAGGATATGGGGAGGTGTGTGGTTTAAGCTGATGGATGTTGTAGACATAATCTTTTAGTTTAGTAGGAACAAGTTTATTTCTATATGATTTTCTTAGTAATGGAGAGGTTGATGGAATAGGCAGATTAAAGGATGAAGGAAGTGGAATAATGTCATTATTAGAATGTGATGTAGATGATTGATCAGTAGAAGATGATGTTGTGCTAGAAAATAATAATGGACTGATATTAGTAAAATCAAGGAAATTAGTGTTTGGGAAAGTAAAACTATCAGCTAAGGGAGCAGGATGGGTGGAGACTGAGTAAAATGGAAACTATTTTCTAAGAAGATAAAATTTCTAGATACAAAGATATGGTGGGTTGAAAGGTTATATACTCTATAGCCTTTTGTTCCAGAAGGAAAATCAATGAAAATACACTTGATAGCTTTGGTATCAAATTTATTTCTATTATGTTCTAAAGTTAACACATAACAAAGACAACAAAAAACTTTAAGATGTGAGTAAGAGAGAATGACTTTGAATAATTTTTTAAAAGGAGTTTTATTATGTAAAATATGAGTGGATAGCTTATTGATGAGATAAACAACATGAATTATGTAGTTTGCTTAAAATTTTTGAGGTAAATGAGCTTGAAATCTTAATGCTTGTGCTACATTTAAAATATGTTGATGTTTTCTTTCAACTATACTATTTTTTGGGGGGTGTATAAATGCATGAAGTTTAATGTTGAATGCCTTTTAATGCATAAAAAGATTGTAGGTCAAACTCTATGGCATTGTCAATTTGTATTGATTTAATTTTGGTGGAAAATTAGGTATTAATATATTGATGGAAGTATTGAAGAATGGTTCTTGTTTTAGATTTAGATTTCATTACAAAAACCTATGTGTATCTATTAAAATCATCTATAATTGTCAAAAAATAATAATGACTATAGATGGATGCCGAAGCAAAAAGACTTTAAATATCCATATATATAAGATCAAAACAGTTCTATGTAGTAGAAGTGCTGATGGGAAATGATAATTTTTTTTTATTTTGAAATTTAACAAATATCACATAGATCTTTGTATTAAAATTGAATATTAGAGTTTGTATTTTATAACAAATTCATTCTAGAAGTAGAAGCATGTCTTAGTCTATAATGCTAAAGGTCACCAAAAGTATTTATAGTTATAGCAAAATTAGAACATTTATTAGAAGATATATGGTTTGGAGACTTGAAGGAAGGATCAAAAGATGATATAGTCCATTGTGCTATTCAGCTAACCTAATCATCTTTAAATCCTTAGTGTCTTAGATAAAACAAAGATTTGAATGAAACAAGGAAGAAGAAGATGTTTGTTTAATTAGTTTACCAATAAAAGAAGGTTAAAAAAAACTTAGGCACATGTAGAACATCTAATAAAACTAATGTTAAGCTCAATTTAATAGTACTAATATGAGAGACATGAATTTGACTACCATTTGACAACCTAACTACTTAATTTTGTATAGGCATATATAACTTAAATAATTTAAGAAAGCAAGCAATGTGGTTAGTAGCACCAAAGTCTAGAATCCACATTGTAGTGTTCTTTGGCAACTGATAACTAGACAAGAGGTAAAAATGCATACCTTGCTCTTGTTGTGCATCATACTGGGTAGTAAGGATGTTGGCTTGAGTAGCTTAGTGAATTAAAAGTTGAAGCTTCATATATTGATAAAGGCATATTATTATTGAGATTGTGGAGAATTATTCATGCTAAAAGCTTCATTATGCTACAAATTAGTTGAGTGAATTGACCTAAATTGTGAAGGACGGTTACTAACATGTTTAAGATTCAACATTCAACATGATTAGAAGAACTCACTATTATTTCCCTTTGGATTTGTAACTAGGAGGAAAATCATGTTTTCTATAACACTTATCAATGGTATGTCCTTCAAGTCCATAATGCGTGTAAGTAAGCCTCTTGCTTGAAAAATGAGGTCATCTTGGATGGCTAGAATTAGGAGTGAATAGGTGAAGAAGGTCTAGCATTGTTGTAAAAAATAATAGGTTCAAGTGGTAAAAGAAATAAGTAAACCTAACTATCTTTCTTGTTAAATTACAAGAGCAAAGGCTTTGTTGATGGATGGCAGTAGATCCATCATAAGAATTTAGGATTTAATATGAGTAAAGGTATCATTTAGCCCTGTTAAAAACCTGATAAGGTAATCATTTTCTTAGTAGGTCTTGATTGTTAGCAGAACTTCACAACTACATTTGACAATACAATTGCAAACTAGAATTAGTTTGAGATTAAGCAACTTATCCTATAGAGTTTTTAAGCAAGTAAAATATGAAGTAACATTAAGAGAACCTTGGCTAAGATAAAATACGTCATTGAAGATTTGAAATTCATACTACATCATCATAAGAAAATCTATCTTTCAAATCTTTCCATATGTCAGTAACGATGTCAAGAGACATGATAGATTGAGTAATTGTAGGAGATAAAGACTAAATCAATAGGTTAATGCCATTGTGTTGCATCTCTCCCATGTTAGGAAGATAGCATAATCTCTGTTTGGAATAGATATCGTTCCATCTATAAATAAAATTTATTCTTTAAGAGAAAAATCATTTTCATAGCTCTTGACCATGAGTAATGATTGATATCATCTAGTGTTGGAGATACTAAAACTAATGTTGGATTCTCACTAGTACATGGAAAGAATGGACTTCAAGGAAAATCTTTTAGTTTCTTAAAATTTGCGATTACTTAGAAGTTAAGAAGCTTGAGGATTCTACCTCTTGATTATTGAAAGAAAGGAGGAATAAGAAGTAAGGAAAAATCATGTTTGCTTGCTGAGAAAAAATAAGAAAGAGTCCAAGAAAGAAAAGGTGCTCTAATACCATATCAAATTTTGGACTTAGGGAATATTTTTGTTATTGCTGAATTTTTGAGTTACAATACTCTTATATATACAGAAAGCTAAAGCTTACTAACTCTATAATTAATGCAGAAAATTAAATTTGAAACAAACTAACTGGCTCTGTAACTAACTAACTTTGTAACTAATCAATTAATAAATATAATATACAAAATACATTGATTCATAATACCTTTTTCTTTGACCCTTGAATGGTCTCTTGTATTCATTCTTATTCCTGTATCATGCTAAACTTATGGTAACATACAAAGATAACTTATGACTAAAAAATGTTATTATTTAGGATTTTATGTATTTGTCTATCTATCGAGTCTATCATTGAGGTGTGCATGTGTAGAGAAGTATTGAGAGAATGAATAGAAGCCCTTAAAACTTATAGAATAGGTCAAGATATTAGGATTGGGAGCTAAACAATACTGTAAAATATTAACCGATCCTAGCCAAGGGTCCATGCGAAACAATTAGATTAGGATAAGGGTTTTGCCATTACTTTCTATAGACATTTCAAAATTTATTTGTTGATCACCTTTTTAACTTGCTCCCAATCAAAACTTCGAGGTGTCCACATGAACTAACAAATCACTAATAAACATCCCATGGCCATTAATTGGAATTCTCTTCTTTTGCCTCATAATGCTAGCTATGCCTTTTTAGGGTTATAGTTAATGAAGGCTGCTATGTTTTTCTATGTATTAGGATACATGAATAATCTCAATTTTTAACACCCAACATGTCTATTTAAATAGATGCATACAAAACCCTAACTAATTGAGTTTTGTTCCATGTATAATTATGGGCTTATAATTGAGCCTTATAATTATAACATAAAATTTTCATATATTAGGCCTAAACAATTTGGCCTATTAATTCCAAATTTGCTAAGTTCTAAGTATGCGACCCTATAGGGTCTCATTATATTAGCAATAATCATAATCATATTAACAATCATAAATAATGAGTGGTGTTTAGTAATACATCATTGTTACCTAAGTAATGAAAAAATTAGTGATTCGACTTAACCTATACATGTGATTATCCTCTATAACTTTTTGTCCTAGACATTTAGATTGAACATGAGATATAAACCGTGTCATTTCTGTATAACTCAATTCAAAGGTTTCTTAATTTCTAAGTAAGTTAACTAAAGTAAATGTAATTGACATCCCATGTCAATCCATTTAAATATGGCCATGTGTTTTTCTTAACCTTACTTAATAAAGGGGCCCACAGATGTTACTCTTATTATATAGGAAGGACAAATTCTATCTTGATCATACAAATCCCTCTGCATGATATGTGACACATCCAATAACTATCCTTACATTCACTTAACCATGAGTGATGTAGAACAGTATCAAAATGTGGAACTCATATGTAAGAAATCCTGGCGATCTTAGGTCAAAGGATCATATTGATAATGATAACTAAAAATCATTCATGATACTCATATAACAATCCATATAGTATTCTTAGGGTGGGTCAATTCAGTACACAAGTTCTTTAACTTGTACTCATGTGTAGACTTAATATCTCATATAAGTAATCATACATACTAGTCTTAACATATCAATACAACCCAATCCACAATGATATATGACTAGGGGCATTTAAGAATACAATTATTCTAGGGTTACTATTATACTTAAATATACTACGCAAAAAATATATGTATAAATGTGATAATTGAAATTGCCTTTAAAATAATATGATTCAAATTTACAATCATTCATATGATTAGTTTTAGAGCATATATTCCAACACAAGCTTCATCCAATCTTAAAGAAATTCTTTTAATCCTAACCATTTCTTTCTCATAATTACGAAGTGTTTGTTTTACTTATTTCGAATGTTAACAAATTAGGAAAGAACTCTATCTTCAGATTGTTGCCGAATAATCAAAACAATCATTTTTAAAAATTTTAAAACTAAGATAAAGAGGATTAGGTAGAAAAATAATATATGATTTAAAACTTAAACAATTTAAGTACCTAAATAATTAACCTTAACTCCAAGCTTCTTTTAATCTAGCATAAGTATTACCAATATATTAAGTAGAAATACTTATGCATAGAAAAGCCTATATATCAATAAAAAAAAGAAACACATACCTATCATTCCAGGCAAATTCACTTCCCAATGCTCATTAGGGAATCCATAAAGATAAAGATATTACACCGAGCTACATCATTGAGCTCACATAAAACCTTAGATATTTTTTAAAATCTAAAACTTTCAACAATTCAATAATTTTACATAATATATAAAGAAAAATTGCAATTAGTAACTTGGATCATATATGTTGTTATAGCATAATGACAATTAAAATTGCTTATACCTATCATTTAGAGATCAATATAACTAAAGAACATTAACCACATACTACATTGCTTAGGCAAAGGAAAGCATTTAATTAAGAGAAAGTTTATGATGATTTTTACCCAAAAAAATAGTACCTAGAACTGAAAATGATATTAAAAATGCCCTAGTCTAGTCTAAAATATCAAAACTCTGATATAACTTTCTTAAATTCATCCTGTACAATATTTTTCTTTGAATTTCAAAACTATAACACCCTCTCGATCTAGATAAAACTGAACTAACAATTGTAACAAACAATACTTCATGAGAAAGATGGAAAATCTAATAAAAATATTTGAAGATTAAGAGCACAACAAACTAAACATAAAAAAAAACTTTCAAATAAATTTAAGCAAGAAACTTCAGACAAAATTTAATAATAAAAAATAATACTTTAGAGAGAAAAATTAACATATCTGAACATAATGCAATAGGGAACAACTGACCAAAAGTAATTTGAGACTCTTTCAATCCCAGCACTCCTTCATTCCATAATTGTAAGCATTGAAACACAAGCACAATCCACATAAACACCTTAAACTGAAGAAATAATGCCATAGAAAAATTTTAGCTCACCATAGAAAGGGTAAATTAAAAAGAACTTATACAAACCTTCATCTCAAAAAGATAGAATGTCTTATTTTACTTGAAAAATACTTAATATCAACATAAAGACTATAATGTCTCAATGATTAAATTTTTATCTTTATTCACAACTATCTTGCCTTGATTAAAGTGTCCTTAAGCTCTACTGCATTTTCTTTGTAAATTGGTAACTTCACAGTCAAAGAGAACAAAGAAAGTTAGTCTACTACTATAACTTGAACTCTAAACCTATTGTATTATTAAGTTGTGACAAAATTTCTTTTCATAAATTCATCAAAACCAAAATCAAGAAAGTTTCAACCATCATATAATTTAATTTCTATTACTTTTTCTTATTACTCATTACCTCGAAATTGTTAAAGCAGGGACCTTGTTGCAATTTAGGCAAAAAAGTTCATTACTAATACTTTTAACACTCTTCTTGCAAGCATCATAAAATTAATTAAAGTTGTTTTGAATCTTTTAGATAATAATGATAGTAGAACACCTATAAGGCTATAATAATATTATATATTGTTAGAAAAATGGCTATTAGATGTGTATTGCATCAGTGTAGTGCTTTACTAAATAATTAATGTAAGTACTAAATTTTTAGTATCCATGTTTGAATTAATGTTTTCTTATTCCTATGCAAAATGGGTTCAAATCTGGATAAGTTTTCTGCTCTGAAAGTATTTTAGCTAAGTCTTTAAGAAAGAGTCAAACCACTCAACCTAGGGCTGAAGATGCAAAATAGTAGAATTACAAAGAAACAATGGGTAAATTCAAGATTTGTAATTAAAATACTCAAAACTATTAAAGATAAATATTAATTTATCTCACAACTTAATGTATACACCTTTCTTTAGATGAGTTAACTTTAAGAAAAGGTGGATTAAACATCACCTTTATACTATTTAGAGAATTGCTTAAAATAACAGACTCTACACTTAAAAGTTATAAAATGATATATGATTGACTCAAAAAGCAAACACTTTAGTACTTGTTAGTTTAGCAAAAGACCATAACCACAAAGTTTCATCAATTTTAGGAGAAAGTTTATTAATAAAAGTATAATTCCGATCCTTTGTAGCAAAGCTACAAAAAATAAACCAAACCACACTTATGTTATTAAAACATGCTTGAAACAAAATATTTGTAAAAGAAAATGTCAATAAACACACAATTCCTACTTATAAGGTCCCTAAGGTAATTTGAGATTTGATTTCTCAAATAAAATTGTAATATTCTGTGATATAAATATTAATTTCTTCTATTATAGTAAATCTTTTTTTAGTCATAGGACCTATTCTTAAGAGAAAATGATTAATAAGAAAATAAACATATAAGTAAGTCATGCAGACTTCTTAGGTGCTAAAGTTAAGACAAGATCATTATTAATGTGGGTTGTTTTCACCATTATGGTAGGTTTGGTTTCATGTTAATGAGCAACTTCTTCGTAATTTGGAAAAGTCATTACTTGATAGACCACCTGAATTGCCTACTTCCATCAATCTTGAAGTTAAGTCTCTCTTTAGGAAAAAAATTAAAAGTTTTAGAGTTCCTTACCATAAGGACATTTAATGTGAATGTGTGAATTAAAGGCTAGAAATTCTTAAGAAAATATTGAAATGCTTTCTAAGTAAATGTATGCCTATGCTATATAATATACCAAACATAAAGGTTTATTTTGGAAAAAAAATTCTTAGGTGCTTCAAGTATTGCAAGTAAATCAAATCTAATGCCAAGTCAAAATCCTTCTTCCCTATCTTCATCTGTAGAATCTACAAGTACATCATAACCATCCATTACTTCTAGTAGAGGTAGAAATAGGGGGTAACTTAGTGCTTTTTGGTTTCTTCAACATGCTAATGACTCACTCATCATTAAGGAAAAGAAAAAACCTATTTTTGATAAGGAACCATGTAGCTATCATATCTCACTAAAACATGATAGAATTCGTCTAGATAATAAAGTTATGTAGCATCCATATGATATGGCATGGCTTGGACTAAAAGCTTAGCAGTTAAAACTTGAAGAAAATATATTAATCATAAATTCATAGGCTAGTTTATCAGTTATGTTATTTAAGTCTTTTAGTTGAAATTTGAACCTATTAATACATTGCCTTCAAGTTTTCAATTTTTGAAGTTTTATATGTTTACTATTCTTATACCTGAGAAAAGGAGAAAAACATTAAAATGAAATCTTCTAACAAACAGATTGTAAGTTTTGCTTATCTTCTATATACTTTTGTAGGAAATCTTTTTTAGTTAAACATATAAAACTAACCATTTTTAGAGAATTTGCAGAGAATCTAGAATTCATTCCACTTCAATGTTATTCTTTGAGATTGCAGTATTCATTTACCCCTAAACGATGGAGTGCTCTATTGTATATTTCATTTCCTCTCTTATATGAACGGAAACCTTATCTTCTCAGTTTCTAGATTAACATCAATCTTTGAATTTTTTATATAACAAGTATATAAGGAAAGACTTGACATATAGATAGGAATAGTTTGGAATTTTTAGATTTTATTAAGAAAAGAGTCAAATTAATTTGCTAACTAATATATATGTCATTCACCATATATGGACTAATTATATAAATTAATCTATTCGTGTTTAGCTTTGTGCTTGCAATTTTTTTAGGAATTTCATGTCAAAGTGATATGTGATAGTAAATTAATAATTTGTTTGCTATTTATCTTTTTCTTGTTAGTGAAAAAATATGCAAAAAAAGGATAAAAGCTATTAACCGCAATTAATCGAACTTAATTAACATTAATCAAAATTTATATTATTTTTTATTTAAAATTCATATTTAAAATTTATTGATAATTTTTATAATTTGATACTTGATTGCTTTTTATTATAGTTATATTAATACAATTATGGTATTAATATTTATTTATAAACTAATTTTAACCTTTAAATTAATTTATTTAAGTATTTTTTAAAAAAAATTAGATTTTAAACCGAAGTTAATCGACCAAAATTGAATTTATTAATTAAATTCGGTTAAGATTATGCAATCGGGTTTAATCGAATAAAAAAATTTACATTTCGATTAAGAACAATCAGTTTAAAAATTAATCTTAACTATCTTTAACCAACCGATGATTACCCCTAGTTAATAAAGCCTAATTAACAAGATAAAAAAATTAAAAACCTAGTCCATCCTAAGTTTTAGATGGGCATAATTATGCTCAGGATAATGGATAAAAGGAACTCATTTTGTTTTTGGGAACTTCCCACCAAAACCTTTGACATATAAAACCTAATTTTTGGTAAATCTCAATAAGAACCTTAAGCATAAACATAGTGTAAACCAATAATTGCTATAGCAGAAAATGGATTATAACACTACACCCAATCCATGATACATACCTTTTCTTTCCACCTCACATAACCTAGTATGTGCCTTATCAATTAAAAATTAAAAATGACAATACTTAAATTGGGATAAAAATAAAGGTATGCCTAAATATTTGACATCTCTCTTTATAGGATTTATTCCCATGAAATCTAATAAGCATATCCTGAGCTTTGCTCTCATGTTTTTGGAGAAAAAATTTTGAATTTTTGTATGTTTATTTTCTACTTCAACCAGCTTTTATATTGACTTAAAATATGACATAGATTAATAGCTTCAAGAAAATTTGCTCTAGCAAAAACCATAGTGTCATAAGTGAACATAAAATTCATTATTAATGGTCCCTTCCTCAATAATTGTACCTTGTGAATAAGTTTGTCAACTTCCACATTAAACAATAATCTAAACAATATTTCCGAGCATAAGATAAATAAATAAGGAGATAACAAATCTCTTTGTCGAATTCCCCTACTTAGTTTAAAATGCTTGATAAGACTCTTATTTAATAGTACCTAAAATGATACTATTGATAAGTATTGTTCCACCCACTTCACATAAGAATGATGAACACTAAATAATTCCAAAATTTTGAGCACAACTTTCCATTCCATCCTATTAGAGGCCTAACACATATCTAATTTCAAACCCATGAAGCTCCTTTAGCCTTTTTTCTTCTTAAAAATGTGAATGACTTCTTATGCTAATATGCCATTCCCGTCATTCATCTTCCTAAGACAAAAGCAAATTCAAAATTCAAAATTAATTTAGGTTAAATATTTCTTATACAATTTGCCAATATCTTTTAAATGAATTTATATACTAAATTAAACAAGTTTATTAACTTAAATTCTTCCAAAGTGCTAACACATGAGACTTTAAGGATTAAGATAATAAAGGTCTAATTTAATTCCCTCAACATGAACTCGTAATGGAAAAAATTCTGTATTGTCAAAATCACTTATGCTTTAACCATCCCCCAACATTGTTTAAAAAAGATTGCCATCATTTCATCAAGACCTAGAGCTTGTAAATCAAACATTATCTGTAATGTATCACAAGTTACATGTTCATTAAAAAATTGGCATAACATCTTATTTTCATCCTCCATAATAACATTTTAAATAAAACTATTCATGTCCATTGGATAGATAAGGTTTGTTGTAGCAAATAGATCTAAAAAACCATTAACTAGATAGTTGCTCATCAACTCCTTATCCTAAATCTATTCTTCTAAATTGAGTATAGCTTTGCAACATTATTCCTATACAACAAATAGCTAATAAAAATGAAAGTTGAAACCTCCATCTTTCACCTATATTTCTCATAATTTCTTGTGCGAAATCTCCTTAATCTTTGTTACTATTTTTAAGGTTCTATCGAATAACTCCCTCTAATCTTCTATTCTTTTTCAAAGGATCTTGGTTTTGGATATCATTTAATAGATCAATTAACTGTGTTGATATAAGAATGTGTGTAACCAAATTGCTCTTAATTTTATACCTTTAAGCCATGTTGGACCTTTTTAATCTTATGGACTAAGTGAAATGTAGTTGATCCTTGAAAGTTACAATTCCATGTCGATGCAATAACATCTTGAGAAAGGATGCAAGGTTTTACCCTTATCCCATACTAGAAAGAGTGGAATTTAAATTTTGTTTGTATATTTTTTATTTTTCAAAAAATTATTTTTAAAAGGTTTTTTTTAAGTTTGTTCTAATATTGAAAGAAAATAAAATATAAATAATGGTTGATATTATAAAAATATTATTTAATTATAAAATTAATAACAAGAATAAATAAACAAATTAATAATATTTAATAATTATTCTTATTTTTATTTTAAATTATATTTTGGACTTACAATTTTTAGAAACAAATGACAAAAATAGTTTCAAGTAGGTGAAGGTGAAGCCAAAAGGGCTAAGGGTAGCCTCAGACCCCAAAGCTCCATACTTATTATTATTATTATTATTATTATTATTATTATTATTATTATTATTATTATTATTATACACATTGCCCTTTAAAATTTAAAACATACATTAATAATAAAAAATAAGTACTTATGTAATGAAAAACTACTTTATAAAAAAGATAGAAATATAAATACTAGGTGTAAAATCATAATTCTTTTATAATTAATAATTTAAAGATAATTTATACTTAAATTTTTTATTTTTTTCCCTTCTTGCTAAATATGAACATTTTTAATTGCATTCGTACCTTGAAAATACTTTAGAGAAGCATATGTTTAGAATAAAATTTTATTACTTACAAAAATGTTTTCATAACTTATGTTTGACTATAATTTTATTTTTTATAAAAATATTATGCATACTAAAATTGATATGAAATTATTTACATTACACATATAAGTATAATTTATGTGTTACAAAATTTATAAGTATAATTTTATATCTTTATTTCAATTAAACATATAATATAATTGTAATAGAGTTTTGACCTACTTACTATTTGTTTTAACTTTATCATCCAAAATTTTTATAGTAAAATATTTATACATATCTAAAAAATATGTATTGATATGAAATTTAATAAAGTAATTACATTTTTGAAAATTTTGCACTTTTTATTGTAATTTTTTTATAAAAGTCTAAATAATTTTGTGTGTTACAACCTTAATAAATAAGTTTTTATAATTTTGTTTAATTTTTCATAATTCTATATATTTAATTTGTGAAAAAATCATAATACATCAAATCAAAATTATCAAAAAGATCATAATTTTTAAATAGTTATAAAAATTTTAGCATGTATCAAAATAAAATTTTGTTTGATCATAGTTGGCCTCCTAAGCTAGAATTTCCAACTCCGCCATTGCAAGAAAGAATTTTGTTTTCAAAAATAAAAAAAAAATATTTTGAAAAATAATAAACAAACATATTCTATTTCTTTTTATAAAATGATGTGGGAGAAAGAATAGGGCTCGTTTGGTATATATTTTTTTAGAATTGATTTTATTTCATTTAATAAAAATGATTTCAATTCATTTATAAATAAATTTTATTATTTGAAAGTTTTGTTAAAAATAATAATTTTAATTCATTTATAAATTAATTATTTTATTTGTAATATATTAAAAAATACATAAAAATTAATTAAAAAATATATTTTGATGATATCATGGTAAATACAATGTTTGAAAAGGGGTAAATCATTTATATAATATGTGAGTAAAAAAAAATGAATTCTAATAAAACCTTTGCAAAATTGGATGGATTTCATAATTGTAAAAATTTAATTAAAATGAGAATTATAAATGAAATAAAATGAAATCCTTTTTTACTTAAAGTCAAATATCATATTAAAAAGAAATTCATTTAAAAGTGAAATAAAATCCTATTTTTAATTATGTCAAACAAGAAATAAGAGAATGGAAGTAACATTATTATTTTCAATACTAGTATAACACTAAAATTTCAATCCTGATTTTACTAATACAGGATTAGTAAAATATTCTAATATTATAACTTGTCACCACTAGAATTTTATAGATAATTCACTTATCAAGATATGAAAAGTGATAATATTAATATTTTAATGTTATATTATAGTAAAATTAGAAATATTCTCTCAAGGATTGATAACCTCTCGAACTACAAGTCTGAATTTTGTTATTAATAATTTTAAAAATTAACGCGATGATCAGCAAATTAAGTTTTAAATTGAATCAATTATCAAACAATAACACGAACGAGGCTTAAACTCTCGTACCCTTAGTTCAATTGTATAATAAAATAAATACATGACATACCTATCAGTAATTAGATTATTTAATTTCAACATATGTTAGTTCATTGATAACAACTAAAAGATGACAAAAATTTATACTCAGGCTGAAAATATAAGATATTTTAGTTCATGAAGCTTATGACAAATTTTAAAATAAATTTATTTTTTTTATGCAGATATCCTTACATTTTTTTTTGGGGTATGAGACTAATTCTTGTTTAAGAGAGAAGTAATAAAGAGTAAATTCTTTCCAAAAATAGGGCTTTTAAAAATCAAATTTAAAACTCTTTATTGAGCAATACTAAATCAACCAATTGATAAAATAAATTTATAAATATTCTGTATTTTTATTTTATGCAGGAATTTGAGGTGTCTTTACCTTAGACGTTAATTTCCTTCACCCCTTTCCAAGAGTTGAATGTTATTAATGACTAGAATTGCCCATAGCAATTTATCGTTTCAATGATTTTTAATCGGCATAAATGGATTTCTACTGTAACAAGAAATATGCTCTATAAAATAAATAATTTTTTAATTTAACACAAAGATAAAGTTTTTTTTATAATTATTTATTTTAAATGAATCATTATTACATTATATATATTTATATACGCACACATGAGATGATAATGATTCCCTTGTCAAAAAAGTGAAATAAAATCTAATAATTTGTATTAATATTATTTTAAAATTATATAAAAACTAAAATTAAAAATAATTTTTCATTATATATATTTGCATAGACCTTGTTAATTGAAGTAAAAAATATAATTTATTTCATTCTCGTTAAAGAAATAATACAGATTTTTATAATTAAGTTTTTCTAACAAAAATCAATCATCCATGTATATATTATAATTCATATATTTTAAATTAATATAATCATTTCATTATATGTTTATTAAATTAAAATAATGTAGACTATAATCTAAATTTAGTTTATTTTATTGTAAGAATTATTTCATGTTATAACTTGTTTACTTATTTTGATTTTTTTCTCGTGTTGATGATAAGAATGTTTGAATATGCTCCGTTTGTGTGGAAAATAACTTCATTATAAAATATTAAAATCATAAAAAATAATTAAAAAATTATACTAACTTTCCTGATATTTTATCAAAATTACTTGGACCTTTATTGTAATTGTAAAACTTACATGTTAATTCATCTAACAAACTTTCATTTGGAATATTCGTTTGAGATTCTATGATTCTCTAAAAAAATTATTTATACAATTGAAATCCTAATTACGTAAATGCCCTGAATATAACCTAAAGGTCAAAACTTACAGATCATTTTTGTTGACTCTCTGTAAGTTGAAATTGTCGTCGTCTGTCTCTCTGGGAGAAATTAGGCTATGTAGGCTTTTAATGAAGATCGTAAACAATGAAATAATCTGAGTGAAGGTAAGTACCTAAAATTTAAGCTGTTTGAGAAATTTAATGGCTTTTAAAACTTGTTTTCAAAATCATGCTAGAGTTTAAGATTTTTTTTTTTTTTGAAATATACAGAAGATTTGTACTTTAAAGATGGGTCTTCATATGGGAGATGAGGTAAAATAACTAGATTTATGGTTTATATGACAGGTTGAGGATTTGTTTTGATATATTTTTATTTTTTAAATTATTTTAAAAATTATTTTTTATTTTCAAAGATGACTTTTGAATTTAAAAATATAAAGAATAAATGTTATTTGGATAAATAAATAAAAATATTTTATTTAATTATAAAATTGATATTCAGAAAAAAAGTTAATAAAACATTAAAAATTTGTTTCTTTTTATATTTTTTAGTTGCACATTTTGAATTATAATTTTTAAATATATATCTTAAAAATAATTTTTCGAATAGAAACTTCTATTTTTTAAAACAATAAATCAACAGACCTTTGTACGGAAGATTTATGCTTTACGGATGTATCTTTGTATTGTGTGGTTGCAAGTTTAGACATGCATTTAAGCAGCTTAAAAGCTCGAAGCTTTGGTTTGCATAGACAATTAGAAAACCAAGTCTTAATCAATTTTTACACAAAGTTACAGGTTAAAAAAAAAAGAAGAAAGAAAATAGGTGGAGATGGTTTTTTTTTTCTTTTTTTTTTTTTCACAGTGAAACTTTTTAGCTGAAAAAAGTAGGGAGATCGAAGCACATCACCAGCCAGATCTGATTTTGATGACTGGAGAAGATTTAAGAGCAATTGAATGAAATATATAATCAGTTTAGGGGTAATTTTAACATTGGTTAAATTTGCCATTTAACAAAACATTGACTTCATTCAAATGGAAAAAATTAAATTGAATTTAAGTGAATGAATTTCAAAATTTTAGATATGTTTGTATAGATTTTAAAATTAGAAAGAAAGTTTGTACAGTCTTAATAAAATATAAGAGTGGTTGATGTAATTTTTTCAAATGATTAATATATTTCTTATTAAATGTAAAAAATTTAATAAGACATAATTTTCTCTTTTTCAAAAAATTATTTTTTTCACTGACATAATTCTAAAATATAGATACATGTGATATACCTTTATTTATATAAAAAATTAAAAATTTAATTATTTTTATAAAAAATATTTTCTAAAAAATAAATAGAATCTGAAATTTCAAACATACTACCTGTTCAACTCACTGTTTCTCCACTTGTTTAGTATATGTCTTAAATAAAATAATAATAATGATTTATACCTCAAGGAGGAAGGTGCGGGCCTCACATTTCATCACAATTCACAAGCGAAGGCAATTCCCCCCCCCCCCCACCAAAAAAAAGAAAAAACCGAAGTTCTTTCCTGACCACAATTCACAAACGAAGGCAAATCCCTCCGCCTCCCCCCCCCCCCCCAAAAAAAAAAAAAAAACACAAAAAAAAACCAAAGTTCTTTAGTTACAAGTCAGTAACTTGTGCCCTTATTTAATAAGCAGACATATAAATGTGTACAGGCATTTTATCTCGACTAACATGTCTCGTATCTTATTCTGTATAATGTAACTCTAACTCGTTTGAAATATTAAAAAAATATAATTCAGTTTATTGAAAATTAAATTCATGTACAAAATAGTTTATATGTTTAATTTCAAATAATTAAATTTCAATTTTTTTAACGCATTTTGAATTTAGGAGAAGAGAAGAGTCTTAAAAATTATTTAATTCATGTAAAAAGTAAATTCCTTTGAAAAATTAAACTTTTTAAGAAATAAATTTGTATATCAACTTTGTAAGATGTGGTCAAAATTCTTTGATTAGAATTATGGAATTGACACCTTTCAAAAACTAAATCCTCGTTTTTGTTTGGTTTTACATTGAGCTTTTTAATAAATATTATCAAAACAACTAATATATTATATAAAATTATAATATACAAAATAAAAAATATTAATCAATTTAAATTATCTCTAATTATTATTTTTTAAATTATACTTTTAATTTCTCTTTTCATTATAATCTTTTAAATTAATAATTTTTATTTTTAATTTATTATAGAAGAGCAAAATAGATTTTTACAAATAATTAATATGTCTTTATATATATCTTAAATTATATTAATATAATTAAAATAAAATATGATTTAAATATTATTTAAATGATTAATATAATAAATAAATAATTCTATCAAATTTATATAAAATAGATAAGAAATTTTTTATTTTTATGATTGAAAGTTAAAATAATAAATAATAAAGATAATAAATATAATAAATATAAAATAATAAATAATATAATATAATGGATATATATAATAAATATAAGTCTATTTAGATTAAATTTCTATTACTATAATAATATTTATGGTTATATTTGTAATTTATATTTATGATATTATATTTAATTTTTATTTTAGATAATTTTATATAATACTAATTTTATTTATTATATAATTAATAAAATAATTATATTTTATATAACTAATAGTTATATCTGATTGAATGTATTTATATTTTTAATTAATAAATTATATTCATCTTTAATAAATATTTATTATAGTTTTTAAATCTAAGGATAGGATGCTCAAGTAATCCTTATATAAATTAAATATAAGTAGTTTTGCATTTTTATATGTAAAAAATATAATAAATTCTTCTTACAATGGATATTAGTAAATAGCTTTTAATAATATATAAAAAATAAAATTTTAAAATAAAATCTTTATTTTGAAAGTTAGTAACTAATTAAATAACTCAAAAATTTTCTATTTCCAAAACAATTGTAGTTTCATGTTATTTATGCGAATCAAATCACTTTTTAGACTCCCAACCTTCCACAACACAGCACAGTCTTTGTATATTTTATGCAAGTTAAATACAACATGAATTTCATTTTGGTCCCAACAATTTTTTAACGACTTTTTTTTTCATTTTTTCATTATTATGGAGTTTATGGCTCATTTTTTCCTTTATTGGTTTAGAACCTATAGTTCTTTTGAACTTATAGTTCATTTCAGTACTTGTACTTAAATTAATATTTTTTTGTAAACATTAGATTATAGCTTTTAGTGGTTCTAATATAATTCTTGTGGCTGCAATTTGAAAGTTCCCATGTATAATCTCTTATCTTTCTCAAAATTTTACCTATATTATATTATTAAAATATAAATATTGAATAATAATTTTATTTATCCTCATAAATTAAATTTTGGTTCTCGCTATTCGTGATCTAAATCCATCATCAACTCTATGCTTGAATAAGAAAAAAGAAAAAGAAAAAGGATAAAAAACCTTTAAAATTTAAAAATTTTCCTTCCTTGAATTGAAGGAAAAGAAGAAAGGAGAAAATAAAGAGTTAAAATTCATGATTAACATTATTTTTACAAATAAAAAATTTAAATTTTTTTATATTTTTAACTAAGATTAAAAAATTTACTTTTCTTCCATTTTCAATTCATCCAAGCATAGGGTATTAGCAGTAGCATTGGGGGTGTCCTATCAGATTGCAATGGTTGATGCTCTTAATTTGTGATTAGTGCAACAAAAGATTCAGTTTGAGTCCGCCCGCTCATGTGAAAAATGAAGGCAAACATCTAAAGCAGATGTCTTATAAATACAACCTTTATGTTCTTTTGCCCTTCAAGGGATGAAATTGTCAATTTGTCACCCACCCAATGATGGCTTACATTTTAGTTTCGAACTTTATTTGATAAATACGAAGTACTTCAGTCCTTGTAATATTGAGAGTTAATGGCCAATTTTTATAATCAAATAAAAAGGTGTAAAATATTCAATTTGAATTATAATTATTATTAAATTGACAACCTTGTCATCATAATGTTAATAATATAAAAAATCTTACATTTTTTTATTAATCATAAATTAACATTTTTTATATTGAATTTATAATTTTTAGAATGAAGTAATAATTTAATATTATTAAGTCAATTACTTTGATGGTGAGTTAATATTGAATCTTGATCTAATACAGTGAGAGTTAATGACCAAAAATTTTTTAAATTAGATGATTTATATAAAATTTTGTAAAATCTTTTACAAATTTATAAGATATTAATACATAACTTAAAATTTTTTAGGAGGACCAAAATCCCCTTAGTCTTAACAAAACTCAGCCGCCACTGGCAGTTGCAGGTATAGTTCGTGGGCTGTCTTTCCGGACAAAATTGACACTAGGATCAGTTTGTCTTCTTAGACAAATACCATTCTCAACTCTTTAGATTAATGAACTGTAGAAAACAGACTATCTATTTTCTTTTAAATATCATTTAAAATTAATATGCAAAAATTAAGAAAGATAATAAATAATCTTAATTTTAAAATATATTTGTCACAATTTATTAATATATCTTTTACCTGATAGAATTTATAAGTTAAAAGGAAGTAAATTAGCCTTTTTAAAAATTAAGAAAATAAAATTTGTGATAAAGTTTTATAATAAAACCATGAAGTTTGATATAGAAAGTCTTAGTGTTTTGATGAATTTGTAATTTCAAAAATATGAAATCATTCAGTAACAATTGAAATTAGTTTGGATGTAAATCTTTTTAGGTCAAAAAATTTTCTTAAATGTAAAACTATGCAATTTGAGAAAATGATATTTTTGAAATAACAAAAATGCAAGTTGGAGAAAATAAAAAGAACATTGAGAATTTTTATAAAAGTTCGATGGTTTAAAAGAAATGATTTTTAGGTTTACTCATTTCTTCTCAAGTTACTAACTATTACTTGAGATACCCACTAACTTTTATCAAGTTATAATATCTAACTTTATAAGATCTTTTTAATCTATACTAGGATTTTTACTACCACTTACCTTTATAAGATTTTCTCAAATTCTATTAGGATTTCAATTATCATCTAACTTTATAAGATTTACCAATCTCTATTAGAATTTCAATTACTACTTAATTTTATGAGATTCACCAATCTATACTAAAATTTCAATAAAATTCAAGAAGAATTTTTTTCACAATCCTTTAAAGAGTTTTTACAAGATTTTACTCAATAACACTCTTAAAGTGGATGTACAAGTGTTTATTTTAAAGTGAGAAACAAAAGAAAACTTTGATTTTAGTAAATGAAAGTTAGAAAGATTTTGTAAGTTATAGTGTAATGTTTATTCTTCTCATCTTCAAAGGCATACAACCTATTTATAGAAAAAAAGATGATGAAGGCAACTTTAGTTTCAAGGCATCTTTCTTTGATTATAAGTTGTCTTTGGCTCCAAATCACATTGAGGATCCAAATTTGAAACTTGAAATAATTAGTGTCAAAATATTTTTTAGCTCTAAATTTGAATTTTGAACTTTTTGGCTCCAAGTTTGAAATTCACAAAAAAGATTCCATAAAATGTTGGCTTGCTCAAGGAGTTTCTTAAAATATCTCATATGCTATATATATATATATATATATCATAAAAGACAAAAATCAATCACTTTTTTACTTAATTCTAAGTTTCTTCTAAGAAAGCAATCGAGTTGTTATTTCTTTGAAAGTAAATTTTCTTCTAGAAATTTAATCCTACTAATTCGTATTGCATGAATATTGTTCAGAACTATTTATCTAGTTGTAAAAAGGATTTCTCAACTTCATATATTATTTTTTATAAATTTTAATACATGTTAAATAATTTGAAATTTGAAATTTCCTCTCATTTTGAATTTCTCTTTCTTTGACAATCAAATATTGAAATGACTACTAAATATTGAAATTGAATTTAGTTATCTTTCCTTTAAAAAATAAATATTAAATTATAATCAATGAGATAATTACTTGAAAAAGTATGTTTTAAAATTTCAAAATAAAAAAAATCTAAAGTAAATTTGTCACATGAGAAATATATTTTATATAAACTAATTTAGTTTTTAAAAGATATAGAAGTGCGATGGCTCATAATTTATTAAAACAATTGATGGGTTTAAAATTCATAATCCATAAAAGTTATACCTAAATTAGTTGATATATGATAAAACTAATAAGCCTAAATTTTAACTTATATTTTGTAATTAAAATATTTTATAACTTAATAAAAATCAATTTATTTCTCATTTGATTCCTCGCTACTGTAAGTCAATTTGTAAGTATAATTGTTGAGCATTTATTTAGATAATAAAGATAATATTTAAAAAAGATAATAAATATAATTTTAATTTTTTTAAATGATAAATAAATAGGAATAATTTTTTTAAAATGACACTTGAAAAAATAAAGGGAGTATTTCATTTAAGCCTTATCTTTTCCTTTTGTTCAATAAACTATAGTTGTTAATAGTTTTATAAAAAAATTGAACAGATTATGCTATTTTCTTAAAGATTTAGTTTAATGTTACTCATACATTTTTAATTTTTAATAATAATAAAATTATATATATTTTACTCATTTGTAATATGATTTTATTTGTAATTTATCCACATGTGATTTAAAATGCTAAAAATTGGTTATAAGTAAGGTTAACAATGAGTTGAGTCAAATTATGAAATGTTCAAAATTAGATTCGACTTTTAGCTCAATAAACTAAATTTAAGAACTAAATAAGCAATACACAAGATGAATAATTTAGCTCATATACTAAATAAGCCGAGTTTGAACTTAAAGATGTTTAGTTTGATTGTATCATATCATGAACCAATTTGAATAATATATATAATTTAAGATTAATTAATACATTTATATATATTAATTAGAAATCCTTTTGTAATATGTATTCTAAACTAAATACTTATTACAAAGAAAAAAATAGTAACTATAATAATTATAATTTAATATTTATGTTTAAATTTAAATTATAATTAAAATAAAATAATAAATAAAATTAATGATAGATATTATTAACATTATTCTCATTTTGAAATTAGTTATGTGGTTAAAGTAAACATAATTTAAAAACATTATTTAAAAAAGGTAGGAAGATGTGAAAACTTTTCAAACAAAAGCCTACATTAAATATTATAAAGGGTGAATATAAATATCCTTACTATAAAAATTAGAGTGATAATGTAAAATTTTAAAATTATAGGAATCATGAGATAGTGACTAATTCATACTTATTAATTGGTTTAATGTTGGTTCAATACTTTTTTTATGATTTTAAAAAAAATTATTTTAGTAATAAGTTAGATTATCTATCTAATTCATTAATTTTTTTGCTTAAACCATTCACTCTACTTTCATTTTTTGAATGTTAGTTTGAATTTATTGAATTGAGTTGAGCTAACTAACCATAAGCTTAATTAAAGTCGAGCTCAAGTCATAAGCTGAACAATATTAAATCAAGTCAAGCCTAAGCTAAGTTTAATGACTTGGACTCATTGGTAGCCCTAATTACAAGTGTACACCTTTTAGGAAAAATAGAATATATATATTTTTTATTACTATTTTGTGCATGTGAAAAATTAATTACTTATTGTGGATATGTTAGAATAAAAACTTACTTAAGGATAATATGAATTTACGATGCTAATAGGAAGAATTAAGTTAATTAGAGATTGGTGTGAAATTAGATTTGAATAAGCATGTATAGACATTAGGAGTTGTTATTCTCATTTTATCCTTAAAGCCCTCGTAAATTATCAAACCACACTTAAAAATATCAAAACACCTTATAACTTTATTTCTTCTATCTTTGGAAGCAAATGCAACCCCTTGTTTTTTTCTCCTTTAACATTTTGTGCTTAACTTGCAACAAGCATTTAGCTACTGACTTTTAATAAATCACCTTATAATTTCTCTTTAACAAGGTAACTCCTCTTAATACCAAGCTTCTAGTTCGAAATTTTTCTTGAGTTTAGCTTGAGAAAGAGGATTTAGGGAATTAAAAATGCTAGCTAATTTTTCTTGATTAGGTTACAAATAGAGTAAGTTAATTACTTATTCAATCTCCTTATATCTCTTCCCACACATAAGCAAGTAAAGAATTTGCTTCAACCATTACATTTTGTATGATTTTGAATTTCAATTGATAAGTAGTGAAAATTAGGGAATCTAATGATTTTAATATGAAAATTTATTATTGAAATGAACTAATTGTTGTTATAGATTTGAATATATGTGTGGATGATAGCTTGTAATTAAATTTTACATGTAATTGAGGATTTATTTGATATAAAATGACCATTTGTATGGTAGCATTTAGCGGGGGAAATGGAAAACCTGACTTGTATTTGAATATAGTAATCGAATATAGCCCTAGGAATTATTCCCATCAAGCTATATTTGATTATCATAATTAATTACTTCCAAAGGCTTATCTCTAGAAGCTAATATTCAATTATGGTATAAGATCAAATTCGAGAAAACATTTATAAGTGGATAAAGTAGACCTTAAAGGGATAAAGATAGAGTTTGTAAGAGAATAAGGTTGACCTTGTGAAACATAAAGAGATTTAATTGCTTCCCAATTTAGTTATTCATGTTAATAATGTTATGGATGAGAATATATTTTTATTTGGTATCAAATTGAAATAATTAGAAAAAGCTTATAATATCTACTTATAAATATTTCCACTTCTAACTCTATTAAGTAGATTATTTATTTACTAAGTCATTAATTTACTATTTTAGTTGTTTTCCTTTATAAACACTTCAATAAAAACTCCTTTTCTACCATTAATAGCTTAGGAGTAAATACCTCCATGCTTATCTTATTTAAGATAGCTATAGTTGATGATAACTCATAAATAGGAATATTTTAGGTGGTTGCAAGGGTGTTGCTAACTTGATATTGTTATAAAGAATATGTTTATATAATGATACAAAGTTTAAGGCTAGAATAAGTTGATGGAAATTGGAAAACAAGTTCTATGTTTTTAATGGCCTAAGGTGGCTTGTGATAACATGGAATTTACACCATTCATATTTTGCTAAACATATGCTTGCTTACCATTCAAACATGAAAAAATCTGACTAGTACCTTTCATGTGCTCTTGTTCCTCTATTATTACACTAAAATTGAGCTTTAAAAACCTAATATATGTGAACTTTTCTTTCATTTCTTCTTCAATTCAAATCCAAACATTTTAATCTCAAAAAAGTAAATTGACGATAGGTAAAATTAATGATAAATTAAGTTGAAATCAAACAATAATAGAGTTAATAATGGAACGCATGACTTGCATATTATAATTTTTACTAGATTTGAATGGAAACATAGCGTAAGTGAACAAAGTATTTATAATGCAAACCATAAATTGCCTAATTTTGACACTTTAAATTATAGGTAGATAGATTGTAAATAGAATTACCACAAGCTAGGTAAAGTGCATTTCTCCCTTAATAATATACGCTCACATTCCCATTTCAAAAAAGATTAAAGAATTTAATATATGTTTTCTAAAATTAAAAAAACATAAGTATAAACTATATTAAACTTTTAAAAATGAGTATGATTTATGTTAAAATATTAAATACATCTCAATAATATTCCAAATACATAGTCAATACAAACTCAATTGATTCGACTCGACTTATCCTCATTTAAGCATCCAACCACACAACAATTAGCCTAGACCATTAGGCTTAATTTTAACTGATCCATATGGTTGAACATATACTATTTGTGCATACATACCACTCTAAAGGGAATCATACCAAAATGTGACATTCACTCTTGAGAAGTATTCATCAAATAAAATTTTCTTAAACTCCTATTCATTTTATAAAGTAATATGTTTATACATCATTAAATTTAATTATTAATATATTATTATATAATACGTAAGATTCAATTAATATATCATAACTTCTTTCTTCTACTTGTATACTTATTATTGACTTTCAAAGTGAAAGTAATGTCCTTTTTAAATCCTACTAAAGCTAATGTAAATATATGATAATCTTCTATCATATATTCATCTATTATCATTTTATTTTACTATTGATTAGTAGAACATTTTTTGCCTTATATATTTAACTTTTCCTTTTCAGTGGATTCTACTGCACCCTAAGGAGTTTTGGAACCTTAGGTGATGTAGACGAATGACATCTATTGGATGTTGATTATGTCATCCTAGCCGCTTGTGTTAAAAATTCTATTCTCATGGCACTGGAAAAGTGCGAAGAAGGACATGTTATGTTGGTATTAGCAAAATGACCCTAAATTTAAGACAAAATGGTCCTTAATCTATGTTGATGGTGCATTAACATGATAAAGGTTTATGGCTTCAGTTGATTAAAGGTTACAGTTCATTAAAGGAGCATAAATTGAAAGCTATATCAGAGTAATCGGTGTTGGATTAGAAATCGCAAGCCATCAGTCAGAGCAATTGGTGTTCGATTACAGTGAACAATTAAAGTTCCCTTTGAGGAGGAAAATTCGTAGGTCCTCGTTAGAGTAGTCATTGATGGATTGTAATGAGCGTCTTAAGAATGCTTGTTGGGGAGCATTTTAAGAATGCTTACATTGACCCTGCACATCTTGTGAAGTTAAAGAAAAGACAATTGAATGGATTCTCCTATTGAAGTAAAAACTGGAAGAAGCTACATGAAGTAGTTAATTAAAGTTCATGATTACATAGGATGAGCATCTAAGATCAATTTTAAAGATCCTAAATAGCATGAAAATCATTAAGTTGCAATACTGGGAGGATAAATTCAAGAACTTGGTCTCTCCGTTCTAAGAAGTTCAAATGGTTAGGCTAAGTCACAGCTTCTGAAATCCTATGGAACCTTTCTGTACTAGATGTCTCATACCATTCTGTTTACAGTTATTTTCACCGGATGTGCACTTTTTCATGGTGCCTCATTGAATGTTGTAATGATCTTCATAATTCTTACCGCATTAAGAAACATGTTAAAAGCTGTGGCAATGATTCTAGAGGCTCTTTCTATCATGATCCAAGTTAAGGTCTCCCTTGATCATCTGAATGCATTCCTGCTTAATGATGAGCTAAATAATATTAGAGGAAATTTAAAGTAAAGTTTAGCTAAAGGAGTGAAAATTCAAAAGGGAAACTCTAGTCGAAGATCATAAATTGGTGTCCCCAACTTTGAGTGAGGTGAAATTACAAACTAAATGAGGGCAAAAAGTGGCAGTTTATGGTCTAGTTAGAGCAAAAAAATCATCTCTTTTATATACAATTCTTGGAGAAATACCCAAAATTTTAGGAATTAAGTTATTAAGAAAGAATGTTAGTTTATTATCATGCAAAACTAATTCAATAGTCTTAATCTTTCTTTTTTGTGATAATGAAAATCAGGATAGTGTCAGTGGAACCCTAGCTTAGTGTTTCTCAATCCTCTTGGATCCAAGGTAGGATACTTTCAGTGATAATACACTTCTTTGGGAAGCCAATGGACCAAGATCGATATAAGAATGCCATTAGAGCTTCTACCTTGGATAAGAATATCAATGGTTTCAACCATTGTGATCTAACTAAAATAGGTTCGAGCACTCTATAATGATGCTTGATATTTATCTTTTAGATGAACCTCTTGGTGTAATAGATGCACATACCTCTGTTATTCCAACATGTTTGGCTTGCTCTAGCTATTGAAATACCAAGAGTGACTAATGGTCCCTTGATTGGAGTTTACATAGCAATCATATTCTCAGCACCACACTCGCTGCTTTGTTTTAGATTGCATTGTGACTTCAAAGCAAAAAATACGAGATTCAATTTTGGAACCACGCCTTTGTACTGTATGTTTCTTTGTTGGCCTTTGTTTGCTTCTTTCCCTAGTGGGATTTTTGTTTCCTTCTCTAACAAAAAAAAATGGACTTTGGGACAATAACCCTTTATTACTGACCTGACCAAGTTTAAAACTGACTAGGCATGGTAAACAGCTTGTGGAATTGTCCACTTGGGAAGAATATATAATTTCATAAATTATTTGGGTAATTAGTCATATAACCTAAATGCTAACAATTTTTGAAAGTGGACAAATTGTCATTTACTACATGCCTTGGGTTCCTAAACCCTTTATTTTTTAAAAACATGGTAGACAACACCTTCATTTTCCATGCTGGTAGATTAGTAGACAAACTTTCTCTAAAAATATCACCCTTTAATTTTTCCCAAGAATGATGATATGGTGCCCGTGGCAGCTATTTCTGGTCTTTCTGATTTTTGTTAGCATACACCTTATAAATGGGGTCAGATGAGGCATTGCATGAAGCCACCTAAAGGTGGAGAAATTTAAAATATTTATCTTACGAATATTTACGAGGAAAATTACACTTTTTTCACATTTAATTTATTTTTTACTTAATTCATTTATGATTTAAAATATTATAATTTATTCAATTGTACTTGTAAATTTTTAATATTTTATCTACTTAAACTAATTCGAATTCAAAGTTTAATAGAAAATTTTGATGTATTACATATGATTTTGACTCTTTTAAATTTTAACTCAATTTGATACTTATTTATAATTCAAATAACCTAAAAAATCCTAATTCTATTAAAAACTTATTTTCTACAATTTAATCTATAATTATTAAATCTGAAAGTATTGAATAGGATTTCTTTTTAAGGTAAAATAATTTTAAGTGAGAGTTAAATTAAATTAAAATTTAGAAAAGCAAAGACTTACAAGCAATGAATATAATTTTTTTATTGATTTTGAATATAAAATAATTTAAATAAGTAATGTATTAACTATTCGAAAGCATAGATGAATAAATTACAACATTTAAACCACAAATGAATTAAGTGAAAAAGAATAAAATTATAAATAGATAAAATATAATTTTTTTCTGAATATATGCATTTATATATTCCTAAATTTTAAAATGCTTTTATTAAAATTTTTAATACATTATAATTTAATTTCTTCAAAATTTCAGCCGCATTAAAATAACGGGAACCGACTATTATGGTTTTACGTGAACGTTTCATGTAAATATATTTACCTTAAAAAAAATTAAAGAAGGTGAATATATATAATATATATATATATATATATATAGTTGCATATGTTTACAATATCGGGAGCTGAGATGGGCTTTGAGGGTGACGAGTTACCGATGCTCGTTGCATTTTGATAGTAAACTTCACAAAATTTAATTACAACGATAAAACCCGGATTCTTAAAGCCTCAAGTGTTACAAAGTGTTGTTTCACATACAACTTTTTTTTTTAAATTAATTTTATTTGATTTCAAATTGAATTAATTTCAATCTATCACAAATGTAATTCTATTATTTGATAAATTTATTAAAAATAATGGTTTCAATTCATTTATAAATAAATTATTTTATTTGAAATATATTAAAAATATATGAAAATTAATTAAAAAATAAAATTTAATGATATCCTAATAAATATAATATTAAAAAATATAAATATTTTTATATAATAATTTTTAGGTGAAATTTTTTACTAAATTGAATTATTTTTATAATAATATAAATATATTTAAAATAAAAATTATAAATGAAATAGGATTATTTTATTTAAAGCCTAAATATTATTTAAAAATAAAATAAACTATTATTTTTAGGGTTAGAATGTTGGGCTTACCTGTATTGGGCTACAGGGCTCACAGGGGTAGCTCTCCTAATGACGTGACCAAACCGATCCGGATCAATGTACTTTGGTACGGCCTAGGTATTATGGTTATCTGAATGTATGGAGGATATATATGAACACCTGGCTCTGTTTGGCTCCGTTGGAAAGTATTTTTCATTAAATTTTTTTTATATATATTAATAAAAAAAATGATACGTTATTTACATTAACAATTAAAAAATATAATACCTAATTTTTTTAAATAAAAAAACGTTACTTTTTCTCAATTTTTTATATTTAACATTAAATAAGTAAAATATTTTTTTATTTTAATATTTTATAATTATATTTTAAAAAAATATTTTTCAATAAAATAAATATTTAATACATAACTTATCTATTGATTTCTAGAAATTTTTTTTATATAAATGTAATTATTGAAAAATTTTATTAAAAATAATAATTTCAATTTATTTACAAATAAATTTTATTTGAAATGTTGTGAAAAATATATATAATTTAATTAAAAATAAATTTTAATAATAATATTATAAATATAATATTAAAAAAAATAAATATTTTATATAATCAATTTTTTGACCCAAATAAAATGAATTTTAATAGAACTCTTACCAAATTGAATAAATTCTGATATAAATTTAATTAAAATAAAAATTAAAAATAAAACAAAACAAAATAAAATTTCACAAACCTCGTTTTTTAAAAACTTTATTTAAAAATAAAATGAAAAATTATTTTTAATTATACCAATCAAAGGTAAACGGTTTTATAGAAAGTAGAAATTTTTGCATGTTGTAGTTATACTTATACAATTTTATCATATTTAATAAATTAATGATAGTTATCATTATTATTATTATTTATTTGTCAATTTTATAAGACCCATACATATTAAAATTTTGATTTTTTTAATTTTAAACTATGTAAATAGATGTCATTTTGATTCAATCAAATCATTTGCTCGACTAGAATAATAGAGAAATAAAGTAATTCATCTGGAATTAAATTTATGTACAAAACTGTTCAAGAATCTAATTTACTTGAATTTTAATATTATTAGGTTTCAAACAAGGGATTAAAAACAGAAAAGTAAATTCAGGAACATCACTCACAACGTATCAAGATACAGAATAAGTAAACGAAAACTTCGCCGCAGAAAGACGCCAAAAGCAAACAACACTAGTTAAGCAAACCCGAGTTTTGGATGCCACAAAAACCTCTTATTCTGAATACTGACCTCTATTAGCCTCTATTGCACCTAAATTCCATCGGTGGTTGAATAGAACCATATCAGAGCACAAAATACACAAAGGGGTTGGCTTATCTCTATTTAATTACAAGCTCAAGCATCATCAAGAGCAAGGACCCCAGGAAGGCTTTTTCCTTCAAGGAGCTCCAAACTGGCTCCACCACCAGTGGAGATGTGGCTCATTTTGTCAGCAAGGCCAACCTTCTCTACAGCAGCCACCGAGTCACCCCCTCCAATTATTGTAGTCACCCCCTTCCCACTCAGCTCTGCCAGTTTCTTGGCTATGGCCTGTTCATAGAAGCAGATAGCCGTCAATAAAAATGTAATTTAACCAAACATAGATGATTAACACAGTCAATTTTAAGCTCTGAAACTTGTTTCTTAGGAAGGAATGCATTTGACCTTGGCATAAAAGTGATGAAGGAATCAAGTTGACAAGAGAAAATTGGAGCAAAAGTGTTGCCAGTTATGCTCATTCTATCTCATAAATTGTTACATATTTGTATAAATGTCACATCCAATTTAAATGACCCCATTTATTTACCGGTGCCAGGTGCCACAAACAGATTTTGCCTGAACATTGAACGGCAGTTTATACAGGATATTAGGTGCAACTAACATTTTCCATTGCAGAATGCCACATAAAGATTTGCCCTTATGTTGAACGGCAGTATGTCTAGCCTCTTGTATCTATACTCAGCAAGCTCAGCGAAGTATGGATTTGAGGCGATTATCATAATGACACATTGAACGCCCAGCAGAACTAAATGGAGGTTCTTAGATTTGCAGGTTGACAATCGAACGAATACATAAGCAAATGACCAGAGGAAAAATATGTTTATGCTGCTTACTGATGCTCAATGCACAGATAGCTTTCACACAGTGCATACCTCAGTTCCTGCTGCAAATTTATCAAATTCGAAAACACCCATTGGTCCATTCCAAATGATGGTCTGAGTCTTGTCCAGAGCTTCACTGAATAATTTTATTGAATCGGGTCCAATATCCAATCCCATCCATCCATCCGGGATGCCTGATGCTGGAACAACCTGCAAACAACAAAGCGTTTTGACGTTTCGTGAGGTTCCAAACGCAACTTCTACAGCCACTGAACTACTACAAACAACCACTCTTCATGAGGAGCTGGTACCTTGCTTTTAGCATCAGCAGCAAACTTGTCAGCAATGACCACATCGGTTGGAAGCAACATAGAAACTCCCTTAGCCTTGGCCTTCTCAATAAGTGAAGCTGCAAGATCAAGCTTGTCTTCCTCCACAAGAGATGATCCAACTGAATAACCCTGGGCCTTGTAGAAGGTGAAGATCATCCCTCCTCCAAGCAAAAGAACATTAACACTCCCCAGCAAAGATTCCATGACACCAATCTTGGTAGACACCTTCGCCCCACCCACAACGGCAGCAAATGGTCTCTTTGGGTTTGCCACAGCTCCAACAAGATAATCAAGCTCCTGATACAATTTAAACAAGTTATGGATCAGTCCAACCACTTATGGCCTGTTTGGTATAGCAGTCAAAGTGCCAAAATCACGGTACAGAGCCAGTTGGAAGTATTGAAAAAAAAAAAGAAAAGAGAGAGAGAGAGAGAGAGAGAAGAAGGGGGGTGAAGCTACGATCTGGTAGCATTTATCCTACCAGGCTTTGCACCCCACAGTTGATTTTTCAATGACATACCAAACAGGCACTATTACCAGAAGAGGATGCAGTTGAGTGTTAGCAACTACATACCTTCTGCATCAGGAATCCAGCAACAGACGGCTTCACGTATTTAGCCACTCCTTCTGTAGAAGCATGTGCTCTATGGGCGGTGCCAAATGCATCATTTACATACAGATCAGCAAGAGAAGCTAGCTTCTTTGCAAATTCAGGGTCGTTCTTCTCTTCCTCCTTGTAGAACCTAACATTTTCAAGAAGCAAGACACCACCTTCTGGGAGTTGAGCAACCAATTTCTCAACTTCCTCTCCAATACAGTCATTTGCCATCTTGACCTATTATACAAATGAAAACATAGGATTAAAAATGAGGATGTCCACCATTTAAAAATCAGTTTACAAATGAACGTTATATATACTCTTTAAAGTTTTGGTGGGATTGGCCTAAACTAAACGGTTAAGAAGGCATACCTCAGTTCCAAGTAGTTCAGATAGCCTTGGCACAAGGGGCTTCAAACTGTACTTGGGTGTCACACCCTTTGGACGTCCCTGAAAAGAAAATTTTTTAAACAAATCATTTGACAAGTAACAAATAAATAAAAAATTAGGGAAATAAGTTCAAATTCAGATAAATAATTGGCAAACAAAAACATAACAAGTTGGGATTATCCTAAATAGAAAATTTAACCGTAACCCTGATCCCACAATAAAGAAAATTTTGAATTAATACAGGACTAATCCACTCAAAAAAGAAAATAAATACAGGATCACAGCAACAAACACTTTCTAGCAAGTAAATAACTCCTCTTAACTAATTATTCTTCTACACAGTTCCAAGATCGTAATTGCAAATCTAATCAGACAATCCAAATCAAATAATAAAAAGCCCGATTCAACTTCCAAAAAAAAGAAGTAAGAAAGGAACAAATCGATCGAAGTAATGAGCAGAAGCAAGCAATGAACGGCGACGAAGGTGCCAAGCATACATACCAAATGGCTAGAAAGGATGACTTTGGCACCATGTTTCATCAAATACTGAATAGTGGGGACAGCAGCACGGATTCTAGTATCATCGGTGATTTTGAAGTTATCATCTAAAGGCACGTTCAGATCAACCCTCACAAACACCCTTTTGCCCTTCAAATCAGCCTCCTTCAACGTGCTAACACTCCTCTTCGTCGCCATTACAGCACCTCAAGATTGACGATGGTGAATCCCACAAACCACGGGTTGCAGAGAAGAAAAGAACATGGAAATTTCAGTCTGTTTCCGTGTGGACGAGCAAATGTGGGGGAAGGGTGGAGAAGATATATGGGGAGCTTGATGAGCAAGGCACGTGTACTCTTTTCATCACTGTGGGGCACGCGTAGACCAACACAATGGGCGCAGTCACAAATCTGTGAACCGAAAATTCGACCAGGTGATTCGAGATAAACGACCAACGGCTCCTTGTTTTTTGACCCATGTTTTATTTTTCTTCCAATTTTTACAGGTTCTTACGCGCTAAATATTATTCCGCATAATTAGTTTATTACCATAAGAGTTTTTTTTAATTTATTATGAAAAATCATTTTTTGAATGTGAATATTGTAATGCATTTGGTAAATAGAGGGCGAATCGGATACGAACCAATCCCTTTAAGTCTGGTCTGTATTATTCATAAAAAAATGAATTAAATGTCGAAGAATCCATATTCAATTCGTATCCTAAGTTCGCGAACTGATTCACAAACTTTAACTACAAGTTCACAAATTAATTCGTATTAATTCTGTTCATGCAAATTTTGGTTCATTCGAATCGGTTCATATTACTCATAAAAGAAACAGATCAAATTTTAAGTAGCCTAAACTCATTTAAACCTGTGAAACCCATGAATCAGTTCGCAGACTTCAGTCCGTTTTACATCCCTATTAGTAAAGAATTATTTAATTTAAAATATAAAATTTTCATAAAACTAAGAATAGGTTTACTTAAAGATAAGAGTGGCGGTTGAATTAATAGGGCTCAATTCAATTAACCGGTAATAATAGCTCATATATTATTAGAGGTAGGGTTGGTTGTTAAATGGGTTGGGCCAGTTAACAGGACCCAATCCGATCAACCAACAATAATTGCTTATATAAAAAAATATATATTATTTGAGTTTGATTTAATCTGGAATTGAAGCATAAATTGACATAGATAGATAATAAAAAGATGCTTCACAATTAATTAATTCATAAGTTTTTAGTTGATATGAGACATTTAGCTAATTACTTAGAGTCAAATAATTATTTTAAGTATTTGATAAGCAATTGTTTTAATTAATTAATTGCCTTATCAATCATTTTGAAAAAGTTATAAAATCAATATCTTTATTTAATTGATTGACAAAAGATAGGTAGTTATGTATATTTATTATTAAAAATACTATAGCTCCCGAAATACGGAGCCGAATTTGAGTGTCCGAAAAATTTTAACCATGTGATTAACTAATTTAATTGGGACCCATACTTGATGAACGGTGAATAGGCTACGTTGCTCTTTCGGCACACAATTTCGACTCTTGAATTCGGTGCAAATAGCACCACTAATTTACTATATTGCTTGAAATATCATATAGAAGAGTTGAATCACAAACTATAGGGTATGCAAGCAATAGCTTAACTATTAAACTACTAATCATTTTTAATTATATGAGAATAAATTTAATATATATATTAGAGTATAATAATTTTTTATGAATAATAAATAATCATTAAATTTTTATTAATTAAATTTATATAATAAAATTAATATATATTAATAAAATAAATATTATAGAATTATATAATTATTTAATAAATTTAAATTATTTTCATATAAAAGTAAAAATTAGGAAGATTAATTTATATATATATATATATATATATATATATATATATATATATATATATATATATATATATATATATAATACATACAGACACTATTTTTTTTAATTCATCATTCAATTTAATTTTTAAAATATTATTTAAACAAAAAGGGGTTATTTAACATACAAAATATTATAAATAACATATTCATTTTTTTATCAAATTATATTCTTCTTAAAAATGTGGCAATATAAAAAATATAATATGAAAATAGTATAATTATTATAATATATATAAATAGTATGTTAAAAACTTAATATAAAATAGCACAAAAATGGATGTAGTCACGCAAATAGCTAAATATATTTATTTCTTAAAATGAAATTAAATAATTATAATAAGTTACAATTATTTATTTCTTAAATAAAATTTTAACAAATATAATAAATTATAGTAATTTATTTTTTGAAGAATAATTTAATAAATAATAGATTATAATAACATATCTTTTAAAACAAGTTTTAATTTAATAAGTAATGTATAAAATTTAAAATATTATTAAAATAAAAGAATACACTTAAATAAATTATAAAATATACTCATATTAAAGGTGTTGAAATGGGTTGAATATAATGAATTAGTCTACACTAATATAATTTTATCTAACTTAAAATTGGAACTAGTACGAAAAATAATCATAGTAGCTGGACTTAGTAAATGATTAAAATTAATTAGCGTAACCTAATAAAAGACTAAAATTAATACGTATTAGCTCGATGAGATATTAAAATAGCCTACTAGCTTGATAATATTAGTAAATAATAAATAGTTAATTTATTGTTGTGTATATGTTTATATATATATTAAAATTATAATTTTAGTATATTAAAATTATACTTCAATATATATATATTAAAATTATATATGAGTAATATTAAATAATTTTAATATTAAAATTAATAAATTTACATATTTAATATCATCAACATATATTATATCATTTTATCAAAATAAATAACAAATTAAAATTTTAATAAAAATTATATGAGAAATTAAATTTTATCATTATAAACTCAAAAATTAATAAAAAATGATCAAATAAAGTAATTTTTATAACTAAGCATGCATAAAATAATTACTATAATTAAATAAATATATTAATTAGAGTAATAAATTATTATTAGTATTGTAAAATTGTTATATATTCATATATATATATATATATATATATATATATATATATATATATATATATTATAAATTTAGTTAATAAAATGTTTGCATTCATTTTAATTAATACTAATTTTTTTGAATTAGACTCTGTGATTTTTAATTACTCTTCTAATTGAAAGTTTTTATATTAAAAATCATTGCACTTTAATTTATTTTTTATTTTAATTATATTCAATAATAGTAATTGATTTTAATTAACTAATAATGTGAAATTAGCAATAAATAAACATATTATATAATAATAATAAAGTATAATGAGTAGTAAAATTTGCTTAGGACTGCCTAATAAAAGTTTACCTAAGATTGATCTGATGAATAATTTTTTCTTATTGAGTTAGCTTAGCAGGGTTAGGTTGAGCCTGTTTTAACAAATCTTACTCATATTCTTATATGTTATTTTACATATAAATAACTAATTTTATGAAATATCTTCATTCAAATAGCTAATATTATTAATTAGTTAAATCAACTAATATAATTAGTTACCTGCTAACAATTAATCATCAATGTGATTAGCTAATTACTAAACAATAGCAATTTTAAGTTTGGTCAAGTCATGTTGGGTTTAAACAAGTATGAAAGGGCATTCTAGGCTAGTGATATCCATCAACTAGAAGTGAATATTTGCTTCCTTAATGCACTTGTCCATGATAGGATAAAAATATATCAAAAAAAGAGTGAATTGATGTTTTATAAATTTAGGCAATTAAGAATATAAAATACTTATTTTTTCAAGCTTGCTTTTTTGTAGCCCGTAAAGAAAAACTAGAAAGTAAATATGAAAGATTAAGCAAATAATATGTAAAGATACATAATAAAAAGAGTAAGGGAAAAAGAATATAGTACTAATATTATTGTGATTCGCTTATAAAAAGGAATAATCATTTTTTTTTGTTTACTCTACTTTTCCAAGATCAAAACCAATTTTGTGATTATCCATTAACACCTTTTCATTTACAAATATCAAGTATACTTTTCTACTTAATCTTTTAAGGATTCAAGCCATCCAATCTCAACACTTAAGGATTTCTTTTTCTTTTACAAAGAAAAAGAAAAAGAAATCCAAAATCAAAACTAATCTTGTAATTATCCACTAGTATTTTTTCTTTTACAAAGTCCAAGTACACTTTCTCACCTAATTTTTCAAGGATTCAAGCTATCCTACCTTAATATTTGAGGATTTTATTCTCACAATATAGCTATAAGTGTCTGCAAGTATTTTTCTCACACTACAACCTAGTTAGTTAATGAACTTCTGTGAGGTAAAGTTTATCTTTTGGAGAGATAGCAATGGTTTATAAATTAATTTGTGTAAATATGCAAATTGAAGCTCAAGAAAGAAAACTATACAAACTTGAAAGAATTCTAGAAAGAAAGCATTATTAGAATGAGAAAGAGATGCTTAGTGTATAGAACCATGAAATGTGATCCTTTAGTTATAACCAAAAGGACATATTAATTGTTAGAGATGACACTAATCCCAATAAGCAACTTTATTCAAAAATATTTTTTCTCTTTCTTTTAGTTTTCTTTATTGCTTGCTTTTTCAAAATTATCGTTATCCAATTACATCAACTTTTAGCATTGTAAAATATGCAGTGCTTGCTCTTTCATATGTTATCTTAATGTGTCATTTTCAACTTATACTATGAAAGTACAATTTGTTTCTTTTTTCAAAAAGTTTAAATTTTACTAGTTGAAATGTCATTTTCTATATTGCATTGTTTGACTGCTTTTTTAAATTTTATCACCTGGGAAAGTACAAATTTTAACTCAATTTTGAGTTAGTAGTCAAATGAGTAATTTGCAAAAATAAAAATTTTTACAAAATGCAAATTTGACAATAGAATTGAAAGAGCAATTTAGACAAATTAATGTTTTGATAGTCTAAAACTCTAGATTTTCACATAAATGGAAAAGAGCAACATTTCATTAATCAAATCAATTCCATTTTAAGTAAGGAAGCATATGAAGAATACTTGGAATTAATTCTATTAGACTTACACTAGAGTAAAAAGCAATTGGACTAAAATAAGCAATCCAATAGATTCATTCTTTACTATCCAAAACTTTTAACCTGTTAAACTCACTCCATTTCATTCAATAAAACATGTAAAGCATAAATGAAATTAAATTTGACTTTCAAACTTTGCTTTAAATAAAAATTGGACATATATATGCGCATTAATAAACCAAATTATTACATAGTCTAGCAAGCTAAAATAGATTTCATCAAATCCAAACTTAAAAGTGAACAATTCTAAATAAGGTTGGAATTGAATTTGGCATTTTATCTTTTACTAAAGAGCAATTAGGCGCAATTTTATGATTTAAATATGTCAATGCCTATTATATCTTTGTATTTAATTGATAAAGCCATCAATCCCTATCATCATCAAAATAAATTAATTTAGCAATTTAAGTATACATTTACGGGTCCTACACTTACAATTTATCTATTTGTTAGAATAGGTTCAATATTAATTTTTTATGCTAAAATGACATGCATTAAAATTTTAGCACTATTGTGAAGGACTAGTTAGCCAATTTGAAGATAATTTTATTTGTTCTGACCTTTTTCAATTTAGTTTTTAGTGCTTTTCAAGTTTTTCAGCTAGTTTGGATTGAAAAGTTTTCGTGAAATTTAGCCATAAAATTTGATGTCATTTTTTAGTTTTTTTTCAAAGAAAATTATTAAGAAAATACAAAGATCTAGGCATATTCACCATTTCATGCGCAATTAGCAAATAGGTCTAATGCTTACCTTATTCTTAAGGATATTTTAGTGCATGATAATGGATTATTTTTTTTTAGCAAATTTCTACATCTTGAAGTTGGAAAATGAGGCATTAAAGGCACTTCCCTTAATCATTCTTAGCTAGATTTTTTTAGAAAAATAGTAAGAACTGTGATTAATGCTTAAAATGAAAAATTAGCCATGGAGTTTGATAGTGTAATAGCCAAGTTTGATATTTTTGAAATTCTATAGTATTTTGTTAATAATTTTGTATCATTTCTTGATACTTTTGAGCCTTTAGTTCACAATGTTCCTTGTTTTAATTTTTTTCATTTTGTTAGTTTTGATTATACTATTTTTAATGTTACTAGTTCTAATTTTGATGTTTCTGAATTTAGTATTCATATAGCAAAACTCGAATTTTTAAGAGAAAAATAATGCATTCTTAGTAATTATTTTGTTTATTTTGTTGAAGTTACTACTCATGATGATCCTAAACTTTTAAAGAAGAATGATTTGAGAATAAGACTTGGAGAATATGTATTTGATAGCCTTAATTTGCAAAGGACTCATCTTTTTTGGATTGTATAAAGGTTGCCACTTGCAATACAAAAAAGGTTATAATTTATGATTTAGATTCTAGTTGAAAAAAGGTTGCAACTATGTCTAGCCAATAATATTAAAAAAAAAGGCACTTCTTAGGAAGTAACCCAAGCTTTTAAATATTGATATGCTTTACATTAAGAATAATATAAATTTTAAGTGTGAGGGAGAAAACTCTAGAATTTTTTTATTATTTTTCTTTAAGTTTTTATATATTTCATTTGACATCTTTAAGTGTTAGAATTTTTTTTAAAAAAAAAGGAGGGCTTTTTACTTGTTTTGAGTTTTTTTAAGTCATTTTAATTGTTTTTCATTAATTGAGACTTTGCATTTTTCATAAATAGGAATTAATAGGAGTTTGATATGTTCATAATATGATTGAATGAATTATTTTGCTTCACAACTAATGATAAATTTTGAATTGGTAGATTGAATTTGATAACATGACTTCCTTTATGAGATTTTGAGCTTTATATTGAAATTGTTATTTATTTTCTTCTTATGTAATGTTTTTTCATGGAATTTATTTGTCTAAAACTTGCTTTGATTTTTTTTTTGAGATTATATTTGTGTATGCATACACAAAAATGATAAAGATAATCTTTGTACAAGTTAGAGCCTAATAGCTAACCTTAAATTTTTATCTTTATTAAACCCTCTTTAAGCTTAATTACCTTTTATTTATTAATTAGCTTATGAACATATTTTTTAAATATAAAACAGGTATCTTTACCTAACTTTAGTGATTAGTAAAGCATTTGAATCTTTATGAAATGAGTTCTTGAATAAGTGTGGGTGTATGCGTGTGTTATGAATAATCATGAACTTCAAGTTTAAGATTTGTTTTGAAAAGAGAGAGAGAGAGAGGGAAAAACAAAAAGAAAAGAAGAAAAAATGAAAGAAAAAATAAAAAGGAAAAAAGTAAAAAAAAATAGAAATAGAAGAATAAAATAAAAAAATTAGGAAGGAAAGGAAAAAAGTAAGAAGTTGATGAATGTTTAAATTTAAAGTTGAGTTATTGTATTGAGTTATAGTTATTCATAACTTATCCATATGTTTATGGTTCAAATATTCTATTAATTTCTTTAATTTTTTTTTAAAAAAAACTTTCATATTTTCAATTTTCTTTGCCTTTCCCCTAACCTTATTACAATTTTAAGTAAATTCATTTTGATTTGTGTTATATATGTTATTAAAGTAGTGAAAATTAGATGATAAGTAAGCTTATAGTAGAATAATTACATGGAATGAATTTAAATGAAGCATTTATTCTCAAACACATAAGAGTTAGAGAGTAAATTATGAGAAAACCTACCATTTTGATCTACGTTTTTTTAAAAAAGTTATTACATTGGTTGATCTTAAGTTTGCTAAGATTTTTATTTATGATGTGTTATGTCACTTGATGGTTTTGATTATTTCTTGTTTGTGAAGTTTATGATATTGAAATTTTTAAAAAATAAGTTTTTTATTTTTAGTTTTGAATAAAATTGTATTTGCTCAAGGTTGTGTAAAGACTTAGTGTGAGGGAATTTGATGCGCAAAATATTAACTACATTATTTTTTCCTATTTTATACCTCTTAATATGTTTTGTATGCTTAATTTTTTGAAATTAGCTTTATTTTGTGATTGGGTGATGGTTTTTCAATATTTTTAAATTGATTGGTTAGTGTTGGATTTTTACACTATTTCAGATTTTATAACTATAACCTAAGTTCTAGATGGCAAAATTGGATGATCTATACATCATTGGAAAGCTTGGAAGAAACTTTAAAACTTTTACATTTTAATCAAAACCTAATTCAAACATTTGAAAAAGTAAAAAATGATTATGAAGTTGATAACTTATAATAAGGTTTGGCCCAAGTTAAAGTTATTAAATAAGTTTAAATCATATAATTAAGTGTGAGCTTTTATGTAGAGAGGTTTCAAAATCTCATTTCTTATTTATGATGGATAAACTAAAAATAAGAAAAACAAAGAAAATAAATAAGTGGTTATGGTTCTCCCATTGCATGTAAAGGTTTTATTTTCTAATATCTCTTCATTAAAAGATAGAGAGAGATTTCTCTAGAAAATTGATATGCAATAATTTAGATAATCAAGAACCTCAAAACTACAATCCAATTAATTCTTATGGATTCAAGTACACTTCACATCTAGTATATTTTTCTTAATGATTAAACATGAAAGATCCAAATTTTGAAAATGAATTTTTTTATCATTATCTAATTAAGATTTTTCCAACAATTGGTATCAAAGTTTTTAAGTTAAATTATTAAGAATAAAATTCATAAATTTGAATTGTGATTTGATAGATTAAGGTTAATTTGCATTTGTTTTAAATCATTAATCATTTATAAATATTCAAAGCAAAATCTTCAATTTACATAAAGAAATGATTATATAAAGAAAATATCAAGATTATAGATTGAATGGTTGAAATCAACTCATAGTGACCTGAGATCAACTCATATTGGCCAAAAAGTATATGGCATTTTGCTTTATCATTACCAAACACCTTACATATATACACACACATTATTTAACATTTTATATGCAATAAGTTTTATATATATATATATATATATATATAATATATATATATATATATATATACATTTTGATTTAATATATATGATGTGAGTGGTTATATTTTTTATGGATTTATATTGATAAATTATATATTTATGGATTCAAATTCAAAATTTAGATTTTTTTTAAATTTTAGGTGTTTAATTTTTTTTAAATTAATTGATTGAAGTGACATATTACTAAAGAAACTCTCTTAAGTAGATTGATTAATTTGAAATATTAAAATGGTTGTGTATTTAAATTTTATATGGATAATGATTGGTCCAAAGGAAGGTTGCTATTGGCTAAAATTCAAATACACCTATGATGATAAGTATATGACAATTATTAGGTTTTCCATGTGAAAATTAAGTTGGTTCAAAGAAAAGCTTATTATTTGACAAGAATTTGTTACTAATATCTTATTACTATACTATGAGTATCACTTACAAGTTAATTTTTCCATCTAAAAGCTGACTATTAATGTTATGTTAGGTATCTTATGATAGGACTTGCCTTATTTAAATTTGTTAATTATATTGATTTCATATTTTGATTGTGAGCTTGTTACTTTATTTATTTTATTCTTTATTCAATAAACACATTTATTGTTTCAGTATTTACAAACATTAACTCTATTATTGTTCTTAATAGCATAAAATTTAAGGATTAGAAAGAGAATATCATGATTTCTCTTAGTTGCATGGATGTAAACCTTGTTTTTTAGGTTGACCAACCTTTGAATTTTATAAATGCAAGTTCTTTTTATGCTAACAGGGATTTAAAGATATGGGAATGCTTAAATTGCATAAGTTTTATAATCATGAAACTTGTAATTCCAAAACTTTTAAGGGTACAATGTCTTATAAAAATGATAGTAAATTATTCCTTAAAGAACTTGAGAAATGTTTTACTAAAAATGAAAAAGATGAAGACAAGTATCTTTTTAAGGAGTCTTGTTTCCATAAGATATAAAGGTAAAGGGAACATCAGGGGTTATTTTGAAAATGTCTTATCTTGCATTTAAACTAAAAGTAATAAAGTTAGAGCTATTTAATGATTTATTTGTGTATTTAGTTTTGATCTTTCTTTTTTCACAATTTAGTCAAATCAAGGTCAATATAATTATCAAAAGGAAAAATGGACTCTTAATGTGCTTAATTCATATTATGTATAAAAAGAAGAAAGATTATAGCAAGAAAAGATAGAAAGTGCTTATTTTGTTTGAAACTCTAAAAATAATAACAAAAAGAGAAAGAAGGATAAGGAAGTTATAATTGCTTCATCACAGAAAAAAAAGCAATGTGCCAAGTATTATGTTTGGCATGTAAAGAAAGGTACTCTTCTTAATTTGATTTATTCTAAAATTAATTTAACTTGAGTGCCTGAACATACTTGGTGGGTAGATTTTGGTGCTACTACTCATATAAGTGTTTCTATACAGGGTTGCTTAAGTTGCTAAAAGCTAAGTAATGATGAAAGATGCATCTATGTGAATGATGATAAGTTAGTTGAAGTTGAGACAATTGGGACTATTAGGTTATTATCAACGATTGGATTTTATTTAAATTTAAATCAGACTTACACTGTATTGTCATTTAGATAGAATATGGTTTCTATATCTGTATTGGACAAATTTGGCTACTTTTGTTCTTTTGGAAATAGTCAACTTATTTTTTTATTATTCAAAACTTGTTAGTTATAGTTCTTTATCTAGATATGATAACCTTTACATACTTGATAAGGCTACCTCTTTTAATGAAACCCTCATGCTAGTTCATATAACATTAAAAGACAATTACCAATAAGAATTCTGCATCATTCTAGCATAAATGTTAACGGCATATCTTTACATAAATAATTGAAAGACTTATGTTAGATGAAATTCTTAGCCTTCTTAATCTATCAAACTTTGAAATTTGTATTGAGCGCATTAAAGGGGAAATAGACAAATATAAGGAAATTAGGCATTAAAAGGTTTTTAGATGTTTTAGAATTAATACAAATAGACATTAATGGGCTATTCCTTCCAATTTCTTAGAATAGTTAACAATATTATATTATGTTTATAAATAATTTTTTACGTTATCGATACCTTTATCTCATTCATGAGAAATGTTAAATATTAGATATGTTTGAGGCTTTCAAAACTGAAGTTAAGAATTAACTCAATAAGAGGATTAAAAGCCTCAAGTTTGATCATAATGGTGAATATTATAGTAGATATGATGAATCAAGTGAACAATGTTTAAGAACATTTGTTAAATTCTTAGAGAAATGCAGTGTTATCCTATAGTAAACCATTTCTAGTAGCTTTAATATGAATGGTGTTCCTGAAAAATGAAATAGAACCTTAAAGGATATAGTTAAAAGTATAATTAGTTATACTACCTTATTAGATTTACCCTAAGAAAAGGCATTAAAGATTATAACTTACATCTTTAATAGGGCTTTAACTAAGGCAACAACAAAAACCTTTTATGAATTATAGATAGGCAAGAATCTCAACTTAAAGCATTTTATATGTTTAGGATTATCTAATTGAAGCAAGGCCTTAAAGGCCAAATAAAAAGAAATTGCACTTAAAAATGATCAATAACTATTTTATTGGTTATTCTTAATAAACATTCTTTAAGATGGGGAATACCCAGTTCTTTAAGGATATTGAGCTTAGGAGATAAGATAAGGTTAAAAACCTTGTCTTTGAAAAAGAATTCATTACTCTTCATGTGGTTGTCATTGATAATGATTAGGCTTTTATTCCTATCATTAGTTAAGAAATAACTCCAAAACCAGAAGATAATATTGAAAATCTCCTTAATCAAGGTTAATAGGTTATTCATGAAGAATAAACTTATCAACCTTAAAAATAAATGATAATAAGAAAATTAACTAGAGAGAGGAGAAACACAATTCTAAATTATCACATCATCTTTCTTGAAGAACATTAGGTAGATATTGGAATGGTGGAGAATGATCTAATCAACTTTCATTAGTTCATTACAAGTTTTAACTCTCAAAAGTGGAGAAATCTGTTTATGGGCTTAAACAAGCTTTTCATTAATCGTATTACAAGTTTTATCAAGTTGTTATCTCCTCTGATTTTATGATAAATGTAGTTAATAATCATATATGCTATAAGTTCAGTGGGAGTTTGATGTATGCTCAAATTTTTATATGTTTGGATATTACATACATTGTTAGAATGTTAGGCAAATACTTGAATAATCTAAAAATGGATCATTAGAAAACAGCTAAAAAGGTCATGTGGCATCTTTAGAGGACAAAAGACTACATGCTTACATAAAAGATATTAGATCAATTAGAGATCATTAGTTATTTGACTTTAATTTTGCATGATGCTAAGACATTCATAGACCTATTTTAGGCTATATTTACCTGCTTGTTAGAGAAGCTATTTTTTAAAAGAGTGCTAAGTAGATACTCATAACTTCTTCCATCATGGTAGTTAAATTTATAGCATGTTAGAAGGCATCCAATCTTAGGATATAATTATGGACTTCTATCATTAGGCTACAAAATATTGATGATATTAAAAAATCATTAAAGTTATTTTAGGATGATAAGTTTGTAGTGCTATATCCAATAACAATAGAAGTTTGTCAAAGTCAAAGCAAATAGACATTAAATTCCTAGTTATCACAAAAAAGTTCAAAGTAGTTAGATATCTATAGAACAAATTGGAATAAACACCATGGTTGGGGATTCGCCTATTAAGGATTTACTAGCTAAGATCTTTCATAAGTATATTACTTATATAGGTGTGGTATCACTCGATGATATACTATTTTAGTAGAAGTTTGTATTTATGGGTACTTTTATCTATAGATATGTTTTATGGATATTTATGGTTATTTATTGTAGTATAAAGATTTTGTATAGTTATATTCTAATATTATTTGGTTTGATATCACTAAAAGAGGTGGATCAATTGGAAACATGCACGTTAAGATCATATTGCATGTAATTTTTATTCTATACATCCATGCTTGATTCATGTTATTGATTGTATTAATATTAGGGGTGTAAAACGGACGGACCAGACCAAATACGGACGGGCCCATTTTAGCCTGATTCATTTAGGGTCGATCCATATTACCCATTAAAAAATGGACTAAATACTAAAAAGTCCGTATCCGGTCTGTATCCTTAAGGATAGGGATCAGTCCGTAGACTTTAATTGTAAGTCCGCAGACCGATTCGTATCCGCTCAGTTTGTGCGGATTTTAGTCCACTCGGACCAATCTGTATTACCCGTAAAAAAAAGGACCAAATTTTAGGTGGGTTAAGTCCATAAAAACACGTAAAGTCCACGGACCGATCTGTGGACTTCGGTCCATTTTATACCCCTAATTAATATGTGTGACCATTGATGGATCTACTTATAATAATTATACCAAAGGTCACTTTGATATGATATTGATATAATTAATAGACTAGATTAATTAGAGATAGTTTTGATAATAATAAAAATTTTGAGCTCATTAGGTTATATTATGATATACAATTATAAAGTATTATTTACATATATATATAATGTGTATGTCCATTAAAAAATCCAACGGTATATTTTTTGGTATTTGTTATTTTTCTACACACTACCTTCCTTTTTATTACTAGCTTTAGAAGTACCCTTCATCTTATTTCTATATACTTTGAATAGTGCATTGTAAAGGATTTCCACTTATTTTAGGTGAATTAAAAGGGCAGTGATTTGAATTATGAGAGGATGGTAGAGTTAAAGGGTAAAGTCAGAAGATTGAAATAACTTGGTTATCTCTAGCTTACCTATTAGTATGTAACTTCTTTGCATTGTTAGTGCTTAATGATTAAATGTTATTCATAATATATGTGTGTATTTATTTGTTTTTTTATATAAACTTTGAGGTTTGCTATTATCTTATGTTTTTTATAAAAAGCATAGTTTATAGTTATTTATAGATGGTTTTAAATTTAATTTATTAGCAAAGTGTACAAAGGTATTCCAAGGAAAATTAGAGACTTGTGTTAGAGTTTAGAAGAATTAGTTTACCCTTTGAGAATTGGATATTCAAGTTGAAATTTTTATGTCATGTTACCTATATTTATTTGTATGATTTGAAAGTCATTCATAGGCAAGGCGAAATGTTTTGATTTTACAATGCTTCATGGAGATTACCTTAATGGAGCTTAGGGATAGTATATGTTTTTGCCTTGCAAGGAAAAGTATGGGGCAATAATACTTTGCCTTACTTTCATGGAGTTTTGTTATTATGAAATAATTATATTTTTACCTTATACACTAATATATATACATATATACACATATATAATATTTTTTGCCATCTGGATAGTTTAATCATTTTAAAAACTAAAAATATATTAAGATTTTACTTGAGATGATGAAGATTGAAAATAATAATATTTTATTGATTACATGTTAACTTTTCTTTTTAAGTTTTATATTGTTTAAATTAATTATGTATGATTTTAAACCTATTATTATAACATTCTATTAACTATATGTACTTAGTAATATTTAGATCTAGAGTTTTTTTTCCTTTCTTTATTATTTAGTGTCTTAAATTACTTAATAATTATTCATGAATTTATAGTCATCAATTTTAAGATTTTTTCCCTTAATTTATTTCACTTTTTAATTATTCCTTATAAGTCCTTATGAAATTCTATTACCTTATAGGGTATGGGCATGTGGTGAATTTTATTTTTAATCATGGGGTATAAGGCAAGCTAATATTTTGTCCTTAACAATGGGTTATAGGGGAGGGTAAAATAAGGCTTATTTACTCTTACTATGTTTTGCCATCTCTAATTATTTAGCCTTTTTATTGTTTTGAAAACTAAATATGACAAGAATGCTCTTATTATATTTATGTTTGAAGATATCAATTCCTAACCTTGATGTGCTAAGAGTTTTATCGACAATTGGTTAAGTATGATTTACTTTTAAAACTAGCTTATATGTTTTATTCTCTTATATATTTGGCAATCAAATAGTAGTGTAATGGTATTGAACATTGGTTATTTGTGTTAAGGCACTTTCATTTGTAGAGTTAAATGTGTAAGTTCATTTTGTGTTATATTCAATGTTCGTAGAATATGAGAAGTATTCTTTGAGTTATTATGTGTAGGGCTAAATTGAGCTTTTATGCCATTTTATTTATAATAAATGGTAATTTCTAAACTATAATAAAGAAAAATTCAATAAATAGTCCTTTATTGCCATTTTGCCAACTAAATTTCTTTAGAAAAAAGAGCATAGCATTCTAAAAGAACATAATAAGAATACAGTAGACCAATCCTTGAAATTGAATTTAGTGTGTTCATAATGTTATAATTTGCATTGAATTTCTTATAAATATACTAGTTCCAAAATTTTAGTTGAATCTACTTGGATTTTATATATTTATGTGTCAATTTAAATTCTACTCGAATTTACTTGGATTTTACGCATTTACTTTGTATAATGCTATTTGTGTTACCTTCTTTTATATCTTTAGTATTAAAAAATGTAATGGTATTGAACTTTGTGTATTTGTCTTTTAGGTATTAATTTGTATATGCAATTTTTCAAGTTGCAATTTCCAATTATGTTATGTTCTGTTTTCACCGAAGAGGAATAACCTTTCTGAAGGTTCTATTAATAGTGTTGAATTGAGCATTTAAGTGATTTTATGTAAGGTTGGCTTCAATATTTTATAATTTATATGATTTATGCTTTCTATACTTTGTAGCATAATGGTTGTAAGTTTTTGGTAAATAGTTATCAAGTTTTGCTACATAAAGAAAGATTGATTCTTAAAAATGTTGGAAAAGATAATGAATTGCTTATAAATATGTTAGGTTTTTTTTTGGGTGAAACAATAAATATGTTAGTTATTTACTTTTTATGCATGTCTTTGTTTAATTCAAAGTGAAAATAAAGTTTGAAAAATATTTGTTACAATCTAAGGAACTATTGTATAACCTCTTGCAAATATGTGACTTGTGGGTAGGAAGTAATTTTAATACTTAGATTAATTAGTTTTTTAATTAAATGAAGGATGTAATAAAAACTTAGTAGTTAGAATTTTAAATTGATTCTATACTTTTAGTAATCGATTACATCATAGTGGTTCAATATGTTAAATTGATCTCATTTTTTTACCAATTGGAATACTTTTTGCCTATATTTTTTAAAATATTTACAAGAGGGTAAGTTAAACATTTATAGTATGAGAAGAAAATAAAATATGCTTAAAATGTCTATAAGAAAGTAAGTTTATTTTGTCATAATGTGAATGAAAATGAAATTTAGGGCTAATGCATAAGTTTCATATGCTAATATAGTTGAAATTGATAAAATAAGAAATAATCATATGTGCTTTCATTAGTTTGATAAAGAAAGAAATAATTTCATCATTGAATTTTACATTAAAAAAGGAACTTATGTCAAATTGCAAAATACTTGCATTTACTTTTGTGCAACGTTAAACATTTATATAGATTAAGAAAAGTTCTGTTATGGCTATTATATGTAGGCTTCAAGTTAGAATCTTCCAATTTTTACTTGCCAAGTGCCTTTATCAAATTCTATGATAAATTGTACTATTCTTAGCCCTTATTTGATGTGGCCTTTATTGGCATAAAAGGGCATTAATTTATAGCTAATAAAGGGGTGGAATAATTATGCAATTGCTAATATTTTGGTGAGGTTGTGGTAACGGGCTTGCCTTTTAAGGAATAACTATAATTCAAATTGAATATTTTGCAATGAAGGAGTACTCCTATGATGAGGGTAATCAATGTAAGTTGCCATTCCTCTTTCTTTTTTATAACCCAAAATAAAGTATTGATCCTTGGATGTTTGCGAATATGTTGATTTAAGCTCATACCATTGTTCAAGTTAAGTTTATTTAGATAACTGTTGTACAAAGACACTAATTTCAAAAATAAAAATGGAGAAATTTTACTACGTTAGCAATATTTTAGAGTGTTTGTCAAATTTGGCTTAAGTCTTGATTGATGTAATATTGGTATGTTATTGAAGGTATATGATGATTAAAGTCAAGTATCCATACAATGTGAAGATTATAAGGAAGACAATTTTTTAGTGTAGTTAATTGTGAAACAAGGAAGAATATTGAAATTAAAATTACATATATTATAAATTGCAATTACAATTTTGTAGGCCAATGTGAGAGTAAGAAATTTCATATTTAAAATACTTTTACAATGAGTGTTTATTATAAGGAACATATTTTAGTCAACAAGTCTATGGTATAATTGACTGATTGGCCTTATATTGCTATTTTGATAGATACTTGATTAATGGCATTCCTTGCATCAAATGATGGGTTTCGGGATGGTAATGCAAAAGAGAGGAATTTTCTATCATATATGGAGTGAGATCTAAATTGAGATCAACATATGTTTGAAACATGTCATGTAAAACATGTTATATTTTGGATACATTTTGTTCAATTTTGCTATTGTGAAATATTTATATAAATGGATAATTGTGGTAGTTGTTTGTTTTGAATGATTAAGCATGAATACACATATGTTTCTATAAGCAACTATGATTAACATTTGGGATGATTTGTGAATTGTCATATATTTTATTTTTGAATTTTTTGTTCATTGAATGAAGAGTTTATTTAAATTAATTTAACTTCAAGAGTGGAACATAGGGAAGATGGGATTATGATTAGCGAGTACAATTCTAAATGTGTAGTGGATGGGTTTTGCTCTTGAGCGAAATTTATGTCATTCATCGTTAAATGAATTCATATTTTTGTTGTTTGGCTTAAATAGTCCTAAGAAAATGAATTTCTAAGCAGCAACCCGCGGTTTTGGGTTTTTAAATTTTGAGAATGGCTTGAAGATTAAATTTTATTCAAGGGGTTGTATATTGCTCTTATGGTTTTTGGATATAATTTAATATTGTAACCTGGCTTACGTTATCATATCAAGTGACAAATTTCAGTGAAATTTATTTTTTTACTATTAAAGTTAAAATTAAATGAATTGTGCTTAAGAAAAGAATACATTGTAATTGTTGAGTTTTTGAGATTATACTAATTCTATGAAATTAGTGACATTTTATGTAAATATTTCAATTTTAAAAGAAAATATTAGAATGTTTGGTTTTTAGCTCGTAAATTTTTAACAAATAATTGATCAATGTATTGAAATTTTAAAAAGGTTAAAAATATCTATAAGAATTTACTAGTAAAAATCATATAAAAATGTATGATACATACAGTGATTTCATTCAAAACTTCAGAACTAATAAAGATTTAATTAGAGTGTGATGATAACGATTATAAGATAACTTAAGGGTTATTATATTCCTCCCGACAATATTCATCCAAAAAACATCTGAACTAATATAAAAAGGCAAGTACTAATATAGTAATATTAAAATATTTGTTTTATATCTATTTTAAATTCATAGCAAGGCAAGCATGATGTTAAAACTCATTTCCGGCCCTAATTCGGCACAAACAATCAGGAGGAATACCATGTATCTAAAAACAAACAAAGTCATTTATAGTTTTTGAACCCAATTTTGGTAGACTAATTAATACATTTCACTTATTTGACTTGAAGAAGTCATTTATAAATTTAGGACAAATTATATTTACGTAGTTAAATCTAATTATATTTATATATCTTCTATTTTTAGAAATATACATTCACCTCCTTTATTTTTCAACAATATAGGAAGTCATTTATTTGACTTGAAGAGGTATACATTTTTATATAATTTTATAATATTTAGGGCTAATATGAAGTCATTTATAAATTTAGGACAAATTATATTTATGTAGTTAAATCTAATTATATTTATATATTTTTTACTTTTAGAAATATACATTCACCTCCTTATTTTTCAACAATATGGGAAATGAATATAGCTCTGTCTTATGTAAATAACTGATAAATTAGTTGATATCTATAAATTAGTAGTTGATAAATTAATTAATAATTGATAGTTGATAAAGTAATTGATATATTTTATAAAATTAATTGTTGAACTAATTGAAATTATAAAATAATATAAAAATATTGATAGAAATAAATATATAATTGAAATAATTCATATTTATCTAAAAACTAAATTATATTAACACAATCAAGAAGTTTAAAATAAAAATATAATATTTAATATTTAATTAATATATTTTATAAATTTATATATTTATTTACCTATATAATTTTTATTGTATTATTATTTATAATAAAATTATAATTACTTAAAATATAATTAATTATATTTTATGATATTATTTATTTACATATATATATTTATATATTTATAATTTAAAATTAGGATATAATTATATTAAAACTAAATTAATTATATTTTTAAAAAATATTTAAATTTATATTATAAAGGGCATGGATTGTAAATAAATAAAAAAATAAGGATAAATGTAAAAAAAATTTAAAGAAATAGTAATTTATAACTACATGGAATAACTTATAACTTGTAAATTATAAGTTATAAGTTATTTTATATAATTTATTAAATCTGAACTTATTAATTAGGTCAATAAATTATAAGTTAATTTATTTGTTATACGAAACGGAGTTTATATATTTAAAATAGAGAAGAACGAAAGTTAGTGTATATAAAAATAGATATTAGTATATATTCCTGGAAATAGAAGGAATGTAAGTATAAATACATTATACTTCAAGAGAGTTAAGTATAATTTATACAAAAATTATGATGCACTTATTTTACTAAATTCTAATTTACGAAGTCAAATTAAACTTACGTTAGGATTGTAACTTACAAGTTCTCTTGGCATATGTTGCAAACAGACGAAAATGGTATGATTCAAACTCATCATCATTATTAGGAAAAAAGGGGTTGACAATACCCTAAATAACAAAGATAATCATAAATCTTCAATAAAATATTTAGAACTTCTAATTATATATTTATGGCTAGCTATTCTTTTAATTTTTCAATTTACTTTTTAATTATGATTTATTTTGTATAGTTATTTTGATACAAGTACAATATTCATCGAATATGTTATGTTTTATATTTTTTTTAACCTAATTGTACATAATTATGAATAAATAGACATTGATGTGTACTAACGGTAGTTGATTCAAATGGTTAAGAGTTCAGTCCATTAAGTAAGATCTCGGATTCAAATCTTGTAAATAAAGAAAATTATTGTTGAAAAAGCTTTGCTCTCACATTGGGTCTAACCTGACTTAATTCTAGAATAATTGAAGCTCAATGAAGGTACTAGATATTAAGAGTTTACGAATAAAAAAAAAAGAAGATAGACATTGATGTGTCTAATTTTAATATGTTTTCTCAATAATCTATTTTATTTATACAATTCCTTTGATAGCTTTGGTTATTATTGAAATTTTTTAAAAGTAAAAAAAGTACTCTTTCTATTCCTATTTATTTATTGTCATTAATTAATTTTACATGTATTTAAAAAGTAATTTAATTTGTTTATTTTTAGTAAACTTTACAAGATTACATTTTATGCATAAAATTTAAGATAGTTAAAAATAGAATGAGAAATGTAAGGAAATAAATACAAGTTGACTAATAGTGTAGAATAATAAAGTATTTATTAATAAAAAAAGGGGTAGATTTGAAAAAAGAATATTTAATGTTTCATTAAAATTTTAAAGTGACAGATAAAAAGTAATAGAAAAACTTTTCAAAGTGCAACAGATAAAAAGGAACATAAGAAGTAATTTTTTTTAAATTTTAATATTATTCTCCTAATTCTCTTCTAAAATGATCTTTTCTTAAAAATTAAAGTTTTCCCGTGCCTGTTATGAGACTATAACTAATTACAATTATTATTTAATTGTATTTATTTCCACATGGCATCAATATTTATTGTCATATCTCATCTTTTAAAATTTCCTTTATTAATTAATTGATATATATATATCAATTATAAATGCTTTTTTCTATATAGCAGAGATAGGGATGTCAGTTGGTTTGAGATAAACGGCCAACGGCTCCATATTATATGTGCTCCGATTTTTTTTTTTTTTTTGTGTTCTTTTACATGCCATATATTTTTTTGCACAATTATTTTAGTTCCACTTATGACTGATCAAAATTATTAAGTTAGTGATATAAATTTGCATCATTAAAGTGTATAATAAATACTCCATTCCTGACCATAATTTTTTTTTAAAAAATTATTATGAAAATCAATCTTTAAGTGTCAATATTGTAATGCGTATTAATATGATTTAAATGTAATCTTGATTATCTTAAAATATAAATTACATGATTTTATTTTCTTAATTTAAAATAATTTATTTTGATCGCTAAATATGAAATTGGTGCAATTTTAATCATCTTATTTGATTTTTATTAATTTCTTGATTTTATAAAATTATTTTGACCTGATACTTCGTTTTTATTAAACTAAAATGACTTTTACATAAGTATGAAAAAGAATTTTAATCTAATTTTAAACTTTTTGAATAAAATCAATGAATTACATATAAAAATTGAATTATTTTAAGAGTTAATAATTTATAAAAATAAAAAATATAATTAATCTAAAAAAATAATATAATAAATACTCATAGAGTTGATAAAAGTTGAGATAAATTAATAGAAATTGACAAAAATCAAATAAGTAATCAAAGTTCCATTAACTTAATATTTAGGTAACCAAAATAGATTATTTTAAGAGCAAATTCCTTTGCCTTCCCTCAAATATAAAAAATACACGAACTTTCTCCTTAATTTGAGATCTTATCCAAGCCTTCCTTAGAATTAAAAATATTACATGTAAACCTATTTGAGATTGACCGAGTTAATCTCTGTTAAGTTAAAAAGAAAAGTCAAACTTTGGCCTTCTGCTCACAAGACTAAATTTTATATCAGATTCCATCCTCCTCCTCCTTCCTAACGTAAAAAAAGATCCCATCCTCAATTCTTATACTACAACAAAGAAACCTCATTTCTTTCTATGTAATAGGTAATGAAATTTACAGGGTAGGGTGTCCTTTATTCACAAATCACACGTTGCCTTTTTCAAATCAAATGAATAAATTTTAATATTTTTATACTACGACCTGGCAAAGATGGGTGAACTTGATGAAATGTTATTGAAGAAAAGGAATCTAGATAATATGTCAAAGGAAGAAGACATAAAAATACACCAGCATCGATCTTTTCAATTTAGCATTTAATCAAACACATACAAGGCATCTTCAAGACAAAAGTATAAAGACGATGCTGAAAGTAATTAGATGAAGCAAAAAGGCAAATTTTACATCAATATTTGATTCGAACATTTAATCGAACACATGAAAGACATTTTCAAGACACAGAGAACCGAAATCATAATTTTTTTTTGTTTTCGATTTTGTGACTTTCCAAAACTCAAAACAAAAATTGAATCATAGAATATATTTTTATTTTTGTATTTTTAGAAACTGTTCTTAAAAATTATTTTTAAATTAAAAAAATAAAGAATATAGGGCGGTAGAGGTTGCAAATAAAAATATTTTATTTAATTATAAAATTGATATTAACAAATATTTAAAAATATTTTTTATTTTTAAATTATACATGTAAAATTATAATTTTTAAAGAAATATTTTAAAAATAAGTTTTCAAATAAATACTTGTACTTTTAAAATAAAAATAAAAATTATTTTTAAAAATAATAAACAAACATATTTTCCAATCTATATTCTATTACTGATTAAAGGCTTTTTGGAGGGAGGGAAGCTTTTTTTTTTTTTTTTCCTGAGCCATATGTTGGATTGAGAGAAATTTTTTTTCTGCCCAATACTATCCTATCTTTTTTTAATTATAATATTTTTTATAATTTAAATACTATTAAATATTTTAAATAATTAAATTTTTTATTCAATTAAATTAACTCTTAAGTATTACATATCAAATTAAATATATATCAACTAAGATTTTTTCAAAGTTTTATACCTTCTCATATATTATTTCATATTTTTCTATTTTTTCTTTTTAGTTATATTATTTACAATTCAAATACTATTGAATAATGTAAATTTAATGCAATAGAATTTTTTTATGATAAAAATATTTTATAAGTTTAAAATTTTAATTCAATTAATTTATTTTATTATATATTTTGATTTTAACTTTGATTATTTTATGACTTTGATATTGTTTCTTTACCTTTTATTTATTCTATTTCATGTTTTTCAATTTTTTATGTTCACTTTTGTTGCTTATGACTTATACATTAATATCATTAAGTAATATATATAACATTATATATTCTACATATTTAAATTTTATAAGCATATCAATTGAGATTTTGTCAAAATTTTGCACTTCATATATTGTACATCTTTTTTTTTTCCACTCATATCATTTACAACTCAAATATTATCAAATAATATAAATTTATTATAGTATAATTTTTTTACAATAAAAACATTTTAAATAAATTAAAAATTTTGGCTAATTAAATTAATTTACTTTATTATATATTTTATTTTAATTCTTATTTTTTATTAGCTCATATATTATTTTTTATTTTTATTTGCTCCATTTCATATTTTCTTATTTTTCATATTCATTTATATTATTTATAACTCACACATCTTTATTATTGACCATTATAGATATAACACCATATATTTTATTTTAAGATATTATAAATATATTAAAAAAAATCAAAATTTTGGTATGAAATTTATTCTCTTCCTTTTATATATTATATTTGTTATTGGCAATATTTGAATATTAAGATTAATTTTATGTATTTAAATTTTATCATAATTTTTTTATCAATTTTTAAGAACTATATCTGAAAATAAATACATACTAATTAGGAGGATTTTGAAAAGGCTCAATATTTCTTTTTTCTATTTTATCTACATTATCTGTTTTTCTTTTTCTTTTTTGTTTATTCATAATATTTAAAGCTTAAATACCAATGTTTTTTAGTAGTATAAACATGTCACATTATATTTTATTAGAAGAATATTTTAAATAAGTTAAAGATTTTATTTATTTATTTATTTAATTTTATATCTATTTTTATTTTTACTTTATAGCTCACAAATTATTTTTTATATTTTTATTTGTTCTATTACATATTTTTCTATTTTTTATGCATTTCTATTATTTACAATTTAAAAATTAATATTATTAAGTAATATAATATGGTATGATATATTTTATTTTTGAATTATTTAAATATCTTAGATATATTGAAACTATAATATAAAATTATTAAAAAATTAATTAATTGCATATTTTATTTTTTAAAAATAATATTTAAAGATGTTTTAAATTTTATTTATTAATATTTTCTTATTACTTCTTCATAATAATTTTGAAATATTATATTTTAAATTAAAAATATATTAGTTAAAATTTTATCAAGGGTTTACATACTATTTTTGCTCATTTCATTTACTTCACTATATGTTTTTGTTCTTTATATTTGATATATTATTTTTCTTAATTTTATCTACTTTATTGTATGCTTTTCTTATTCTTTTTGTATTACTCATAATATTTAAAATTCAAACACTAATATTTTTAAGTAGTATAAATATATGATGTTATATTTTTTATTATAAAAATATTTCAAATAAGTTAAGAATTTTAGTTAATTTATTATATACCCTATTTTCCTATTACTTTATATCTCATCTTTTTATTTATTTTTCTAATATGCACTCTAATTATTTATAATTTAAATACTGATATTATTAAGTAGTATAAATATAATATCATATATTTTATTTTTAATTTATTTGAATAATTTAAATAAATTGGCACTTTAATATAAAAATTAAATATAAATTAATTAATTATATATTTTATTTTTAAAAATAATATTTAAATATTTTTTAAATTTTATTTATTTAAATTTTGTTATTTTTATAATAATTATCAAGTATAATATTTTAGATTAAAAATACATCAATTAAGATTTTATCAGGAATTTACAATTCATATACTTTTTTTCCTCATTTCATCTACTTCATTATATATTTTTCTTCCTTTTTTATGTTGACTTCTATTATTTAAAGTCCAAATGTAATATATTAAATAACATATATATAATATATTTTATTTTATTTTTGTTCTAAAATTATTTTTAATAATTTAAATATTTTATTTATTTATTTTTATATTTTTATAAATATTTCAAATAAATTAAAATTTTAGCATAAAATTATTACTTGACTTAATTAATTATATATTCTATTTTTATTAAAAATATTTGACGATTAAAATTAAATTTATTTATTTATATTTTATCAATGTTTCTTTTATATCATTTTTAAGCACTGTGTCTATATGTCAAATTAATACATATCAATTAAAATTTTATTATAGTTTTATACTTCATGTAGTATTTCACATTTTTTTTATTTTTTACTGATATTATTTACAATTTAAACACCATTAAATAATATAAATTTAGTACAGTAAAATTTTTTTATAATAAAAATACTTTAGTTATCTTAAAATTTTATTCAATTAAATTAATTAACTTTTTTATATATTTTAGTTTTAAATCTAATTATTTTATAACTTAGACATTGTTTTTCTTCTTTTTATTTGCCCCATATCATTTTTTTCCATTTTTCATGTTTACTTATATTAGTTATAACTTAGATATTAATGTCATTGAATAATATAAATATAATATTATATATTATATATTTTACTTTTATAAATATTTTAATTAAATTAACATTCTAGTACAAAAATTATTAATTAATTCATTTAATTTCATATTACATTTTTTAATATTAAATTTTTTATTATAAATTATTTTAAATAGGTTAAAATTTTATTTATTTAATTAATTTATCATGAATTTTATTTTCTCATTACTTTGCTCCTCATCTATTATTTTTATCATCTTTTTATTTTTTGTACTATATATTTTTTTCTTTTTTTCATGTGCACTTCTATTATTTGCAGTTCTGATATAGATAATATAATATAATATAATATATTTTATTCTTAACTTATATAAATGTATTAAAAATTATAACTTAATATTAAAATATGAACAAAATTAATTGTATATTTTATTTTTTAAATAAAATTAAAAAATAAAATTAAATATTTTTATTTAAATTTTGATATTTTTTCTTGATAGTTATTTTTAAGTATTATATTTTAAATTAAAAATATACCAATTGAGATTTTGTCAAGGATTTTCAATTCACACCCTACTTTTCCTCATTTCGTTTAGCCTGTTATATGTTTTTCTCATTTTTTTATATTCTTTTCTTTCAAATACAATATATTGAATAATATAGATATAATACAACTTATTTCTTTTTATTATAAAATTTTTAATAACTTATCCATTTTATATAATTGAATTAATTTACTATATATTTTATTTTTAACCTTTATTACTTTACAATAAGAAAAAATATTATTCTCATTAAATATTCAATTCTCCATAAAGTTATAGAAAAATTTTTCTATTTTGTTCTTATTCTTTTTCTCATTCTTATTTTCATCATTATATAAAACAAAATATAAATATTATTTCTTTTTGTTATTATATATTAACATAAATAAACCACGTACATTAAAATTTAAAATAATAAATTACCTAATCTATTTTTAATTTATTTTTATATATTAAATAATATATTTTAATAGTTAAATAAATTATTATTTTTTGAAAAAATATTATTTTTTATTAAATATAGTTTATTCCTATTTTTCAACTTTCTTTTTCTGGACATGACCATAAAAACCTAGAAGGGGTTGACAATAGCTAGATTAAAAATACCAAGACCCCATTTTTAAACATGGCGAGCTACTCTTACTTAAAATCTTTGAACTTCCATGGTCGCATGTGCAAAGGAACTTGCGAACCTTAAAGGTTTAGATATAAACCTCATTTCTTCTGTCAATTTCCAACCTCTTTTGATCTTTTCTTCTTCTTTTCACGGACTAAGAACTGGGAAATATCAGATAGAATATGAATGGAGATTGAAGTTTGACGGAGTAAAATGAAAATTTTCAGGGACAAACGAAGGGTGATTTGGTCATTAGATAATTCATTTTCAAGTGAAAAATAATATTATGAAGATTGGAGAATTAAAGAATGATCATTTGTATCATTTTATTCTTATTTAACTAACACGTACATTTCTAAACTAAATGAGAAGTTTGCATATTTTTAATAAATTATAAAAGAAGAGATATTTTACTTTTTTTTTAAATCAGTGGATCAAAATTCCAATTCATATTTTAGAAGATTAAAATTGTAATTAAACCTTTTTGATATGCATGACTAGTGTATGCGAATTTGATTAGTGAAAGGACTTTTTTTAGTTTTCCATTTCTTTTCTCTAATAACATAGCATCGAATAGTACATAAACATTAAAAAAAATTAAGTAAATATTTGATAAATATTAAATTAATATTAAATTTTTTTCTATTAATTTAAAAAATTTAAATATTAATCCGATATTCATCAAATTTTTTGGTATCAAATTATGGAAATAAATTCTATCCACCATTGATATATAAAAATTTTATACAATCAACTAATTATATTAAGCCACATCATTAAATCTCTTCCCATCATAAACTAGCTATGTATTTTATCTAAAGGAAAAATAAATCATAAAAAAATTAAAATAAAAAAAAATTCAAATCTCTCGAATCCTGCTCGTCGCCTGTCCCCCCTTCTACCTGCTCTTTACTTTTCAATTATTTCAGAGTATGATAGAAACCATTGAGCAGAGTCACTGCTGAAGTGCCAACTTTGATCCAAAATCCAACTGCTAATTCTTTGTAACGCACCTGGTAATCATAATTCGAGAATGTCTCCTGATTAGTTAAACGATCCTAGCCATTATCAGACTATTAGGTTGCAGCTTCTCCCACTGTTCTTTTTTTTTTTAAAATTTAGTGGGTAAAACTTTTTTTTATAAATTTATTAGGTTCAAGCTCTTAGACTTCTTTCAAAAATACGTCAATCTACAATTTTATGGATGGTTCTGCGGTACTCCTTAATGGTTAATTTGATGCTCCAAATTTTGTAGGATTCGATGATTTTCTCTTTATTATTTTTTTTTTTTTGAAGTCCGGTTCGTAATAGCGACCCATTTCAATATCCCCATTCTATTTCATCTGCGGCCAACTCTCGTCATCTCGTCTTCAAATTTTTCTGCTTTGTGGAACTCGAATCACAGCTCCTTTTGATTCGGCAGATTCATTGTTCACTCCGCATAGTTGCAGTTGTAGAGGAAGATGTCTGTGATGATTGTTACCAGCTTAGGGGACATCGTGGTCGATTTGTTCGTCGACAAATGCCCTTTGACGACGAAGAACTTCTTGAAGCTTTGCAAGTCAGTAATTTCATATCAACCTGCTTCTTCTTATTCTTCTTTGTAGATTATGATGACCCAGTTGAAATCTATGAATTTGTGTTCTTAAGTTCTAGTTCTTATTGCTTGTAGTTTACAGTGATTCTGTTCCTGTTGAAATCCTGTCAGCCTAGGCCTTCGGGCTATTCTTTGAGCAAAATTTCGGTGGGAATTTTCTTCTTAGCTTATCTGTTGATGGCTTTTTGTTATTGGGTTTGATTTCATCTTTCGTAAATCATTATGGCGATTTTCAATTGTGGGCATGCTCTTATCCATTTTCATATATCATTACTCCCTTCTTTTTCAACTCAGTGCATAATAGCGATCCTTTTCTAGATAGGAGACTCCTCATCAGCTTAACTGCTTAGGTTAAGGTTCCACGCCTGCTTGTTGGCATCATTAACATGCTTGTAGCCTGTAGGCGTTGGTTCATAGAACTCATGGCTGACCGTATATATAATAGAAGTAAAAATCCAAGCTTCCAGCCCTTTCTCACCATATTTTCCTTGAGTCTATCATTAGCATCCGGTTTAAATCCCAGCTAAACTGTGCTATGCAACATTGAACAAGAATTGTAAATTAGGTCTAGTCTTAGAGGCAGTCACCCTAATCAAATATGTCAACTTAAATGCTTGCTAACTCTGCGATCTAGAATTATCTGTGTGTTTGTGTTTGTCTCTATGTATGCTGATAACTTCTGCTGTAGCTCAATTTTTTATTTTTGTTATTTTTTTTTTAATATTCTGTTTAAGTTTGCCAATGTTTATTCATGTTTGCGTATTAGTTGAGTACAATGATTTACTCTTTTACTCTGCATTTGTGGCCCAGGATCAAATACTATAATGGGTGCTTATTTCATACCGTTCAGAAGGATTTTACAGCTCAGACAGGTGACCCAACCGGAACAGGGAGTGGTGGTGATTCAGTTTACAAGTATGAATCCATACTTACTTATGCACATAACAGCCATCCCATATATACTATGTAAAATTTCTAACATTACAACTCATCCTTATTCCATTCAATGGACTTCTGTCAGATTTCTCTACGGTGATCAAGCTCGGTTTTTTACTGATGAGATTCATCTTGATTTGAAGCATTCTAAGACTGGTACTATTGCTATGGCTAGTGCAGGAGAGAATTTAAATGCTTCCCAGGTATGAAATTATTTTCCTGCCTTGTTGATAGTTGTGTTTCCTGTTTTACATTATCAATGAAAACCCTTGTCAACAGTTGTGGCAGATCATATTTCAAATATTGCTAATTTTTATTTCTATTTTCAGTTTTATATCACTCTGCGTGATGACCTGGACTACCTTGATGGAAAGCACACTGTAAGTATTCTTATCTATGACTGGTTGCTTACATCATTTCTATTCAATTGTTCTACTAAACTTTGGGCATACCTAAATCAATTGCAAATCATGAAATTTGAGGCTAATCGGAGGTCAAGCTTTTAAATCTTTTTTTATGTTTCTAAAAAAATTTCCTATGTTCTCTGACATATCTTTGGTTGAATTTTTCCCCTATGTCCTATCTTTGCTCATCTCTAGAATGCAAATGGAATCACACTGCATACCTGCCTTTACAATGTCACATATGTGCCCAATCCCTCTCTCCCTTGTCCAACACATCTTTGTTCTTTCTCATTCTGATCACTTTGGCCTTCCACATGTGCAAATGTTTGTTTGGTTGTCTTCATATTTCTAATCATTGCAGGTTTTTGGAGAGGTAGCTGAAGGACTTGAGACTTTAACCAGAATAAATGAGGCTTATGTGGATGAGAAGGGCAGACCATACAAAAATATCCGGTATATACTCATTTGATATCGTGTTAATCTATTGAAGTATTAATTTAAAGAGTCTTATAGAAATACTTCATATTAGTCTTTTGGAGACCATAATGTATTTTTCATCATGATTGGCTTGAACAGTATCAAACATACATACATATTGGATGATCCTTATGATGACCCTCCTCAGCTAAACCCGTTGATTCCTGAAGCATCACCAGAAGGAAAGCCAAAAGACGAGGTAGTGATTGATAACAATGCCATATGTGTTGGCTAAACCATCTGTCATCTGGGCTGTCTGCCAGTATTATGAAAATGTCGCTCGATGTGCTTTTATGAAGTGCAGATGCAAATCCTATTATTATCTATCTAAAAGAAAAAGGATTTGAAACTTATTATGCTTGATAAAATATTTGCTTTAAAGCCAAGATATCATCTACTACTTTTTGTCACATTCTATTTGTAAATTTTTTTTCTTGTCTGCAACTAAATGACTAATTTGATGTAGTATAGATGGATTGTACTGTTTAGGTTTTACTTTCTTAATTGTTTGCAACTGTTATGTATTATCAGTCTGTTCAGCAGTTCCACAGTGATTTTTTTAAAATTTTTTTGTTTAAGTGTATCAATAAAAAGTTGGGGCTTGATGTGATCACCATTAGGTTGATGATGATGTTCGGCTTGAAGATGACTGGGTGCCCTTGGATGAACAATTAAATCCATCAGAGCTTGAGGAGATTATTAAGGAAAAGGAAGCACATTCTAGGGCTGTTGTACTTGAGAGTGTAAGTAGACATCATACATAATTTTAATCTAGTATTTTGTGCCTAAAAATGATCCTGTATATGAAGTCCATTTTCATTCTTGTTTTAGGTTGGAGATATTCCTGATGTTGATGTTAAGCCTCCCGAAAATGTATTATTTGTCTGTAAATTGAACCCAGTTACTGAGGTAAGTGCTCTTTTTCTGTAGAGTGTCACAGATTTTTTCATAACTTAAGAGGTCGCATTTGGTAGGTTTTGTTAACTAACTAGTTTGTATGTCTTGTAGGATGAGGACTTGCATACAATCTTTTCACGTTTTGGAGTTGTATTGTCGTGAGTGATATTGAACACTTTGACTTGTCTACTATTTAGTTATTGCCAATTGTATTTCTCATCTCAAGTATTCAATTATAGGGCTGAAATCATCCGTGATTACAAGACCGGTGACAGTTTATGCTATGCTTTCATAGGTGTGTATTTATTTCCTTGTTGGCATTTATGTTGGTTAAATGGTATCTGTGTCCCTTTTTAATTCTGTTTTGTGATGAAAGTAGAATTTAGATTCTGTTGGTGTCTGATTGTTGTCAGAGTCAGGAAACTAGTCCTATCTTCCAAGGCTTTTAAATTATATGGATTTTTTTCCTTATGAATTTCATGTATAGGAGTTACTTCCTGAGTTTTACAAAAGCATGACACTTGTTTACATGCCTTTTTGAACAAAATCATGATGACATTGTGCTTCATAGCTACCTAGCAGCCATTGTCAAGACTATCCATATTGGTCCACATGCATTCCTATTGATATGTATGATAATCTGTTCAGCTTAGATTCTATCAACCTACTTGGGTCATAAGTGACTTCTTTTTGGTTTTCATGCAATTCTATCTAATATTTGTACATTGTTGTGGCAGAGTTTGAGGACCAAAAGGCTTGTGAACAAGCATATTTTAAGGTATTCATAGGGTTCAAAAGTATTCCATTCCTTCCTAGTATCTACTTTGTCTGCCTCCCCCCCCCCCCCTTCGTGACATTAATTGATTCTGTTTTGCTTGGTGTGCATTTGAACTTTCAGCAGGCTAAATCGGTCTCTTGTTTTTATCCTTGTCTGATTGGCTCAGAAATACTTCTATATACACATAAATTTGCTGAAGTTTGTTTGTCATATAAATGATATTGTGCTTTGTTGTGCAAAATCGGTATGTTGCCAGTGTGTTTTTACCGCTTGAGTATCTATTTTCTTTGCTTTCTATGTTATCCTTTCTTTTTAAAATTTTATTTGGGCTTTGGATTTTTGTTTAATGAATCTAGGAACCTTTTTTCCAATCATAACTTTGAGCACGTATCTCTTCACTTGGATTTCTTATTTTTCTGATGGATAAAAGGCCTCAGTTTACGAAGTTTCTTTCTATTTTTGCCTCAAAATGGCAGATGGATAATGCATTGATTGATGACCGGAGGATACATGTGGATTTTAGCCAAAGTGTGTCGAAACTGTGGAATAAATATAGGCGTAAAGAGCACTTCGGTGCAGGTAAGGGTAGAGATGTCATGATATGTGATTAATGTCCTTTTTATTTTAGTGTCTTTCTGCAGTCTGCCAATGATTGGTTGTAAAGTAGTGCAATTGCCTATCCCTGTGTTCTTGATACAAAATTGTATCCCTTTAGGTAGAGGTTGCTTCAAGTGTGGTTCTCTGGATCATATAGCCAAGGATTGCGCTGCGGATAGCACCATGAACCAACCTTCAAAATACATCTTGAAGGACAACAATTCCCAACATGGTGGAGACAATTCAAGGCATGTACTTGACTGCTTGCGATTGCATGTGTCTGTTCCTCTTTGTCTACCTGTCTAAACGTTGGATGCTGAACTTTCATCTCATAGGTATGACATGGTTTTTGATGAAGATAATCCGGGAAGTCCAAGGCGAGGAATGAAAAATAGAGGGAATGACAGAGATGACCAAGCTGAGCGGAAAAACATGAGCAAGCAAAGTTCTAGAGATCATCTTCATAGGAGTCGCAGGGATGAAGAAACGGTAGGCCCAAACACCAGAGATAGGTATGGTGACAGAAGCAGAGGACAAGAAGGCAATCGGTCTGACAGAAGCACAAGAGATGAGGAGTACCATGCGGAGAGGAAAGATAGAGAAAGGCATATGGAAAGACGCAGAGACAATGACTATGACCGGAAGGATGAGCGAGACTCTAGAAGGAGAAGCATAGATGAGAGCTATGGAGAAAGACGGAGTAATGCAGATCATGGGAGAAGAGCACATTCTAGCCATGTAGAGAGAAGGGATGACAGGGAGTATAAGCGAGATGAAGGAGAGCGGAGAAGGGATGGCAGGGAGTACAAGAGAGATGAAGGGGAACGGAGAAAAAGGAGCAGTGCTGATGATGGCCATGGGGATTATAAGAAGAGACATGAAGATGGTGGCAAGCATGATACGAGGGATGAGCCGAGGCGAAGGAAAAGAAGCCCAGATGAACATGATGATGACTACAGACGGAGAAGGGAAGAACATGGGCATAGGAGGAGAGATGATGATGATCGCCATAGGAAGCAACGAGGTGACCGTTGATTTTGTTTGTATCATTGAAGCCTAAAAATTTCTTGATGTTTTGCAGCATTTGGAATTTGAATTATGGCCTACAAAGATGAGTTTCGAAACTGGTCTTAGAAGTATAACTTGAGCACCTAACTCTATTAATTAAATGAAAAAATCTGTTGAAGCTGTTTAGCGCAACTAGTCTGAATACATCGGGCAACTACTACTTTGATAGGACAAGCTTTTGTTGGGAAAATATATTTAATGTTATTTTTTTAGATGATCTAGATATATGTACATATACAAACACAATTTTAAGAGTGTAAAATTCTTAGTATTGTAATTGGGATAATTTTGAAATTTTGCAAAAATTTTACTAGTTTGTGAGAAAATTGAGTTTGTTTAACATAATAAGTTATTTTATATCTTATAAAAAAAGTTATAAATTAACTTTTAAAGATATTTAATGTTATTAATTTATGGGGGTAAATGTTTGATTTGATTAATGAATTTCATGGAGAAACTTGTGTCTCCTCAGTTTTTTTTTTTTGGTTTAAATTTATCTCTTTTTTTTTCCATTAATTGACATGCATCGATTGTGTAATAAATATTTGATCTATATTCATTAATTTAATATAAAATAAAAAACCATGTAAATAAATATATATGATTAATTAAATTTTAAGTACTCATTTTTATTTTAAATATTTTAATTATATAAATAAAATTTAATCTTAAAATAAATATAAATTAATTTACTCTAGTTATTTATATTAATATATTTTTTATATCATAATACATCTTTCGGCAAGTAGCTTTTAGTTAACTTCAAATATCAGCTTTGGGCCCAACTGAGCCTTTAAAATTATCAAATGAATTCAATCCTTATATTGAGAAAATATTCTCATACTACAAATTCAATACTCAATAGATTTAATACAAATTTAGTTCATATACTTTAATATTATCAAACATGAAATTGTAATATAGGACAAGGATGTTAAACATTTACGACTACCTCAGCACGATACGCTCAAGTGCATATGTATATATATGGCTTTCGTGAGCTAACCACTTGCATTGTCACTTAACTGAACAGCACAAAGAGATCAAAACGATTGAAGGGAGAAACAATCCGTGTGTCGCAGTATTCGATTCCCAGCATCTTCCATGGCTCGTTAGCATAGCAGTTAGAATAAATTTTGCAACAATAAAGTCTAGATGCGCCTCGTAAAATTTTGCACCATGGTGAGTCAAGTAATTATTAATGGCGGCTTGTCGACAATTCAGAACAACTTTCAACTAAACCAAAACCATCTGAAAACAATGTATCAGCAAATATTGTCTAGTCACTTGGAGGAATTGATTCTACGAAAAAATAAATAAATAAACATTACATATTACATAATTCTGCTCCTGGTCAACTCCTAATGTAATGTATTGTTCAAGAAGAACGCTACAAAGATTTTACTTTCTCCATTTTACGTGACTTAATTTGATAGGAAATAAAAACTCAGTCTCCATTTTTGGCCCTTGAGTAATTTTCTTCTCCAATAATCCTTACTCTGCTAGCTTCTTCAGATTTTGTTTCTTTTTGTTGTATTTCTTCCTCAAAAGCTACATTTTACTCCCTCTTCTTACTCCTTTTCTTTGGCGACGCTTTGCTTGCTAATCTTTCTACTTCTGATTTCTGTTCTTTTCCTTCCTCATTGGAGCTTTTATTTCTTTTCCTCTTTTTACTCCTTTCCTTTAACAGTCCTTTCTCTTTTAGCATTTTCAGTTTCTGTTTTTTCCGCACTTTTGCTTTCTCCTCAAAGCCATCATCCATCATCTTCATTTCTGCCACATTTTTAGCACTGAAAACCTGCAATTCATTGGAGTATTTGATGAACCAACCAAGGAAGCTCCCCCTTCTAAAAAAGTGGGAGCCTGACCGAATTTGTTTGGATTTGTATTCAATCAAAAGACCAGAAAATTTTTTAGCACAGAAGCATACCTTTTTCATCAGAGAAAGCACTTCACTCTCTTTGTATTCAATCATTTCAAGTTGCCTTTCAAGAAGAGATTCTACTTCATGAATGAGATCAACATCATTCTGAAGATGCCAAATTTAGACATAAAGTTATTTGGGTTAAAAAAAAAAAAGCAACTATCAGAATCCTAAAATCCTTTAATTAGTTAATAATATGAAACAATTGAAATCATCACGGAGATTATTTCTGCAAGCATCAAGGTTCCATGATCATAGGTAGATCCGCATGCATGTTACTACACATAAAAGTGGCAAAAATAGCAAGGAAGCCCAGCCTGAATGTAAGCAAGCAAAAAGGAAGGTAGAAAGTGATGATGGAAGTAGGAAATCTTTGCTCAATTATATGGTTCATGCATGATAGAAGGAGAACACCTTTGCTAAGCTATGGTCCATGCCCCATCCTGGGCAACCAACAACCATGTTTCAATCTAAAACCTATACTATACAATGTGGAAAGGATGTGAAAATCCCAAGGGTGGAATCATACAGTTTACAATTCTACAACCAAAAAAGGTTCATTCTCACAAAACAACATACTGTGCGCAAAGGATCATGAAAACCCCCAATGATAGGCCATAGTGCTGTATGCTAAGTGAGTCAAAGAACTTACCACCATTCTCCATGGCAAACACAGAAAGTAATATTAAAGGTAAAGACCTTGGTGCACCATTAGTCTAGACCATTGGATTTCATTTATTTGCATAGTACTGCACAAAATGAGTGAAATCCAACAGCTCAAACCAGTGGCGCACTAGCACAATTGATGTATCAAAGTCTCTCTCCGAATACTAAATTTAAGCTTCACAAATTCATGTCTCTTAGCAGTTGACTTCTGCTATATCTGGTGTGCTGAGCAAGGTTCCAGACATGTAATGATGTTATAGGCACAAAATAAGAGGATTCCAGAAGATATGATGACATTTTTATTGAAAATTCTTTCAGATGCAAGAATGTCATGCTACAAACAGCAGAAAAATATTTGCTTTAATATTTGGTCTAACATGTTTTCACCTGAGTGACAATGCTCAGTGCCAGTCCTCCTCGACCTGCTCTAGCAGTACGACCAACACGATGAACATAATCTCTTGGAAACCTGCAGCCAATGGTTGAAATCCATCAAATCTAAAGTCCAGAAAGCAAATAATGAAAAACAAAAATTTATCAAGAATTTTAACCTTGGAACATCGTAATTGATAACAAGGTCAACTGTAGGAATATCTAAGCCACGGCTGGCAACATCAGTTGCAAGCAGTATAGAAACCTTTCCTGATTTGAAGTCATGAAGTGCCTGAAGCCTCTGAGCCTGTGACTTGAACGAATACAAAGCTGCAGCTTCTAGCTCAAGCACTTCCAGCATTAAACTCAAACGATGACAATCTCTGCAATTTGTAAACAATTGTTAATACATTTTCTTATTGGTTTTAAATTTGAGATGTCAGGAATAAACTTGCTAGACAAAGCAGGACAGAAACAAAGTCAAATGAACACATCTTTTGTTAATTATGCATGGACTAGTCAAATTAGATTATAGCAAGACAAATTTTATTGAAACTGCAAAAACCAAGAGCTCAACTAAAATGGTTCAGCCGATATTAAATGCTCATGAATACATTAAAAGTAAAAGATCCACGGCTACCACTGTATATTTCTTTTCCTTCAAAAACAAAGATGGATGAGACTTACAAAATTCATCATATGGAACAAAATTCTGATAAAGAACACATTTAACGTCTTGTAGTATTAATAGCACCAATATAGGGTTGAGTTCTTCTTCATTGTCCTTTGGTGGTAGGATGGGAAAAATAAAATAGAGATTAACTAACATAATTAACTAATCAAAATAAGTTATCAGATGACAAAGCTATGTAATGGCTACCAATTGTCCATGAATCAACAAGGAAGTGTAAATCAGACAAATAAGTGGCCAAAGTTTTTTCAATATAACACAATCATGTAGCATCGCACCAAATTTATGAACCTAAAAATTCACAAACGACCAGCGCGCAGGGGGGTGGGGGGAAGAGCAAGAAAAAATTCAATCGACATTTCTATTTGAAGTAATACCTGCAGGTGGAGATAAAGACAATGGCAGAGCGGATGTCCATATCTTCCATTTTAGACAACATATGCATCAAATAAACATCCTTAACCTTTTTCGGGATGAATATAGCCTGCTGCCTAAGAGTTTCAACTGTTTTCAAGCCTTCATAAGCCTCAAAGCTATACAGCTTATCTTGGTACCGGTCACGCAACTTTTGCAAATTACCTGTAGTTGTTGCAGAAAAGAATAGGTTTTGCCGATTTTCTGGCAAACACTGGAAGAGGAATTTCAATTCCTCCTGGAAACCAACATCCAAAACTCGATCTGCTTCGTCCAAGACAAGGAACTGGAACAGTATAGGTCAAATGCTGAAGTAAGTAAATAAGATACCAGGTAGACAAGGCATGACATAGACACACATATCATATTGTGTAGAAAAAATCTAGATTGGTCTGCCTTCAACAGTAGAAGATCGCTGGGTTACAAGACATATTTATACCATGGGCCCCAAGGAGATGAAAAAGCGAATATTCCAACTCGTGAAATATAAGAAAATATAAATAATTCCTTAATACCGTTTGGATCTATGCATTCATTCTTCCAATAATTCGTATTTACTCTGAAACTAGCAAAAAACCAACAAATCCTGAAGGGCAACTTATCCAAATGACAAAAATTTGATTCAAACTTAAAAATTTCCTTAAATTATTTCTTGCAAATGTTTTCCAACTTCTTCTGAGATTTATAATCAAACCAAATTTATTAGAATGCTGATAAACGCTATACTTAAATGCCAAGTATCTTTTTAAAACTCAAAAATCATTAATATAGTAAAGAACAAGCATGTCACCTTTGTCCTTGAGAAAGCAGGAGGGATATCGGGATAATCCTCAAGCAAAGCCTTGATCCTGCCTGGTGTAGCAATTACAACATGCGGCCTAGACATCAAACTCTGGGCTTGTTTCAGCATATCCATTCCCCCAACCACCACTGCTATCCGCAGATGCAAGCACGAACCCAAAGCCCTAAATTGCTCAGCGAGTTGATATGCCAACTCTCTAGTCGGCGTCACCACCAACGCAAAAACCCCAAAGGGGTGCTCAGCCAGGCGGTGGAGGATCGGTAAAGCAAACGCCGCCGTTTTACCACTTCCAGTCTCGTCTATGCCAAGGACGTGGCGGCCATCGAGGATTCTGGGGATACAGTGAGCTTGCACCCGCCGGGGCTTGCGCATCCCAAGCTCCTTGCAGGTCTTCACTGCCCATTCGGCGAGTCCAAGCTCGGCGAAGCCTGTGGTGGAGGTGGAACCGCAATTGCCATCTGTTGGTTTTTCGAGTTGCTGATGCCCAAAGTCAGTGCCTTGATCAGCAGCGGCAGCTGTTGTCGGCGAGGGGTTTTTGACAGGTTTACGAGGTTTAAAGAGAGGGAAGTTTTGATCAACTGAAATTTGCTGGTCCATTGTGTCTGTTTTCAGTAGACGATGATAGCAAGCAAGCCGCTTATGCTCTCAATGCTCAATTTGCGCGGCAAAATTCCCAATCTGAAGAGGGCTGCAATTGGGCTTAGGGCGGCAATTCTCAGGTGCTCATTTTAAAAGCACGAGGACCAATAAGTACCAGAGATTTGGAAAAATAGGAGCCGTTGATGAGAAGATGGACAAATATCAGCCCTTGATCTTTGATGACCTGAAACTGGTTGGTTGCAATTGAAAGGCCGAAAAGAAAGAGATAGGAATTCCTTGTACTGGCTGATAGCACAGGCAACCATGCAACCGCGACGGATTTGGTGAAGATTTTGGAACATCTGTCATCGCGAAGGTCTTCTTACAGTATTGGGGGAAATTGAAACGTAGGTCAGTATATTTTAAGCCAATGATTTATGTTTCTCCTCTAAATAAGATGAAATGCCAATGTTTATGGCCAACATAGCGTGATTTTAATTCTGTATTCGCCTAATCGGTTAGATTCTTAATTGTATTATGTGGGTTTTGAATGTAATGCTTTGTCGTCAAGGCACTATGAGGGATTTGTTTGAAGGGAAAGATTATGATACCCCAAATTTTAAACTCTGAGTGGTGTAATCTAAGTTTTTGATAAGATAAAATTTTACTACATCATCCAAGAAACCTGGGGCAACTTAAATTTTTCCTTGTTTGAATCCATTAAAATTTTCACTGGGGTTTCATTTGTCGTTAATGAGTCACGTGACTTGCGTTATCGAGTGTTTTGTTCCCGTAGGATACGTGTTGTTGCTGGTTTTTGTCTTATTTACTGAACGGGGCAGCTGTTGTAATCAGCTACCGCCGACCACTGGAACCTTTTTAATTTTTTCTCGTTTTGAAATTTAGCGAAAAGTCCTTTATTTCTTCCTGCTATATTTGAATTTATTATTTATTGTGGGATTTTTGTAGAATGGAAGGTACTCATGAGGAAATAAAGGATTTGAGCTTCCAAAGGTGTCCTTCCTCTTAACAACTTTCTCCTTCTGAATGGTTGCACGATAGAGTTTATTGGTCATTAGCTTGAAATTATGTTCCATGTGTTGGATATTTTCCCTGAGTATTCTGAACAGCTATATAATATGCTAAGGACAGTAACCTGAGGAATGGCTATGAAGCTTTGGTTTTAAATTACTGCTACGGAATGACCACTGAATAAAGAATGCAATTTAGACAACATTAGACACACAGACCACTGTCAGGACTACATAAAAAACTACTTGGTACCATTGTTGAAATAATAAATCTGCAGTACTTTATTTTTTTGGATTAATAAGACTGGACCTTAAATATAGTGAATGTTTTATAAGTTTTTATATAAGAGAGCCATGCTTCCAATCCCAGACACACTCCAAAAGAAAACCTTCAAGAAGTGTGAAAATTTGCTTTTGGCAGGGCTAATGTTAGAATGTGAAAAAGACTCATAATACTCAGAAGTTATCTTGATACAAACAATGTATGATGTTGCATTTTGCTGTATAAGCAATATAAGTTTGCTTAAGAGATACATAGAAACACTTTTATGTTTGTAAGGATTTTGAAATTTTACGAACAAGGTATATTTTAATAGCATTTTTGCAATAATAGTTTAGGGTGCATGGAGACAATAGTCTTTTCATTAAAAAAACTGTACAACTAACCCTTTATCACCAAAAAGGTGCCATTTGACACTTTTCGAAATGCTATTAGATTTTGAAATTCTTTTATATGTCTAGAAGATGTGTTCATTTTTTATTCTCTCTTTGCTATCAAAATGACTTGAATTGCAAAATGACTTATTAGTGATATGATGTTTCTATTATTTAAATACTGAAGTCCATTAGGCTATTATCCTTGTGATTATACCAGCATGACTTATAATTGCTTTTGATGGAGAAATGACAATATTGAATTGTATAATTTCATAGTCAATTCAACCATATCTATTAGTAGGAATATTTTATTTACTACAGCACTCCTAATATTCAGATAGTGAAGGAACTTCCAAAGGAATTGCAATCTTGGACTCAGATGCAATTGGTAGCATTTTAAGCTACTATCTCTCTGAAACTTAATAAACACAGATAAAATAGTTTTGTTTTGTAGTACACCATTTGAATGCCTTTTTAGGTGTCAGATGATGACATGGTTAAAGAGGCCAAAAACATTCTACCTAAAAACCAAGTTGTTCATTTTGTTGGATTAGGAATCGCTTGGCATTTGACCCAATTCCATTTGAGCTGCAGGTATTTCCTGAAGCTTAGCCTCAAAAAAGGCTTGTGGCTGATACTTTACTATTATTGTCTTCCCTGATCTCAAGTCTTACTATTTTTTTTTTCTTTCAATTCAATCTTCCTTTGCTCTTCCTAACCGGTAACATCATATAAAGACTTTGTTGCAGATGTAATTTTCATGCCTTGCAATTTTCTCCTAAAAAACAAGAAACTGGTGCTTTGCTTCTTAGAAGGCTTCGCTGGCATGCAGATCATATAGAACTGCTGGACCATTACCTGGTTGGTCCATTTACAGAATTGATCCTGAAGGGATATGAAAATCATACAAAGAAAGCGTCCAAATATCTTGCATTGCATCTCAAATTTGAAATTGATATTGTACCTGATTCTTTACGCGGAGAGGAAGGAATCAAGAGCATATCGTGAAATCCATTTTTCTACGTTGGCACTGAGAACATCACGAAGTATGCTTTGTACCTTTGTCATATATTCTTCCTTGTTTACAACTTGTAACACTTTAATGGGTTATTTCTATAAAAATAAAAAGCAGGTTATTTAATTATTTAAAATTTTCTTTTTGATGGGGTTGTAACTGTGTGCTAGAATTATGGCCACCCCCCATTCTTTTCTACTTAGCAGTTCTATTGACAAAGAAAGGTACTTTATTCCTTCAGCTGATTTAACTTATAATTAAAGTTATCATTGCAGATTGCCTTCTCCTTCTAAACTAAGATCTGGAGGCCTGTGTCCTTTGATCCCTAAAGAAGCAGTATCGATGCTTGCTACTTTTGGGTTTAGTCGTAAGACTCACGTATCCGTGGCCGGTTCTAATTTGCATGGAGGTCGCTCACAGTTGAATGCTTTGACAGGATTGCACCCTCACTTAGTCACTAGATAGAACTTGCTTTATCTAGCCGAACTTGAACCGTTCACAAATTATTCATCCCACGTTTGCTTATGTCATTTTTGTTTAATTTTAATTTTTGTTACAAGATTTCATTTGCCTGCTTCTATGCAATGCTGCTTGGGCTTGTTTTCAACTTCTGGGCATTATTTAGTTGTTTAGTACTGTATCTGTAGGCATCCAAGATTGGGGAAAGCTTGCCGGAGTTACTAGTTTAAGTGATTAGATTTATAACTAGTTTACATTTTGAATCATTTTTCATTAATAAATTTCCCCTCATGGTGAAGAAAATAATACGACCACGTTCTTACTGTAGGTAAAATCAGAAAATCCACCAAGCAGAAGAGTGAAGATGCAATGCAGAGCAACGAAGATGTTAAAAGTGAAGAAGGAATGATTTAAGGAAAATGATTTAGTATATAATCTTTGATTATGTATGTCCCACGCCTATAATCCACATGTATTTAGTTGTGAGATGATTGTATGATTAACATGCTTTGGTTATAAGCTGTTGTTATCTTGCTAGCCTTTTCTTTTTTCAGTTCTCTCAAAATGTAACAAATCTAAGAATTTGCAGTTCTGCTGAATTCTTGATATTGTGTTTGTTATCTTTCAATGCAACTTCACTTATAAGCTTTTGTTGTCTTCTGTGAATCTGTAAGATGATGTTATCATACTTCTTCCTTAAACTTAACAAAGTATTGATTAGAAATGGTGCCAACGAACTCAATTGCTAGTTTGCGACTTACTCAACAAAGGAATTTTGAGTTATCAGGCTAAGTTCAATAGGAAATTTGGATATGGAAAATCATATTCATCTTATAACCACCAATAACTATGATTTAAGCTAATCATTCTGTGACAGGGAATACGGCCATGGTAAACAAAATTTTGGATTTGAGCTCGAAACACGAGAAACATTTCAAGGCCACACTATAGCTAAGAATGCTGGTAAAATTATTTCAATTTTGATTGACTATTTATGTTAGAAAATCATCATTTAGAATCAACTAGGCAATATATTATGTGCATAATATTTAATTTACCAACTGGCAATAATATTTTTGACAGTCTACAAAGAAGAGTAGTATGGGAACATGGAAAGCCGATGGAGCTGGTCAGAATTCAAGTGAATATTGTCTTTTTCGACAACAAAAAATTCGAAGTGAATAAAATGTGTGTATATCATGTCTCTCCAAAACAGAATTCTAAAACACCAAAGTTGGATGTAAATTCAAATCTTATTGAAAACAAACCGGTAGAAGTACAATAAGCCATTTTTTTTTTAATTTTTAATAATAGAGCGTTTTATGTACATTTTTTCATATTAACACTAATCACTAGAAGGAGTAAGTCCGAGGTGAAAGATTAGTATAACCTTCAATAGAGTAATACAAGCAAAGTTAAAAATTCAGAAGATCCTCCACTCTTTAGGGCAAGAAGTATTCATCATATATTCAAGAGTGGAAATATAGACAATTTCGTCACTGTACAACAAGTCCTTCCAGCCAGCCAACTGCAACAAAATTCTTGCTGAATAGCCCCTGCCTTCTCAAAGAACCTTGAGGAAATAATGAATAGAAAGCATAACTAAGAACTGATCTCTTATACCTATTTTGCATGAAGTATACTAAATATCATTCAGTTGACGTCAAAGGGCAGTTAACTCTCCCTGATCGACAATCTCAGTACTCAACTTGATAAGGGGAGATGCCGGATCTCTGGACAAGATAATGTTTCCACTTAAATCCAAGCTGCTATGACCCAGAAGAGGAGGATCCATCACAATTCGGCATGACCCTGGCAAATCCAACCCCATCTGAACACCATAATAGAGTAAGTGATCTGAGACACTATTCTCACTCATTGACCTGCATAAGATAATCAAATTAAATTTCAGTGGCTTTCTTTTTAATCAAGACTGTTCTTTTCTTAATTTTTACAAGAGCACAGCAATGTACAAATGGCTAGATTTCTCTCCACTAGTCTATCATAAATCCAAAACCAAGAGAAAGGGGGCTGTAGAAAATTACACGAAACCCATTGTATCAACTGCAATTGAGAAACTTTCAATATAAATGGGTATTTTCAATGGTATAATGACTTTAATAAAGATAGTTACCCACTACAAGATGGATCCTCACCAGATCCATCACAAAGCTTCTCAACTGTGTACACAAGACTTCCTAGTCCAATGTTATAAAGCCACACCTGCAAACCAGAAAGATTTTTCAGTTTCATTAACAAAGCAAAATATATAAAATAGTACCATGTGTTTGCCTATTCACACTGTAAAACCAAGAGACATAAACCATCAAAGAATGATGGCTAACGATAAAAAACCCAATCATGTTATCCAAGCAGCAACAGCAAACAAGCTGATCAAGACAGCACATGAAAGATATTTATTAACTTCAACATGGAACCTCTCTCCCTCTGCCAAATATGCACAGCAGACTTAGAGTGTCAATTAAGCCACACCAAATATAGGTACTACATTGTGATTACCTTCACAAATTTAGTACAAAAGCATCAATTTAATTTTATCTCATTTGATTTTAAACTAAGAATTATATAAAAGTGAGGTCTTAGGATAGATACCCACACTTCTTTGCAAAAAATTGTGGTTGAGCCTCCCTGGAGCCTCAAAATCCCACATAAAAGAGAAAAAAAAAAAAATAGAGCAGAACCAAACCGAGAATTAAAGTGAAAACTAAATCCAAACCTAAAAAAAGAGTAAATGAGGATAGCATGCCTGCACCTAAGGAGAGAGGAAAGACATAAAGAGAGAGACAACTAGGTAATTATGAAGAATGTGTTTCTTAATACAGGTTCTATCATATGCAAAGAGTGATAATGAATCGTGGAAGACTAAATTGTGGCAGTAACATTATCCCTTGATTAGAATTAAGTCTTTCATGACAATAATTTTTTAGTAAAGCATTAAAACAAACCTTTGAGCATAGGTTTCAAGGCACTCATGGGGCTCCAAGCTGCCCAAATCTGGTGTCCGGAGTAAGAACATCAGGCTTAAGTACATTGGCGAGGTTATTTTTATTGTCAATGATATTTGGTCCCTTTGAAGAAAATCTGCTCACAATGGGGGCTCACTATGTACAAGAGGCAACTCTTCCTTTTCCTATTGCTGCTCTTGCACCAAATCCAATCACACTTCCTTTTTCAGCTCTCTTGGTTTCTTTTTCATAATATCATGAAATATTCTATGCATAATTCAACCATTTCATTATCTTGTCAAAGAAGTGAAGGTACAATAGTTTTAAAAAAATGATAGTTATCATCACAACTCCCTCTCACACACTATGCAAACAAACTGAAAGAGAGTGAGAATGTTAATTTCAAACAAATTATATCGAGTGTATGAAGTGTAAGAGAATTATAACATTGAATTGTGAAACTAGCAACACTCATAATTTATATACCTTGGCATCATAAATATATGTGGGATCGTAATGCCATAAACAGCAAAAAGAATAGGCTCGGCAATAAAGTGACCACATTTTGGGTTTGCAGCCAAAATAAAACCCATAAGCCCTACAGTTTTTGCTGTGTCAATAATGGCAACGACTGTTGAGGTGCCATTATAGAAGCCTGCTGAGAAGGTGCAGATGACAATATTACCTTGCAAAATATTTGGGTCAAAAGATTCTGGATGTTATCATTCTTCTATGCATTGTGGGGTCTCTAGGAATCTTCCATTTGTTTTTAATGCATCCTTAGCTAGTACAAGCTTATGTAGAACTGAACCATTTTCAAAACTTGGTGCTACAAAATAAACAAAAACTCATGTTATTTTCATCATAAATATATCAAGTTGGCAATTCACAAACATAAAAGAAAACCTTGTCAATTTTTCAACACTCAAGCACTACAAAACCGAAAAATGACTTTATATTTCAAGCACAAGAATGTGCTAAAGCTTTTGATCTATATGTAGAAAACGTCATGTAATTAGAAGCAAGAAGCAGCTGATAGTCCCACTCTGCTTAGGATTTGGCCATTTTGAAAAAGAAGAGAGCCATGATCTTCTGTCTATGCTGGATGCAGCAACACCAACAACCTTGGGGCTTAACGATACTAGGCTTGAAGGTTGTGGCCTCTTATTTCCTATAGCTTCCACCACCCGAAAAAAAAGAAAAAACTGCAGAAACTAGGTTAATAGGATATACAAGTTCAGTTTCTGTACTACAGATTTCTTAATTTGACGGTTTGGAGAAGTATTTTTGTTTCTTTGAAGTTTGAACGAACTGACAAAGGTTGCTATTACAGAATAATATTATGGCAAATTGTGATTGCAAAAAATTTGCAGAGTGCAATTTAAAGCATGTTCCTTAAAATAGAAGCTTCAGTGAAATTTATTGTTCTTAGTTCTTACCCATAAAAGGCAGCTCCATCCCCCAAAAAATAAATAGATATATACCCTTCAAAACCAAAACATAAAAAGGTTTTAAATGGCTCGGTATCTCACTCAGAATTGGAGGATGATATGAGATTTTGAACTCTTAGCACTTATTTGATCAATTGTTGTAATAACATCTGCCATAGTTCCTACACTTGGATATAGAGCCTTGCAAACTACAATCCTGTAAAAGATACAGCAACTCATCTTAAAATTGTAGATTTTCATAACTGATTAAAAGCTAGGAGTTTTGTGTTTGTATGTTCATCTCTCTCATTTTTCTATTTACTCTTTATATTTTCACTTAGTCATGAATGGTTAGTTGGAACAAACATGGGATACATCATAGTTCATTTCATTGGTAGCAGTGAGAGGATTGCTTTAAGAAGTTTCCAGGCCTAGGGTCTTGGAACATGTTGTGTGCCTCTACAAGTACAAATTTCACATGAAAGTTAGTGTACACTGCATATGTATTATAATAGTTTTTTCACTTGAGCAGGTATCTCTGCTTAATTATTATACAACTTCAATTAATCGTGGGTTATGGTGTCCTGATGGTACACTTTTTGGTATGGTCTGATGAGTTGTTGAATTGTGTATTAATATCTTATTCTAAGATTTCCCTGATTTTCTTTATTATTATTTATGGTGTCATAGGCAATCAAGGTTTAATGTCTGTCGATCAATCATGCTTCAGGTGTTGCCTTGTAGTTTACCGGATGAAAGTTATACTCTGCAGGCAACCATTGATAGAAAAATGGGTTTGTTTTGATCCATTACAGTGTTATAGATAGAAGCTGAGCATTCAAGTATCATTAGCTGTGACTTCAGAAATTTAGAAAATTAATTTTTAGGGTGAAAGAACATCACTATCATTATCAACCAGCTGGGTAATGGCACAATTGTTACAGTTCACTCAACAGTTCACAAAATGTAGGGTTATTTTTTTCTAGGTTACAACCATGTGCAGGTGTTCTAATGGATTATGTGTACATAAATCATTGCCCCGTTCTCACTGGACATAACCTATATATTCTTAAGTGTCTATTACAGGGTTAAAGAGAATGAAGGCGGGTGTTGTCCTGGTCGAGGTATACATCAATTTCTCACCTATTTACTCGCTGTAATCACTCTTAACTCTCTACTTCATCCTACCACTAACCCCCTTCTGGTGATATGAGAGAAAGATACACATTCCTGTTCTACATTTCGAAATTGCAAGAATGCATTTCAACAACATAGAGCATGCCTACGAATAAATACTCAATCCTGCATTTTACACCATGGACAGCCGAATATGCAAACGACTGGATCAAAATAGCCACAGGATTTTCTACAGCATGGGGAAAGTGGAAGTTATTTTGTTTACTTTAAAAGTCATGACAATCCACTGACGAAAAGGGGCTACGAAAACTAACTTTGCCACCGTGACCTGCCACCACTGCTTCTTAGTTGCTGACAATCTCCGATATAGTAGGCAATGTGTCAACAAGAAATCTGCCTTGCCCTACCCACGTCGTGCTTCGGCTCCCATCAATTTCCTTCTCTTTGAAAATGGTGTTTTCTTAAACAACAATTGCAGGCTTGCCCTTTTCGTCGAAGGGCTAAGGGCAAAATAACTCTTTTTTTTGGGCCATAAAATCTCAGTTTCATTTCGCCTGACTGGAATCAACCCGTTACCCATCTCAGATTCTATCTCAGCCATGAGTACAGAATGAGTATCATAAAAGGAAGTACCCAAAAAACCCCCTCTTCATATCATTATCACATAATCAGGGAAGTAAAACAATTTTATAAATTTTGTGAACAACATAATTACATTTTTTTATTAAGGAGATGATTATAGTATATCATTAATATAATAATATAATAATTTTTCTCAACTTTCATTAAATTTAATTATTGATATATTAATACATAATATATTAGATCTAACTTAAAAAAATAAATTTGATATATGATTGTACTTAAAGATGTTATAACCTTTTTCCTTTATCTACAAAAATTCATCATAAAAAAAAATATATCTACTAAAATTAAAATGTTAAACATATCATTTTTTAACTTAAAAAATTAAGCATATTATTTTTCTTATCCAATCAAAATGCTAAACATAATGATTATTTAATTATATTCCTTATTTGACAAAAAAATAATAATGATTCAACTTACATTTATCGATTCAAATTCAAATTCAAATTATTATAAATGGATAGAGGCAGGTAAAAACAGTGGTAACTGTGAAACTGTAAAATGGACGTGTTTTGCCGAAGATGCTTAACGTGGAATCCATATCACCGTTTAGACTTATAGAGGCTGTGGCCAGTTTTGGAGGTAGGTTCGTCAATTCCTAGAACACAAGATCCAAACACTATTCATGATTTATGATGGATCAACCAATCCAAAGCAAGCCATTTCCCAAGCAATTTGATTATAAAAGAAAAGCCAATCAGAAATGAGAAAGCGCGTCGTAGTTGCCAACGTTAGAAACGACGAATGTTCATAGTCGCATTTAGGCCAGCTTTTTCTGTTTGTGTTTCGCGCCTTCCGGCCGTCTCCCTTCTTGTGCCGCACCTGATCACAGGTAGTGAAACTCGGACACAAAGCTACTGTTATGGAGTCACCGTTCAAGGCTGATATATTGAAGGGCAAAGTTGCTCTTCTCACGGGAGGTGGGTCAGGAATCGGGTTCGAACTGTCCACTCAGTTTGGTAAACATGGCGCCTCCATTGCCATCATGGGTCGTCGCAAGCAAGTGGTTGACTCTGCTGTTTCTGCTCTCCAATCAATTGGAATTTCGGTAATTTATATTGAATTGATTTTTTTTTTACTTTTTTGATGGAACAGTTTTCATTTTTATCAAGAAAGAGTCTACATCTCATTTGGGTGTATTGAGTTCATCACTGTTCCTGTCCTTCCTAAGTCTGAAAATTCCTACTGTCCTTGCCTTTGGGTGGTATAGAATTGAAATGATGAAAATTTGTTGATAAAGGGGAATATAGCTTCTCTTTTCCAGTCACTGGAAGGATGCAAAACATGCTGCTGCAGTTTTATCATGTTATCAAGTGCGGTTGAAATTGTATGTTTGTCATGAATAACCATGGGCCTTGGGTCTAGGCGGTGATGATGTAGGAGGTTGTAGAAGTGAGAAATGGCTTTATACTATGAACTCTATAGGAATTGGGAAAAGAAGGCTATCCATTTTCCGTGTAAGTTAAAAGCTGTCTTGTGTGAGTTTTGTCTATAGAAGCAACAAAGAAGCATATTGAGACAACTGATACATCAGGCCAATTAAAAAAGAAAACTATTTATAATATTTGTGGAGAGAAAGGCTCATTATGACTTGAATTTTGCAATCATATTCATTTTTCTGTTATACTTAGGCTATTGGTTTTCAAGGAGATGTCCGCAAGCAGGAAGATGCAGCAAGAGTTGTAGAATCAACCTACAAGCATTTTGGAAGGATTGACGTTCTTGTCAATGCTGCGGCAGGGAATTTTTTAGCAGCAGCAGAAGATTTGTCTGCCAATGGATTTCGAACAGGTATGTTTTTCATCAGGCATCAGAATCATGACCTTTCTTGATGTGCAAAATTTCCATCAATTGTGTACTACAAAATAAATTCCTATGCAATTGATCAGAAGTAATCCTTGATGAAAAAGAAGGAAGTTGTGTTTCTGAGTGAAACTAAGATTTTGAAAATAAATCAATAACCAGCTATAACTAATTCACACTCCGCAGTTGTTGATATTGATTCTGTTGGCACATTTATGATGTGCCATGAAGCACTTAAATATCTCAAGAAAGGAGGGCTAGGAAGGGGCTCTTCTGGTGGTGGAACAATATTGAACATTAGTGCTACCTTGCATTATACAGCTACTTGGTATCAAATTCATGTGTCCGCGGCTAAGGTATGCAACTCATCTTCTCAGATGTCATAAACATCTGGGTTTGAATTCAAGTTCAACTTTAAAATTTCTCCTTTTGTTTTCCTCACAGGCAGCTGTTGATGCTACTACAAGAAACTTGGCACTAGAGTGGGGAACAGACTATGATATCAGAGTCAATGGGATTGCACCAGGTCCTATTGGTGACACTACTGGCATGAGTAAGCTGGCTCCTGAAGAAATAAACAGCAAAGTCAGAGATTACTTGTCTTCTAATAAAATAGGGGACAAATGGGATATTGCCATGGCTGCTCTCTACCTTGCATCAGATGCAGGTTAGTGACCTCATCTATTCTTTAAGGTTTAATTACAGTTTTGAACTCCATAATTTTTTGAATTTTGTAGCTTTAGCTTTATATTTTCCCTTGTTGCAATTTCACCCTGATAGATTTTCAATTAGAGAATTTGATCCTGTTGCGATGATGGGGCACATATTTATCTAACATGTAATGCCACCTCAACGTCATGTAATCTTCTTGATGACATGTCAATTGATTCAGCGTGGCTATTGAATGGATATTTGCCACATAGTTATGGCATAGAACTAGTTGCTCTTTTTGAAACTTCAAGGATGGAATTACTACAATCGAAATTGCAAGAGTAAAATTACAGCAATTTTAAAAACTGGAGGACTAAAACTAAAATCAAGCATATTCTTTTACATGTTAAAATTCAATGTTTCAATTTTCTTTCAATGTTTAATAAGTTTTCTCTTCTATTTGTGAACTTATGATTTGTCTTCAATTTGGTTTCTTCATTATTTTGAGCATCAACCTGAACCTACAGACATTTGTAATTAGTAATTACTGAAATGAGATATTGTTACTCCAGCTGCAAGTGATCGGTCCTCCTTCAATTACCTCTTTCCTTGTATGTTTTTCCTCTGGCTTATCAAATTTGACATCTGAGTTCATTGCCTAGGTAAATTCGTCAACGGCACCACTCTTATTGTTGATGGAGGAGAATGGCTTGGCCGGCCTCGTCATTTTCCAAAAGAGGCAGTGAAACAGCTTTCGCGAGTTGTAGAAAAGAGGAGCAGAATTGCACCGGTCGGGATTCCAAAGAGCAAGTTGTGAACCAGAGCCAAAAAAGTTAGAATCTTATGATATCGGCACTGGCACCTCTACTCTGTAGCCAAGTATTTCTCTATAGATTGATTATCAAGAAAGATAGGGATATGTTCCCTTATATAATTTATCAATACCTTTGTGGGAAGTTATAAGCTCTGTATCAACCGCTTCCTTTAATAGAATTTAAGGATTAGAAATGATGGCCCACGACAGCTGATCATGCAACCTTGCAATTGGAAACAAAGCCAGCTGAGTAAAGCATGAGTTCAGCAAGGGTCAATGCAACTTCGTTTTCCAATAATTTAGGATGTCTGGCTGTGAATTGGCCCATTCATACAAAGACTATGATATGGTTTAAAATTAGAGGAAGAAAATGGAACACAACAGGAAAGGATAAAGAGTAAAGCCGTAAAGGAAAAAGGAAAAATGGATAGTTAATTTATAACTTCCTCTCTTTTTGTTTTGATGTTTAGCAAATCATCCAAGAACATTCAAACTAGAATACAAAAGTATAATATTGGGGAATGTTGAAGGGTTTTTAAGATTCAATCATAATTTTCATTCCCTTCCCATCCATTGCTAACCTTCTATTCTCTTCCCTTTTCCATCCTTCTCCTCCACCCAAAGTGTAGCCAATTGTTCAGAGAAAGAAAATTAGAAAGAAAATGAAATTGCCGGTTAGTTTATCTTTTTGGAAGAGAGCATTTCTTTTTCCCTTTTCCTCCATTCTCTCATTCAATCCGAAGGAGAGCATGATGGGGTGTGAGGACAGCAAAGTAAGAAGGTGTCAGACGATATACCGGGTATATAGAAAATAGAAGAAAACCTAGGTGCTTAACCGATAATATAAAATCAACCATCATATGGGAATGAAGTAGTGAACTCGATAGGCCTTCCCCATCAATACAGTACAATCCTTTTCTTCAAATCTGAAGCTTCCTATCCTATCTGATTATTTAACACATCAAACTAACATAAATACCATACAATTATCTGGAGAGTAAACACAACCATATAGAAACTCAGAATGGAAGAACATACAAGCACAACGTCCAGGAATAATCTCAGTTTAAGTCTTGGCTTCTTAGCACTTCACACTACATGCTGCCAATATACAGCTCGGCTGAAGGCACAACAATCAAGAGACAGACTCTACCCCAACCTAGTTTGCCACAGTTCTCAGGTGTCCGTTTGTGGCTCTTCAGGTGGCTGCTGTTGCTGAGGTTGTGTCTGTGGCCATGGCATGAAAGCCACAGGAGGTCGAGGCTGCTGAGTTGCATAAAGTGCTGCTTGGTCAGCAGGCTTTCCCATCATCATCCCTGTAGGTCCCACAGGATGCTGTGGTGCGACATAATAATATGGAATATCAGCTGGAGAACCCACCACCGGAATAGTAGCCTTGGTAACTCCAAGTCCCTCTTCTTTCAACTCATCTCTTGGAATAATGTCAACCAAGAAATCAAATACATCAGTTCTTGAAATAGCAGCTGCTATATCATTCTTTTGCAGTGTTCTCCTCTTGTTCTCTTCAGTGTGGATCCAAGATCGCAAAGTCAACTCCAAGATAAACATTTCACAGGCCTTAGCAAATATGACCGGAGCCTCTGCTGAGATCATCCTGACATCCTCATCAGCTTTCATTATCTTTTTTATCCGAGCTAGGGGAAGACTATGGTTCTTAAAGTCAGTTGTTTGCTCAATCTCTTGCATTTGGTTTGCCCAGAACATCTGAAGTTGTTGTTGTTGCTGTTGCTGCTGTTGGTGGTGGAAGTGCTGTGCTTGTTGGTATGCAAGCTGGTGAGGGGAATTAGAGAAAGGAGCTGGAGGCTGCGTTGGGGAAGGTACAGCAACAGCAGGTGTACCGGAGGCCACCATGGGGGCAGTCTGGTAGTGAGTAGAATAGGTCATTTGGCTAGCGCCTGCAGCAACCCCAACTGCATGTGGTTGTTGTGGCTGCTCTGATTGATCCATGACCAATTAATGCAGGATTATCTATGCCGACTGCACTTCCCTTACTGTTTCCAAGATATAAAACAAGAAACACAAAATCTGTATCACATCATCTGCTAGACTTCCAGGACACTGAACATATTAGAATGCCCATAACATGATATAAAAATGGAAAAGAAAATTATGTAGAAAAAGAACAATGCAGTCATTTATCATATCAATGCAAATCCTTGTTGGCAAGAGAGAGAGAGATTATTTCAACTTTGTACCAAAACTCTTCTTTGTCAACACATCACAGTTACAATTGAACCAACCGACCATATTAAATTAAGAGAATACAACAATTTAGTACTTTAGTACATAACTGGCATTTCTTTACACTAATATTTCCCAATGGTTTGATGAGAGAAGTAGTTTGCTCAACCACCTTTAACTTTGGTTCAAAGAAGAGCAACAAGCCGGATCTAAAGAGGACAATCAAGATGCATTAACACATATAGCAGGCATGGGTCTAGTTTCAGGTTGAATGAAAAATTGAAGTTTTCTGCAAGAATGATGTATGAGCCTAATGTATCAAAACATTCTCCAATTTGTTAGTAACTAGTGACAGTACCCTTCATAGATACCTGAATAACATAGGCACCTGCTACCCACCTAATAGTCCTAAGTCCACACGACAGCAACCATATGATTGACATCCCTGCATTTTATTGATCCACAATCAACAAATTGAATCCTAGGCAAAAATCTATGCCGCTACACCTACACCCAAGAAAAGGTAGAAAAAAGCCATCTTCACACTGCAACAAATGCTAATTGATGCAAATTATGTATGTTATCCTCCTTTGCCAAATCTAGTCATAGATAGTTAGATACCCATCTTGGAAAGTATTATAGGCCACTTGTTTAAATGTTATAAAGAAATTTAAAATTGATACATCTCTCTGTACTTTACCGCTCCTTCCCTTCCCAAACACATTCCAACCACAATAAACAGAATTTAGTTCTCAATAACCCAGAAAAAGAAGTTTATTACTGCCTCAGAAAAGCTTTAAACCTGCCACCTAGAAGAACATGATGCTGATTAAACATGCAAGAATGAAGAGATAAAAATTCATTTTTGTTTTGTCTGGTTCATAGTGTTGGATAGTTTCGAATTTGATGACAAAGAAAAAAAAAATTTGCACAACTCGACATAGCTGTAAAGGCTGCACTCATTTCCATTTTTTTTTATTTTCTCTCTCTCTCAAAAAGGGGGTGGAGTGTTGTGGGTCGGGGGAAGGTTTGCAGAGAGATGTGCTGGTAGCGTTGGAAAAGGTACTTACGACATCATGTTGTTTACATTATATGAAATAGAAACAGCAAAGTGCATGAAAAAAACATGCTTTTTTCAGGAGATTACAGTTTCTAGAGGCAATGAAACCAATAACCATCCCAGAATTTTCTCCTTTCCTTAACAGTACAAGAAACAAAGTCCTGTGAGTACGAAGTTCAAAGGTGATAGTACAAAGACTTTCCCACTCCTCTCACAGAAATTACTCCATACCAAAACACATGCGGGAGAGAGTTCTGCTAAATACACTATTTTAAAAACACTTCAAAATCATTCCCATTCACACACTGGCAGATCCACATTTTGTGGACCCAACTATCTATTAGTTAAAGTATATGATCTACTCCCAAAACAGGAGCAGTTTAAAAAAAAAAATCACTCCTCCAACTTCTACTTATTGTCTTATTGCCATTTGACTTGTATAACTAACACATGCATGGCCAGATTGTAGTCATGGTTATTCCTAGTCAAAAGCACAGATTGCAACACTTTAATTTAAGATATAATTTCTCAAAGCCATATTGAACAACTTTTCTAGGGAAACTAACTAAAAAATTTGAAACCCATCTGACAAAATTCAAAACAAATGTCGGTCTCAGCTCCAAATATGGCTAGAGCACAGTCGCTGAAGCTCAAGTAACTCAAACCATTCATGCAAACCCAGTACCTATAACTTAACGGGAAAAATAATATGGAACAATGTATTAGTGTCAATTAAGTTGCTGCTTAAAGAGAAAGAAAAAGGGACCAAGCAGAAAACTTGAACTGTAAAAGCTTCATCATATATCTATTAACAAAACGCTTCCAATTCTTATATAACCAAAATAAAAAACAACATAAAAGTTAAAACTTTAATATAGGTTCCAATTCATTTTCTTAGTTTTATCAGTGCCTAATAGAGTTCAAGTTGAACAGAAAAAACGACCCACGGAATATCCTTAAAAGACACAAGCAAGACAAAACTGAGTTAAAAAGTTGGGAAATTTACCCATCAAAGTTTGAGCTTCACCTTCTTCACAGCTCCACAATGGCAGAGGAAAACCCTAGGAGAGAGTGGGTATCTGTGTGTGGGATTGAGCTAGAGAGAGAAAGTGAGTGAGTGAAAATTTAGAAAGGAGGGACAGAAACAGTACGTTTGAATTGAAGGAAGGCGATTTCTAGCTTCTAGAGAGAGGAGTTCTGGGGCATCTCTGCCTCGACACGTGTCCATTGACGAAAGTTCTGACTTTTTGAGAGGAAGTTTGGAGCGTCCACATGGCGTTAAGTTAATGGGTTTTGAGGCGGGGAGGAGAAGGCTAATGTAATTTGACTGTGACACATCCGGAGAGTGACAGCCCATGCAGGTGACTGAGCCAGAGCCACGGAGACACCGGAGGAGGTATTCTGGGAATAAAAGGTAGAATCTGAGGGTAGTTTCGGGAATTTACTGAAGAGGGAACCACGTGATGATCGCGTGATAGCGTCAGTGCTAATAAGGGCTGACCTAAATTTGGCGCGAGCCAACGAATGAGGAGTGATGACAAACGTTATGTACCGTAGCAATTCATGTGAATGGGCACAGTGAAACAAACGACCTGACCAAAACATTGGAATATGCTAATCTAATCTATTTAGGATCTTGTTGAAAAAGCCAATTGAGGTTGCATATCAAGTCAACGGATTTATTTTTTTTTCCTGAGATAATTATATTGAGTTTTCATTACTTTGAAATTGAGTTTGACCGAATTTCAATACTGAGAGAAAATTTTCTTAATATTTATTTTTATTTATAAAATTTAAATTTGAAATATTATTTAAGGAGTATGGGTTCTAATCATTCGCACCAATAGATTTAAATATTGACTTTTTGGTTTGTTGCCTCTGCACTATCAATTTCTATTAAAATTTAATATAAAAGTAATTTTAAGAAATTTTGTAATTTTTTTTATAAAAAACTATAATTGCGTGCAAATTCACATGTAATAAATAAATGAAAGAAGTAATTCTATTATGTAAAATTTCAATAAAAAACTTTCAATTTTTTATTCTATAAAAATATTGAATATTGAATAGAAAAAACGTAAGACTTTATACAAAATAATATGAAATAAATTATACTCAGCTCTTTGAAATTTAATGTAATTATGCTCACACCTCTTTTATTTCAAAAAAATATTCATTAATTTATTTTTCATATGCATTTACTTCCCTTTTCTTTTATTTTAAACTTATACTTATTTCTTTTACTTTTAAAAAATAAGAAATGTACAATAGAATGAATGTCTAGTTTTTAAATGAAGATAAAATAGAATAAATAAATATTTTTTAAAATAGAAAAAATGTAAGTATAATTAAATTAAATTAAAAAAAGTGTAATTTACACACAAACTTATAAAAGTATGTGTTAATACAATTTATTGCTGAAAGTAAATTCCATGACCTAATACTTATAAAAGGATTTAATTGAAAGAATGGAATGAAAATTATAAATAATATGACTTCATTCTCAAACTGAATAAATAGACAAAAATTAATAATTATTTTACATTTTTATTTAATTTCAATTTTTCATTTTTACAAGTTGTTGGAGCATAGATGGAGCAGTTAGTTGAACCTTCCGATTGGAAAAATTAATTAAGATTTGAGCTCAGAAAAATAGTTCTAAATGATATTCGGGTCGTTTTTCAAGCTAATTGTTATTTAAATTAGATAAAATTAATAATTTTATTTTTAAAATTATAAAATACTAGTGAAATGATATTTGAATTATATTAAATAATTAATTTCATTCTTGAATAAATTTCAAATAGACAAATTATTTCATGTATATAGATATTTAAAGAAAAAATTATTTATATGAATTTATATAGAAGAATGGAATTTTTTATATAATCTATTATTAAAAAATAAAATTAATTATTTAATATAATTTAAAAATTATTTTATATTAAAAATGGAATCAATAATTTTTTATTAAATTATGCTAGACTCAACGCAAAATACATTCAAAATAAAAAAAATATATTTTACAAATGTATTCAACATACATTATATATAATAGTTATAATTTATTAAATTTTAAAATATAAAATTATTTCATTACATCATACTTTTATGAAAAAGAGTTATTACAATTACTTTTAAAAATTTAATTATAGATAAAACCTTTTTCGGAAGAATTTACTAATATTCAAGCAGCGGGCTGGGTCACGGGTCGACGATAACGAAGTTGCAATGGAATAGGGCCAAAATTTTTTTAAAGTAAGCTAGGGCTACATTCCAACCTGAATCAATACGTAACACACAATTAAATTAAACACAGATATTAAAATTTTATTTCATGCAAGTAACTATAGTTAATATATTAATTGATTGTATTGGATATATTTAATAAAATTAACTTATAAATTAACTAAAGAATATGAAAAGATATGTTAATATAAATATATATGAATTAAATTAAATTATATTTATTTTAAAATTAGATTATATTAATGCAATAAGAATATTTAAAATAATAATATAATTATTTAAAATTTAATTAATTATATTCATGATATTACTATTTATTTATTATTTAAAATAGTAATATAATAATATAAAATTTAATTAATTATATTTTATAACATCACATATTTATTTTTATATATTGAATTAATGGGAATATGTTACATATCTATCTATATAATTTAATGTAGGTTATTTTTAATTAAAAAGAATAAATTTAAAATTTTTAAAAAATTATTAAATTACAGAAAATTAATTCATTCAATTTATAAAATAAAAATTTTTAAATAAATTAATATTTCAAATTTTTTAAAATTAATTTATAATTTATTAATTAATTCAATAACTTATAAATATACTTATTTATTACGCTGAAAACCTGCGAGCTTGCACACCTTTTTATTTGGTTTTAAGGACCAATTCTGTAGGCTGTAGCCCAAAATGTAGCCCACCAACTTTGTGGGTTATAGACCACCTAAAGCACAAAAGAATTGGGTCAAAAGATAAGTGACAAACTGCTAACTCTTGCTCCTTTCCCTTTTTGTCCTCAGTTGGGTGGGCTCCATATATGGTATTTCTTTTCAAATTTTTTTGCATAAATTGCATGAAAGTTGTTTATCGAAATATAAAAATAGATAAATATTTTATTTGAACTTTATAAATCATGCAAACAACCAATTTTGTTGGTATTCTTTTCATTAAATATAATCAAATAAGCTGTGAGTTTATGTGTAGTTTCATTCATAAAAAATGATAATATTGAATATATTCTACTATTAAAGTTTCAACTTTATAAGTGATAAATTTTATGCTTGAAATTACATTATATTAAATGTTAATATTCACAAATCATGAATGTTGCGTATAGAAGTTAAAACATTTGAATAATTTCTTAAACAGTCTCCCTTTCACTATTTTTATTTAGGAAAGGAAATTAAATATTTATAAGATAGATTGCAAGTTACTCAAAAAAATATGTAAATTTTAAATTCAAATTAGTGATGGCAAAAAAATGGATCTCAACTTGCCTCAAAAAGCATGAATTTGGTATAAATTTTTATTTCATGGAACAAAATGCGAGGCAAGTTTTTTATTTGAAGTAATTACGTGAAATAAGGCAATATTATTTGGTTTTGCCTCTTGGTACCTCAAAAAAATAAATTATTTTTTTATCTTTTATATTATACTTAAAAGTAGTTTTATAATTAAAAAATATTTATCTTAATTATTTTAACTAGTATTTATCTTAATTATATTTTAAATTAAGATTAATTGGATAAATTATATGCAATTTTAAATTAATATTATTACATTATGTTGAACATTAAATATTAATTATGTGTATTTAAAATTTATAAATTTTAATCTTTTTAATTTTTTAATTTTTTTAAAATTTTCTATAAATTATTAGTGCCCTGCGAATTATAGAGACGAAATACTAACGTACCTCATAATCGAGAATAGGACAAGGACGGGATAGATTACTGTAGTTGTGGGGTGGAATAATATATCATCAATCTGTTATTATTTTGCCTCGTTGTCATTCCTAATTTAAACTTAAGATATAAAGAGAGCTCACTTATAATAAAAGCATTTGATTACATGCCATTATTCTTAATATCTTTATAAATCAATGATTTAATTGGACGATAATCTAATTTTATATAATAAAATTGGGAAATTTTCAAGCCAGCTTGTGTGTCTTATTGCTTGTTGGCCGACCGTAAGGAATTGACTCATGACAAAGACATAAGACCATTAAAAGAAGAGGCCAGAATAATGGGCTCTTCTTGTGAATTAACTGTCCTTAATTGGCTGTGTGTACAATGCCGGCTTGCATTTTGCATATTGCAATATAAGTTGGAAACATAAATGCAACAGCCAAACTATTAATTTCCACTCACAATGCTCCCCTTCCCCACTTTCACCTCACTATCTTTGATTTTGCAGTCCCATTATGTTTTGGTTAAAAAATATTTGGAATATGCCGGAAATTTAAAGAAAAAAGTATCTAACTTTGACAGCAACTTCAGAGTATTCTAATCATTAAGGTGCATGTTATAACAAAAATGTTATAGATAAGGATAATGAATTTCAATTTTTTTATATTTATTAAATTAAATTTTATAAATTAATTTTATTATTTTATATTTAATAATAATCTTAATTTATATTTAGAATTTAGATATTAAATTCTATTTTCAATGTATATAATAATATTGATGTCTTAATGATATGTTAGATTACTTCCTTCATTTATTGTTACTATTGCATTTTAAATAACATTTTATTTTTTATTTTTTATTTTATAATTTTAATAAAGTATTAAATATTATTTTTTTAATTTTACTTTTCTTTTTCACTAATAAAAGCTTTATTATCCTTGGAATTTGTTACATATTTATTCCATTAAAATTCTTTTTCTATTTTCAATTGTCTTAAACTTTGTGTAAAATAAAGAATTAAAAGATAGTTTTGAAAAGTTCACTAAAAATAAATAAATTAAAATAATTTCTTAATATATATAAAATTAGTTAACTGTGACAGATTATAAAAAAAAGAAGTAATAATTTAAATTCTTATTTTTGTTTGTATAAATCATTTTATAAATTAAATTTTTTGGATCCACTTTGATGGAGCCAATATAGGAATGTGTCAATTTAAAATCAACAAAAGAGTAATTTTGTTAAAAAAAAATCTTAATTAATCTGTGATGATGAATTCATTCTTTACCAATAGTTGTGACTTTCTTGTCAAAATTTCCCCTAACAGGGCACATTATTAGAAGTTGGGGGATTCTCGGATGGAGTTGTTGTGGAAAAGTGAATTATGGACCTATGACTCTTTATCTTACAATTGCCCCAAGTATGAAAAAAATCCTAGGGGCCTTGACAGTCTTTTAACCCATTTCATGAACACGAGCAAAAGTCATTACATAGCCTTTGAGAACTTGGCCACATCAAAAGGCTATGGTTGTTCCCATTGTCATATAAGGATGACTATTAGCAAACAGGAAGGAGAACTTTTTGGTTTTTAAATAATATATATACATTTAAACAAATATATATATATATATATATATATAATGATTTTGATGAATCAGTAATTCTTGAAATGAATTGAAGAATTTAAATTTAATTACTATTAAAGAACCAGAAAAAGATATATTGTTAAAAAAATATAAGTAATTAAAAAATTTTAACTTAGGTAAAGAAATTTTGATAGTTTTTTTATTAATATATCAATATATAAGTAAATGATAGTATAAAGTTGATTTACACTAATAGTAAATTCAATTTAAATCTTGTGTTAAATTTAGTTTTAATACACCTTCAATGCTAAAAAATTTTGCACCAGCAATAAACTATATATTGTTAAATATTAAAATGACTTTTAAGACAGTTTAAATATTCATATACTTATGTATTACTCTAATTATTTTAATAAAGTGACATTTCCTTGTCTAGTGATAGAGCAAGAAGTATTATATTAACAAAATGTAAAATTCAAATTCAAACTTTGATGCATTGAAGTTGGAGGGGATTCTTGTCTTTTACCTAATTATATTTCAGCTCTTAGAATCTTGGTATAATTCTTCATTAATGACTTTGTTTCCACAGATTAGTTTATAGTTTATTTTTGCAATGCTCATTCTGCATAATAAAAAGACAAAAAGAATATCCTTCCTCTAAAGTTAAAAGGGAAACTGCTTTACGAGGCATTCTAAGCCTTCTCATTCTCTTTCTTTCAGGCTTGAAGCTAAGCAGAATATCACTGGCAATGGAGGATATCAACAGCTGGCTATCCTTCTCCATGGATGAAAGCATCAACCATGATTTCGCCATTCGAAGGTTTTGCCCTGCAAGAATTGAGCAAGAGCAAGGAGGAGATTGCCAGGATCAAGAAGCATCAGTTGATGAAATTGATTTGTATTCCTCTGATGTCACCAGCACTCCCTGTTTAGATTCTTCAGAAGTTGATGACTTTGTTGACAGCTTCATCAACATGGATCAATATGATGACAACACTGAAGATCAGAAATCCGCAAAAAACCATCAAAGCTTTGATCAATTTCAAGATGAAGCTGAAGCATACTTTATGGTGAATGATTTCCATGGAAAGACTCCAATCACCATGGAAGATCAAGAAGAAGAGGAATTGGAGATCTATGAAAACAATCCAACCACCATGGATGAAGCACCGTTCATGGATTGTGTGGGGTCCACTCCAACCTCTCTAATTGTGAGTCAGTTGCCGGAGCAGGAGTTGTGCATTCAACATTTTCCGTCTTTTGGTACTATGCCAGAATTTGTGCCTTGTGAGGGAGAGATCAGCCTTGGCATGGACCAAGGGCTAGATTTGGTTCACATGCTCTTAGCCTGTGCTGAGGCTGTGGGTTGCAGAGACAATCAGCAGGCTGACATATTGCTTAACAGAATCTGGGCTCTGGTCAGTCCTTCTGGTGATTCATTGCAGAGAGTATCATACTGCTTTGCCACCGGATTAAAGAGTAGGCTTTCACTTCTTCCTCATAATAATGTCCTTGCAAACGGTACAACACTCAATAGTAATAATTCTATTGATAGTGATTCCTCTTTGATCACCAGAGAGAGTAAGTTAGAAGCCTTTCATCTCCTTTACCAAACAACTCCTTATATTGCTTTTGGATTCATGGCTGCAAATGAAGCTATATGCCTTGCATCACAAGGAAAGAGCCCTTTGCACATACTTGATCTTGGAATGAAGCATACCCTTCAATGGCCTTCCCTTATAAGGGCCCTTGCGTCGAGGCCTGAGGGCCCCCCAAAGCTCCGGATCACTGGATTAGTCAGCGATGACAATGACAATCTTAAACTTCAAACTAGCATGCAGTTTCTTGTAGAGGAAGCAAGCTCACTAGGGATATCATTGGAATTTCAGATTATACCAGAGCCTGCAACACCATCTCTGCTGACTGAAGAGAAGCTGAACTTGAGAGAAGGAGAGGCATTATTTGTTAATAGTACCATGCATCTGCACAAGTATGTGAAAGAGAGTAGGGGCTATGTCAAGGCAATTCTTCAATCAATCAAGAAGCTAAAACCAACTGCACTGACAGTGGTAGAGCAAGATTCAAACCATAATGGGCCTTTCTTCCTTGGGAGATTTTTGGAATCATTACACTATTACTCTGCCATTTTTGATTCTCTTGAGGCAAGTATGCCTAGAAGTAGCCAGCAGAGGATGAAACTTGAGAGGATACACTTCTCGGAAGAAATTCATAATATTGTTGCTTGTGAGGGTCCGGATAGGGTTGAGAGACACGAAAGGGTGGATCAATGGCGAAGGCAAATAGGCCGAGCCGGATTCCAAGTAATGGGACTGAAGTGCACAAGTCAAGCCAGAATGATGCTTTCTGTTTACGAGTGTGATGGATATACATTATCTAGTGAGAAGGGTTGCCTTCTACTTGGTTGGAAAGGAAGGCCGATAATGATGGCTTCTGCATGGCAAGTTGCAAGTGTGTAGCCTAAGCAGAAAGACAGTAAAATGTTCTACACTTCAGTCATTGCCATAACTTATTTTCAGCAGCTTGGGATCAAATCAAATAAAGTAGATGATGTTCACAAAGTCATCTGCTGCATATTTACCTGATTGAAGACATTCTGTTTTTATGCCAAATGTCTTTAGGTGAGATTTCATGATTTTGCTTTATGATGGGTGCAAACACTTGTTATGGGAAGCTTATAGCAAGAATTTGATCATGATGTACCAGCTCTATGTCCCCCAAAAAATAAAAAGTTGAATCTTTCTTTCATAAATCCCATTTTTTTCCATTCATCAGGCGCTCAAATATGTTTATAATAAGAATTAAAGTGAATTAGATTGGCCTCTTGAAATGAAGGAAGGTTTACGTCATGTTTTTTTAACTAAATCCACTATATTATATAGTTTAAGTTTAGTGTTAGGGAGATTTATATCTGTAATTAAAATTAAAATTACAAGAATAGTTGCCATGAAATTTTATCGAACCATAGGGAGGTCACCTATGGAGAAAAATTCAAAGCTTAGATCAGAAGTTTCTGGCTTTAGCTAATATCTAACACTAATAATCCAAAGGGAGTAAGATAAGAAAGGGAAAGAAAAACATAGCTACCAGTACGTGCAAATAGTATTATCATATAAGCCAAAATGGCAACTTACACAATTCCATAAATGTGGTTTAACACACAACAAAGCTTTTACATTATTGTGTCACACACAACAAAGCTTTTACATTATTGTGTCATAAATAATTTATATACAGGATTGTTGCTTGCCCTTATACTATTTTGGAGTACAATTGAATGAACAAAATTTATGGGCATCAGATATATTGAACAATTATTTAGATGCCTTGTGGCCCTGCCCTTTGGTCTGACTAGCAGCTGCGGACATTACACGTAAACGACGGGCAATTTCTGTGAAGGATGGCCTAACTGCAGGATTAGGTGCCCAACACTGCTCCATTAGTATTCTCCACTCGGGATCGCAATGACTTGGGATCGTTGGTCTTAATGTGTTGTTCACAATACCTCCTGCATGCAGCGCGCACAACAGTGAGTAGAACTACGAAAGTAAACAATTCAGTTGTTCATCAACCTTATACATGGCACACGTGAAATTTGTTGATAAGAAGGTGTTCTTCAGAAGATGAAAAGAATGAATCCATGCTACTGCAGACAAGGTTTTGAGGATAGGGAAACAGAAGATCAAACCTATGATTGCACCATAGTGCATGTTAGCATATGGCTCCTCGCCAGTGAGAATCTCCCATAATACAATGCCAAATGAGAACACATCGACCTGAAAATTTGAAAAGATAGTTTTAGCAATAAAGCCTGCAAAAGATATATCTTAAGATCAAGAACAAAAGAGATAAGGAGAGACAGTAAAGGATGACAAACCCACAATAAGTAACTGATTTTCAATGACGAATGACACATGCGAGAACAAACCAGAAGACTCACAGTAAATCAGAAGAGTCATAGTAAACGTTCAAAATAAGGATGATAATTCAGGAAAGGAAAATGAAAAATGGGGACCAGGGCTTAGAGAAGCAATGTCCTCCTCAATGGTGAACAGGGTTATGATCTAGTATGTGACTTCTATCATCCAAGATATAGACAAGGCTATTGTCTTATTATAATGGTGCTTCCTCATGGGACATTTTACCTTTTCTGAAACTCTATTGCTGCTGCCATTGAGCAGCTCTGGTGCCATCCAAGGCAGAGTTCCACGTACACCACCAGAAACCAACGTATTTCGTTTAATTTTTGACAGGCCAAAATCACCAACCTGAAAAAAAATTTGTCTGTTTTTACTTCTTTGAAATGCAGGATGGGTTATGGGATGGTTATGCCTCATCATAAATTACCTTGCATATTGGCCGTAAAGGGTCTTTCAAGTTCACAAGCAAATTGTCACATTTCAAGTCAAAGTGCACAATATTTTTTGAGTGCAAATATTCCATTCCAAAAGCTGCATCCATGGCAATAATCAGCCTCTTGCGACGATCAAGATACCTGCAACCAAGACCATGCAAAAATTCCAAGAGTCTAGAGTAAAAAGATGAGAAGTACTGCAAAAAAACACTTCTTCACATGCCAAGTAGTTAATGCTATACGGTGCTTAGACTGTTGAGTATACGTGACAGCTATGTTAACAGAGAGAAAAATGGCACACCTACAAGACAATGAGTTTGTCATAATCATGTTGTCTTCATCCAATAAATATGGAGTGTGAAACTGAGTTTAGATCATATATTCTTCCTGCATCATAGTTTTGGTTTGGATACTACGATTCAAATGAAACTATACATAATATCAAAGGGTATAGGTTGCCAAAATCATTTATTGGAAACAAAATATGTCTAGATTACCTATCCTTGCGAAGCAAAACATGCCTAAGAGAACCATCCACCATGAACTCTGCAACGGTGGCTAAAGTTCCTCCTGGACCATCCTGCACAACACCATAAAACGCCACCACATTTGGATGCTGAAGCTTAGAAAGTATGCCAGCTTCCCGCCAGAACTCAACAGTCTGAGAATAGAGCAAATATCATCAATATTAGGGTTCCAAGAAACATCCTTGCACTTAAACATACCTTTTAATGATGAAGTGGCATAATATGGAACCAGGACCTTAAAATTAGAAAACAAATAGATAAAAAGCCACAAAATTTACTGCATGTGATTCAGAGACATTGAAGAATAAGTTACCAGTCTCTCTTGTTCTGAAGATCGTCCAGTGAAGCAGCTTTTTTTTATTCTTTTAATGGCAACATCTGATCCCCTCCATTTACCATGATACACAGTTCCAAAGGTACCAGAACCCAGTTCTCTCAGCTCTTCAAGATCTTCATTCTTTATGACCTGTTAAGCACATCAGGAGCGTGTAAGAAATTGATGTAAATATCATATGCTTTGATTTACTAGCACACCACTGGAAAAAAGGGCTAGCAGGGAGTAAAAATACCAAGAGGATAGAAGTATAGCAAAAGCAGTAAGGTTGGGAGGGATGTATTTCTTGGACATGCTAATTGCTGGAAGATATAAGTCCAGAAATCAGATAACATTTATAGTGATAGATGATTTTGAATGTAATTAAAAAGCAGTCTTAAACATCAATAAATATCAATTACAAGGACTTGAGATTAGTCTGCTGTTTAGAAACTATCAATAAAAATTTTTCTCACAATTTTTGGCCTCGCCATTCATTCAATAAAATATTTGTCATGCCATATTGAAGAACATTTTTCACTCTGTTTTTGAACATAATAAAACCTTCTTGAGTTTGAAAGTCCTTTCTTGACATTCAAAGTACATAAACAGAATTTTAGTGACTCTCATTTTCCAGCTCAAAGAGATAAACTTACCTCCTAAGATTTTCAACTATCATTAACATTCACTTTGTTTTTTGAATATAATATTTTTGTTTAGTCCCAAATTTTCATTTTGTCATGGCCTTTTTAGGGGATTTTGCTTCTGGTTTGTCAAATGAATGGATATTATTTGATTGATTTTTTTACCATCCAATTTCTTTTCTTATTTTAATGAAGAACTATATGCAAACAAAGCTTTTCAATAAAATAAAACAGCCCATCCAAAACATGTCATCAACCTAATAAATTGTACGTGAGTTATTATCAGCATAGGATCAATTATTAGCCAGAGTTCCCTTTATGTAAGCAATAAGTCCTGCAATGGATGTGACATGAGAAACAATGAGATTGTTCAAAATTAAGACAATAACCCGGGGGGGGGGGACTTCATCTAGCTAACAAGTTGAACCTATTTACATTTTAAAATGTTCAGTTTCCAGAGAAAATAAAGATAACAAATCACCAGAGCACAACAGAAACACTATAGATTTGAAGATCATACCTGCAAAGTACTGATATCAAACTCCCCCTTTGAAGGATTTAGTGGGGGCAAATCAATATTCCCTTTCTCATGCTCACCATCCTGTATTGAATCCATTAGAAATTTTTTCAGCAAATACAGGCATCTGAGTAGGTTCTTTAATAAAAGGATTTAATAAAAGCATACCTCATACTCAGTCTCTTGTACTCTAGTGTTTTCGGTCATAGCATCCAAGTGCTTATTTTCGGTGTCCTTGACTTGGGAAAGATCATAATTTGAGTGCAGTACTGTGGCCTCCATTCTAGTTGTCATAGGTAACCTCATCTGATTTTCTTCCCCAAGATTGAGGGAGGCTTCAATATTTTCAACTGAAACTCCACCATCTGGTAAAGGAGCAAATTGCTGAGATCTGGTATCTCCTTGTCCTTTCCTCAGGGCAGATGAAAAGTCAAGATGATCCTGATCAATTAGGGATGCCTTATCAAACCCTCCTTGTGCTAATTTCTGGAAAAATGACCAACTCTTAGGCTCATGATTTTCCATGTTTAAACTCAAGCCCGCTCCATCGGTTGGTAGTGGACCAATGTTTGAGGAATCTTCAGAAAGCATTGCTTTTGAGAACATATCATAAAGGAAATTGTGGGGAATCCTGTCATCAATGTCAATCAGGATGTCACCCTGAGCAGATTTGGAAACAGTATCAGAGGTAAAATCTTGAGAAACATCTTGGTTTGTGTTTCCGGGTAAAGAAAAAGGCCCTGCTTGCACCTTAACATCATTGTTAGACTCCCTCCCAGAAGCCTCACCTTGATTAAGACCTGGAAGATTAGATGCTGGTTTGTCATTTTTCTTAACAGAAGGAACCTGGGGAAAAGCAGGATGTTCAGTGCCTATGCTTTCATTGACTTGGAGATTATTCTGGTTGTCTCTGGAGAAATTGGTTTCACTTTCAGACCTAAGTACGGGAGCCCCACCTGCAGCAACTTTATTATCTTCATTATCCGCCAATATCTGCTTCAAGTCAGAATTCACAGGCTGTGGTAGCTTTGAAATAACCTGATTCACAGCATCCGGCGACTGTTCGTTCTTTTTTAGCTGGGCTAGCCCATCTTCACTGGTATAACCATCTACATGCAAGGGATTTTCCATTGAGCCTGACACTTCAGTCAGATTTGATAGATTTTTATTATGCTTCTCGCTGAATTCTGCAACTGAGTTAGGTTGGCTAAATTCAGAAAGTAAATCAGACATGAGTAAGTGAGAACCATGTGCATCATCTGACTTTGTGGACCGGTTCAGCAGTTCTGCCTGTTCCCTGGGAATTCTCTCTGAATAATAAATTCTATTGGGAACTGGGGGAGGTTCAAGGCAACTCAAATCAATTGCATTGGATTCAGGATTAATAAATGCAGAAGCAAATGCATTACTAGAGGTAGAAAAATAATCATTTTCAGCAGCAGTTGCAGTCTGCATGGAAGTATTGATCAATGAAGAGGCCCCTTCGTAATGCTGGTGCTTTCCTTTGTTTCTAGAAGGCAATGTCAGCAGAGGTCCCTCTGTGACAGCAACTGTACCTGATGCTTCAGAAAAATTACTATCCATATTTCTATCAATTGGCTGCGAAGGTACAGGATATGTTTCCATGGGACAAACTTTTCCAGGGTCACTTTCTTTCTGAATGGAACCATCTACCTGTTTTACCTGCGTTGGAGGAAAACCAGAATTTGGTGCTTGGAATTCACTGGGTGGAGTTCTTTCATTCAGAATTCCATGATTCATAAGCCCAAGTGTAGGTATAGAAATTGGAATCCCTCCAAGAGAAGAGTTGCTAGAAGGATCATGGATGTGGTGTACAGGATATTGACTAGTCTCCACAGGGTGAATCTTTGGGCCACTATAAAACTGAGGATAGGTTTCATAAGCATTTGTGGAAGTTGGTGGCATTGGTTCTGAAGGCTGAACCGTTGATGATGTGCTAACATTCCCAGTCAGGGAAGGACTGCTGACACCAATTGAGTCTATCACAGCTCTACTAGCCTCCCTCTCAATATTTTGTCCATCCAATTCATGTATGTTGTTTGCAGAAGTGGTTGTGATACGAAAAGTTGAGGGGTTTCTTGAACCCAAATCCATACTATTAATAGCAACCACATAGTGCATTTCAGAATCACCATCAAGACTATCTAGGCCAAATTGACTGTCTTCCAAATCACTCATGGAGAACAAGAACACCCTAAGCTTTTTAGATCCTTCTCCATTTTTTAGATCATGGCATTCCTCCATCATATTCCGCAGATCTTCATCAGAAGATACTGAAACCAAAGCATCAAGGTCTTCCCCAGGAAGCTGATATTTTATTACACGAGTCTCATTATAAATTGATGATAGCTTCTGCATAAGCTCCTGCCAACTTATGTCCTTCCTTATAGAAATAATACGAGTCTCACCCCCAACATATCTAAGCTTTCCATCACTGGGCCGTGGTAATATTTTACCACCAGAACTGCAAAGAACCTTCATATTCATTGATGACTTTTCAAAGGCTTCAGAAGAGGCATGGAGCACTCGGTTAGCACCCTGATTAGATGAAGTTCTAGGTATTGATCTAACTGATTCATAATTGTTTCTGTTCCGTGGCATAGAAGAGCTCTTTCTGTCAAACTCTTTCGGACCTTTATCAACTTTTGTGAGAATAGAAATATCTGAACCACTCTGAGATCCTGAATGACTTTTTTCAGGTAAGCCTTTTATTTCTATATAACTAGTTGGATAAGCAGGACCACCACTGATATTGGTGAAGACAGGATTCCTAAGATTCACCCTGTCCCGCATGAATTCAAGAGCGAATTCCTCACCAGTCTGTATGGAGTAGTTAAGTATAGGTTTATTTTCTGACCTATTAAGGTCAGAAGGCCTTGTATTAATACGCATGCCATCCAGATGTTCCTGCATGATCAACTGTGATGCAGGATGGAATTCCTGATTTCTAGGTTCTGTGGTATTGTGTTGACGTTGTTTCTGCATTCTTGACTGTTCCATCACGGCATCATTTATTGCATTCAATGCTGGGATTCACTGTGATGCCACTGCACTGGAAGAATATGTGCAATCATGCTAATACAATAAACTTAGTTTCGAAAACTCAGATACAGAACTATTTACAGTGTTTGAAGGATGAACTCTTCAAACACAGCTATTAATTTAGAACAGGAAAAAATGGAACTTTACAGACTGTCCTGTTTATGTCACCATAATGGGTATATGAAGAAGCTTTCCAGTCTTTAGAATTCTCCTTGCAAATACATCACCCTGTGCACATAAACGAATTTGAGAAAGAAGTTTAACTGCTAAATAAAGAAGACATGGAAAAAGAAACAACCATATACTTATGTGCCCAGGAATTTAGAATCAAATAAGAATTTTACAGCGGACACTTAATAAGAAAAACTACAAGACCACCCATCTATTTATTAAAATATCAGATGATTCTAATTAAAACTTAAACACATACAGAGAAAAGAAAAAACACAAATAACTAAATCAGGAACTGGACCCATGTATATAATCAGCTTCCATCAAGTTTCAATTTTACAATACAAATTGACATGATATAGAATAACATACGCAAAGACCAAATGAAGAGTTAAATAGATGAGAAAATATATTATAATCAGCTAAAATTCAACTTCCGATTTGTACAATCTAAATTCATTATGGCCTTTGATTATCCACAATCAAAGTATAACGTACATAAGCATGGCAGCAGAAATCTACATCGACCCCGATAGATATCGGATTAGCAAAGATCAAAGCTGAGGAAGCTTCATCGGAAAAGAACATAAAACTAAATCAAAGCTTCAAATGAAAAAAACAACCTTTTTCACTGTTTTAAGAGCGTTTCAGAGGAACAACCATAGCTGACTCCAAAGCAATAGTGTCTGTGTGAGAGAGTAAAAAAGAATCAAATTTGATTGAATCTCACTTCCTCACATTTCGTCTGCTTTCCCAATTGAATACAAAGTTGAAAATCTTTTCCACCTCGACAATATGACGACTGTCTCTCTGTACCAATGGATGGAAACTGCTTTTGTATTTTGGCATTTTCTTAATAAAACATGTCCTTGTTCCAGCAGAAGTCAAAGGTATCAGCAGCAGGAAACCCCCAGAATTTGCCCTCCCGTTGCGTCATTATCATTATTTAATTTTCTTTTATCCCAGGCATTCTTCCAGTGTAGTCTTGGCTACCTTATACCTGGTCCCCTAATTTAATTCTTATCCCAGGTACTCTTCCAGTAGATTCTTAACTACCTGGTACTTGGTCCCCCCTTGGTAATTTATTTCCTTACGAAGAATATAAACAAATAAAATCTCAGATGCATCTTAATATTAAAATTTTAATATTACTACATATAATTCATTAATAACAAAAATATTATTAAAAATTTTAGCATTATAATAGAATTTAAAATTAAATATTTCTCCGTAGCAAGAAAAAACAATTATATACATACTTTTACTGTAATTTAATAGAAATTAATTAATTAATAATTTTGTTAAATTTATATACTGATTTTAAATTAGCTTTATTCATCGATAAGTAGAAGTTTAAATTTTAGAAATTTGTTGAAACAGGAAAAATTTTTAATGCTCTAATCTCTAATATTTTGTTTGGAATAAATTTTTTTCCAAATTTATTCCATTTTTTTCAATAAAAATAATTTCAATTTATTTACAAATAAATTGTTGATTTGAAAGTTATGTCTAAAATAATGATTTCATTTTATTTATAATTAAATTGAATACTTTTGTTTAGAATTTATTGAATGATGCATGAAATTCAATTAAAAATTATGATGGTATCGTGATAAAAATAATATTAGGAAGATAATAATATTTTTATATAATATGCATTTTAAGTTAAATGAAATGAATTTTAGTAAAATCCTCACTAAATTTAATAAATTTTGTAATAACAAATGTAATTAAAATAAGATTTTAAATGAAATGAAATAAAATCTCTGTTTATTTAAAACTAAAACTCATTTAAAAAAGAAATTCATTTGAAAATAAAATCAAGTCTTATTTTTTAATAATTCCAAACAAAGGCTAGAATTATCATTACCATTTAAAAATTATGCTTTTCAATTTTTAAAACATTAAAAATCTACAATTATTTTAATAAAAACATATATGATAACAAGCACTTGTACCTCTCACTTTACAACCCTGTTTTGTATTCAACTAGCTCTTTAACCTGTGAGATACATAGGTTTCATTAGGGTGTCAAATAAGTTGGATCAAACCAATTTTCATAAGTTCGTAAAAAACATGTACCAAATTTTTGATAGTCTGGTTGAATTTATATTTGTGGTTTGATTTGCGAATTTACGAATTTTAACTATAAATCTATAAACTAATTTGATTTGACTTGATTTATTCAAATTTTGATTTGCATAAACTTATTTAAATAAATTTATTATTAAAATGAATCAAATTTTGAATGATTTGGAATGTTCAAATTTGTAAATCAAATTGATCTAATTGGTAAATTGCAATCCTTTTAACAACCTTAAGTTTTATTAGAACTTATTATAAAAAAAATATAGAAATATTCAGGCATAAAATTTAAGTATATAAATTTATAATATTGGGTTCAACTTGTGCATTCACACAAATGTCTTACTTTCACATTATTGACATAAGAATAATATACATGTAAGTAGGAATTCACTCATGCATTGCATGGATAAATATTCATTTCAATAATGTAATATTATAATTATATATAAATCCTTTATAAAAAGGATTAAATAGAAATTTGATTAATATATAGCTAATAGTTCTAAAAAAAAGTCATCTCTACTAATTTTGCTTAACATTTAAGTGGATAATTAATTTTCAATTCAAATATTGTATTAATTAGATCTCATTTTTTAATATAATAATTAATATTAATATTAATATTAATATTAATATTTAATAATATATTTTATAATAAGAATAATTTTTTAATAGCAATATATTTTTATTTACCATGTTACAGCATAAAACAAACTCTTAAAAGTAATAATTTTACATTACAGATGAATATTTATTTTAATAATATAATATTATAATAATATATTAATTATTTATAAAAATATTAGATAAAAATTAATTAATATATAGCTGAAAACTTTAAAAGAAAAAGTTATTTCTCCACTCATTTTACTCAATATTCAAGTAGGTAATTAATTTTAAATTTAATTCACCAAAAAAATTAATTTTCAATTCAAATATTATATTAACTAAATATTATTTTTTAAGATAATTATTATCATTAATATTAATATTTAATAACATAATTTATAATAAAAATAATTTTTTTTTGTAATGACAATAATATTATAATTGTATATTAATTATTTATAAAGAAGATTAGATAAAAAATTAATTAATATATAGCCAACAACTTTAAAAGGGAAAGTTACTTCTCCACTCATTTTACTCAATATTCAAGTAGGTAATTAATTTTAAATTTAATTTATCAAAAAAATTAATTTTGAATTCAAATATTATATTAACTAAATATTATTTTTTAAGGTAATTATTATCATTAATATTTAATAACATAATTTATAATAAGAATATTTTTTTTGTAATGACAATATATTTTTTATTTATCACATTATAATATAAAACAAACTTTTGAAAGTAATAATTTTATATTACAAATAACTCATTAAAATTCATAAATTACAACATACATGTTAACTAAAATTTAATATTTTTTTAATTTACATGAAAAAAAGGAATAACTTTTAATTGAAAAATGACAATGATCAATTCATATTTAATATCTTCTAAAAGTTATATTTAATAACTTTTAATTGGAAAACTTCAATGATCAATTCATATTTAATATTTTCTAAAAGTTATATTATAATAGAGTTCCTTTCTTAAAATATAATCATAAATATAAAATAATAAATAAATATATAAAAATTGTGTAATGGATAACAAATCTTTAGAAGAAAAATTAGTCAAAATTAAAGCAAAATATGTTAAAGACAAAGAGGAGAAAAAAAAGGTGAAGATAGAGATACTAAATTCAAACTTTTTCTGATAGGTGCAAGTGAAATTATTTATTTGCTAATAGAATCAAATGGTGACTTTGTCAAATGAAGATAAAAAGAAAGTATATTATAGGTAAAAATTTACCAATCTCAAACTAGATATAAAATGAGATGAATATAAGAATAAATTTTTTTAATTAAATTAAATAAAGATAAAAAATAAAAAATTTCAAATAAAATTAGTTGAAGATAGAGATAAAATGACTTTAAAATTTTAAAATAGAAAATATTGTATTCGTTAGTCTTAATGTTTTTATACAAATTTAAGGTAATAAAAAATGACTTATTCATATATATTATCAATAGTAAATTTGTAAATCTTATGATTGATAGTCTATATGTTTATATGGTGGTAGTTTACTTTCTTCTATAATTTCTTCCAAAATTGTATAAAATTGTACTTTTCATGTTAAATAGTGTGAAATAGTTAAACTATATAAAAAAATATGTTTTTCTAATTTTACAAATCAAGAATTTATTAAATTAATGAAAATTAATTCAGTTACAATATTTTTTTTTGAAAATTAGAAATCTAATGAAATAAAGTACTCATAATAAAAAAAGAAAAAAGAATAATCAAACTGCAATGACAATAATATAAAAAAAGTAAAGAAAATCATAAAAAGAAATTTGCATTATAGAAACTTTGGATCAAGTAACTACAACAGGTCAAAAGTTGTAAAGGAGAATACTTCTAGTATTGAAAATGAAAATAAAAATAAAACCTCTTACCTCAAAAAAAAAATAATGGCTTTAAAGTGATTAAAGGTGAAGAGAGAAAAGAAATAAAATTAAAATATAATTTATAGAGATTTTTATAAGAATGAAATAATTAGGTAATTGTAAACTTATAAATATTAAAAATAAAGATGAAAGCTCTTATCTCAAATAAAATAGTTTTAAAATGATTGAAGGTAGAGAAAGAAAAGAAGTAAAACATAAATATAATCCAAAAATATTTTCATAATAAAGAAATAAATAGATAGTTATAAATTCTAGTTATAAATAAAGATTTAAATTTAAATTTTTATTAATAATTGATTTAATCTTAAAAGTATAAATAAAAAGAGTAATAAGTAATTTTATATTTATTACTTATTCTTATTAACTAATAAATGTAATAAAATTATTTTTATTTCCTAATTTATTTTTTAGATAGAGAAGAAATAAAAAATTAACTTTTTGTTAAAAAATGATAAATTGACATGTGTGAATTATAATAATAATACTTGTAATAATAAGAAGTAAGAAATATTATGATTAATATATAATATAAAAATAAAAATAACAAATATTGTAAAAGTATTGCAATCTGATTTATTATATTTATTTTGCAATAATACATCCAGATTTATAAATAACAAATTTTCAGCAAATATATTACTTTTTATTAAGTAAAAATATGCAACCCCACTAATTTCTCCTCAGAGGCTCTTCAGAATTAGAAGTGATATCTAAATTAAAATCGATCTTTAATATGAAAATAAAAAGAATAAAGAGTACATAAAAACTCTTACAACTTTTTATTTTGCATCTGTTTTTTAAATCATATTTAAAAAATAATTTAATTTAAATTTTTTCTTAATGAACATAAAAAGGAGAGATATAATGTTGATATATTTTTAACGGAATAATTTTTTTAAAAAATGATTGTATATAATGAAAGATGAGTATAGTATTAAACCACTTAAGTCACTTTTAATAAAAGAAGCATGTGCAATTATAAGAAAAGGAAAATTTTTTTCTTACAAATATCTAATTGGAAAATCAAATTCAAGCTCATTAAAATTTTTATTTTCTATATTTTTAAAATATGTTAAATAAAATTTTTAAAGACAATTTTCCCTTATAAAGTTTTTGAATAACTGTATAATATAGTTGAATATTACTTATATTTATATTCAAATATAAAAATATTATAAATGTAACATTTGTGTGATAAAAATTTAAGAAGTAAGTTGTAATCATGAATATCTATACTGATTATCCATGTTGTTTTTAAGAGTAAAAGGAATGAGTTAAAATTATTTTTAAAATATATTAATTAATTAAAAATAAATTAATAGTTTCTATATTAAAAATTTGACAAAATCTTATTTGATCATGATATATTTATTTAATTTGAAATATAATATTTATAAATTAATATTCAGAAGATTTTGAGAAAAATTAAATAAATAAATTTCATTTCAATATTAAAATATTTTTATCAAAAGTAGAATAAGTAATTAATTAATTCAATTAATACATTCTATATTGCTGCATGATAAAAACATGAAATTTGATTTCAAATTTAGAATATTTTTGTTGAAAAATATTTTTGATTCTAAGAATAAAAAGAGCGTATTTGAATTATTTTGCAATATATATCAACTAAAAATAAATTAATTATTTCTACATTTAAACTTTGACAAATTCTAATTAATTATAATGTATTTAATTTGAAATTGAAATATAATATTTATAAATTAATATAAAAATATTGATAAAAATTAAATAAATCACCTCGAAGGCTTAACTTGATAAACTACTAACAATCCCTTAAACAATCATCTCCTAGGAGATAGCCCTTAGTTGGGAAGAAAGATAAAAGGCAGAAGCCTTTACTACTCGTGTGTAAGTATTCTCAAGATTATAAATACATGAGCCCCAACTGTATTAGTTATTGCTTGTTGATTGTGATGAAGAAAGGAAGATTGAGGTGTTCTAAGGTTGCCTACGACAGCTTGAAGAACTATTGACTAAATTTGGTGCCTCTAAAAATCCTGTAATTTCTTTGTATGAAATGATTTAGGAATGTAGAAATGGCCTGGATCCGCAGGTAATGTGGGTATGGGATGGGACGGGCTTAAAAATTTAAATTTGTATTTTTTGTGAGTTTAAACTGGCAGATTCACATAGGTTAAGATTTGTGCAAGTAAGCCTTACGGACATTTGATTATATATTTTTTAATTATAATAGGAATGACATAATATATTTAAGACTTAATAACTTAATCTAATGTAATTTGTAGACTTACAAATTATGTAGGTTAATTCATGGGTCATTATTTTTATGTATAATATATATATATATATACACATATTTCAATTATAATAGGAATGACTCAATATTTTAAAGATTAAATAATTTAACTCAATATAATTTATATATTCTAAATTATGCTGTCAGGCTTAAGGGTGGGGTAGACCTATTATTTTTGGGCCATTAAAAATGTGGACTTATACAAATAAGTTTGTACGAACTTAGCCTATTTAGGTTCACCCTACCTATTACGAGTCCCTATCATGTTTGAGACCAAAGAGTAATGGACCATTATGATATAGGTGAAGTAGAAGGTCAAAAATTTGCTTTCTTGGTAGACTCTAGTAGCACACATAATTTCATTGATAATTTTGTCACCAACCCTATACAAGATGGCTAGTTAGGTTAGGATATAGTATGAATATTATAGTAGTTAATGGTAATCATATCTCTACTAAAAGGAAGTGTAAGAATTTAACTTGAGCAATAGGGGATCACAGATTCAAAATTGATTTTATGGTGTTACCTTTTAGAGGGCATGACATGGTTTGAAGGTCTAATGGTTGGTGATATTAAGGCCAATGTAGTTCAAGTATCACAATAAGTGGATCACTTTGGCGGGTAGTAAACCATCTCCATTGCAGCTGATGGGATAGAAATTGTCTCACAAATTGCTTGAATTCCTTGTAAGCAAGTAGATACGTTCTCTTATTCTTTATTACTTTCTAATTGGCATGATTATCAACTTCAAATATTAAAAGTTTGAGATTAAACAATCCCCTTTACGCCACCATGACTTAAATGATCTATTGAAGGAATATGAAAGAATATTTTCCATTTCATCTAGTTTACCACCCTCCGGACCCCAAAATTACAAGATTCCATTCGTAGACGAATCCTAAGCTATCAAGACCAGAACATATAGGCATCCCTATATCCAAAAGGTTGAGCTAGAACAATGATTATCGAGATTTTATCCTCTGTCGTTATTAGATATAGGCTTCATTAATTTTTTGGAAGACACTTTTCATAAGAAAATTTTATTTTTTATATATATAAATGAAGGAGTATCATATGTGGTGGATCAAAAAATTTAGTGTAACATATTTTAAGATATTGGAGAAAATTATGTATTCTTTCATATCATTTTGAGTTTAAAATTTAATATAAAGATAAGGATTGTATATTATTCTCAATTTAAGGTCTATATCCGCCCTCAGTCTTCATATATACTTCTTGGTATGTACAAAGGAGTATATATACTCCTTTCAACCTATAGATTAATTAAGAAAATGAAAGTTGAAAATTGACGTTAAATATATAAAACTTGTTTGAACTCTTACTCTTGAAGTATAAATAATTTATCAATATTGATACAAATCATTATATTTTATACAAGTTATTTTATACAATTATATAATATGAATATATGGATTTAAATATTTTATGAATGCACCATCCTTTGTCACTATTATACATAAATGTAAATATACATCAAGTATCTAATAGATATTACATTGATTTTTAATTGATTTCTAAGTGAACGGTGTTATATATTAATTTTTTATTAGAATATTTATAATAAAAATTGAATAAATTTACTATATATTATATCAAAATCGTATAGTCTAAGTTAAAGATTTTAAAAGTTGTAATTTAACACTCACTCATCCTATTTAAGGTGAATTTTTCCCTGTTACCTTTTTTCACCCCTAAGCTATCCTAAAATGGTTTAATTTTTTTTAATTTGCTAACTAGTTTAATTTTTTTTAATTTGCTAACTAATATGTGTGGGATTTAATGTATTAGTTAGTGTATGAATATTAGCAACATTACTCATGTAGCATGTGTTGAATGAATTTCAAATGGGGGTCCGCTAATGCCTCATTGATACTTAAATCAATAATGCATAATAAAAAGAGAATAATATGAGTAATAATAAAAATAGTATATACCAAATTCTTTGAATAAGGTGGTTGGAAAGTAATCTTCAAGTGGTAAGATAATTTTTAAATAATTATCGTTACGATCCTTAAATATAAGTAATTATTAACCCCCTCTAAACTAGTGAACAAAGCTTAACTAAATGTTTATAGAAACCAACTATAATTTGATTCAAAATATTTATCCATAAATTTTGAAATCTTAAACTGACAGAATTGTAACCCAAATTTGAAAATTTGAACATCTGGACTCCAAAATTGGAAATTTGAATATTTGAACTTTAAATATGAAAATTTGAACATTTGAATCCTTGGATTTAAAAATTTGAATCTTGAAACTAAAAATATGAACATTTGAACCTTTGAATTTGAAAATTTGAACCCTTAATTTGATGACTTCAAAATTTCAACCTTTGAATCTAAAATTCTGAACCCTTGGACTTGAAAACTTGACAATTTGAATAGATGATAATTTAAACATATGATCAATTTTCCTAGTTTGATAATTTGATTGATCTCTCTAATCATATAGTTTAATTAGTCTTATTGATTGTCTAAATAATATGATCGATTTCCTTAATTACAAAATTTAATTGATCTCTTTAACTGTCTAAATAATATGATTCATTTAGTTGTCATTGCTATCTAGCCTAATAGTCCAAATAAGGAATAACAAAGGTAAAGGATGGTGATGAATAGTAAGGGTTGATGATAATGAGGCGATCAATGAATATCAAACTAAGATAGTGTGATGATCGAAGCATATTAGGTCAAGATAATGAGGTGACTAGTGAATATTGTGCGTAAAATAAAGCATTAACCAATGTAAATCAAGCCAATTGTAATGAAGCAATTGGTGCATATTGCACCTAAATAATGATGTCTAAGGCCAAAGTAAAGAGTCAATCGTAATGAGGTGATCGGTGTGTATTGGACCAAAATAATGATATTTAAGATTGAAATAAAGAATTGACCAATGCATATGAGGTGACCAAGATCAAGTGTAACAATATTTGATAATAATTTAAATAATCTCACCATCTGTATACTTTATAAAAAAATCACAGTTAAGGATCAATTATCATGAGAGTAATTTTCCAAATGTGTTCAAACACGAGTTATCCTGACTAGCATAGCATGATGTTGTCTGAATGATTTCATGCGAGGAGCAGCCCATCCAGCATGATTATTTTTCATGTAAGAATTATTAGTGGTCAAGCTTCTCTCTCTCTCTCTCTTCTTCATTAATTTAGCTAACTAAGGTAGGGCTTCAAGTAATTGTTCCAGGAAGATATACATTTCATATAGATATATAAGGAATAAAGGTATGACAAGGAAAGCATGATAAGGAATTGTACCCAGTTTAACATCGCATGTATGATAAGGAATGCAGACATATATGCCTTGAAGCAAAAATATCGCGGTCCAGTGCCATTTCTATAATGGCGCGTTAAATCATGTGCAAGATCTATATCTATAATCATTATATAATTACTGCTTGTCTTTGTAAGACATAAAATCAGGTGATGACATGACCCATTTATTGACTATTATAATTCATGCTAAGCAATGTATAGCTAAATTATTGAGTTGAGGAGCACAATAACATAATATTATAAACTAAAATCGAACATTTATGGTATTGAGGGCCAGCACAGCTGGCTCTCCCTTAGATGTCCAAGGTTCTGTAGCATTAAAGGGGGAGTTTGATCCCCTCGTTTCCAATTTAAAATTTTTTTATGTACAAAAAAATTGAACATTTATCCCATATTTGGATGAAAAAAATAAAAAAATAATAAAAATAATTTTCTCTTATTTAGATTTGCAGAAAATAAGAAGAAAGAAAAGTATAGAAAAATAATCTTTCCTTACTTGTTTAAGTAGAAAAGTATAAAAAAAAATATTAAATTTATTTGAATGACATTTATGCCCATTAATTATACGTTAAGTCAATAAAATAAGAGCAAAATTATAAAAAATGAAATTTTCATTTATTTTTTATCCATATATGATAGGAAAATTTTTGGGTAGGCTTCAACATTCTTTTTGTACTTCTTTTCTCTTTCACACGTTTCTACCTTACAATTAAAGGAAAGCATTACTTTTTACCCTTTTTTTTTTCCATGAGTTTTCTTTCGGCTTATTTTTTATGCTTATTCTCTATGCAATCAAGTAATGAGTTAAAGGGAGAAGAAAGTGAATTATAGCAGAATGGTGAATGAATTGCAATTTGAATTCTCATCCCTCAAGTATTCTAGACTAACTGAACTGCATTAGTATATGATTCTATAAGTCATCTATATACATGGGTTTTTATTAGAATATATTTCCAAAACAAAGCATAATATGGGACTTTCAAATGGGCAACAAAAGGAACACGGACTGCTAAATCACAATATATGTTAGCAGGCACTTGCATCTTGCGAAGACTACTAATATATAAAAAAGATAGAGATCAGTCTGTGATTCTCCGTACGAATTTTTGGTATATGTAAAATAAATATACATTATACATTTCCCAGCCTGTAAATTTGGGCAAAGATGTCCTTACCTTTGAAGGAATATTCTAAAATTCCGGGGTGATGATGTCAGGGCCTCTTAAGATAACTATTATAATTTTAAGATACTGCATTGTACCCATAAAGCATCACATAACGATTTAGTATAAAACAAGAAAAACAGAATACTTAATGAAGTTCACATCAACAAGTATTATTTTATTTAGAAAAATGAATTATCTCCAGATTAAATCTAAATGAAGTTTACATGAGTTACACTCTTTTCTGTTTCAGTAATTTCATCTTTTGTCCTGGCCTCGTATGATTCTTCCACATATTAAATAAGAAATTAACAAGGGAGTACCAAATTGCTCATTCGACATCAGATTGAAAGAGAAATAAAAATGCTTAAACAGTCTAAAGCAAATTATTTTGACGGGTTTATTTAAGAATTCTTTCCAACATTTAGTGTGCTTTTAATCAAAACTGACTAGTAGAAATTCAGAAGATTTCCAGAGATGAGGGCAAAGAGTGAAGAAAAAGACGTATCCCAAAGTTTCAAATTGTCGGGACTGAAGGAAGAGATGGAAAAGAGAGAAGAGATTTAGTCTCCATTTATTTTGTCGGATAGTATTTTTCGTAGGAAAATGCCATTTATATATAAACTAATAAAAGAATGATGTATCATTTATATTGATGACTAAAAAAAATGATCTTTAAAAGTTTAGAAATTAAAAAAAGTTTTGAAATTGAGGAAGTTATTTTTTTTAAACTCTTTATATTTAATATTAAATAAGTAATTTTTTTTTATATTATTATTTTTATAATTATATTTTACAAAAAATATTTGCTGAGTTAGAGAAGATAGCATCATGATGACCCAGAAATTCACTAAGTTCTTTGACAAGGGTTCACAATTGCAGCAATTAATCACATGCATTTAAATTCTGCCCCTTGATCAAAATATTGCACTCAATATTGTGATCCGTATTTTTCCTTAATTTTGTCCTGCGGTTGCATTTTTTCATAATTTTAGTTATCGTAATAAAATCACAACCGCAACTGTAACTACAATTTAAAATCTTAATTAATCATTTCAAAATTATGCTGTTTTCTTTCCCGTAACAAACTTAAATCGAAGCCAAATTTTCAATTGTATCTTCAAATCAAAGATATCTCGAATCACAATTTCATTGAGGCAAATTATAAAGGAATATAATCCATAAACAGTAGCAGATATATTTGGAGGCTTATCCAAAGAAGAAAACCCAAGCAGCCGAGGTATACAACACTAGTGCATGAGTAAACTAATCAAACGATGTAAATTGCAGCGGAGACTAAAATCATATTAAGATATATAAAGTGGAGAGACGATTCCTTTAAATATCACCTGATTCAGTTTAGCATCACTAAGTGATCTATTCGACATAGAGATACATGTTTGACCAGTCTCCGTTAGTATGCACTATGCAGAGGAGCACTACATGAAGTCGTGTTTGGGACTGGGAATATCTTCTGGTCATGTGTTGATATTCTTTGGTAACCACGTGACCATGAGGTCAATTTTCATAGATGGTGCCATTGTTCGATTCCTTCTCTCTTTAGTATTTATAAGATATGAACGTACTATCAAAGGGCTGCGGATGAGGTTTACCAACATTCTTTTGGATACTTAAATCAGTAATGTATAGTAAAGAAAAAAATAATGAGTAATAATAAAAATAGTTATTGGATCAAGGATCCGAATCATCCAAAATAAATTTATAATCCAACTGATGACCCGGTTCGTAAAATGCCTATAAATAGAAGAAAAGAAGTTAAAAGGTTAGTTAACAGAAAAAAGAGGAAACATTCATCAAAACCGTTAAAAAAATTTTCTCTCTCTTCTCTGAACAAAAAAGGAGATTTAAATTATGAATAGTTTGTATTTCCGTATAATTACGAATAGGATTAGTAAAAACAAATGTCGAATACTGAATCTTCCATTGCAAACTTCTCATATTCTAATATTTATAAATCCGATTCATATCCATTTTATAATTCTAACAATAGTTTATACCCTATATAGTAATTTCGGGGTGGTTGGAAAGTGATTATCAAGTAGTTAGACAATTCTTAAATAATGGACAGGAATTTTAGTTTGCGTCAAAGATGCATGGTGCTCTTGTAATAATTTAAGAAAATAATAGTGCCCTATAAAAAAAATCTCACACATAAAATTTTAAGGTTAGAAAATATTTTATTTTATAAAAAAAAATACAAAAAAATTCAAAGTGTAAATATTCTCTCTTAGAAAAGAAAAAGTTTTGAATATGGATTTATTTATTTAGGCAATTGATTTTAAATTGTAAAACTATTCTTATATAATTCTATATACAATTGTATAAATAATAAATCTTTAGTTGAAGTCATTGTAATCATGTTGAAAGTGCCTATATCAATTTATCTTAGATTGTATTATGAAGTTGAAAATGAGAATTTGTACAATACTGATATTAGTTGATTTGAGTGATTAAAACTCAATATCCTTTGAACAAGATCTTAAATTCAAATTTTATGAATAAAGAATATCAATACTAGAAGAGTTTTCCTTATAATTGGGATTCAACTTAATTCAACTTCGAATTGATGGGCTGCTCAATGTGGCCTACAAAATAATAACTGGTAGAAAGTGAAGATTGAAGTATTTAAGTGCCCACCCTAATAAAATTTTCACCACCAGATAAGGGTTAAGTCGAATTGTTATAAGGAGGATCAAGAGAGAATGTAAACTTTGGTGTGTTTGAAAGAGCAATTGTTAAATGGTTATTTGAAAAGATGGTAATATTTATTTTAAAAAAATTTTATTATCCAAGAAATCTTATATATCATTAGAATTATTTAAATTCATGATTACAACCTAATGATATTAAGAAAGAGATATTACTAATATAGAAATTAACAAGGAGGATAAGTATTAAATCAACAATAATATTATAAAAATTGAAGAATATGAAAATACATAAAAATTATAAAAATATAAATACAGAAAGTTGAAAATTTTCATCAATATCTTTTATTAAATTGAAAAATTGAACAACTTAAAATTTCATATATTAGTAATACTACCTAATGTTTCATTAAATTTGACTATTGTAGGGAAATGATAATATAATTAAAGTTTTGAAAAATATGAAAAATGGAAGAAAGAAGGAATGAAAAATTGTCATGTGTGAGCTCGATTTCATAGGAGTGAACATTTGTTGAAAAATGAAAATATTAAAAATATAGAAGTACTTAGTCTATTGTAAGTATGCGACAGTTAATGTGAGAAAGCTATTTGTTCAGTGGTGCGTGGCGGTGGAATGCAACTAATGACCGATGTTTATAGTGTAGGCCTTAACAATCCACACCTAAAAAGGAGCGAATTGGATATTTTTAAAATTTTTACTATTTTTGAAATCCCTTTTAAGAAACCTTTGATTTTGAGAAACCATAAGGATAATTGTAATTCAAACTATTCTAAGAGAACCTTATGAAGATATTTCTTGCACTCAAGATATGATAATTCAAAGAATTAGTGTAAACTAACTTATTTCACTATGCACAAACAAATCATCAAGAAATAAATCTAAGATAATTCAATGAAGAGGTTTGCACATAATATATAACAATTTATATACTTGTACAAAGTAACTCATTCAACTATACTTAGAAAAAGAATCAAGAAGTATATGCACAGATAGATTTCTTTTTCAACTAGTCAATCATCTAAGCATAAAGATTAATATTGAAGTACAATATATTTAACAATATCATTAACTATACATAAACAAGTCATCAAGAAGTATATGCATAGATATATATCCCTTTTAAGCATTTACTTATCTGAGCATCAACATAAATATTGAAACATAATATATTCAAAAATTAACAATAACAAGATAAAGCATCTAACAAGGAAAACAAAGCACGTGCAGAAAAAATAAGGAGATAAGGCAGAGAGATCAAATATAAAGATTTATAGTGATTTCTCCCTTGATTATCCTTTTTAAGGTGTACATTCACTTTTTAAGCTTTCCAAACTTGTATTTTAATCCACTATCCTTTCAAGTTTCAATTGATACTTGAACAAGCCTAACAAAATTTTTGCTTTTCCTTAAGCAAATCTACCATTTATAAGAGGTACCTCACCCTTTTTAAGATTTTCTAAGGGATATCTCACCCTCTATAATTAGAAAGTGATATAAGATGAATATCAATTCATGCAAACTCTCTTATAGAGTGGATGAAACAAATGAAGCTCCTAGAATAGAGAAATATCAGAAAGAATGGCTCAAATCATGATTTAATGAAAGAAGGAGTAAAATGATGTTAAAAGATGAAGTTCAGGCTCTCTTTTATTTGTATTTGATATTTCTTAACTTACATAGGAAGCTCATGGAGTATTATAACTATTTGGGATAGTTGGAAATAAAAACTAGCCATTTATAACTATTATACATGCATTAGAATAGTTAGAATTGATTGGCCAATCAATTTAGATGAAAGTTTTCATCTCTACCTTTCAAAATCAATTGGTCAATCGACTTACTAGGACAAAATTGCATATTCAACTTTAAAAGATCATAATTTATTCATTTTAAGTTTGTTTTAAGAAAATAACATATTTTCGAAAAGTTGTTTGAGTCTACTTTCAAATAGAACTAGTTTCATGCTCATATCTAATGTAAATTTTAATATATTTTTAAAATAATGAGAAAAGATAAGAAATAGTGAATTATGAAATTCTGATTTTGCGACTGAATTTGTACAATTTAGAACTCTTTCATATCTTAATCATTTTAACTAAATAACTTATCCATTGAAAACTCTCTGAGTTTATTTTCAATAAAAAAAATTTAATTCTCATATTATTTATAGTTTTTGAAATATGATAAAAAATGGCCACGAAGGACTAAATATAGAAAACTAATTTCTAAACTCAAATTGAAAAACTCATAACTCTTTTAGATATTAATTAATTTAAGCAAATGATATATCCATAAAAAGTTATTTAATTATATTTTTATTGGAAAAAGTTTGACAATCAAGCCACAAGTAGTTTGTGAGATATAATTAAAAGAGTGATTCAAGGTTAAAATTGAAAAGATCAAAACCTTATATCTTATTAGTTTTTGAAGTTTCCTCATAGGCTATCTTGTAAAAACTTAAATGTGAGCTATATTTTCAAAACATTTTGATCAAGTTAAGATTATAAAAATATGTTTGAATTCCATATAATGAAATACCTTATTTTAAAAGAAAGTATAAGCCTAAAGTGAAAAACTATACCAATCAAGTCCTTCAGCTATTCTTGATGCTTCTGAGCTTTCAAAAACTTCAATCTTCTCATCCTTCAATACTTGGATTAAATCTTCTTTCTTGTTCTTGAGTTGAGCATAATATGAATTTTCATTTTTTTGCTTCAATGTTAACTCCCATTTTACTTATTGGACTTTTCTATATAAAAGTTCATAAATTTTGTAAACTATATAATTAGTCCAATCTAATATATCAAGATATTAATATGCATACTTTATATATAAAATATATAACAAATTAGCATAAAAACATATATAATCATCATATTATATATCTTAATTAATTATAACATAGTATATTTATTGAAACTTGTACAATGTATATTACTTTGGCATAAGACATACAATGCTATTGAAACACCTATTTGTTATCATCAAAACACATCATATATAGCCTTGGGGTTAACATATAGTTTGATGGATAATAAATAATAAATAGCTATGCTTATCTAATTTTATTATTGTTAATTATGGTGCACCATTTTATGGTGCATTAGTAGTTTTAAATTGTTAAGTTTCATTCAATTTATCAATATTGTGCAGATCAATAAATTTAAACCATTAGATCTATTAGTGCATTGTAAAATGATGCATTGAAATCTCTCCCAATGTTATTTCCACTTTTTTAAACTTTAATGATCAAGGTTACAAAAGAGTTGAATTGGAATAAACATTTTTATGTTTAAATTTAAATTCATTAAAAATAAATGAGCTTAAATTCAATTTCAATATTATTAAATTTAAACAATTCGAATTTGAATTTAAACCTGATTCAAACATAAACCTAAATGAGTTTACATACATTTATTTGAGTAATATTTCACTTAATTAATTTTATCATATGAATTCTTATTAGAGTAGTATTTCTCATTAAATTTGGAGTATTTAAATTTAAATTCAAGTTTGTAATGAATATAAATCTAAATAAGTTTATATAAACCTACTAGAAAATTTGTTATTTCATTTAATTAATTTGATCATATCAAAATCTTATTTTTTTACAAATAAATTGGATATTATATATTTTTATCTCATTTTACTTATCAATATAAATTTTTTGTAATCATTATATTTATTAGAGAAATATCTACAGAATTGTTATATAATACCAACAATTACATTTAATAAAAACTAAAACTAATTATTTCAACAAAAGAATCAAGCATCTTCATGCCATTGATCAACAAATACTAATATGATTGAATTTTTTATATACTATAATATTTATATATAATATTAAAATAAAATATATATTTTTTATTAATAAGCTCATTTTCGCTCATGAATGGCTTAAATCGAATAATATGAAACTCAAATTCTACTTGTATATTAATCGAGTTTAGTTTATTTAGACCTAACTTATTTAAAGTTAAATTTACATTGAGTTTTTTATCAGTTAATTTTGTATTATTTATGAATAATTTAACTTATTTATACCCCTAACAATAACTAGCTCTTGAACATTTTCATTTTTAAAAGTTTTCTCTCATTTTTTTCTTTTTCATTTTGATTTGGCTTGTAAGAATTTTTATTATTTTAGGTTATCATTAATTAAATTTTCTTATTTTTATTAAAATTATATTAATATATATAACTCAATTTTTTAACTTGAATTATTATTAAGTGATCTAATAGGTTTTAATTTACCTTTTAATATACTATTTTATTAAGAATGTAATAGGACTTATTAAGGTAAAATTGGTGTAAAATTTGTTACTAAACCCATCATGAGTGAACTCAATTAGCATTTATTAATATTATTTTAGGTTATCATTTTCTCTCATTTTATTTCATTTCGATTTGGCATGTAAGAATTTTTATTATTTTAGGTTATCATTAATTGAATTTTCTTATTTTTATTAAAATTATATTAATATATACAATTTAATTTTTTAACTTGAATTATTATTAAGTGATCTAATGGATTTCAATTTACCTCTTAATATACTATTTTATTAAGAATGTAATGGGACTTATTAAGGTAAAATTGGTGTGCAATTTGTTATTGAACCCATCATGAGTGGACTCAATTAGTATTTATTAATATTAGGTTAGGCCCCTTTTTCATATATAAGGCTATTGATAACTTGCCTTATCTGAGTTGTTATATGTTGTTAAATATAAAGGAAGGGATAACCTAATCTTTCAATAAGCACTTATATATTGATTATTTCTTTAGAAAACTATTGAAGTAAATTAAGAGGTATGTAATCCTAACTCTTTTTGAGTTTTATTTATTTTCTTAATGGTTTTAAATCTGATATAAAAACCTGTTAAATACTAAAATTTTTTATATATGGTATTAGAGCAACTATATCAAATCTAAAATCTAAATCAAATTGTTTATTTCTTAATTTAATGACAAACTTTTTTTTTAGATTTGACCATATAATTCATCCATTGAATATGAAAAATAAATTAGGTGAATAAAAGAGTTTTAAAGCACAAATCTGACTAATTTATTTTTGTCCAAAATTGTATCTTGGGATAATGCTTTTTCTGATCAAAATCAATTTTTTTGTAGCAATTTATCTAAATGGAAAAACACCATCATTCTATGGTAGTCTCTCTAACAAAATTAACTTACAATGAATAATAATAATAATAATAATAATAATAATAATAATAATAATAATAATAACAAAATTAACTTACAATGAATAATAATAATAATAATAATAATAATAATAATGAAACTTATCTTGAAGTTTTAATAACAGTTAGTGTCTTAAAAGTAAGAAGAAATATAAAGTGTGATGTCTTTTATTCTAATAAGTTACTATGATGTACACCTTACTGTGATATATACCTTAGTGAGGTACTTGCCATAATGGTAAATTGGATGAGTTTTGTGACTTTGGAAGTCAATTGTTGTACTTTCATATATTGTTTAACATGACATTAATAGCAAATCCATTTGCTGGAGCTATTATGCACTTATGAAGTGTTTGGTGCTTAATTTGGGCTTGTTGTTACTTTTTATATAATTAATAATTAATTTTATGATGTAATATATATTTATGATATATTTATATTATTTTAAATTATGTTAAAAATATTTTTTGATCATAAACTTATAAAATTTTGTAAAAAAATGAAATATCTGTAACTTGCTCATGGAATTCACTATTTGTTAAATATTTTTTTTTATTTTTTGAGGAGTGAATATAATTAAATTGGATTATAAATTATATTTAAAATTTTTATATGATATTGTTTGAAAATAAATTGAGATAATCAAGATTTAGAGTCATTTTTGGCATTTTATTGTCAGTAAGGATGTTTTACTTTGGAATATAATATTTATTTTATCTCTATTTTAATATAAAAGTATTTTTTAGAAAATATATAAATAACAATTTTGCTAAAGTATATATGAATCATGTATGAAAAAAATTTAAGGTAATAAATTATATATTTTCCAATGTTTTCTTTTCCTTTGAAAAACATAATGTATATGAAAAAAAAGATAAATTATTTTTTAGGTTAACTTGGTATACTTATTAAGTAATTATTCAAAGTCAATTTGGCATAATTTTTCTAGTAGTATTGCTACTATATTTCAGACTTATAAGATAAGCATGATTTGATTTTACGACTTTAGAAATTATTGAGATAATTATATTGATTTCCAATATATTGCATTAGACATTTTCTCTATAAGATGCATATCTTGAAAGATGTCTATTTTAGATATCATTATAGCATACATGATTATATTTTTTTATTGGTTTTTTTATTAGTATTAATTCCATGATATATAATCACTTGTATAATTTATTATCATATATACTAATGAAATTTGTTTTATTTTCTTATATGTTTCTTAGTGAAACATGAAATTTGAAGATAATGAGATTATTAAATTCAATCATTAACATGAGATTAGGTAAATTTTCAAATATTTTTGGTATGTAATTTATTATTTTTTATTGATGTTATAAATTTATTTTAGTTTATACATAATGTGTATGCTTACATAATAATTGAAATGGTTGAAATTATTTTGTTTCCTGGGAAACATGCATGTTTAAATTGAATATGAAAATAATAACTAATTATGGGTCATTGTTTATCTCATAAGAATTTATTGATGAAATGAGTGATTGTCATCACAATGGCTCACTTACTAAACTAATATATTCATGTTATATCCTTTTAAGATATAGTACTTGATTATAGCCTATTGGTTGTTCTATAAGATTTTATTAGTAATATAAGTATATACCACCACTATAGGTTACTTACTGATTCAATAGAAGCTTGTTAACAAATATTCAGTCCAATAGTGATTATTTATTAAGCTAATATATTCTTGTTTAATTTTATGAAATGTTCTTGTTATCTTAGTTAATTTATACTATAACTTAACTACAAGGAGTTATTGTATGAATTAGTTAAGTAGAATTTAACTTTTTGGATAATTTTATATCTTGAAAATCTATTTACTCATAGTTATTACATTTCTTATTTCTCCTCAGAAAAGTCATCTTTCTATCTACAAGTGTTGAATTTGCCCCTTTTTTTTTTAGAAAAATGTGTTTATTATCCAATTAGCTTCTTATTGGAATTTTGTTGGAATGTTCTATATTCTTTATTTACAGAAGAGTTTGTGATGATATTTCTAAAGTCCCAATGCTATAATGGTTATCACTATTTGTTTCCCATATGTGAAATAATGATTGTGCAATGTTAATGAATTTTATTTTATTTAAATAGTAATCCAACTTCCATCGATGAATTTTGACTTTGTTTATTTAAGAAAAATTATGATTTTGATTTTAAATGCTCTTGATATAAATATCTATGAGAATATACTTGTTTTTTGAATATCCATGAGGATATGTAATTCATCATTTATAAAAATAATTTGTGATTATATGTACATATTATTAAAGTTCTTAACATTTAAAAAAAAAGAAATCAATTTTGTTTTAATCTTATTAATTTCATAATTTACAAGTAATGGTAATATTATGGAATTTATATTTTTTTTGAAACAATGTGAAAATTGAATAATTGTACACATATTTTTTTAATGTTAAATAAATTTTTATAATTCATAATATTTATTAAGTTATGTGGGAATTTTTGCATATGCTAGACATTCTGTCCATATGAGATTGTACAATTATATACTTGAAATTTTGTAAAATTTATCAATCATATTTTGAAATTAATTTTTCCTATTTTATAATTAATTTTCTCAATCATTTGTGAATATTGCTCATAAAAATTTAGAAAAATGCAAACTATTTTATTTTTTCAATATCAATTCATTAATTTCTCAATGAAAATTTTAATTGGAGAATTCATGTAAAGATATATTAAGCATTGTGAGCTTATATCTTAGTTTGTGCTTAATATTATATATATAATTTTATGTTTTTAAAATTCTGTCATGATGTTTATGATAAATTTTCACAAGTGATTTGCTTATTTCTAATAATAAATACTTTTAATTAATTAAAGTTAAAATATTTTGAATTGATTAATAAGAAATTTTAATATCAATGGAAATATTATGATATCAAATGTAATCATTTATATTGGATATTGATATTATTTTTCATTATTATTATTATTATAAAGTTATAATATCATAATATAATTGAAAAGTTCTATTTTGAAGTTTCGTTTATATATATTTCATTATTTTTAATAACTATATAGGAATTAAGTATGCTTATATGCAAATATAAATTTTATGAGCATTTTGTTAATTTTTTTAATTATATATGGACACTCGCACGAGCGCGCGCGCGCGCACACACACACACACACACACACACACACACACACATATATATATATATATATATATATATATATATATATATATATATATATATATATATTCCTTATCATATTTTATAATTCCTAGCACAATGATATACTTAAGAAAAATTAATATATTTTGAAAATATATTAAAGGTATAATAAGTTTAAACTTTTGATCGATTATTGAGTTTTAGACTATGATATAAAGTATTGTAAGATATAATAATTAATGATTCTATAATGAGTTAATATAGCATTTAAATATTAACTTAGTTTTGATTGTAATTGCTTTTGCTTATTAATATACATGCCTTTAAAGGAATATCCAATTAAATTTTTTTGATGTTCATGTTTAGCTTATTTCAATAATATTAGACTTTTCTTTTAATTTCTAATTAATATTCTAGTGAGCATTTTTAACGTTAAATTTTTGATAAATTAAATAATGGGCTTAGAAAATTTGAGAGCATTTCTATAGGATATTTTTAATATATCGGCATTATTTAAAGATCTTATTTATTAAGAAAATATTTTGTGATAAGTGTGAGATTAATAAATTTTTTAAGGATTGTATTATTTTTAATTGTTTATATATCTTAAAATGGTCTAATCTTAAAGTAAGCTTGTTATGTATAATTTAAACTTGATATTTGTTCTTAATCTAAGTGATTAATGTATTAATTTTAAGAAGTTTCAAGTAAAGTTTAATTGCTTTCTCTTTACCTTTTATGAATTGCATTATGTTATGGGCTCAATGATTGATAAGTTATATAACTTTGTTTATTATCTTGAAATATTTATTTTAGCATATTGTGTGAATTAGCAATTGTTGTTATTTATATGCTACAAAAATATTAAATATCTTATTGTCAAAATAATTTTGCAAAAGGAAGTTTGGTATTATTATCATGAATATTAATATTGAAGTTTTGAAAATTTCTTAAAAAATAAATTATTTCGATTAATCACATGAAGAAGAAATTTTATCTTATTTCTTATAATTTACTAATGTGATTGATTAGTGGGAGCTAATGTATATCTGCACAAGTGATTGTTCCTTGATGGTTTCACTAGATAATGTAATTGCATAAGTGATTGTGCCTTATTGATTGATTTGTCATGACAATATTTCTCTTAAAATGTATATTGGTACCATTGACAAATCTTGAGATATGTTTGTTATTTTTTTGAAACAACATTATTTTAATAAAATTTATTATAATTGTCTCCTTGTGGAGATAGTTAATTAAGATCTCATTATAAATTTAATTATAATTATTTCTTCTAGAGATGTTAAATTATTTTGTTAGTAACTTAGATAATATTCTTAGGAAGATATGGTGACTTTTGTGAGAAAGATCATAATAAAGATCCTTATACAATAGTATAAGGGGATTATTTAGTTATATTATGAGTGTAACTATGCATTCACATTCTTATGATTATATCAATAAAGTAATTGACTTATGTAATTATGGATGTACTATATTATTATATAATATAACATTATCTATAGTTTTAAATTTAATACTTTATTGGACTTGATCATGTTATGGGATAAATTTATTAAGTTATGATGTTTTGTGGTCACTGAAGTTGTTATTGATCTTAGAATCATTTTTTTTAATTTTTTTTCAAAATTAATAAAACTTAATTAATATTACCCAACTAGGAGAATGTATGAATTTTTATTATTTTGGGTTGGCATTAATTAAATTTTCTTATTTTTATTAAAACCATATTAATACATACAACTCAATTTTGTAACTTAAATTATTATTAAGTGATCTAATGGGTTTTAATTTACCTATTAAGTATATTATTTTATTAAGAATGTGATGATGTTTATTAAGGTAAAGTTGGTGTAGAGCTTGTTACTAATCCCATAATGGGTGAACTCAATTATCATTTATTAATATGAGGTTAGATCTCCTCTCTCCATATAAGGCTATTCATAGCTCGCCTTATTTGAGTCATCCTATGTTGTCGAATGTAAAAGAAGGAAAAACCTAAATCTTTTAATAAGCACTTGTATACTGATGATTTTTTTAGAAGATTATTAAAGTAAATTAAGAAATACATAATCCTAATTATCTTTTAGTTTTATTTATTTTCTTAGTAAGTTTAGATCTAATATAAATATCTTGTTAAATACTAAAATTTCTGTCATGGCAGCCTTTCAATTTTGGTTTTTTGTTAGTCTTTCTAAAGTTTTTAGTTTGTTACATTCTAATCTTGCTTTATTTAATGTAGATTATATATATAAAATAATTTTTTCATGTAATCATTATTATACTTGTTTTTAAGTTTTAGAATGATGATTCTCACAAATAATTTTATTAATTAAGTTTTCTTCTAATTATAATTTTATTGAAATTAGACATAATTATTTTTTTTGATAAATTTGTGTAATGCATGTTGACAATATCAAATATATAAATTCATTAACTTTAACACTAAAATTTTTTTTGTTAAGAAATAAAAGGAGCAGAGGCAAGTAGTATTACCGTAAAAGGACTTCCACCAAAATGCTAGTGGTTCTAAGAGTTCTTCGCTCTATCATTAATCACATATTGATGCCTTCTTACTTCAAATCTTAATATTGAAAGTTATTTAATATTATGTCAATATATATGACTTTAACATATATATATATATTGGTGAATCACCAAGTGGGACAATCACTTCAAGAATTAAAATATTAATAAAATTTTCTCCCCTAATAAGGATTATTTTTAGGATTCAAACCTTTCCTCATTTACAAGTAAAATCCATCTTGGATAATATGCCTTTAATTGAACCACCATCTTTTGTGTCTATGTAGATGCAAACACACATAGACATAAACATGCATTCATATATATACATATATTAATTAATCCTATATTATTTATTATATAATACTAGGTCCATTGATCCTATAAGATCAAGTTAATGAGTTAACTGAATATCTCGATGAGCTAATACTTTTCAATCCTTAACTCTTCTTAGATTGAGTTATTTTATGTCAATTTCTTATCAAGTTACAGAACTATTATTGTATTCTTTACTAGTCCCAAACTAAGGAAAAATTATGCCCATCTCATATCAAGCCATTACATCTAATCATTTTAATTAACTAATTCAAATATGACTATAATGTGATGACTTTTGTTATAATTAACTAATTCAAATATTAAAGAAATTCAAATAATAATTTGAAAAACTCTAAAAACAAAGTACTTTTACATTTACAAACTATCATGCTTATCAAAATAGTTACTAATGATTCAAAACAATGTATGATGTTATAAAAATGCATTTTTAAATGTTAAAGATATATTTATTTAGATTTATTGTTGTATATTTCAATTTTTAAAGACATGTCAATGTCCTTGAGACGAAAAGGATTAATTTTGTATGATTTTGAAGGGTGAAGAAAGTTAGAATTAGATAAATCCTTCTCACAAACTATAATATGAAAAGGTTTAAGTTACAAATAAAATAGCACAAATGTACCCTTGTTATAAAATGGATCTAAAAATGTCATTGTAATGTGATGGCTTCAATTTTAATTAATTAGAATGCCACTATAATGTGATAATTTCTATTGTGATTAATCAATGTAAATACTAAATAAATCTAAATATGGACAAAATATCATTCCATAATACTAACAAGGAATTTGAGTAAATAAAATTCTAAAATTTAAAAATACATTTTACAACATTATACACTTGTTCTAAATCCTTAGTAAATATTTCAATGAGCATGGCAAATATGAAAATAATTTGTCTTTAAAGTTTTTCAAATTATCATTTGGATTTGTTTAGTATTTGCATTGACTAATTATAATGAAAGCCATCACATTATAGTTATATTTTGCCATTACACAAAAGTAATTGCATTTTTGAAAAGTTAAATGATAAATTTGGTTTATTTAAAACCTAAGGACAAAATTAAAATTTTAGTAAAGATTAGAAAATCAAAATAATTTTTTGTCATAAGAATATATGCCATATAGGGGGTTACCTAAGCACCTCTATTTAAAAAAAATTTAAGACATTAATTAATCGAGTAATATTGTAAATTTTTTAAAAGTTAGAAAATAAATTTGTTTTCAATAAAATTTAAAAAATAAAATTAAAATTTCATTGAAAATTAAGAGATTAGATAAGTATTTTTTCCAATTTCAAAGTAAACAAAATGGAGGAAAACTTTCTAATAAATATTTAATTAGTAGTTAATATCATCTTTTCAATAAAAATGAAAATCCAAAAAAATGGAAAGTACCTGGTATTAAAATTTGAAATCAAAATTATTAATTGAAATTTAATATTGTATTTAAAAGATTAAAATGTTCTCTTTCTTCAACAATGGGAGTAAGGAAGCTTACTAAATTGTCTCACGTATAAAAATTAAGATTGAACTCAAAATAAATTCAAAATGTAAAAAAAGAGAGTGAAAATTTCTAAGAATAATTAAATGTTGCTGGATGAATCAAAAGCTCTTCAAAAATAAATATTTTCATCCTCTTAATAAGTGATGGAGCTACACACATATTTTAGTATGATCATATGTCCAATAGCCTTTTTTTTAGTTTTATGTAAAATTAAATATATCAATAAAAATGCACCTATTATTCTAATAACTTTCAACTTTTATCATAATTGAAATATTGAAATAAATTTATTCTCATTGATCTTTGAATTTTGATTCTACCACTATTTTTAATATTATTTGAAGAGCCAAATCAAACCAGCTAATTTGATTAGTTTAACTATGAACCAGGCTTGGTTTTAATGTGGTTCATGCCTCAAAACCTCGCTAATGGGTGGCTTGAGTTGAAATGTAACCATCCTAAAAATTGAATTGACTTGACTTCACCAACAGAGGTAGATTATTTTTTAAGAATTGGTAATGTAGCCATTTTTAGCTAAAAATATTGGAGAAAGGAATCAAACACCCTTTAGGAAAAGAGGCAAAACAACTAGCCACTTAACAAGTTTGATTTTATAAGTACAAATTTAATATATATATATATATATATATATATATATATATATATATATATATATATATATATATATATATATATATATATATATATAATAACATCATATCATTAATGAATAAATTTTTTAATTTATCCGATATAATCAATACTTTAATAAATAAATATTATAATATGTTAAAGTATTTAATTTTATTATACAATTATCTTATTCGTTTAATTTTTAATTAAGAGTAAAAATTAATAAAAGTATATTTATATCTATAATATATATATTTATATATATATATATATATATATATATATATATATATATATATATATATATATATATATATATAATGTATCCAATTCACCATTGATTTAACAAGCTGAATTGGACAGTTTTTTTTTTCCAATTCGTGCTTCCAACTAAACAAACTTCTATGAGATCAATTAATCCACAACAGTATAGGCTAAACAGACCTCTATTAGGTTAGGAAAAACCCACTATTTAGCGACATTAAAGATAAGGAAATGAAGTAGTGGTTTATTTTAGCACCCTTTCTTTAGGTAGCCCTGAAGTGATGCTTTAAAATGGTTTTATCTAATGGTTGTTGCTAAGCCTTGAAACTCCCAAAACCAACTTCCAAAAGGCAAGATCTTTCCATAATAGTATCATTTTTGCATTATAATATGTTTTATGTTGGTATAGAGAATTGCCTCTGTTACCTTCACTGAGCTCCATGGATGCACAACATATATATATTTTTTTCAGCTAACAAGAGTATTTGAATAAATGTGCTTCTATTTTTCAATTGGTTTTTTTAGTGCTCATGCCTGAGGTATTTGATTTATCCATTCATATTGCTTGTGGAAAGGCTAATAGCTCATGAATGCAATTCCAAGCGTTTGCATGTCAATGCCATGTGTTTATCATGAGTTATGCTTATAAAGACTATCACATCCATGGATTTCAGCAAATTTGGTAATTTATGATAAATTTGTCATGAGTAGGATTTCAAAACTAATAATATGCTCAAGTTCCTTAATTATAAGATATTGGAGAAAATTATTTACACTTTGTAACACTTAGTAAAAATTTAGTAGTTAAAATTCAGTAGAGTTAAACCAAATAATGTTAAATATATTTACAAATATATGATACACAAGAGTTAAGTTGTTTCATGTTAAAAAATTAACAAAATTTTATGACTTCTATAGAACTTAAATGTTTTGATTTCCTTTATTATATGCTCATGCTTTAAACCTCAATACACAAGGTAAAATAGGTAAGTTCAATGGTTTCAATTTAACATTCAAAATCAATATAACAAATAATAGCTTTAAAAAAGCAAAATAGAAAAGTAGGAAATCATAAAGCATTTGAAAATTATTTTTTACAAGTTAGCATTTGCATGCAAGAATATGTAACTAGTTAGTAATCTACATTACTTAAATATTGTTTGACCCTCAAGGATCATTTAACAATTCAAATATCAAACTAAAATAAAATAATCATACTTATCGCTCCTATCATTAACTTTATATATTTCATTTCACAAATTTTAAACTATAAGTCAACCAAAAAATGAATAAAACTTAATATAAAAAAAATATGATTTATAAATAAGTATACTATTGCACCTTAAATCCATATGATAAAAATTAATCCACTTTAGAAGATAGTGTATATTTGAAAGCCAAGAGTTAAATCCATCTAATCTTTTTCCTACTTAGCATTGAACAGTTTTCTATATTATAAAGTTCTATATGTATTAAAAGTTGTTTACTTTGCCTGGTTAACAAAAATCATTTCTAATCTTCTAACAAGGTAGAAGCAATCTATTTCTTTTCCTTCAATGCTGATAAAACCAAAAATTAAGTCACAAAAGTGAGCATAAGATTTATCTAAGTAAAAACTTTCAACTAGTATAGGTAGTTGCACAATTCAATTAATCAATAGAGTCAAGAAATACAAGTTCAAATACTTAATATGCTAAGCAACAAAAGAGCATAAATAAAGGCCAGAGAATTAAAGATCCATTATCCACATATTTTCATCTGTAGAAAATTTTTTGACATTTGACAATTTATGATAGAATGGGACCAAGAAACCTAAGCTTGAGTTTTTATTACCATGCTAAAATACGTAGTGACATTTAATTCCTATGTAATATGAAAATTACATCATCATAAAAGATGGCATTAAACAACAAGCTTAAGTTGAAAGGGTTCAAGGCATGAAATTGAAGCTTAACCTTTGCATTTTTTAACCAATACAAGTGAATTCCCTTAGCTGTAAATGCTTATAAGAAAGAAAATGACTTAAAACCCACTTACGAAACACACAAAGTTTTTTGTAGTGTAATAAATAAGAAAAGTCCTACACATACCTCCTATAATATTATGTTGTTTACTTTAATTAACTAAAAAAGTCATTGCAATTTCAGCTCATCAAGCTTTGCTCTAACCTTATACCTCTATTTACTTAATAGTTTTGTTACAAATTGCAGTTTCTAATATTAGTGTATCTACAACAAATACTATATAGGTTTTATGATTAAAGATAAAACAAAAACAAGATAACTTATTGACCAAATGTAAATTGGAAATAAGACAACTTAATTAATTCATATTATAACTTATACAATAGATTCTACGATGTGCATGTTTACATGTGACCATTACAAAATTATGTTAGACAACTTAAATGATTCATCACTATTTCACATTCCAAGCACCACAACTATTATTTAAGATACTAGCATATCTAAGCATCATATTGAAATATTATCACCATAGATAATTAGTACATGCATGCATGATAGAGATATATGAAGAGAAATAGTAAAGTTAAAAGGGGAAAAGGGATTCATATGGGCCTTATTCCCCTTTTCACTGCATTCATTATTATTTTGTGTAAAAGCTAAGAAGCCATTATAATTATTGCTTCCAACTTTGCTTTTTAAAGCAAATTCAACCATTAGAGATAGCCAACCCAAATTAAGGTTAAGATAGTAAAGTACACATCATTCAAATCAACATACTAATACCATGAATGTGTCTACAAATGTCATGATCTATATAAGTAAGAAATGCAATTCTAGATTGATAGGAACTCCACTTTTATTAATAAAAGATCTATATAAGAAACAAAAACATTGATATTAATCAATATTATCTTTATAATAAGCATTTAACTAAACTTTTTTTTTCCAAAAATAGAAAATTTGCTTTTAAAAATCAAATTTACATACAATGCCACAAATATAAGGAAAAAGACATAACAAAAAAACTTAAAGTCAACAACAAAAATGATCATATCTATGATAAATTAGAAAAATGATAACAAAACAAATAAAATGAATAAATACCTTTGTAATTGTAATTTTGAGAATGACATTAATTATTTAGTGAGTAGAATCATCAATTTTTATAGGTAAAACTCTAGGAGCCATCTTTGAGAAAAAATTCTCCTAATTAACAACCACTTCATCAAACCTATTATCCTTTAATTCTTTTTTCTTTAGCTTCTCCACAACCATTTCTTCTTTGCTACTTTAGACAACATTAAAATTAAACTAAAGATAGTAATAAAAACTCAAATTGAAACCATATTAGTCATAAGCATATCTCAAATAAGGAAATGGATGGAACAATTAAAATCTAATAAAAGCTATGAAACAGTACCAGAGATGAAGAAGATGTAAAAGGAATGAATGAAGACATAATTTCTTATAATTTTTAATAAAGTCAATAAAGCACTGGAAGAGAAAAGAAGAACATTAGAGAAGGCACAATGCCAATGACTTCCATCATTGATCTTAATTGTAGAGAATCACACATTCAAAACTTAGATAGTGTGTTTTGCAAAAATCAAAAGATCATAGGAAAAGTTGTATTGTATAAGATAGTTCGTATCTAAGCATTAATCAACAGTTAAGATCATTTTTGAATCAAACCATAATAAAACCAATGACAAGAAATGGATATAGAAGAAATTTGGAAGCCCATTATCCATTGTTAAAAAACATCAATTAAACAATCAAGGAAAGTTTTTGTTTGTTATTATATCATGAAAAGCTTTTGGTCCCTTTTCTTTATTCTAAAGCCTAAACTAATATATTGTACTATTTTTCTACAATTATTTATAGCTATAATAAAAAAGGTGTTAATAAAATATTAATTTCTTATAATGTTTGTAGAAATATATATTAATATTAGCAAAAGTATTTATTAGGTTTAATAGATGAAAAATTCACTAGAAATTATCAAGGAAAAATCCAAAAAAAAAAAAGAATATTCAAGATCTAAGGTTGATAGGCTTTAGAAAAATCTAAGAGTTGTACTCAAAAGCATCCTGTGAAAACCATAAGTTGTAGAAAATGTAAATTAGGGTACATATAGAGGGGCATACACAATTTTGGAGAGATAAGGGGAATATGACTAAGTTCAAGGGTATTAGTAGAAAAAAACCCTTAAGTAAAGTCCTAATGGATGATTAAGAAAAATGATTAGACAAAAGAATGATTAATTACTAGTTAATTAAGATTAGAAAGATGCTAGGAAGTTTTTTATGATTTATTCAAGCTTAAATAACATATGAAATGAAGCAAATTCATAAATGACATATGTTATGACTTTACCTAAATGGACTAAGACTAAAAGTTAGGAGACTTGGGCTTTTTATAATCTTTTTCAAGTAAAACTGTGCACCTTGTTCCATGGCAACATAGTTCATTCCTTTCTTCGATAAATAGTCAAGCTTAACTCCATTTGGTGTACACACACACACACACACATACATACACATATAAGCTACATGGCTAAAGAGGAATTTGGTGAGAAAGAGTGAGTTTTTAAGTATTTTCTTCATTCTTTGGCGTGATCTTGTTAGTTCCTTTAGTATTCTTCAAAGTTGGCTGAAGGAGGATGCCTTGTTGATTTTCTAAATGAAGGTATAAGTCTCTAAATTTTCATAAATTCATTTCTTTTCATGATTATTGCTATGAATTCTTTACTAATTTTATGCTATTTTAGATGGCATTCTTTGAATGTTAGGTGAGGGAATCAAGAATCATAAGCCCTTTTGAGTAAGTAGAGATTTACTCTTTTTTTATTTTCTTTATAAAAGATGTTTATGTATAAGGTGTATATGTGTTTTTTGTTATTAGGTTGAAAGAATGAAATTCATGGTGGATTAGTTTTAAAAATATTTTCTCTAAACTTATGAAAAGATTTTTGAAGAAAATAGTTTGTACGAACCATGGAGAATGCATGGTTTTTCTTGTTTCCTAAAAGGGAAGAACTTGGTTTTCATGCTAAAATTTAGTAACTACTAAATCATACCTTGATAAGAATAGTTTAATATCACTACATTGAGGATTTCAAGAAAATATTACCTTGAAACAAGCTTTGTAAGCTCCTGGATCATATGTTATCTATTGTAGGAGAAACCCTATTTTTATAAGAAAAATTTGTTACACCAAGCTCTATATTATTTTGGAAATGTTCATTAAGATTTATGTTAAGGTTTTGTGATAAAAACATGTTTGAAAATATATTTGAAAGGTTAAGGATTAATGCTAAAAGAAAACTATTTTGAAGTAGGAAATAGTTTCTTACAAGTTAGTTTTTCTAGTAAAACTTTTTGGTTGTTTACGTAACATATTTTATGGTTAAAAATGATTTTTTAATGATATTTTAAGCCTTGGAAACTAAGCTGTAAAATTTTGAAAAATTTCGTAAATATTTACACATGAAAAAGATTTTTGAAAGCTAAAGAAGCTTTTTTTGAGTATATTGATAGTCTGAGTTAGGGAAAACATGTAGAACTTATTTTAGTTATGCAAATAGTTTGAAAATGATATTTTATGACTTATTAATTATTCTTAGAATTTCACTAAATTTTAATATTTAAAATGAATTTTCCAAACTAAAAGTACTATTTTTTGAGGTATTTTGATAATCGTATATAAAGATATCTTGTATGACTTATTTTAAGCATGGAAAAATGTTAATAAAGTTGTTAAATGCTCAAGTATTAATTTTAAAAGTTTTCATCAAATTTGAATAAGGATTGTTATTTTTAGTAGAATTTATAATTATAAGGGTAATTATTAAAACTAAGTATGAGTTTATGAGAGTATTTAGTAAAGAGCTTTTTGGTGAGCTTTTAGTTGATTTGATAGTGTTTAACTATTTGACCGAGTTAATAAACTAATTTAACTGTTTAGTAAATAATTTATTCAATTAGTTGATTGATTCTCAATCAGTTAATTTGAAAAAACTAGTAAACCCAGCATTTTTAATTAACTTATTGATAATAGGCTTGTAAAAATATAAAATTATCTTTAAATAATATACGTATTTTCACTTATATCCTCACTAAAAAAAGATTAAATAAATTTATTAAATAATAATTATTAATTTCTATAAAGCATTTATGAAATATAATAATTTATTTTTCAAAAAATATAATAACTTAATAAATATAATAAATCTTTAATTATAGTTTAGATTTATCATATTTTTAAGGAAGTATGACTTTAAAAATTATTTAAAAATAAATTATCATTTTTATTAGAAATAAATTATTATATTTCTTAAACATAAATCATATAATAAATCTAAAATATTATTAAAATAAAAAATATTTAAATAAATTATAAAATATATACGTGTCTTTATATATCATTTTGCATATAAACAGCTAATAGGAAACAGCTAATTTTACTAAATATTTTCATTTAAATAGTTAATGTTATTAATTAGTCAAATTAACTAATATAATTAGCTATTAGCTAACAATTAATTGAATCAGTTAACAGATAATTGAATCATCTAATTGCCAAATAAAGCTTATAACTATTGCTTTAGCTTTAAATGTTAATGTTTAGTGGAATTGAGTAGTTTATTTACTATTGGGTAGCACTTTTGAAATGTTTGAATAAGTAAAAAAAAATAATTTTCTTGTTAAAATAATATACAAAATAAAGATAAAATTTACTTAAAAATAGAAGTTGTGAAACTTGTAAAATCCAAATTGAGAACTTTGTGATTTTATGGTAAAAACCTTAAGTTCAATAACTATATATGAATAATATTTCACTTGTCTAATAGAATAAAAGTATGCTTGAAATGGGAATGAAAATTTTGTGGAAAAAATAGACATTGCTTTATAGTTTTCATAGTGAAATTGTAATTTAGTCGTAAGGTCAGTGCATGAATTATGACATGAATTATTTTATGACTTGTATATGCATTAATATGTTTATATAAGAAAGTATTTGTTATTTAAGCTCCATATTGATGAACCATGGAAGATAATAATATAATCTAGCATATAGAATGGAAGCATCTAAGGTTAACAATGAGTTAACTCATTAGAAAATCCATGAACTGAATATATATTTAGCCCAATTTATCATTAAAATTAGAAGTTTTTTAAAACTATATTAAAAAAAAGTGCTAAATTGAAATTAAACTAATTAATAGGTATGAAATGATCACTATCTCATGATTCCTACAATTTCAAATTATAGTATTATCACTCCTATTTTATAATGAAAATATTTGCATTCACCCTTTATACTATTCAATATGGGCTTTTATTTAAAGAATTTTCACACCTTATCCTCTTTTAAATTATGTTCTTAAATAATATTTACCTTAACCATATAACTAATTCTAAAATAAAAATGATGCTAATAATATCTATCATTAACTCTTTATTATTCTATTTTAATTATAATTCAAATTCAAATATAAATATTAAATTATAATTATTATGTTTATTATTTTTTCTTCATAACAAGTATTTAATTTAAAATATATATTATAAAAGAATTTCTAATTAATATATATAATATATTAATTAATCTTAAATTGTATATATATATATATCATTTGAACTAACTCATAATACAATCGAGTTAAACATTTCTAAGCTTAATCTTAGCTTATGTAATACACGAGCCAAATTATTTAGCTCATATATCATTCATTTAGTTTATAAGCTTAGCTCATTATACTAAAAGTTTAATCAAACTTTAAGCATTTCATGATCTAGTTGGACTTATTACCAGCCTTAAAACCACCTATATTTCTTGTGGTAATTAGGAACTGTGATGAAGTAATTGTAAAATTTGTTTTACTAGATTATACTCTATGTTATTTTTAGATTATGGTTAATGGATGACATTTTGACCTTATTCTGTATATGTGAAAATGGGTTAGGGAGTGCCTTATGTGAATAAAGAGTTTGTGAGAGTTTTGTATGAAATGACTTAAATGCTATATGTGTTTTTTAGGTTTTAAGGCTGTTCATGATAATATTAGTTCGAATGCCATATATGACATTTTGATATAATTATGTGATTATAAAACTTGGTGGAGACTTGTAGAGATTGGCCCAACACCCTATATTCTAAGTCGCATGAAATGATATGAATAAAAGCTAAGCATAAGGTAGGGATGCATATAGTTGTGGTTAGTTTGGAGTAATAAAGAGGAACTATTTATACCTCTATGCCATTTAATAGTTATTCAAATAGTTATATTATGTATATACTAAATTATATTCTACCTATGTATTTAATAGTGTAATTTATAAAATTGAATAACAAAAAATATTTTTTAGTAAGAAAATGAATTTTGGTATATTTCTTGTATATATATTTTTTAGGATTAAAATTGATTAAAGTTTTTATATGATAGACATTTACTAAGAAATTTATTATTTGCTTTACTTATGGATATCTTTTTAGATGCCTTAAACTCGAATGTCATTTACAAAGATCTTTAATGGCACTTATAAAGAACTATATTTAGTTGTCTTTGAGGATCCTAACCCTGACAACTTTGACATACACATAGTCAATTGTTAGATTGAGTTAATAACTATCATTTTCATCTATTTTAAAACATATGTTTCTAAGTTTTTAAATTTTATAATTATGGTATACTATCTTTTCCTAATCTATATGACTATTTTGAGACTTTAGCAACTAAGTTATAACATGGCCCATGTAACTTTTAGTGTACCTAATACATGTGTATGATGTATATTTTTGTGTGTGTATAGTTTTTGATATCATTTTGATTATGTTATAGCTATTACAAATATGATTTTCTAATAAATGTTGAATCAACTTCATAATTTTTTTCTAAAGGAAAAATGATTTTCATTTCTATTAGAGGTAAATTTGAATCTTTTCCAAAGAATCTTCTAAAGTATTTCCTTTAATAGTATCTACTAGGTCTTAAATCAAAGCTATTTCTAATCTATTTAATGTTATTTCTAAAGTATTTTAAATTAGAATAGATTCTTTTTAGTTTTTTAAGGTTTACAACCTAGTTTGAATCTATTATGTTTGTTTCATGATTTAAACATCTGAAATAAAAATATTACTTAGTATTTAGAGAGTTTTCTTCAAAGATATCTTTTTGGTTTCTTGAGACATATTCTCAAGAAAATATTATCTAGACAAGTTCCATAAATCTATTTTTTTTTATCCTTTATAATCTTGCCTTATAAGTCATATCTTTGAAAAATAGTTCCTTTAAAAAATTATTTATTTTAGAATCTGTTGGAAGTAATGACCTTTTGATGATCAAATATTTTTTTGAAATCACTTCACTTGTATTCTTTATTTTTCTAAAGTCCTAATATTTTAGCTATTTTCTAATCCAAAAAGAAATCTTCTTTTGATTGTTTTAGATTTTGACTCTAAAAGAAGCCATTAAAATTTAATCTTAGAAATTCTTACAGAATAAAAGGAAAAAGGAAAAATGTTTTCTAAGCATATTTTAATTTTTGGTTTTACTAACTATTTTCAAAGAAATGTATTTAAAAGATTAAATCTCATCAATTGTGAAAAATATTTTTTAATTTGACTATTTTGAGAAGAAGGAAGAATCTAGAAATGGATTTATAAAGTAAAAAAAATAATAAAAAATTTTCCAACTTGTGTTTTTGCATTTAATGTTATAATGTAGTTTGGTTTAGAAAGGCCTGTAAAGATATTTAGTTGATATTTTTACACTGGTCATAATGGTTTAAAGATAGGTCATGACATGCTTCCATACTTAGAGGTGTTTAAATTTTCATAACCTAATTCAAAATGTCCATAATCTTCACCTAATTTTAAATTGTCAATTTTAGGTATAAAATATTAGTTAGTTTGTATCAATATAGAAAACGGAGAAATATATCAGATTCGATCATACTTGGATGTGAATCCACTAAACAAATTAAACTGAACTTGATCAAAAGTCAAAGTTGTCTATCTTTAGTTTAGTTTTTTTGCTTCATGGTATTGGAGGTGGGTCTTAATCTTAAATTCTAAACTTGCATAATCAAAATAAAATGAAAACAAATGAAGAAGGGACTTACTAGATTGTTAATTTACTTAAGTATAGAATTGGCATTGGATTAATGCTAAAAGTTTAAGTTTCATCGAAAAATTTAGATATTTTTAACTTAGATTTAGAATTCTATGCTAAACTCACCATGATAAGGATAAATGTTTTCTAATTTTGGTTTTACTAAGGGCTAGTTGCCATTAAACAGTTTTATTTTTTTAGGCTAAAATGTGTTATCAAGCCAACATGATAAAAGTAATCATTTCTAATCTCTAGCTTACCAATACTATTAGGAAGCTTTTAATTAAAACTTTCCAAGGTAAATTTAGGAAGAATTCTAGAGATGAGTGCAAAAAGTGAAGAGAAAGACGTATTATAAAGTTTTAAATTATAGGTGGTAAAACCTTGAAGATTTAGGTATTCTTGTAAAATAGATAAAAGACACCTTAATGCTTAAGTTAGTATAAGTGGGAAAATGTAAAAGCATAAGAAAAAATTAGCTTGTATTAGAATGATAGTGATAAAGGGTATCATTATATATAAGGTACGAGTATGGTGTTAAAGAGTATATTTGTAATATTGTTATCATTTGTTCCCTTCCTCTAATCAATTTTTTAAGAGTAGGTTTCCATACTTGCGCTAATATGATGATAAGTAACTTAGATCATGTTTTATTATTTTTTCGAAGTTGTTAATTGGTAGATTTTATTTTATTTGTTTTATCTTGTAAAGCATCTGAATAAATATTTAATTACTTAATAATTTTTGCTTGGAGAGGTTTACCTAAATTTCCTTAGAAGATCTATTTGTGGCTATTATAGCATAATTAGCCATTCAAGTTTGATTCAAGATTGAGGGAGTTGCTTAGGTTGAGAAACTACCAAAAAATTAAGTTTTGGTGGTGGGAGGATTGCATCTTAAGCTTATATACATTCAAGGCATGCACACTTAAGCTTTATGGTTAAAGGATTTCACTTTAGACTTTTAAGTGTTAAAGGCTTGTAACTTGCTTAGGCTTTTGTAATTAAAAAGTTAGTTCAATTGCCAATAGCATTTTACCTTGAGCTATTAATTGCCAAGGGCACACTCAATTAGGCTTTTTCGGTTGAGGAATTTATGCTCTAAGCTAATTTGATTAAGGTACTAATTTAACGGCTAGGGATTTGCATCTTGGGGCTTTAAATATGGAGGGCACACTCACTCAAGCTTTATGGCCAAAGGATTTTGCTCCAGGCTTTGTATAGTGTTGAAGGCATGTAGTTCGCTTAGACTTTTGAGTTATAACTCATAGTTCATATACATAATTCTTAAATCACTATTTTTTCTAACTTTCTTGACTTTAACTTAGCTAGTTAGTCATTGCTAATAAGTTCTTTACACTCAGATGACAAAGTTAGTAATAATTTAAAAGGACTTTAAATTAATGTATACTTAAGAGTAAGGGATAATACTTTCACTTATTTTCATAAAAGCTAAAGGTAGATCATTTCTTGGTTGATTGGCTTATTTTTCCTCATCTGTAAAAAAAAAGAATAATGAGTTAGTAAAAATATGTATCTTTAAATTAATTTTTAATAGTGAATCACATAGCCTAAATAGGTAGGAGATAATCTTTAGAGGAGTTTCTCTTTTCTTCCTTTAAATGCTATTATGTACTTTTTAAAAATCTTAGTTAAATTCAAAAATAGATAGTAAAAGTAAGTTAAATTAATTTTTTGCCTTCTCTTCCTTGAGATCTCGGATAGACATGATGGATATGCAACCATGTCAAAATATAAATAATAGATTTTTTAAGTGTCAAAAATATAATTTCCTACTATGTCTTCGTTGAACTCTATGGAAATCAAACTCACAAATTGTAAGCCAAGATATAACTCATAAAATATATATCCTTATCATTTTCATAATATATGAGCTTAACTTCATAATGTTTAATATACGTACAAAAAGAAGGAAGACTTGAGGGGTAAAAATGAATACACTTGATATAAGTCAACATGCATGTAACTAACATGGTGGAAGCAATCTTATAAAGTTATCCCTTATTATCGACAAAGTTTTTTGCTTTCTTGACAAATGCTATAGAACCATTCTAGTAGTTATAGAATAAATGATCTCATAAAGTTATCTAACTTTTGTCAATAGACATAATGTAACTGCTAAACAATGTGACAAGTTATTATAGGATTCAATCTTACATACATGTTTGTTATGCGCCTTAAATTTAACATTTTACTCTAACTTTAAACGGTAAGGTCCTATCCCATTTGAGATATTCCTATAGTTATTATTTCGACTTATCTATGATGCATTTCTTAAAAGTAGAAATTTCAATAGTATCTCCTCATAATTCTCTAAGCGTACAAACTATACATTGATGCAGTATACACTTGGAGAACAATGAAAAGGAGAGAAACTTTTATAATGTGAAATGATGAGCAGATAAGTTAGCAACAATAAAATTCCAAATTGTTCAAATTTATAAGATAATTCAAAGGTTAGTTGGTTGGTCTATAAAAACTAATTAATTATTGAACGAGTGTAAGATTACAATACAAGTGTATGTCAATTTGAAATTACAGTGATTTTACAATTACAATAATTTTATTATACAAAAAATTTGCTTTTTGTGCTTAATATTCATGATAAATTTCCCTTGTACCAAGTTCTTAATTTACCATTCTACACAAGACTAATAATAACACATTGGTGGTAGTGATTATTTTTTGACACTAAACCCTTAGTAAATTTATTTTTTTATTAAATTAATAGGAAATCAATATTCAATTTTATAAATTTTATTATGTTGATTTTTAAAATTTATATATTTTGTTATTTAATTTTTCCTTCATTTAAATTGAATACCTAATATTAACTTATAATTTCACAATTTATATTAATCCATTATTTAATATCTTATTGTTCATTAGATTAACATAAATCTTATATTTATTTAGTATTACACGTAAATTTTTCATCATTTATTCACTATTTTATTTGAAATTAACTCTAAATATCTATTAAATAATATTTTTTTAATTTGTGCCTATGTTTTAATAATTTAATAATTCATATTTTAATAATTTTATTATTTGAATTTTTTATTTTCATCACTTTGTTAATTTTTTTATATTGATGTTTAGATATTATTTAATATTATATTATTTTCAAATTTCTTTCAATTTTAATATTTGTATTATTTTATAATTTTATAATTTATTTCTTATCACAATATTAATATATACAATTTTTCATTAAATTAACATAAAATTATTATAAATCTAATATTATGCATAAATTTTACTCTTAATAATCATATATTATTCATTACTTTATATTAAAACATAAAATTGTTAAATACTTTACCTTAAGTTATTTAATTATTTAATAGTATACATTATTTAATTATTTAATTTTTTGCATTACTTAGTTATTTTGCTCATATTTTATATTAAAACATAAAGTTATTAAATATTTTTGCATAATAAAAAATTTATATTTTTATTACTTTAATTTTTAAAATTTATGTTTTTTCATTATTTAATAACAATCTTATCATCTTTAACAACAAACACAGATTCATTACATATAACCTAGAATAAACATTATTTACACACTAAGATACAAACTATTTCACAAATTTACGTAAGAAAAGAGAGATTCATTGCATATAATTCAAAGATATTATCTAGAAGTAATAATTTATGCATTTTTTTACAACAAACACAAATTAGTGATTATCAACTATTAATGCATTTATCAAATTCAAAGCAATAAACATGAATTGTAGCCAAGTAATAGCAAATAAATCTTAAATATTACACAAAATCAAATAAATAATTGCTTAAAATAATTTATTTTACAATGGAATGACACAAAGTAATTGAAGATAACAAAAAATGAAAATGGTGGCCAACAACAACATAATCTAATCATTTTATAATATTAAAGTAAGAAAATATAAGGAAGAATGAAAATCTAAGAAGAATAATAAAGAAAATGTAGAAAACTTACTTGAGGAAGTTGGAGAATCAAAAGGAAAATACATAGGAATGAAGAAAAATGGTGCTTTAGGACATTTATGTAGCCTCTCTATACCAATAATACCTTGTTGTTTGGATTTGATCATCTACATAGAGTTTAATAAGGGCATATGCATCATTTACATGCCTTTAAACCGTATCTAGATGATAAAGTCATCTTAATAAAGTGTAGACCTTATTTAATACATAACCTATGCAAACAACAAGTTAATTGTATAAGGTCAAAGGGCACTCTAATTCTTAATGATTCTATGCAAATGACATGTCATTTTGTATAGAGCCACTAAAAATTTTGGCACCCATGGGCTCTATACTAATGACATAGGTCTACATAGGTTTGTATTTTTAAAATTTAAAAATCATATACTAATGACATGTCATATGTATAGAGTTACTAGAAATTTTGGCGCCAATAAGTACTATATAGATGACACGTCCATATAGGTTTTTTTACATTTTTTTAAATTATAAAAATTCTACACAGATGGCTAAATTTTTGTCATTACTATAGATGATGTTGCAATATAGTCTTTTCATTGCGGCGTCTCTGCTAGACTTACACGATAACATGGCAAGTTTGATAAACTTATCCTTGGGATTAAATCAATGTGGTGTTGAATAACCCTTATCGATGGAAATCCATTAGGTAAATCATCCAAAATGACATCCTTGAATTCTTCTAATAAGAAGTGAAGGTAGTATGTTGGCATCAAGATTTTCTTCCCTTTTGACAACAAGTGTAAAAGTCTTTTGAGCTTTTTTAATATCTTTAACAAATTCTTTAGAATTTGAAATAGTGACAAATGATTTTACTTTTTTCTTGAAAGCTTTGATTATGTTTGACTTTTTATCAATGGGAAGAATAACTATCTTATTGTCTTTCCACCAGAAGTATAAATATTATCCTTGCCATGATAACTTAAATCTACATCATATTGTCATGGTCTTCTAAGTAAAATGTGGCAAGCATCCATGTCAATCATATCACACATAACTTCATTCTTGTAAGTATTTCCAATTGAGATTGGAACTTTACAAATCTTTGTCATATTTACAACTAACCTTTTCTTTATCCATTCAATTTAGTAGGGCTTAGAATGAACTTATATTCGCAACTTTAGATATTTAACTAATGCACTTGATACCATGTTCTCACAACCTTCATTATCTATGATTATATCACAATTTTTTAATTGATTGAACACTATAAGTGAAAAAAATCTTGTCATATTGAGATGAATCTTCTTATCGTCTATTGTTTAATAACTTTCGGACTACATAAGATACATGCTTTCTTTCATCGCTAGCAATTTCAATGACTTTCAACTCTTCACCTTCAAAAGCTTCATCTCTTTCATTTATATCTTCATTATAATACCAAATTAATAGATTTGCAAGAATGACATTTGTTAGATTGGTGTATAGGTTTATTGCACTTGAAACATTTTTCCAACATGGGTTTAGCATAAAGATTCTTAGCCTTTATATTTGATTGTGTAGATTTGTTCAGTGTTGCCATTTCATTTGCATTTGTGGTAGCTTGTTAATTAAAAATTGAGAATTGACCTCCTTTGTTTACATTTAGTTTTCTTTTATTTTGACTAGGTTGAGCATATGTTAAAGAAGAAAAATGCATGGTTCAAAAATCTACAAATAGTTGTGATAGCAACATTTCTACCTTTAATGCCATGTTATCTGCTTCATCAACCATCCAAAATGAAGTTAAAGACATCTTATTTCTGATATTGCATTCCAAGCTATTAATGTAATGAGTTATTTGTTATGTTCATCTATCTCTAGTAAGTTATAGCCTTCCAAAAGCTTCATAAATTCTTTAGTATATTGAGTCATAGTTTGATTACTTTGAGTATAATTCTGACACTATTGACAGAGATATTGTTGATAATCTAGAGAAAGAAATCTTCTTAGAGAAGTTTCTTCATCTTCCTCTATGTTCTTACTAATTTTTTCCCTTACCTTTATTAGTTGTTTTGTAAATTGTCCCACCAAGAAGCTACTCCTTTTTTGAGTGTGTATACAATATGCTTCACTCTTTTATTATTTGGAAGTTGCATCATGTTAAAGAAATTCTCCAACTTATATATCCAGTCTAGGAAACCTTCAATGTTAAGGTTACCATTGAAGTTAGGAAGATTAACTTTTATGTAATAGTTTTCATTTCTTCAATTGTGTTGTATCATCTTCTAATATTTTTCATATTTAGAATCTAAATCTTCACCAAAAACTTATTGCCTTCATTGATAATAATTGGTTCAATAGTGCTTGTGTGGCATTTGCATTTTACCTTTACCATGGATATAATTCTGAACTCTTTGAATGTCTTCTATGTCTTTAGCTTTATCTTCAAAGTCTTCACTGGTAGTTTCTATTTTTGAGTTTGTAGGTTTGTGATAATTGATAAGTTGCCTAAAGGCACCATCTCTAATGTGTTTGTCTTTATCATCTCCACAAAATTTATTGGTGTTTACTCCTAAGTTGGTGAGCATGTTGTATATCTCATAAAGTTCGTAAATCACCCGTTCCTTTTGAACTTGCATTGCTGCCCAGAGGGTTTTAATCCCATGATCATCGTTAATGGAAAGTCTACTAACATCTCAGCTGTCATCACCAATTGTCAAGTCAAAGCTTTAATCTTGAACGTTGGATCATTGATCACATTCTAATACCACTTAACAAAGCATGAAAAAAAAAGTGGGAAAATATATTTCTTGTGTACTCCTTCATTTTTTTAAACTATTAATATAAGTATTATATCACTCTTTCATTAATATATATGTAAATGATGTTTTTTCATAAAAAATATTTTCTAACGAAACAAATGACAAATACTTACAAATTTCAACGTCTTTCTTCCATAAAAATCACAAGATGTATTCAAGTAAATAAAGTGGGCTGAAATATTTCTAATAAATGTCAAGTCATTAATTAAAAATATTTTTTAACAAACATAAAATCCAATTAAAAGTAAAAAAGATATGGATAATGGAAACATGAAAGCAAGATTATTAATTCAAATGTAATATTGTATTAAAAAAAACCAAAATTTCCTCTTTATAGTAAGCAAACTCATATGGGAAATACTTAAATAGTTATAGCCACAATTGATTCATTCGCATTATTACTTATTATTTATTATTTTTTTTAAACTTTTTGGAATTTCCCTAACTTTACGGAGGTTCATTCATTCAGAGTGTTGGATTTGTCCATTCATGTATTTGCCATGAGGATTCGAATTATAAGAGATTAATATCAATGAATTCCAGCAAATTTCACAATTCATATAGAGACTAAAGAATTAGACACGTGCTTTTGTTCTCATCTATAAGATATATATCGGAGAAAATTAACCCTATTTCAATGATAATAAATATTATAATCATACTATGATATGATATTTAGTTAAATTTATTTATAATTTTATCATTGATGGAAACGTGAAAGTTACGTCACACATAATATATAGTAGTTATAAGATAAAAATGTTGGAGAAACATGTAAATCAATAAAATAAAAATAATATTGGTATTGAGTGTCCTCCAACGGAATGGAAATAAAATTAATAGTCATAAAATAATTCTAGACTTTTTAGTATCCTTATAATAGTTTGTTTCAGAAAAATTAAAATTAAAAAAAACTAAGATTAATAGCTAACTGTAATGGGAGAGACTACAATGCACTACTAAAAAAGTGCTGCACTAATGCACCATGAAATCTACGGTTGAATTTTAATCATGCGGTGGGAAGAAAAAGGTTGGCTTCCTATTCTTTCGTAAAATTGGTTAATTGCATTGTGGCACCTGATTTAATGACAATTGCAAGAGAGACAAGTTGATGCATTTGATGGGTTGCATCACATTTGGGGCCAAGTTGATAATGTATTGCAAGATCCAAGGCCCATAGAAGATCAATGGTAGATACCAGAGTTGTAGGCACTAGATTTTCTAGTCACCTTTGATTTGCTTCGTTCTATAATTCGTCACCAACAGCCACCATAAATCCTGCAACACGGTTGGTGGAGAAGAAAAACCAAAAAGTGGATTGAAGTGCTAACCCAAAATTCATTTTCGGTGACTATATATCTTTCTATGCAGAACAGAAGCTCCTCCTAAAGGAGCCAAGGTTTTAAAGTATATAAAGTTGTATGGTTGATAGGAAAAGAAGAGGGTATATGCCCTTCACTTTCACAAGCTTACAAGGCTTTCTAATCAAGCCTCTCATTCCAATTTAGGCATTGAATCAAGCTGTGCAAACAATCACCAATTTGGTCAAATTTGTTTACTGTTGGAACTAGATGCTTCCTCATATATATTCGGATAGAGTCTCCTCTTACCAGTTGCTACCTTTTCTTCCCATCAAACGAAATCTACACATTGCTTTTACAATCATCCTCCTCACTGTCAACAGTCTTTAATCCTTGATCCTGCTCTTTGGTCACTTCTACTTTATTAATTTAGGATGGAATATGTTAAGTATCAGGCCCAAAATGATTAATAAAATTCATGAATTTATTGGGGTTATTTTTCCAAATATTTTACTTCTAGTCTGCCCGATCTTCAAATTTAAATCAACAAATCCTGTCCATTCCTATACTGAAGCACCGGTGCAACACTTTGTCAGTGGTGCACTGAAGTCTTCTCCAACTGCAATGGCTATTATGACATAAGGGAAAAATTGAGTATAATTTTTTTGATAAGACATTAAGTAAAAAAAAATCATTCCAAAAATTAAAATATTAATGCTTTTTTTTCTTAAAAAAATTATTTCCCAACTTGGAAACCATATATATTAGTAAGAAATTATTCCATCGATCGTAGTCACATGCCTCTACTCAATCAATGTAATGAAAATGGTATCTATATATGAAATCTCAATTTTTAGCAATATTGGAATCAGTTTTCTTTCAATTCTTTTAGTTCAAAGGGGACAATGAGTACAATTTTAACCGCTCTTATTTCTCGAATCTCACTGGAATTCATTACAAAGTCGAAAATCTTGTTAGCTCAAAATGGATATTAAAATAAAAAGAAAATCTAAGAAAATGTAGGTTGTATTTGTAGAAATAAAAAAAAAGATCCGGTCACATAAGTTATTAGGGAAAAAAGTGCACATTGGGGAACAAATTTGAAAACTACATAGTCAAAAGCATAAACAATTACACATGAATTAGACCTGCAATTGTATATCTCGATTCAATTTTTTTAGCAACTTGTAAAGATGACAAAAAGTAAATTAATCAAGAAGGAGCAACAGTAATACGACTGTCACTTTTTTTGTATTGTTTAGTTCAATTGATGGAATTACTTTTCTTATTATTCCCTTTCTTGTTGTTTAATACATCTATGAAGATGAAATAAACGGTAGTTAATTAGTAATTATAATAAAACTATATTAATAACTAATAAAATTTAAAAAATTATAATGAATTTTTAAAATAATTATAATAAAATTGTAATAATTCAATTTATCCACAAATACAATAATATATATACACACATATATTGGAAGGAATCAATTGATAATAATGGAAGATTTAATACACTTATACCAATCAATAACTTCTGTTATAATATATTTTATTTAAATTCAAACGTTGAATTACAAGTAATTATTATATTCAACTTTATGTAAAATCTTAGAAAATTTGAAGATTGACATGCACATATCAAAGTGTTGAAATTTGAATGAATAGCTCCTAACCTAAAAGGGAGCATTGAAGGAATACTATTAGAAAAAATGACAATACTGATGCTAGGTTTGGATGGGAAAAAATGTGAAGGAAAGGGAATGTAAGGTTAAGAGAAAATTTATGCCATAATCTCCCCCTTATTTTGAAGTTTTGATCAAGGAAGGAAAGACATTGAAAGTTTACAATTAATTATCTAAAATTCTATGATACCTTTCATTTCTTACTATTCTATGTTTTTTTCTAATTTGAGATATTTGAAGAATTTTTTAAACATTCCAATGGAGGCAAGGAAGTTCTCTTTTGACTATTCATAGGTTATTGAATTATCTTTCTCTTAACAGGTAATTTAGCAAAGGAGGAAAAGAGAACAAGGGATCATGATTAATTCTTCAAAACTCCCCCCCAATATTATCATTTTTATATTATTTCAATTTGTAGTTTTTTTAAAGAGTTTTTTAAACATTTAAATAAGAAAAGAGGGCGGTTTTTGTTCCTTTTCTCTTTTTTCCCTAATTTCGATATAAAAAATACTCGAGAAATTATTAAAAGAATTGAAACTCAACTTAAACATGAATTCTGACATTGGCTGTGTTTATTCGTGTTGCATATGAAGTGGCTGAAAGCTCATGATGGTCGAAGCTAATTAATTAAGCATGAATGCTATTCAAGTTGACCCGTGTCCCCACGCTGGTTTGCACGAGAAGTGGATTTAAAAGACTATGTCCATAGATTTAATTTGCCAACAAACTTAAAAACCTACATTGATTTTATATCATGAGGGAAAAAAACCTAGTGATATCATCTTCTTCTTCATAGGATATTGGAGGGAATTATATATATTTTTATGTTAAACTAAATATTACTTTATTATAACGAATGTTTGAAACAATTAATTTAATAAAAATGATGATTCAACCGTAATTAATAACTCTAATGTTAGTCTAAAATTAGATTACATATACTAGATTTGTCTAAAACTAAAGAAAATTGTTGAATGTAGTGGTTTCTAATTAACAAGTTAATTAGATGTGTATTGCAAAATGATGATCAAGTTCAGCCATCAGACATTATAAAAGAGTGCAACGAGAATAATATGAAAGAATAAATATTTCTTATTAAAAATTATTATTTGAGTCAAATATTAGTTACGTTAAATTTGTTACAATAACTTTTTTATATTTTTAATTAGCCCTTATATTGTTAAGAACATTTTATGATATTGGAATGTTTTATTATAAACACATGTTATCACTCTTTCAATTATGTATCAATCATAAAGATTAATTAGTTTAGTGCATCCGTGTTTTACGGATAAAAAATATTTTATAATTTTTATATTTATTATTTTATATCACATATGCTGAAAACTCTCAATTGAGAGTGAACTGTATATTGATTTAACTAAAAAGCTTCTCATTAACATAAGAAATAGAATAAAAAAAATACCAGGTTGGTGTAAATCCATTCTCAGACCAAAATGTTCTAGATTTAGATAAAAAAATTTTACAAAAAACTTAAATTTTTAAAATTTTTAAGAATTTAAAAAATTAACTTCAGAGAAACAAGATTTGGCATATGTTTTAAAAATTATATATTTATATTTGAATTATGGATAAAAATAAATCAAATAATTTATGAACAATTATAATTTAACTCATTAAAGTTTGATCTAATTTGTTTATTTGGTTAAACAAATCAAATCTAAGTCAATAGATTATCTTATTTATTAAATAGGCCTAACCTATTTAATTTTAAGTTTGGCTTATTAACTTATTAGGCAAATCTATATAATTAATATGTTTCCTTAATCTATTACACTTAAGTTTTTATTTATTCTGGTAGAAAATATTTTTTAAAGGAATATAATTATAAATTATGAAGATGGTGAAAATTAGTTTATATTTTCAATATTAAATATATGAAAATTGGTGAAAATAATTTATATATTCAAAAACAAAATTGTTTTCCTCCATTATTATTTTAGGTATAATTTTTTTTTTAATAATAAGATATAGAGACAATATGTTACTTCTTTATCTGTATAAAAGTATATGAGATAGAACCTTAGATTTATTGACTAGTTACATTATAGTTACCACTCTTTTATCATTGTACATTTTTTTTCTTTAAGTCAATAATCAATCTTTTGAAAGCTTTAAAATTAGTGGGTTAAAAATTTATATTATTATATACTTTAATTTTTTCAATTTTAAAAAAATATAATTATAGTGTGTTATGTTGAATTAATAAGAATATTATAAAAGTAAAGATAAAATTTTCGTTCAATGGACTATTTATTGGACAAAATTATTACTCTTTTTTTTTTCTAACTAAAGGGCACATATACATTGATTTATAATTCCACTAAAGTCTTATTTAAATTTCAATAATTAAACCTAAATAAATTAATAAATTAGGTCAAACTTCTTAAATTTTACAAATAAATCAAGTTAAAACCATATTTTAGGCACAAAAAAAACACATACTAAAATAAATTTTTGGAAATTTGAAATTGACTTAATCTATTTATGTTAAGATTTAACTTGATTTGACTTGTTTTTAGCCCTAATTTCAATGTACCAAAGACCATTTAGATTTGCAATTTTTCTATCATGTAATTAAAAGTTTTTTAAATCATTTTTCACACAACAAAATCATAAGTGTATAATTGTCTTTTACATTTTTTAATATGTCTTTAGTGATCTTGCTCAAATTGATGGATTTTTCCATTCATGTTGCATGCGAAGAGAGGTAAAAAGCACATGAATGCAATTCTAAGCTGCAGTTTGCATGTCGCTTTTATATGTTTGTCACGAGAAGTAGACTTATAAAGTCTTCATATCAATATTATTCAAAAAAATTAAAAAAAGTCTTCATGTCAATGAATTTCACCAAATTTAGCAGTTCATATTGATTACGATAATTAGCAAGGTTATAACCTATATTTTTATTCTTTAAGATATTGGAGAAAATTATCAACATTACAATGCTACCTAAGTAGTTATATTTAATATTATGATATAATATTTAGTTAAATTTGTTAATAATTTTGTGATAAATAAGACTCTAAAGGTTCTATCATTAGTTACACCGTTGCAGCAAATATTGGTAAAAATTATCGTAAAATCTTTCATCATCCATTATATTCATATTTCAAGATCCCATTTTATCAAAATATAAAGTTTCTTTGTTGTCATAATCTTCTAGTAGCGATTCTACTTGTCTTTTACATACGTACTTTTGATAATAAAATTGAACTAAGCATTTAAGACTAAAATTAAGTATTTTAAGGATCTAAAATATTAAATTTCAAAATTAATTATTTGATAAAAGGTAAAGAAAGAAGTTAAGGGATTTAAAGTTGATGTAAAAAGATAACTTACCATTTAATTGTTTATTTAGTTAAGTATTTTAATGAGTATAAGGTGAAAAAAGAAATCTAATTATTTAAAATTAATGTAAAAAGATGGCTTAAAATTTGAGTGTATATTTAGTTGAGTGTTTTAGCGAGTATTTTGAATGTATAAGGTGTTAAGTATTTTAGTGATTTAAAACATATTAAATACTTATTATATGTATGATTCTTACGTGTAATGAAATTGTTACACGATTGTAATTAGTATTTAAGTGTTTTTAAATAAATTTAATTTTTTGTTTTAGTAAACAATATTATGATATTTTTTTTGTTCTTGATTAAGAATTTATAAATTTGTATTTAATTATAAGAATTTTTGGTTTATAGTTCAGCACTTGTTTAATTTTATAATTTTCTTTTGTTCAACTGTTCGATATCTTACTTAACAAAAATTGTAAAAGAAAAATAGTCTAGATAGCTATTCTACTAGAGGGCACATGCTGCAGATCACCAGAATAGAAACCCAATTAGTTTAATCATGCGTTTAGAATGAGTGAAATGCTGAGGGAGTGAAATGGCTGAGGTGAAAAGGACGGTGAAATTGTGAATTTCACCCATTTGGCTGGGGTGAAAGTGCGGGAGGGGGGGCGAAATGAAGTTTTTAGAAATTGGTGAGTTCGGGTGAAATTCTCCCCCTCCCTAAATTGGAATGAAATCAGAGTGAAAAAGAACTGTGAAACCCATTTCCATTTTGTGCCCTTCCTTCCCCACGCATCTTCATCCTTCTCTTTGATTGGCCGAAGAACACCATTTGCGTTCGGAAACGGATTGTGAGCTGGCAGGCACTGGTTAACCTCCGATCAGGTACGTGTCTTCTTGTTCTCGTCATTTGAAGTTTGCTGTGCCGTTGTTGGCATCTATTGGCAGGGGAAGATGGAAGAGGCCATCCGTCGAAAAAGGTGTTGGGTTCCGCCGTAATCCACCATAAAAAGTCCATCCGAAGGTAGGAGACACTCCGTGGAAGCTGATCTACCGGTGGTGAGGTCGGGAAGACGGCAGAGCATCGTTTGGGTCTCCGTTGCTGCAGTTAGTTCGGTTGAATGTCAGGTCAGGTTTATATCCGAAGCTGCTTTGACTGGCAACCCGGAATTTAGCTCTGATCTAAAACTGAAATTTCTGTTCTTTTTTTTTAATTTCTTCATATTAAATTTAAGGAATTTTTTTTTCATTCTCAGTATGATATTCCTCTCTTCTTCCTACTGAAATACAATGGCAGACATATAATGGTGCGAGTTTGGATTTTGGAATGTGAATTGGATGCCCAATTCTGTGTATATTTCTGTTCACTATTGCGTTAAATCGAATTAGGACGAACTCAAAGTTTGTAAAAATTCTATATTATGTATTTGCTGTTAGATTGTCAAATATTTTGGAAAATTTAGTTAATTAATTTATCAATAAGCGTTGTGGTTGTCTTCTAGTGGAAATACTCCATAATGTCATAGTTGCCATTTTTAAAATTATTTGAATAATTAAAACAATACTAACTTCATAAAAATTGCCAAAAATGATTTGTAAAATAAACATTGTCATCTGATTTTTTTTATATAACCAATTACAAATATATTAATGATATATTACTTTTACAAATAAGTAAATGACGGTGTTTTCATTTTTTTTAAAAAAATTATTGTTATGTTACATAATCTTTAATGAGAAATTGGTCAATTAATTTAACACAAGAAACTTAGAAGAATTGTGATTGTTTTAACACAACTACATTTTTTCTATAGTGTGGTAGCATTTTGCATGTGAAAGGCTACTATTATTTTGAAAACATGATAAATGGTTATAATGAAACACAAATTTAACTTATTGGAAAATAACACAGTAAGTAAAAGTAAATTTAATTTTTAATGTTATGTTAATGTATTAATCTCCATTGATCAAAATACAATTATGTTATCATGTAAAATAATGTCTTGCACGTATAAGATTTTAATATAAAGTTAAATGTAATTTCTAAAAATCTTAATAGCATGCTTGATGTTTACATATATATATATATATATATATATATATATATATATATATATATATGTATACATATATATATATGTATATATATGTACATATATATATGATACATATATATATATATATATATATATATATATATATATATATATATATATATATATATATATATATGACTCAAGTGTATAGGGGATGTTAATGTCTATTTAAAAAAAAAGAATTTGTGACTTTGTAGGCTCTTACTTAATAAATTCTTTTCCTTATATTACTCTGTACTTATTTTAATTGTCACAGCTATATTGATTTAATTCACATTATAAATATGATATTAGAAACAATGTTGTGGAACTATTGTCTGATTGAATTTAACATATATGTGTGCTTATTGTACTCAAGTTCAATCAATAATTATTGTTTTATGTACAATCATGTTTTATATGTACGAGTTCATTTTAAAAAAGTTTCTTACATGGCTGTGTTACACACAGATCATCCAGGGAAAAAGGAAGAATCGTCCTCCAGGGAATTAATAAAGGATTCATAGTCTTGTCTCATCATTGCTTAATGTAAATGCACATCTACGATCATTAATTTGGATTACACTGCTATATGTGTGATTGACTGTTGTTTATAAATGATGACATTGCATGTTGTCAACAATGTATGTATGTCTCATGTGGCCTAGTTTCTAGTTCATATTCACCTGGATCATAGTTATGAATATTTCATGTCATGATAACATGTTGATGTTATCTATTTAATAGTTGTACATTGGCAATATTTTGTAAGTTGTCGTAGAAGATTACATGGATGACTCATTCAAAGAGTGGATGGAGCTATTCAAATTCATTAATTCAGACATGATAGAAGAGTGGGAGAGACTATGTAATATTTTTATTATCCAAATGGTATCATACACTGTTCAGTCAATGCAATTGTTACAATTACAAGCGAATTGTGTGCAACTTCCTGTTGATGGTACTAGTGGTTCTAGAGATTAAATGCGTTAACAACTATTTGAACATTTATTAGAGCCTGAAAAGTGCCATAATCTCATAAGCATGAGTCCCTATGCTTTCCATCAGTTGTGTCAAAAGCTGAGAGCAATTGGTAAAGTGAGAGATTCTAAATATTTAGTAGTGGAGGAGCAGGTTCCACAATTTTTGCACATGTTGGCTCACAATGTAAAGAATAGGACTATATCTTTCTTCTTCCATCAATCTGGGTAGACAATTAGTCGTCATTTTTATAATGTTTTACGAGGTGTTGTCTTGCTTAGCGAAGAGTATCTAGCTTATCCTACAGGGTTAGAGGTTCCTTCATAAATTTTCAATAACAGTAGGTTTTTTCCTTATTTCAAGTTAATGGACTAAGTTAAGAATGCTAAAATAATTCATTCCCATGTGCAATTATCATTGCAATCTTTATTTAATTAAATCTTTGAATAATTAATATAATATAGGATTGTATTGGAGCTTTAGATGGGACTCATATACGAGTCAAGGTATCAGGAGAAGATGCTCCTCAGTTCCGAGGCAGAAAAGATTACTTGACACAAAATGTGTTAGCAATTTGTGATTTTGATATGAAATTTACATATGTTTTAGCTGGATGGGAAGGAACTGCATCCGATTCTAGAGTTCTTAAACATGCATTGACTAAAAGAGGGGATAGATTGAAAATTCCAAGAGGTAAGATAAATTTTAAAATATCATACACTTAAACAATAGGATAACTTTGATTCTTAGAAGTTCCTTAAAAGATTGATACGAAGATAGTTATGTATATTTGTGTGATTGTAATATATCATGGGTAAATTCTACCTAGGTGATGCAGGTTATCCTTTGAAAAGTGGGCTATTGACACCATATAGAAGGGTACGTTATCACCTGAAGGAGTACACAACACGTGGTCTACAGAATGCAAAAGAAATATTTAATCATTGACATGCTTCGCTCAAAAATGTAATTGAAAGAGCATTTGATATGCTTAAAAAGAGGTTTCCTATCATAGCCAGTGGAACAGAACCATATTATTCTTTCACCATCATGACAGATATCTCCATTGTGTATTGTGTACTACATAATTTTTTGATGGATATTGATCCCAATCCACGGTTGATGGATGAAGTGGATCGTGAGCTATTGCACAATGAAATAGAATATTTTGGGGACCGTAAAGCATGAAATACTGAGAAAAACTACCGGAAAGGATACCTTCTTAAGGAACACATAGCCACCCAGGTGTGGAATGACTATGAAAACAACTTGTGAAAGGCAGAGTTTTTCATATTTTCAATCATTTTGTAACTTCTAATGTGATAGGGATAATTATTGTGACATAAATGGGAGATTATGTGCATATTTTAGATTTCTATTGCAAGAGTTGTGTCTTATGTAAGCACAACATTTCATTTATCCTTGTGTGACAGTTTAACTATGATGGTTTGTCTCATTTTTTATAATATAAAATGGAAAGCTTATATATGTGAGTTGATGGTGGTTTGTAATTTACTTCCATGAATTTGTCAAAAATTGGTAGATTAAATTGATTATGCATTGCATATGTTGGTGGAAACTGATAAGGACATTTTATGTGTTGTTATGAGTTACATTTGTGATTGTCATACAAAATTTGTGAAATTATGTTAATTGACTCATTTACTTTCTCATGGTCATATACAATTATGGGTTGATTATATTAACTAACATTAAAAGTTTATCTTCTACTTCACAGATAGATAATGCTTAGGAATAGAAAATTTAGTAGCAGGGAAGAGGGTTCATCACGAGACACACTACAGTGGACGCCTGAGATGGATGCAATGTTGCTAGATGCATTATTGGAGGAAGTGCATAAGGGCAACAGAACTGATGGGACTTTCACAATGGTGGCATACGCCACCGTAGTAGCGAAGTTAAAGCAATCCATTGGACCATTCTTCCAGAAGCACCACATCAAAAATAAAATGAGGACATTGAAGGAACACTTTAATGAGTGCTATGACTTGTTTCATAAGTGGAGCGAAGTAGCTTGGAATCCAATTACAAAGATGTTTGACGCTAAGCTAGAAGTATAGAACGAGATTTGTGCGGTAATGAATTAGTTAACTTAGACATCGGATATGTGAATGAAATTTACCAACATTATTGTCACGCATTAGATGATATGGCATAAAGATTAAAATGGCATGCTTTTACTTATAGTGTTTCATAGAAAGGTATATGTTTCGATTGAAGGGCACTGATTGTTGATTATCCATGTTGAATGTTTATCTAATGGAAGGTGCATTTTGCAGGATAAGCCAGAAGCTTAAAAATGGAAATGGACTCCTATCCATAATTATGACAAGTTGTTGGAGCTCTTTGCTAGAGATAGGACTACAGGTTCACACGCTGAGACATCAAGGGACAAAGTTCATAAGTGGGAGAGAGAAGGCTTTGACCTCAATGATAACTTTGAATTTATGTCTGGTCTGGATCTTCAATGAGGAAGTGAGGCCCCCAATTTCACACACCATGCTGATGTATTCAGTCCTGAGGGAGCTCCCTCCAACCACTCTCAAGAATATGCACCTTCAAATCCCTCTACCCACTCACAAGAAACTTCATCTTCAAGGAGTTCTAAAAGAAAAGCACCAATGGTTAATGTCATTGAAAAAGGTTATGAAAGACTAGACATAGGAATGGAGAAGTTAACAGATGTAATGAAAGAAGTGACAGATAAACACACCCAGGAAATTAAAGAAAGTGTAGTTATCTTTCAGAGTAGTAGACCTCATTACTATAGCAAGACAGAAGTTTTGAGGGAGTTGGAGAACATAAGAGTGCCTCAAGATTTCCTACTAAAGTATTATAACTTCTTCTGTGATAATGAAAAGGCCAGGAATAAATTCTTTGGTGTCCTGCCTCATTTTCGTTTGCAATTATTGTACCAACTCATGGCGAATGCTGGAGATGATTAAGTTGCTTGAGAAGGAAGGATACAACGCCATCTTAGAGAAAAATATAGGGTAATGTCTGTATTTATTGTTTTATATTGAGCTTGTATGATTGTTGATTAGCTTGTTTGGATTTATGTCCTGATAATCGTTGTTCATGTCATCACAAGGTTTTACTGACTATAGCTTTTCTGAATTGCAAGTATTTCGGCTTCGCCTTATCATGGAAATGTGCTTGATCTGGAAATGTTGACTACACTAGACTATGTACTAGTCATTGTAGGGTGGGGATAGTTTTTGGATGAAATCATTTTCATTGCATTGTTATTAGCAGGAACATGTGATTGGACACACTATATAGTGTGATGTATTGTGTGTGTGTGTGTGTGTATAATTAATAAGTATGTCAACTAAAGACGATATTAGACTTTATGTAGTTCTATTATGTTATGTCTATTTTAAAATTAAGACATGGCCTCATATTAAATTTAATGATTTAAACATAGGAAGACAGTACTTTGCCTTATGTGAATAGTATTTGCCTTATATGACAGGTCTTTGTTGTGTTTAGAGTTAATGGAGCTGTACAATGTATGTATGTTGTTTGGAAGAAGGCAGTGTTTATCATCAAACATTAGTTTTGTTAAATGTTATTCCCCCTATTCTTACTTCTTGTAATTTGAATTTGAATTCAGAATGTTGTATATTTATATTTCGCGAACTATTGCTTTTATGTCTGTATGTGCATATGTGTACAACAATAGTTAATTAATGTGATATATATATATATATATATATATATATATATATATATATATATATATATATATATATATATATATATTCTATTGTAGACAATCAAATTGACATGATTAGAAGAAATATGTTATTTACTAATTAATTTTATATAATGATGAGGCATTTTACTAATTAAATTTATACAAAAAATATATTAATTCTAGTAATAAAAATATGTATAATTATTTATTGACTAATGTCATTAGTAATAAAATAAATTAAAAGTAATTTAAAATTATCAAATAAAATTATTATCAGCAAACATATACAATTTTATTAAACAGGGATAATATGATAATTTTTTATATTTTCATTTCCTTCCACCCCAATTTTTACCCATTTCAAACAGGTGAAATCAATTTCACTCCCATTTACTTCCCCTCCCATTTTCACCCATTCCAAACAAAACAAGTGAAAATCCTTTCACCCCATTTACTCCTCCTCCCATTTCCTTTCACCTCTAATTACTTTCCCCCCCTTTTTTTTGTGATGGTTGTTATGATAGTTTAAGATTTTAAAAATCAAAGTAAGGTGATAATCAATTTCAGAAATTATTAAATTAAAATTATTTAATTATAATTATTTATTTTTTAATGAATGTAATCAAGTATTTTTAATTTTATAATTTTTAAAATTGATATATTATCCTAAATTTTAAAAATACTATAGAATTCACCACCTTTCCTTATCCAAAATTTAGAGTTTCATTTTTTCCCAAAAAACGATAATGTCAAATTCTCAGAAGAACATTAAAGTTGAAATGCTTGATGAAAGGCTAATATTGACGGGCACTACAAAGGTTAAGAAGGAACTGAATGTGACTAAATATAGCTTCTGTTTGGACATACGAAAAAAAATATGAAAAGAGAAAAAAAGTTGAAAATAACTTTTTTTTTTAAGCTTAAATATAACTTTTATCTCCTAAAATATGAATCATATAATTTTGGTCAACTAATTTTAAAATAACCTATTTCAGTTCTTTAATATATTTAATCAATGTAATTTTAATATCTTCGTTACTTCTCCATCCAATTATTAGTGGAAAATTCTGACAAATTGCCAAATAACTTAATTTTTGATAGCTCATCAGCAAGAAACCCAACCCCCTTTCCTGCTGTCGACCGCCGCCTCCAGCAGCGCCGCACCGACACGATGAGCTCGGCCACCGCCACCATCAGCTACATCTCCCACTGGCCTTTCCAAGGCGGCGAAGTATGTGATCTCCAAGGTTGACGACCTTATGAATTGGGTTCATCGGGGTTCCATCTGGCCTATGTCATTCGATCTTGCTTACTGTGCAGTCGAAATGAGCCTCCCTTTACGATCTCAATCGCTTCGGTATCATTGTTGTTGTTGCCGACACCCTCACCAACAAGATGGCCCCTGCCCTTTACAGTGCCTACCCCTCTATGTCTCTCCATAGTTTTCTCTCTTCCAATTTCAATTCTATTTTCTTGCTTAGAAATAAGAAATAGGGAAATTAGATATTGAATTTCAAACTTTCCAAGTTTGGCAATAAGCTCCTGCAACGTTTCCTTCGTTCACGTTTCTTTCTCGATCTATAGGGTATTATGGGTTATTTATATTTTGCTTCGATCTTGAAGTTTATCCTGTGACAGTTCGAGGACCAGGTTATATAAGTTTTGTTGTTTGCTTTGCAAAAGAACAGTTCCCCGTTTCTGCCCTTGGATACGCTGCCAAAGCAAGTGTTCAAGGATCACCGTAAGGATAAAGCATGAAAAGAAAAAAAAAAAAAAAGGGGGGGGGGGGTCGTAGCATTCCGTTAGTTTATCGGTGGAAAGATAACTATAGTATCAAATTTGTATTAATTAAATATCTTCGAAGATTAAAATAAAGGTATTTGCTATGGTACCTCTAGAAGTTTGGTACTCGGGGTGGTGTGTCAAAATACAAGTCACTGGATGAGATTACTAAATACAAGTCACTGAATGAGATTACAAAAATCTTAATTACAAAAATCTTAGCATTGATTTAGTAATCTCATCCAGTAGTTTGTATTTTGCCACACTCCGGATACCAAACCCCTAGGGGTACCTTAGAATTTACCTAAAATAAATTATTTAAAAAATAGGAGGTTTAAACCATACAATTTATATTTTAAAGCAATAAAATTGTATTTACATTTTTTTTTATATTTTGATGCTATAAAAAGCTAGAGATGAATAAAAGAAGTTTGAAAAAGCACCTCAAAAATCAATCTAACTTAAATAATATCGAAAATTTTGAAAACGTTGACGATAATTTTCTTTTACTTCAATATATTCAGCCTTACAATGTTAACTACTATATTTTTCCACTTATATAGAGAGATATTATTCATATATGTATTTTTTTATGATCAAACTTACTAGCATTATTTCATTGGTCAATAAAGTGTTCATTTAGTAAAAACTATGTTGGTCGTAAGTGAATTTTACTTATCAACGAATAAGAGTTCGAATTTTAAAAATTACTATTGTTGAGAGAGGAACATTGTGCTAATATTTTAATATCTAGGTGATTCCCCTACTTGGTATCATGTCAAAAAAACTTAGTAACATTGGGGGTAACAATTTTAAACATGATACAATAATTTAATATAAACATGGAGTGTTTTATACAAGTTAGGATAGGTTTAGATTGTAAATGGGTTAATCTATATACTATGAATAATAAATTAATTAAGTTAGGATTAGCTTAAAATTAAATGGTTGACACACTAGTTTATTTCAAAATTTATATTAAAATTCTAAAAATACTATTAGAAAATAGTTAAATAATAAGTTATAAATAATCATATATAATACAAAGATGAAATTTATATTTTAATAAAATCACAATAAAACTTTAATAAAGTATTTAATAAATTATTAAACATGCCTTTAATGAAAAATAATAGGTAATTTGATACATAAATTTTATTAGTTAAAATTATTAAATGGGTTAGATGGGTTGATTCATTTTAATACATTTAATAAATGAGTTAACACAACATAATACGATTATTATTTAGGTTGGATTCAATTTGAGTTGTTATTAACATTTAAAAAGATATAAATTCAATACATAAGCATGAATGAACACTCCTAATTAGCATTAAGATCTTATATGACATCATATAATTAATTTGAAAATCTTGTTTGCTTTGACAGCATTTGTTTTATCTCAGCCAATAAGTTCACATCATTACTAATAAGAAGAATGTCATCAATATATAGTACCAATATTAGAAAACTGCTTTTACTCATCACTATATAGATACTTTGATCTACATCATTTCCTTTGAATTTATGAGAAGTCATTACCTTGTCAAAGTTGAGGTACCACTATCTAAATATTTGTTTTAAGCCATATATTGACTTCTTAAGTTTACACATAAGGTGTTATTTACCTTTCTTTTAGAATCCATTTAGCTAGTTCATGTAACAATCTTTGATAGGTCACCATTTAGGAATGTTGTCTTGACATCTATCTAGTATAGCATTAAGTTAAAGTCAACTATCATTACCATAACAAATTGAAATGAGTTTTTGAATGAAACTAGCAAAAAAGTTTCTTTGTAGTTTATATATATTTTTTTAATGTTATCATTCACTACTAATTTGAACAATTACATCTCAATTTCACCTTAAACATTCTTCTTGATCTTAAAGATCTATTTGTACCTAATTGGTTTGCATCCTACAAGTAATTAACCATATCCCACACCTTATTTTTATATATTGAAGCTAGTTCATCTTGTATAGCATTTATCCTTTCAAAAAAGTTTGAAATGGAAATTGCCTATGAAAACATGGTAAGATCGGTATTATTATTGATGTTATATAAAAGCTCTTGCAAATAGACTAGGTAATCATTAGGAATTACCAATTTGTAAGCTCTATAAATCACTTAAAAGGAATTTCTTGAACTATTTCATTTGGTCCAATATCTTTTACCTATGGTTACAATGGATAATCTCGTGGGATAGTAAAAAATGACTCTCTTAATGTAAGTGCTAATGGAATAATTATACTTTCTTTAGTGAAATCTATTTTGCATGATACTTGACTCCTACTATCCAACTTATCCCTAAAGAATATGGCTTAATTTAATTTGATAACTCTAATTAAATGAGTTAGGTAATAGAATTTGCTATATCTTGAACCATTGCAGTATCCAATGAAATATCCACTAATAATTTTTAAATCAAGCTTTATTGTTAAAAGGATGTATGGCTTTACGTCAGCTTTATAATCCTAAATATAAAAGTGCTTCAGATTAGGCTTGTTACCATATAACAACTTATAAAAGATTTTAGATATTGACTTGCTGGGAACTTGATTCAAAATATACATAGTAGTCTTTAATACATCATCCCATAAGAATTCCAACAACAAAGAATGGGCCAACATGAACCTCACTATGTCCATAAGTGTTTGGTTTCTTCTTTTTGCAATTTCATTTTATTTTGATATCCTAAGCATGATATAACTTGTTTTTATTCCATACACCTAAAGGCATTTAGCAAAAAGACTGGGATTTCTTCTGATTTCATCAGACCTATGATAATACTTGCCACATTTATCAAAGTTGTCACATTTAATTTTTTATTTTTTTCCTAATTTAAGCTCAATTGCTACCTTGAAGGACTTAAAGACTTCTAATGATTCTAATTTCTCATTGAGCAATTCTATTCAATAATATTTGGAATAATTATCAATGAAAACAATGAAGTATTTATATCCACTTATAGCACTTGGTGCAATAGGTCTACTAATATCAACATGGAGCAATTTCAGGATAATTTCTTTTGTATTTTTCTCTTCCTTTCTTGCTTTAGTTGGAAGTTTTCATTTAGTGCAGTTAACACATGTTCCAAAATCTAAAAATCCAAATTATGAAGTACTCTTTTTTTTATGGGTCTTTATATCCTTTCCTGAGAAAAATGCCTTAGATGTTTTTGTTAAAGCATTGAGGAACTCTTATTAGTTTTGCTTATCTTCTTTTTAATAACAACATTTATAGAATTGACAAAGTTAAGATCAAAATTAATTCTATATAACCCATCACATAATGAACCACTGCTTACAATAGAAGAATTACAAATTAATTCAATTTTTATTTCTAAATTGACAAAAGTGTCTAACACATTCTTAGGTAATTATAGAAATTAAATTCTTTCTCATGGAAGGTATATAAATAACATATTCAAAAGCAACTCGTTTTAAAATTACAGACTTAGAAAAACTATTTTAATAAGTTTTGCTTCTATTATGTCTCTATTTCCAAGCTGCACAATTAGCTCTCCTTCACTTGGCTTCCTAAAGTTTCTTAATGCATGTAAACAATTCATTACATGAATGGTCACACTAGTGTTTTAAAACATATTAAAGTTAAAAAGGTACCTTTCTTTTTTTCTCAACCTATTTCTTATACTTAAATAATCCACTTTCTTATGTCAATACTTTTTAAAAATCTTATAGTTACCTTTGAACTAAGCTTTTTGGGGCTTATAGCATTGTTAACTGATCTCACCTTCTTCCTTCTATGAATATACTGACCCTTACAATCTTTTCAATTCATCCCCATGCCTTGTTTTAAAGTTGACCATATGTAATACAATAATTACATGAGTTTTTCCCTTCCCTATATCTTTCTCAACTTGAGCAACAATCAAAATCAACTTGTTTACGGTCTATTCACTTTTCTAAGTGCTATAAGATATCATTAGAATATCAAATTGAGGTGGTAAAGATTCTAGTACTTGCCAAGCTAGGTAATTATCACTCAGTTTAACTCTCATGCTTTTTAGCTTATTATAATAATTGATCAACCTTAATATGTGCTCCTACATTTTACTAATGCCATCATATAGTGTTTTCAAGTAATGAAAGGTAGCATCCTTTCTCATCCTTATCAAATTTAACATACTTCTCCCTATAAAATCTATAAATGCCTTGGCATTTTCATTTTTAGGGATGCTTTTTCTAATAATCTTATTAGTTGTATATTTCATCACTATCAAGCATACTCTGTTTGAATGGGCCAATTTCTTATGTTGATTCTTTTTTTTTGTAGTAAAGCTAACATTAATAATGGGCTCCACTTCCTTAATTGCTAGATCTAAATTAGTGATTGCTAGATAGAGTTTCAATGACTTTGCCTAGTCCTTATACTTTGTCTTATTCAGTATCTTAATAGCATTCAATCACACAGTAAGAGAGTTAAGGAAAAGATTTAATACATTAACAATACTACAAATTTATGTTTTAATATTGACATATCAATGTCGATTAAAGTGAAAGCTGATATATATAATAATATAGTAATATTTTTAAAAATAAATATGACTTATCACATTACTTTAAATAAAGAATCAATACCTAAAGAAATACAAGGACATTTTAGATGTTGGTTTAAAAGAAAACATCATTTTTCCCATAAAACTTTAAAGTTCAATTTATAAAATAATTAGTGTCTAAAGTCCTATAAATAGTGTCATTTTTAAAGATACAAGAATATTTTAGACATCAATTCTTTAAAAAATCATTATCTTTTCTTCTTGCAAGATTTTAAACATCAGTTTCTAAAATAATAAACATCCAAAGTCATACAAATATTGCCATTTCTGAAAAATACAAGAACACTTTAGATATCAATTCTTTAAAAAATCATCTTCTTTTCTTTCCATGAGACTTTAAATGTCTCGATTTCTAAAATAACTGATGTTTAAAGTCATAAGAGCGGTGCTATTTTTTAAAATACAATGTCAATCTAGACATCAATTCTTTAAAAAATTATTATCTCTTCTTCTTGTGAGACTTTGGATGTTGGTTCCTAAAATAACTAACATCTCAAATTATGTGAGCAGTGCTAATTTTGAAAAGACAATGACATTTAAGACGATGATTTTTAAAAAAATTATTGCCTATTCTTCTAGTGACACTTTAGATGTTAGTTCATAAAATAACTAATGTATAAAGTCATGTGAAAGGTGCCATTTTGCACTATGAAATAAAGAAAATCCATTTTTTCCTCATTGTTACTCTCACTCTCTTTCTTATTTGTTTATAAATTCTTAAGCTTAATCTTCATCACCATCTAGCTTTCTTTGCAAAGCACTACATGTCACTCTATCTTTCACCACATGTCAATAAGCTAGTGATACTCCTTTCACTAACATCGAGAATGAAATAGGTTCTAAGCATATAATATATCTTTCTTACTTCTATTTCTTGAATTTGTGTCTTGTTTATTTCTCTAATTTTTTGCATAAATTTTTTAAGATATTTTCATTTATATTTTCTTTGTATAACTTTTGTGGTTATTTTTTTTTAATTTTAGATACTTATTATGTATTTAATAAAATGTTGTAGAAGAAACCAAAGATGGTCGAACAATGATGAGAAATGCTTATTACATAGGTTTTAGGAGATTTTTATTTTTATTCTCTTTGTATAACTTCAATAGTTATATATGAGCTTTAAATGTCAATTATATGTTTGACAAAATATTATAACGAAGTTGAAAATAGGCTAACAATGCCAAGATGTAGAGAAAAAGTGAAAAATACAATGAAAACGGTCATGTTTTATGATTCTAGGAAGGGTTAAAGTCTTTTTTGACTTTTGCAAATGAATAAATATTAAAAAGTTACATGAAATCAACATAATTTTTTTCCAAATGGAGAATTGAGAGTGAAGTTATAACCTTCCAAAGTTTTAAACTCAAAATACATGTTTTCAGCATAATGTTGTGTTTATTCAATTTCTATCATAAATATTCTAGCAAGATATGAAGAAGTGACATTGAAATTATTGTGAAATGCTACAAATATTTATGGAGAAGTGATGTAGATGGGAGATGAAAATTTTGAACATTCATTAGGGGTGTTATTTTCTTTGACCACTTTATGGAGAATATGAATCAAGTTAAGACATGTATTACAAAGGATAACGGCTTCAAAAAAAAAAATCTGGTTGTTAACCTTTTTTTACAAAGAGAGAACTTTTAGATGAGTTGTATTTAAAAGGAGAACTGTTGCTACAATTAACCCTTAGGATTTTATTAACAGAGCCATTTATGACAAATACGATGGACATGAGGTGGATTGCACTTTAGCCTTTAATTTTTTATTAGTAAAGGTATCTATAACTCTACCAAGAAAAAAAAGGATATCTATAATAGGAAATAAAATAGAATATATATATATATATAATAATTAATCACTCATTTATAAATATAATGATTGTTATACCTTCTAAAATTTGAAATTAGCATAAATAATATTTTAATTTTACATTTAATATAATTATCAAGCACTGCATTAACTTGTAACTTTAAAATAGATTAAAATGTTAAGATGGATTGTTGAATTCTAAGTTAGCAACCCTAGATCTACATTGATTTCTTTCTTTCCATCACAAGGACTAACTCCATTTTATATATTTTCTTGGTAACTTAAGTCAAAAATATATTTTGAATTAACTCTTCATTATCTTTTCTTGCATAGTTTTAGACACTTAACTATCTAATTTGATTCTTTTCTTTTCCCTTCCATTCTTTTCCATTATCTTTTCTTTTGTTCTTTTCCCTTCTTAACTCTTATACATATTATTTAGGTAAATGTAAGTTGAATCACTATTGTTGTCAAATAAAGTTCATATTAGGTCATTTTTATAAACATTCTAAGCGAGAATTATTATTGTATGTTCACTTGTTATGTCATTTTTTTCAGAGAAAAATTTTGAATAGATACTTTTTAAATTTTTTTTAGATAAAGTTCAATGACAAAGATGAATGTATATGAGTAAATAGGTATGAATTATAGTTGCCAAATCTAGTTATTATTAAGAAAATGAGATAATTTTATGTTTTTTATTAAAAAATCTTCAAAATTATAATTTTCTTAACCAATCTAAATGGATCAGTTTAAAATTGATTTCATTTCATTTTAATAAAAATAATTTTGATTCATTTACAAATAAATTCAGTTGTTCAATAACTTTGTTAAAAATAATGATTTCAATTCATTTGTAAATAAATTATTTTATTTTGAATGAATTTAAAATGCATGAAATTTAATTAAAAAGTAGATTTTAATGATATTATGGTAAATATAATATTAGAGAGAAGGAAAATATTTTATATAATATATATTTTAGGCTAAATAAAATGAAATATAGTGAAATTCTTACTAAATTAGATGGATTTCATAATTATACAAATGTAATTAAAATGAAATTTGCAAATGAATTGTAATGAAAATCTTTTTTACTTAAAGCCAAATACCATTTTTAAAAAATCATTTAAAAATAAAATGAAATTATGTTTTTGGTTATATCAAACAAGGGATTAATCAATCAAACATATCATAAAAGTTGGGAAAAGTTTTACATAAATTAAAAAAATAAAAAATAAAATTAAATAAATAAAATTTCAAAACCCATCAATTTAGAAGAATATAAAATATCAAAGGTTAGAAAGCTTCTACCGGTTAACAATAAAACTTTTTTTTATTTTCTCCTCCTTAATTAAAACTTCCAAATAAAGAAATTATTATTACTTAAGACTTCATTTATTTTTTAGAAAATATTTTTCATAAGAAAATTTTATTTATTTCTATATAAATTAAGGGGTTGCATATTATTTCTAGAATTTGTTATAAAAAAAATGATATATAGAGTTATAGTAATAGAGAAAAATAATATCCTCTTTAAAAAGAAGAAGTTATTTTTCATTAAATTTCCTACATTTAGTCATATAGAATTTTTTTTTAATTTCTTACTAATTTATAAATATATTCTTATCAAAGATATTTTCTACTAAAACAAATGGAAATTCCCTTCCCTTTGCTTCTTTATTTTCCTAAAAAAAATCATAAAAATTAACGAGTTAAAATGATTATAATCAACGTTCAGCTTAGAGTGCTTAATTTGTCTTTTAAAATGTGGAATATACAAACTCAACCAATTGCACGAGTTTGAAGTACTTCAACATGAAAACAATGACTTAAATGCACAAACCCTTGCATATTGAATCCAACATTGTGATGACATTGTGGCGTATGTTTATAAATTATATGTTCAACAACGGGTTAGCGTGTGGGAAGAGGTTCGAATCTCCTCCGTATTATTTATTTTTCCTCTCCCTACTTCATTTAGGCATTCTGTGATTCAATAAAGAATTCCTTGAAGTAGACAGGGACGAAGCTACGTTAATGCTCACAGAAAAAAATAAAAATTTCATTCTATGTTTTCTCTATTTTTTATGAAAAAAAAAGTTAAATCTATTTCTTTAAAAACTTAAAAAGTTTTCATATAAATTTTTAGTAAATTTTATTTCGACCTCTTCAATACTTTTATTCTAGCTTCCCCTGGAAGTAAAGATGTGCTCTTTTTTAGTGTAAAATTGTTATGTGTCTGATCGGTATTTGTAAAAAATGACTGAATCACCAATTGTGGGATGAGTCAATTCCCAGATTAAAAAAAAAATGTCAAAATATGTAAATCAAGTATAAGAAACATATATCTTAGGCTTGACTTATATTAACACCGGTTCAACTATATTGGATATATATTTTTATATGTATATAATTATATACAAATTTAGGGCAATGGATATAATTATACAATTGCCAATATAAAAAATATATTCGACTATTTCATCAGGTTAATGGTTGTATTGACTTATATTTTTTTATATGTATATAATTATATATCAATTTTCAAATTAAAAAAAAAAGAAAAAATATACAATTGCCCGTTGAAGTTTAGGGTACTGTCATCGTAACCATTAGGTTTCAAGCAACTATAGTATAAACCTTGTATGCAAAAGGCTGCTCAAAGTGTTGTTGATTGTGTTCACTCATTTGGCATGTATGTACAAGCTAAGCATTAATGCAATTCTAAGTTGCCGCTTTAACCACTAAAATTCTTATGTTACTATCATGTAATTGTCATGGGAATTGAATTTATAAGTTTACAAAATTAATTATAATAAATTGGTGTATGATTTTGGCAACTCACTTAGATTTGTGTTGAGTATTAAAAAATTTAGTGATACAATATTATAAGATATTAGAGGAAATTATGTATAATTTTATATTACTTCAAATTTTAATTTTGATAGGAAGACTATGAACACTAAAATTCCTTACAGCCTAACAATCAAGAAAAAGATTAAAGTACACAAATATGATAAAAATATAAAATAGGTCCTTCTTGATTATGGTGAAAATTCATGTATTACTACAACCAGCAACAATGCACGTGCACAAGTATTTAATGAAAGTAATAAGATTTTCAAAAATATTATAATGTATTTATATATTAAAAATATTTTTTTGATTATAGAAATGAATGAAATTTAGAAAATATAAATTATGCATTTTTTATTATTTTAGATTTCATTGTACATAATTTATATAATTATACAAAAGTAAAAAATAATAATAAAAGAAAAGAATATTTATATGTTTGATACATAAAAATATTAACTTAATTAAAAAATTTTATTGTAAAAATAATTCTAATATGTTAAATTTATATTATTCAATAGTGTTTGAATTGTAAATAATATAAGTGAAAAATATAAAAAAACATGTGAAATAATACATAAAGTGTAAAACCTTAACAAAATTGTAATTAATATGTATTTAATTTGACATATAGTATTTAAAAATTGATATTAATGAAATATTTATAGAATTTAAATATAAAAATTTAATTTTAATTTTTAAATATTGTTATTAAAAATAAAATAAATAAATAATTAATTCAATTAATTTGATTAATAATCTTAATATTAAAATTTTAATTTATTTAAAGTACACACAAAAATTTTAAAATAAAATATATAATATCATATTTACACTATTAAATGATATTAATATGTGAGTTGTAAATAATAAAATTGGGCATAAAAATAGAAAAATATGAAATGAAATAAATAAAAAGAATTAAATTTAAAATATTTTAATTCAAAGTTAGCCAATTGTTTAGTTCAGTTAATTCTCTTTATATAAGAGCTTTAAGTTATCAAAAATATTTTATAATAAAAGAAAAATATGTCATGCAATACTTGTATAACTTAATAACATTGTCTTTTAAGGAGTAACCATTAGGAGTGCATATGCAAAAAAAAAATAAATAGAAAATAAGCAATAAAACAAACGAAGGGAAGAAAAACTGAAATTAAGATCCTTTTAAGTGCAAAATGTACTTTATACAAATTAAATTAATTTTTATTTTAAATTAATTTTATTAATAAATAAAATATGCAAGTAATTAATCTGATTAATGTTTTTCATATTAAAATTTTAACTTGTCTAAAATATTATTATACAATAAAAATAAAATATATGATATAATATGTACTACTTAATAATATCACCATCTAGGTCATGAACAATATGACTAAAAATGAAAAAAATATATAATTGAGCAAATAAGAAAAAAAGAAATAATTTGTGAATTATAATAAGTGTTAAAAATAGAATACGTAAACAAATTAATTTAATTAACTAAAATCCTCAACTTAATCATAATGCTATTATACTAAACAGATAATGTATTTTATTCTATTTATATTACTTAATGATATTTGAATTGAAGAAAGCAAAAACGGATTAAAAAAAGAAAAGAAAAGAAAAACATGCAATCGAACTGACAAAAGGAAAAGAAATGATGTGTGAATTGTAAAGCCTTGACAATATCTCAATTGTTGTATGATTAAATTATAACATAGTGTTTGAGACTTAATATTATAAAAATATTGACAAAATTTAAATAAATTGATTATTTTAATCTTCAAATATTATATTTTTAAAATAAAATTAAAGCATTGATTAAATTAATTAATTATATATTATATTTTTAATATAAATATTTGAAAATTTAAAATAAAAAATATTTATTTAGTTTTTTCACATTTTTATGATTTTAATTTTTAAGTACTATGTTTCAAATCAAATATATGTTAGTTGATATTTTCTTAAGATATAAGAATTTATGCATTGGTTTTCTTTGCTTTATTTACTTATACCTCATTATTTAATAAAAATATTTCAAAATTTAGACTCGAATTTATTTATTTAAATTTTGTTAATAATTTTGTATCAATTTCTAAGTGTTACATTTCAAATTAAATATACACCACTAAAATTTTGTCAAAACTTTACAATTTATGCACTTTTTTACTCCCTTTACAACTTTACAATAAAATTGCATTCTTTTTAACTTATTTAAATTATTTTATAATGAAAATAAACTATCTAGTAAAATATAGTTAAAGATAAACTATATGGAAAGACAATGCTTTAGTTACAAAGCAATAAAAGTTTAAAATTAATTATATAGTAAAATAAGTTAATTTAATTAAATAAAAATTTCAAATTATATAAATTATCTTTATCCTGAATAAATTATATTGTATTAAATTTATTTAATAGTATTTAAGATGTAAATGAAATAAATAAAAAACTAAAAACTAAAAAGAGTACACAGTGTTGGGTGGGAAAATTTTTTTCCGCGGCCCAACACGTGTAAAGTTAAAAAACAAATAGTCCTGCCCAAAAAACTCTTCAAAATTGAGATAGAGACCATTGAAATAATATATATTTGATAAATTATTTCAAAATTGATTGGGGCAACTATTTTGACCAAATTTATTATTTAGTATTTTTTATATAAATAAATCGTAGCAAAATTTGGGAATTGAAAATGACAATTAATAGGTACAAAATACTTTCAAAAACATTCACAGAAGTGAAACAAAAAAAAAGGAAAAAAAATTATATGTATCTGAATCTTTAACTCTTTATTCAATTAATGCAAGTCTTGGGAACTATTGTACATCAGTTTGGTTTCTGAAAGTTAATAAAATTTTACTTTCTCTTGACTTTTCAAGAAAATGAGATTCCTTTTACTATTCAAGTAGCCTATAATCCAGTGGTAATTGAAAAGGTAACATACAAGTAAAGGAAATTAAGTAAGAATAAATCAGAATGATTACAAACTTATCGTAAATAAATTGGCTGCATTCACTTCATCAGGAGAGTAAAAATCTCAAAGATAGAACAATAAAAGGATTTGAAAAAATTGGTGAATACATATTTTTGCAAGCTTTCTGAAAAGATTTTACACTTAAATTTTGCAAAAATTTGTAACTTTTATATATAAACGTAGAAAATTCTGATGAATTTTTTATGCAACTTTAAAGGATGGAGTTCCAACATTTTATATACTTATTACATGAATTCGTATACACTTACAATTTTTTATGAAAAAATTGCAAAAACGCTTATATAAAAATATATAACTTGTATGACTTTAATATTAAATTTTCATAAAATTAAATTCAAACTTTTGAATATTTACTGAAGGATGAACTAAACTGAAAACTCAGCTAAGATAAAGGAGTTCGCCGTTTGGAGGAGCTTAATGTGGATTAATAAATAAATATTTTTTAAACAAATTTGCATTAATAATTCAAACTTGGTTGGTTTGGTAATTTAAAAAATTATTTTAGATGATTCAAGGTATTATATTGAATGTAAGTTGTTGTTTTTTACTATTTCACTTTTTCTTTATTATTATTATTATTATTATTATTATTATTATTATTATTATTATTATATCCACCTTCTATAATATTTAATCTAATTACACTCTTTTTTATTATTTTTTAAAATATATACCGATCTCCTTTCTTTTTTTTTTTTTAAGGAGAAATGAATATATGTTTAAAACAAAGGGGCAATGGAAACATAATTCCCGTAAGTATCAAACGAAGTGAGCAATCTCTATCTTTCGTCATCATTACATCTTTGACAATAAAAACAGAAGCGGGTGAAATCTATCATTTTATCACAATTGGATGCACTACAAGTTATTTGCTACAAGGACGAATCCAAGTGGAGATTAATTTTGGTCTGTAGCTTGTCAAGCTGATTAATTCGGATTATATTGAGACTATTTTTAAAGGAGTTATAATGTGTAGTAGAGGTTATCATCGATTGGATAATGGTAATTAAGACTATTTTTTAATTTGATCGTTCTTAACTAAAAAATATATTTTTTTCAACCGACTGAATCCGATTACATAATATTAATCAAATTTAATTAATAAATTAGGTTTCGGTCAGTTTAAAATATAAAAAAATTCAAAAATACCTCAATAAATTTATTTAATGGTTGAAATTAATTTATAAACATATGTTAATATTATAAATCCATTAATATAACTATGACAAGAAGTAATTAAGTATTAAATTATAAAAATGATCAATAAAATTTTAAATATGAATTTTTTTAAAAAAATTAATATAAATTTTAATTAATATTAATTAAGTTCAATTAATTGTAGTTAAAAATTTATACCTGCAATTAACCAACCATCTAAAATTTATAAATTTTTTCTTCCGTTTTTAATTGATAATAATGCATTAACCATTTTTAACCAACTAATTTTGAGTTGGTCGGTTAGTTAAGAGTGGGTTAAAATTTTTTTATCACCCTAAATGTGTAGTAATGGCTCCCAAGAGGCCTTTTTGTAGTGTTTCTATACTAAATTTTCTTATTTTTGATAAGTTGTGATAATGGCTTCTAATGGGCCTACATCTAATATTTTCTTGTTATGGATCCAGACTTTGTGAGAAAATTTTCACTAAACTTCTTTCAAACATTGAGGGAGTTTTGTTTAGAGTTCATTGAGTTATTTACTTGATTATCGAAGAAATTCTCCTCGGGTTGAAAGATTATATTTTGGACTTAGTGTAAGAAGATTTTTTATAATCTTTTATCTTATGCATCAATTTGGATGGTGAAAAAGTTGCCCCCAAGCTTCATTTTTTACTTATTTACTTTATTGTAAAAGGGGTTCCACTCAAGCTTTAAGAGTTGAAAGAGTTTCATTTAGGATTATAAGAATAATGGACTAATTTGTTATCGAGAGAGTTTCATCCACTTTTATTAAATTATTTACTCCATTATTGAGGGAGTTCCGTTCAGACTTTAAGCTAGAGAATTTTTTTGCGGATTTTTATATTATAAAATCATAATTAATTTATTTAATTTTTAAAATATTATTTTCTATATAACTTTCTTTACTTTAATTTAATTAGTTGGTGATCACCACGAAATCTTAGGCAAAGTTTGTAATATTTCAAAATGAATTTAAATTTATATATAGTTCGAAAGTAGGATATACTTGTCGTGTGAGTTCTTCTTTCCTTCCTATATGAGCCTATGTATGGCAACTAACACTCTGTAAAAAGAAAACAATAAATTAAATTTAAAAATTTTGAATTAATTTATAATAACAAGTCACATAACCTGAATGGATAGAAGTAATATTTGAAGAAGTGTCTTATTCCTTTTTTGAACACCATCGAACACAATTTAAAACACAAATTAACTTTAAAAGTGATTAATAAAAATAATTAATAATAATTTTTTACTTTCTCTTCCTTAAAATTTTGGATAATCATGGTGGATATGTAACTATGTCAAAGTATAAATGATGGATTTTTTAAACTAAATGTCAAGAATAAAATTACCTATCATGTCATTGTTTAATTTTAACTCCCATATTGTTAGCTAAAATGCAAGTCATAAAAATGTTGATTATAGCTTTCTAGTGTGTATGGTGACAATTTTATCATATAATATAGTTATGATATGCATATAATATTTTTAAGTCATTTGAAATATGAAAGAAAAGCAAGTATATGTACCTGCTTTCTCAATTTTTAAGGCAGATAAAAAAAATATCTCCTGCTTAATAATCCCATACATTTTTTTCAACTATTTTGATGACATCGCAGAAGCACTTACGAAGGATTTCCAAAATCTTTGTAAGCATCAATGCATCTCCATGATCTGTGGGACTTTGGATATTTCGTCCCCTTGCATTCAAGAAGTAACAATGTACTAACATAGCATTATGTAAATAAAACATGTCTACTTCGCAACAAATTGTAGCAATAAACATGTCATGCTAAACGAATTATGTCCATATAGTTGAATTTTTCATTAAGCTTTAACTTGTAAACAACTTATTTTTTGGTTGGTCCTCATCTATAAGTGAGAGATATAATTTTGACATGATGTGAATATCAAAAATCAATAAACTAACCTACGTGGGTTAATGGGATATATATTAACATTGTAGGCTAATATGTGAAGCTAATAATATGAATTACGGATATTTCTCCTTTATGATCAAAGGCAACTTCATGTGTGGCTTGTGATTTTAAAAATTAAGACATCCCAACCAAAATGGCAATTTGACCGCCCGCACTCAAATTTGAAAAATAATTTATTAATCACTTGCATGGTAAAAAATATTTACCTCAATGCTTAAATCTTTTTTTTTAAAAAAAATAGTGATCATGGGAAGGGCAGTCCTGTGACCAAGCAATTACATGGGCCACCTCCTATGATTATATATCTTTTCTGCCAGCGCAACATTATTTTTTTTAATTTTTCTTATTTATAATATATTTTCCTAATTATTGTTTATTTATAATTTTAACTTAAATTATATTTAATTTAATTTTATACAATTTGAATGTTACTTTGATAGTAATCATTCAAGATTTTAAATAATAATTAATAATTATATTAATTTTCAAAATACCAGATTTTTATTTTTTCTCTTGTAAATATATTAGATGGAAGATTGAAATTATAAATTTAAATTGTAAACCATATTTTATTATAATCTGATGTGTATATTTGAAAAAATATTTAATTAAACACGAAATTAGAATATAACTTGTATCATGAAAATAAATATTTTATTAGTAAACCATGTTAGTTCATAAGTCCATAATGTGATACAATTAAATATATAAAAAAATTAATTATACAAAAATAATGTGATGAAGAGGGACCCTGTGATCAACTAGGCACACAGGCTCCTATGATCAGAGTAAGAAGTTTTTTAATTCATTTAACTTCAACCGATTTTTTTTAATTGATACATTTTATACTTTATTTTATTTATTTGGACCCAAAAATTTTAAAAATATAAACATATTTTTAATTTATTACTTTTTTTACTTTATATTTAATCTTCACTTAATATATATTTGATTAAATTTTTGAAATTTTAGATTTTTTATACTAATTATTCAAAGTTTTAAATAATAATCAACTATATTATTATCTCTCATTATATTGTATAATATATGTAATATAATAAAATCGGTATAAGGAAAACTTTTTTATTGTGCAGTATAAGGAAAATTTATTTTCCTAAGGTAAGTGTTACGATCAAAAAGCCGACCTTTATAAATTATAATGTTGCAATTCACATGTAAAAATAAAAAAAATCACTTGATAAAATAATTAATTAATTAGTGTAGCGGAATATTAAGTAATAGTTTAATAAAATTCAATGTGTGAAGTTCAAATTCCTAAAATTAAACGGTGCTAAATTTAATAATATAATTTACCATAATTACCTCTAGATGAGTAATTGACACCATTTCTCATAATTACATATGAGCATATATTTAAAATTATACCATAATGATCAGTATTTTAGAATGCTCAATTGAATTTCAAATAACAATATAATGAATGGAATGAATTCAATAATGTGATTTGAGTTAATGAAGAAAAGTGACATATATAATTATCAAAATGTATAATTTATCTCCAAAAGTGGATAATATGGTTAATGTAGTATGAGAAATTACTAAATCTAAAGTAAAATTGTTATGAATCAATTAAATAAAAAATTGAATAAAACACTATATTACAATAATGAAATACTCAATCACCAAAATAGTGGCTCTCAGTCCCACATTGAGGGTATCGCTTTGCTCATTGTAGTCGTTGAGCTAGAGGTTGATGCTGTTCTTTTTCATCGTTATCCTCATCATCGTTTGCGTGAGTAAAGCGAGTTTGACCCCTAGAGAGTGAAGAGTTTAAGTCCTAAAGGGATGATTGAAATGGTGGAATAAGGTTTCCCAGTTTAAAAAACCCTTAATGTTGCTGCTCCATAGATCCATTGGCGTACTCAGTAGTGAATACAAATTGGTAATCAAATAATTTCATTAGAGAACCAAGGACTTGCTGAGCTGATTGTGATGGCAATGGGGTGAAGAACGATGATTGTGGAGCATCGTAGGGATTCTGTGGGGGTAATGGCATGCTGTGAGATAGGCCAGCATTTCCACCTGTAAAGAATTGTGATAATGGAGTATAAGTTGATAGTCCCGCAACTCCTATATCAATATGCATCGATGGAGGAGTGAAAGGATTAGGGACACCTACTTGCGTCGTTGATGGATGAGCATAAGATATACTTTCATTGTTGTCCCCTTCCTCAAGCAAAATCAGATCCCTAAAAGACATGAAGCCGTGGGATCTCTTACCACGTCTAGACTCAGGAATAGGTGGTCTTGGTAATTCATCAGCAGGATAAGCAAGCTAGGCAGCAGTTATGTCTCGATGCTATCCTAGTGTGTGTAGCATGAGGCAACATTCCCGATCCACGATTTCCCTAAACTGACTGTATGATTATAAAGGGAAATCCTCCACACTAAGCTTATGTAGTCTCTCAGTTATATCAGCCTACAAAGAAGTACATTTGATACAATTAATACATATTATATCTTGAAGACATCATAAAGAAAAGTGTGAACATCGTTAGTTACCACAAATTCTAGACCATCGCTAGATGGATGGATTCATCATCTGGTATGTCTCTAGTACCATGTCATGTAACCCTAGTCATGATGGAGAGCATCTGTCTTTATCTCAGTAAACAAAAATGTATTGCATCATGCATTCTAAGCACTAATGAATATCAGTTGCTCATGCTGCCAGCCTTTTAATGTTTTGCCTCGAAGCTATAAGGACCGAGGTTAAATGGTTCCTGCGAGATTGGCTACCTTCTTCCAAACTATTGGAGCGCACAATCTGCATGGTGCCATTCCACGATATGGAAGCAAATGATGGGGATTGTTGCCAGTCATATGTCAAGCGAGGTCAAGCAATACCCCGGTATAAGCTGTCGTACATTGAGAATGTTATAAGAGCACCAAATAATTTAAATTATAAAGAAATATAATATAAATAAGCATATCACTAAATCTGATCCTGGCATAATTAAACATAAAAAAGCAATGCTTCCAACATCATCATCCCTCATCTGATCAAGCCATACTCTATATTAGCATAGAGTCGTCGATGACGCTTGAGGAGGTAGGCTAGTGTTCTTCCACCTTTCGAGAAATACATATTGTGGATTAATTGTTCAAGTATTTTAAGCAGTTGTAATAGATGCAATATAAAAATCATGTATGATCCATAACTAAAGCCCAATGGTGAAAATAAGGGGTAGATGTCTAGCCGAGGATCAGGATATCATGGTCTCACCGGCGTTAGAGTAGGGAATCGATCCCATGCCTATAGATGTAATAAGTGCAGACATCCACCAATATTAATCTCATCACATTTTGTGGCATACACAACTCTCTATACAAGTATGTTAGAACTGTCGATCCCCAACTGTACTGACTTGCATCTGTAAAGTTTTCTAGCAATGGCAAGTATATCAGTAGCATTCTATGACCTAAAGTGTCAGGCATAAGGCAACCGCCAATAAGTCGCAGGATGTAGGCACGTGTAAAGCGCTATATTTGTTCATCATCGGCATCATCTGGTAGATATCTAAAGTTAGCTACTAACCAAGTGATGCTTAGGCGTTGATCTTATAAACATTCATCGAGCAGTCTTACCCTAAGTAAATATTCGCACACCCCTGGTCAATCAAGATCGGTTCTACCAAATACAGGGACGCCTTCACAAGGCAAACCTAACTGGATGGAAACACCCTATAACGTAATGGTGCACTCCCTGGCGGTGGTGTGAAAAGTATGTGTCTCGGGACGCAATCCTTTAACTAGGGCAGACACCATGGCTACATTGAAATCAAAACGTCCAAACTGGCTGGCGCTATAGAAGCTTGCTCGTTACAGATAAGGCATAATTGCAATTGGTGGATCAAATAGCCGGTCTATGTAGGTAACACGTCGTAACTTCAAGATTCGATTTGCCTTTTACCATCCATAAAGAAAATAGTTAGGAGATTTATAACAAAGCAATTTCTATTAAGGGAATGGAATTACTTAACCTTGCCACACGACTTGTGAAATGTATCTAGATTGTAAGTATAATAAAGACTCATCATTAGGCCCAAGGGTCACAACACGATATAGATTGGCCATTACAATCGAGAGTTATGAACTATATCGAACTGTATGATTTTAGTCAAATGCACAACCCTAAATTTATGCAAGTATTAAACATAATATATTATTTAGATACAACATGTTATCTAACTTGAGCCAATATGTCAACAAACTAAACTTAGTCCGGAGCGAGTGTGTAGTAATATCTTGAAGGATAGGCTTTCCATTGTAATTTCTGGGGCTAGGGGTGTCACCCGAGGTTTCGTTGGCTAGACAAACAAGTTGTGCGAGTGTGCCTAGTTTACCGGTATAACCTACACCTGTTTGGTTCTGATAGATTTTCCTTCCAATTCATTTCATTTCTTATATATGTGGAACGATGATAGCCACCAAGATGCATTTGCTCAGGATCCGGTACAAATATTGATCCATTCAATGGAAGCCAATGCTCCATACCACCGATTAGTCGAAACTCATAACTATAGGCCTTCAGCATTGTCTTTAGTCGGAATACAGAATTGACAAACTGTAATGGATCCAACACGACCTTCACACATGCTACAAACAATATAGGCAGGGCCAATACTCTACTTGAAATTTACTATAATTACATGTTTGCTGGCCTAAGCTAACCTTACATGTTCAACTAAACTGTTTCCATGTCAGGTCATATGGCTCTTCCACCTCGAAAGCTGATATTAGGTGGTCAAAGCGACGGGCATGATAAGTAGACGCTTTCCGAGTGCACTATTGAAACTTTTTTCGTATGTCTTCACTAAGCACCTCTCCTATTTATAACTGTGCTGCGATGGTCTCTGCTCTGTTGACAAAGTATGCATTTATTCTCTATAACGTAGCTTTGACCAGCCCGATAATCGATAAATGTTTAACCTTTTTAAATATGTTATTGATACACTTGGTTAAGTTTATTGTCATATGCCTCCATTGTCGACCTCTCTTATCATAAGCACGGTTCCATCGACTTTTTAAGATATTATCGATCCAATCAATAGCTCTTGGTTGCAATTGGCACAATTTATCCAGCTTACAATCTATAACATATTGCTCATATTGATAACCTATACCAAAGATCGCTATCATTGAGTAAATAATAATCATGATAGGCAATAACAATTAAGGATACTAGCATCAGTAATATGCACCAATGTTAGTAAATATCTTCTTCAGCCACGTCATCCTAAAAGTTAAGTTGAAATTGCTAGCGATGTATCGAAGACAGAACACATGATAACCATAAGGGGATTGCCACCCTAAGCATGGGTTTGCGACAATAGCTAGTATTCTAATATGCCTATCTGATATCAAGTAAATATCCTGTCTATTTTTAACAATATGCTGTCAAACATTTGATAAGAATGAAGCTCATGTCTCACAAGTTTCTCCCTCTACCACAGTAAATGCAAAAGGGACGACTTTTCTGTCGCCATCCTATGACGTCACCATTAGTAAAACCCTTTTGTACTTTCCATACAAAAAAGTGTCATCCACTTGGACTATTAATTTCAAATGGATAAACGACTTGATGCATGGCTTAAAAGTACACAACACTCAATGGAACAATGCAACTGGCTTATCTACAGAACTACTTGGCAGGCATTCCCTAATAACAAGCTTAAAGTAAGACCTAAGATTGAAGAGACATACTGCTGTTAACCATTTAGATAATATAGACTATGAATTCTCCCAATTCCCAAGTGCAAGAGCGATGGTTCACTGTTTGCCCTTCCACGCCTTCCTATAGGATACAAAGTATTCAAAAATATCGTGGATTCGATCAATGACTTCTCGGATGGACACACTTGGATTTTCGGTCATCATGGCCATAATGTATGATGAAATGATATCTATGTCTAATTTTGGATGATCTCAAAAAAGAGAAGCAGATACACATGTGTGAGGCCCATTGTATTTTAATATCTGCCAGTGATCCTCTCCCAGCTTATGGTAGGCTCTAACCCTTTAGTTACACTGTACACCATAGTGAGAACATCGATATTCTTCATACTTGGTCGAGAAGTAGTTTACGCAAAATGTGTGGTAAGTTCAAATCAAGTATATCTTCATTACGCAGCAAAACGCCTTGTGGTTCATATATCACAAACTCACATATAGCTCCTAGTTGTTATTTATATTTATGTTATCTATTGCTTTAGGGTAATCATGACTAAAAGTAGTATCTACATTTAGTCGTGAAAAAAAGGCACTAGCCGATTCCATGTACCGGCTGTCAGGTGTTGTTGGGAGTGTATTAGTGACGTCTTTTCCATTGTTATTGTTATCGTCACTGTCACCATCATCATTACCACCAAACCCTTTAGGAACATCGTCATGTACATTTTCCTCTTCAAATTCATCCATGATGTCCTTTGTTTCCTTTGGGGATAAGGGGAAGTGAGATAAGCCATAGTTCTACTGAGAAAAATATGGCTCTGGAGCATAATCAATAGTAGGGCTATGATACTGCTGACCATAATCAATTTGCCTGTTAATTGGTTCTATGCTAGCCAGGTACGGGTTGTAATATGAGGGTCCTTCATTAGCGTCGTTTTGTTGGCTGGTGGATGGTAGTATGAATAGAGCACTCACACCAACTGGCTGACTTGCTATGTTTAAATCAAATCACACTATTGCGATATGTGCATACACTTTTGGACAGGATAGTTAAGTAAGAAACCTCACATTCACTTTTCATATCCATTGAATATCATCATTGTCTTCCAACTCATACGCCTTATACTATGTTAGATTTAGTAAGAGCGGATGTCTGTATATTAACTCGATTACGACTTGATTTTCATTAAACTGTAACTTTTGCCCAATTATGTTTTTTAGCGCATCCAAGGTTATGTTTAATTTGATTCTTATTACTTTGACCTGATGGCATTTAAACGTATCGCCTTGATCCGATTCATAAATTTTTTCATTCGCATAAATATAAATATTTTCATCTCTAAAACTCATTCTAATTCCCACCATAGTTAGTTTCAAGTGTCATCTCCAGAAATAAATTTAATAATCATTGAAATATGTATCATAATTACAAAGACAACTATAGGTAACTATTATTAGGTAATTAATCGTAATTATTTAATTATTGTTAATTAATAAACTAATTATTTCACATGTCAATCCTACCTATTTACCTGCACATATATTACTTATATGCACTTAAATTTTGTAGTTCAATATTTGATTAACCTCTTACAATGCTACATTCAAACACATGTGTACATTTTTTTACCTAGAAGACCTTCGAATTTCTCCACTTTCATAAGTTTTTTATACAGTAGAAAAATTAATTATTTCTAAGTTTTAGGAAGAGATAAATTTAAACATACTTGATTATAGATAACTTGGATTTTTTCATTTGTATTTTTCTATTTAATGTTAGTAATAATAATAATGATTCATTGTTATAAAATATTCATATAAGTGAAAAAGAATACGCCTAAAAATAATACCTTACAATATAGGTGATTACATCAAAACAAATAACTAAGGTGATACCTATCATAATTAATATAATAAATTAATTAATAACTTATTACTTCAAAAATTTTATTTTAAAAATCAAATATTTCACCATTATAATAAATTAATGAATATTCACAATAGAATTCTAACTATCGTTGTTACAAAAGATAATAGGAAAATAATTAAAAAAATTAAATAATAATAGTTAAAAATTATTAGCAATTAAATTTTATTATTAAATTAATAATTTTAGTAAATATATAGTGTTCAATAAACCAAAAAATTTAATTATATTAATAAAAAATTTAGCAGAAATATTATTAATATAAAGTCAATGAAATAGAAAATACAATTAATAACAATTAGCTTAAAATTATTTTATTCTTATTGATTATAATATAGTTAATTAATATTTAAATACTAAAATAATTTTAATTATATCTTAATAATACTATTAATATTAACCTAATAGATTGATAATACCTCTGAATATTATTTAATATTAAATATATATCAAATATTATAAAAATATTTTATTATATCAATAACTTTATATTTATTTTTATATTTATTATTTTTAATTTTATAATATTTTTGATTCATTAATGTTTAGTAATATTAATAATTTATTTTTTATTATTATAGTTCGTTATTAAACTAAAATTAATAATTAATATCATTAGGATAATATTAATTACTATTTATTTTTTGGAACCCTAGATTTACATTAATTAGTAGTGTTTAGGTTAAGAATAATATAATTATAAAGAAGAAATTAAAAAAATTAAAATATTACAAAAGGTATAAAACCTTGGTAAGTATATTAATTAATTCATGTTAGTCAAATTCAAGGTAATATTGTACACTTTCAATATTTTCTTCCTTACTTTTAGGCAAACACTTACATTATTTCAATTATTTCTAAATTACCTTAATACATCTATGTAATATCTATCTTACTTATATAATTATTTATTCTTGTGCAAAATAATTTTATAAAAGTTTATTTTATTATAAATAAAATTAATAATATACTCAAATATTTTAATAATAAAAATAATTTAAGTAATATAAGCATATTAAAATAAGGACTACTTTAGAATTTTGTGTATTATAATATTATTTTAAAGGACAATAAATTATAGATAATATTATACACTTTTAATATTTTCTTCCTTACTTTTGGCCTAAACCTTGCATTATTTCAATTATTTGTTAAATACCTTTACTTATCCGTGCAGTATTTGTCTTAATTATATAATTATTTTCTTAATCAAAATAATTTTATAAAATTTAATTTTATTATAAATAAAAATTAATAATATACTCAGATATTGTAATAATAAAAAATTAGAATAATATAAGCATATTAAAATAAGGACTACTTCAGCATTTTTTATTTTATAATATTATTTTAAAGATTATTTCGTTAAGGATAATAATGTATACTTTTAATATTTTTTTCTTTACTTTTAGGCAAGCACCTACATTATTTCAATTATTTCTACATTATCTTAACTTATCTGTGTAATATTGGTCTTAATTATATGATTATTTATTCTTAAGAAAAATAAAATTACATATATTTCAATATTTATTCTTGATTAAATTAAGATTTATGGTTTGTAAAAAAATTTTAAAAATATCAAAGTATAACATTCTATCTTCAACTAATATTTCTTAATAATTTATTATTAATAAATCTTATTATTTTTTCAAACATCTGTTAGTATTTAGGTTGTTTATTTTCTTTTTTAATAATGCCTAACCTACAAACATAGTAATTAAAATCATAATGATTTACATAATATGCATAATCTAGTCAGACTAGAAGTATAATAATATACTCAAATATCAAAAAAATAAAAAAAGTTAACTAATATAAGCATATTAAAATAATACACACAAGCATAATAATAAAATAATATTAAAATAATTTAAATACCATAACATACAGATCACGTTAATTAATTCAAATATAGTCGTAAAATATATGATCAAATGAAATAATAACAATCTAATTACAATGCCTATTAATAATGTCAATTATAATGAGGAAATGCTTGTAAAAAATATTATACTAAATATTTATTATAATTTCATATAACTTGAAAATATTAAATAATACTAAAATTAATAGATTATATTTTTTAAAATAATCCTACTTATAAAACGAGCTTTCCAAATAATGCAACTGCTGTTGAAGATCTTATTTTGAGTTGCTGATAGATTAGGATTGTTGTTGGAGAGAAGGTGTTTTAGAGAAGGGGTGCTCGGGAGGAGAAATCTTTACTGCATAAGGGTGTGAAGGGCTGTTAGGGAGGGGGTTTTTGTAGGGCGTGTGGCTAGTTACGGGGGAATAATGTCGTGACATGTGGCAGATAAGGGGAGGCTTGGTCGATCACGGGGGAACACGCACTTGCCATGTGGCAGCTTAGGGGAGCTTTGGGACACGTGGCAATTTGGGGGAGTTTTTGGCAGGCGGATCACGGGATGGGTCTTGCCATGATCAAGCTACACTGATCATGGCCTGATTATCCTCGTAACCCAAGTTTTTTTTTAAAAAAAAGAAAAATTTAAGCATCTAGGTAAAAACTTTTGTGTTGCATTTTAGTAAAAAATTTGATAAAACCAAGCATAACGGTTAAAAAACCCAACCAAAATGCTCAAGTCACTAACTTCTATAAGGCCGTGGGCCCATGCATGGCTCGTATGGTTTTAGGAGGGCTTAAACTCATGTATTTGGTGCTTGTCCCTCGTTCGTATAACCATAGGTATATGGCTAAGGAAAGTGATTCTGAAGTGGAAGGATTATGAAGATGCATCTTTAAATGAGAATTAAAACAATATAATTTTCATCTTTGACTATTATACCGCAAATCAAAATTAAGGAATAAGATTATATGGCAGCTGGTGTATAATAAGTGTATAGAGGGGTGAGTTTGGAGTAAACAAACCTTGATTTGTATATAGTGTTGGTGAGATGTCCCTTCGCATTTTTTTAAAACATAATTTATCTTGTAAAGTGTGTCTATACAAAGTATCTCTAGTGGACTCTTGCACGCTCGAGAATTCTTACCATTGTGAGGTATTGTCCTGGTTATTGCTACTGTCAAACTGCTTGAAGATTTTCGAGGGGGGTTCTAATTTGTACTTTTGTTGTTTTAAATCCCAAGAAGGTAAGAGAATCAAATTTTTTAAGGGATTGCTTGGTTGCGTACATGAAATTGTACTACATGAAGGGCAGAACCTTCAATAAAAAGAGGAGTGGATTCTTTAAACAGTGGATCTTTCTATTTTAAAAATTGATACCATGTTGGTATATGATAGTTGGGGTGATGAAGAGAGTCTTTTCTAGTCCCAAATTTTGCTATGTGCCAATCTGCAATGTAGTGTCCTGGACTGTTATAATTTATGGGTTTGTGCAGGAGAATGGTTCTACTTTTGCATTGAAGTTTTTCAATGTAAGAGTTATGGAAACAAAGATAGAGAACTATATATTTACTAGTGTACTTGGTGTTTGCATGAAGCCAGCGACGATTGCAGAGGGAACCTTACTTCACTTTTTGATATTATAATTAGGATTCTACTTAGGTTGAAATGTTTGGGCGGCTTTGATGTCCATGTATGTCGAAATAGGTGCATTTAAATTTAAGATTTAGCAAAGCATAACTTTAATTGTGTATCTTGATTTTTGAAGAGGCTCATCAAATTGGTGATTTGAGTTCTTCAAAGTTTCACTTGTGTTGATCTCCAACTTTGCACTGGAAGATCATTGCAAAAGACTTTAGTTTCTATTGTTGCTCGAGAATAGCCAAGATTCATATGCTGCGAATAATGAAAAATTGAGTTTCCAATCTCGTCTGGATGTGAAATTTATTCTGCATTGCTGATGAACCGCTCAGACTCGAGCAGGGCATTTGGGCTTGAGTGTGGAGTTCAATGGTTTTCAATGGCATTTTCGGTGCGACCATTAAACAAGAGAACAGTAGTAGCCCACTTGTTACCAAACCTTGCATGCGCTCTGATGATATTTTCGTTCTCCTTGGGAGTGAAAGGCATGCACTGCATCTCCGAGCAGAGCTGGATATACCATCACAAACGACAGGGCTTGCAGAATTGACCGAAAATGGATTTGTTGATAAGAGACCAGTGTCTAGGGTCGTGATTTTGAAAACCTTGAAAGAGTACTGCATAATAGAGTTTTGAATATGAAATTAATGATAGTTTTTCGACCAGTCTTTCTGGTTGATATCTTCAGAGCCTTGTGCTTCTTTCTGGTGGTCTCTGATGATGAGACCGTCTCCCATGGTCGATTCCTACAAAGAATCACCGGAGTCACTTCTCATCGAAAACTGGGACCAGGTGAGCGACATCCTTCTCCAGCTCACAGCTAATGAAGCCGAGGTTTCATTAGATGGATACGAATTTTAGATCCAGAAATGCCTCTTCTCCGATTGCTACTATCAGAATTTTTGAATTGAAAAAACCTGTTCTTCGATTGCAACTGTTAGATTGAAGAAATTTTCATGGATTCCCTTTTGAGAATCTCCCAAATCGGAACAGTGATGCTTCTGCTAATTCCACGAGTGAAGGTCCCTATCAAAGGGATCCTCAAATCCCAAAAATCATCCTCCCTGAATGCTAGTATCAGAGAACTTCGAAAAAATTTAGTGTTAATTTAGTATTACACTAAGTTGGATTAAGAATTTCGGTCCAAGTCTAGTCAAATAATAACAACCTTTAGGCTGTGTCCTTATGTTATGAGAACCCCCAATTGTAGGTTCCAGAAATTCGCAATAGATTTTTACGGTATTCAAAATCATTCGAGAGAAATTTGAGTTTAATTCTAATCAAACGCTAGAGTTGGTTAAAAAAGGATATCTTTAGAGTGTGAGGACAGGCTAAATTTGCTCCTTAGTTTATTCAAGTAAAAAGAGTCCAATTAAATATTTGTTATTGCATACTATATATACAAAATTATCACTACTACAAAAAGAAAAATTGATTGATGTCGAGTATTTAAAGGATTATATGCCAAAAATCGATCGACATTTAAATAAGCATTATTTTATATCTAGTTTTAACCTCAATTTTGATACTGTCATAAACTATAACAATAACATTTGTATATAAAAAATAACTGACATCCTTTATTTTTTTGTCATCATAGGAAATAATATTAAACACTTTTTGTTTTCAAAAAAATTAATGTTCAAATACCATAATATTATGATGGTTTATTTTAATAACTAATGTGATATGCACACCTACTAAACTAACCCATCCCTCTATTACTCATTCCCTCATCCCAAATTCTAATTTCATCCTTCTATTCCTCGTTCCCCTGTTCGTCTTATTTTCCCTATATTCCTAATTATAAATAAAAACTAACATTTTATATAACTTTATATACGATATATTAACAAGAGGTGAGTGCTTCACTAAATTAGTCTTAATATTCATTGCTTAATATGTGAGATTTACACTCATTAAAAAAGCTTCTCAAATACAATACTTATAGATACAATGAGCATTCATAAGAAAAAAAATTAGTGTATGATATTACACATTTTCATGTGAATAAATAGTAAATAATACTACAAAATATCAAAGAAGATGAATAAAATAAAATTTTCTTACTTGTATAAACTTATAAAAGTTATATCAAAATGATAGATAATAATATAGGATCAATTAAAGAAATAGGAACTAGAAACTGGAAACTAGTAAACTATAAGAACAAATATAAAAAGCAAACAAATTCTTATATTTATATTCTATGTTTTTCCAATAAGTGTTGAACCTCACATATTTAGTCATAGGTTAATAAAGCTTCAATCCTACAAAATAATTAGTAGGAAAAAATACAAAAGTGAAGAGAAACATTTTAAAGTTAGAAGGAGAACATACCTCATTAGATAGAAAATCAGTTTACAGTTAAAACAGTTTTGTAATGAAATTTATAAATGATGTCATCCTTTATTCTTTTTATTTTTAACTTATGCCAGGCTATAACCTTTTTGTTTTCAATTCGCACCCAGTGTTTAAGTTTCCATATTGGTTACTACCAACCTAACATCTAAAGTTACCTCAATTACAATACATTAGATATTAAGTGTCAATAAATAACAAAAAACAATGTCACTTTTATATGATAATGTCATCCTATCTACTAATGTAATTTTCTATCTTTTTTAATGACAATCCCTATGGTTAATTCCATCTTACTAAAGGAATTTGGGAATGAGATCCTTTATTGTAGTGTTTACTTATTTTACAATACTATAGATTACCATTTTAATGTCAATTATTTTAAGGCTTTAGCATTAGTTCCTACCTAACATATATAAAGGCAACGTTATACATCTGATGTATTTAACATCGATTTTGAATTGATGTGAAATATAAGTAGCAATGTCAGCATATAACCAACATAATTATTATAATTAACAGATGTGGAATATAAACTATGTCATCAATTTTTTAGTTAAGAAACCAATGTATTTTCTTTTAAAAATATTTTATTTTTTTACATTTCAAGTTAATTTTTAGTAAAAATAAAATGAAATGTTTACATAATAATTTTTTAAATATTGATTCTTTAAATTATCGTTAGCATATTTACAGTAAAATTTGAATAAAATCAAAATCCTATTGAAATTATATACTTTAAGTTAAAAATTTTAAAAGGCTATAATTTCACACTCGGTTGTTCATTTTCCTTACTAAAATTGCAAAAAAATAGCCATGTTCATAGACCTTTTTAACTCTTTCTTCATCTCTCATCATTGTTAGCTAGTTTTAGATTTTCTTGCAATATCTTTTCAAATATATAACAGACATATAAAACTCAAATACAACCTGAGAAGTTATATAAAAGAAATACAAATAAAAATCTTTAAAAAAAACTTATACAATAAGCATTTCTCATCATTGTTTGGCTACTTTTGATCTCTATTGCAAAATTTTGTTAAACATATAATAAGCATCTAAAACTCAAAAACTACCACAAAAATTATGCAAAGAAAACATAAATAAAAATCTCTTGAAATACTTGTGCAATAATTCAAAGAAATGGAAATGATATAGATACGATAAATAAAAGTAAGAAAAATAATTTTTATATTTAGAACCCACTTCATGCTTGATACTAATTGAAAGAGCATTAGTAATTCATTGACTTGTAGTAAAAGATGGAGTGAAATCTAATGTTTTGTTGAAAGAGCTGGATGGAAATGAAGATTAAGTTTAGAAGTTTGAAAATAAAAAAAAGAAGAAGAAGATTGAGAGTGATAATAAAGAAAAAAAAATAAAATTTGCTTTATTTTACAGCTAAAAAAATGGCAATGCTCATATGTCATTAGACATCGGTTATTTCATAAATTGACATTTAAAGTTTTACAGGAAGAAAATATAATCATTTTTTAAAAAAATTGATGTTTAAAGTGTCCTTGTACTTTCAAAAGTAATATTATTCACATAACTTTAGATATTAGTTATTTTATAAACTAACATCTAAAATCTCATAAAAAAAAAGAAAAGATGACATTTTTTAAGAACCAATGTCTAAAGTATCCTTATATTTTAAAAAATTAGCACCGTTCACATAATTTTAAATATTATTTATTTTATGAATCGTTATTATTTTAAGAGCTAATATCTAAAGTGTCCTCATATTTTCAAAAATGACACCACTCAAATAACTTTAAATATTGGCTATCAACATCTAAAGTCTTGCAAAAAGAAAAAAAAATAATTTTTTTAAGAATTGACATCTAAAGTATTCTCATATTTTCAAAAATAGCACATATGACTTTAGATGTCAATTATATTTAGAACTATTATCTAAAGTCTTGCAAAAAAAAGCCATTTTTTTAAGAAATAACATCTAAAGTGTCTTAATATTTTTAAAAATGATACCACTCATATGACTTTTGATGTCTTTTATGAATCGATGTCTAAAGTCTTGTAGGAAGGACAGATAATGATTTTTTTTAAGAATCGATATTCAAAGTGTCCTCGTATTTCTTTAGATGTTGCTTTTTTATTTAAACTAACATAATAAGTTATACTTATTTATAAAAATGTCACTGTATTATTATATATGTTAGTTTTTACTTTAACTAATATTGATATGATAATGTTAAAAGGTAAATGTGTAGTAATGTTAGTCTCAAAGGTCTTCTAAAGACTATTGATACAAGAGAAACAAATAAGTAGTATTCATGGTATTCAGGTAGCTATAGCTTGTTAACCAGTTTCTCATTTAATATTTATTGATAATGTGATCATATTTTAAAGGGCAAGTAGGGCTGAGGCTCAAAAGTTAAAATAATGTATTCTTCAATACAAGGCATGGTCTAGCTAAGAGGTACACTTTCATAAGTTGGGAATTTTTTTCTCACCAAACACTTTTAGGAGGATTAGAAAAGAGATTTAGGATTTTTTTTTAATTTAACTTCAATTAATCTAAAGGCTAAATATCTGGGCATACCATTGTTTTTACATTTCATAAAATACAAGAATTTCCATTTTCTCATAAAGAAGGCATAATGAAGGTTAAAATGGTTGGAAACATTGAACTTTATCTTAGGTAGGGCAAGCAACACTAATGATGTTGGTAGTTAAAAGTATCCTAACTTATTTAATGTCTAAGCTAAAAATTCCTAAAGTAATTTGTCGTACATTGGATTCTCAAGTTGATCAATTTTGGTGAAAGGTTAAGGTAGATAAAATGCATTATTTTGTTCCAATTGCATAGGATATATTATGTATACCAAGAAGTTAAGAAGTATGGGATTTAAAATTTTCAAAGAAATTAATTTATCCTTACTAACTAAGATTGTGTGTTAGTTAGTGAATGGGATGGATAAGATTTGGGTCAATAATTATCCAAAAAATATTTACAAAGAAGCTCACTATTATTTAATTTATTTATCTACTACAATGGCACTAGTTGGATTTGTACCATCTTTGCATAATATAGGTTATGGTAATAGTAATCACAGTAAGTTTCAATTCAACTTTATTACACAAAGCCAAGCTAACAGTGATGTAAATTAGTATAGCTTGGTTAATGTGGCATTAATGAATGTCTTGCAATCTAATCATGCCACATAGAATATGACAATAGTAGTTCTAACACAACTCTACTATCTAATGTTACACACAAATCTATTATTTTAGATACATAATGTCCATATAATGTGGACAATGTAACATCATAGTTGTGACATAATGTGTTAGCTAGAGCTACATCCCTTAATTATAAAGTATGTTTTATCATTAGAAGTGAATAATTCCATTTAATGGATGACCTACCTTGGCTACCATGTAGGCAAGTCTTTCAACCATCACTTAAACTAAGGTAGAAATACTATTACAGATTTGCCATTTAATGTCGCCCTACTTACACCAACTAAAGTGAAAATTGACATTTATAATAGCATAATGACATTTTTAAAAATAAGTATAACTTACCATGTTGGTTAGAATAACAAGTTGACATTATAAAACCTTCTTTTCTAATAGGAGATGGAAAGTTTGGCATAAGGAAATATAAAATAATGGTTATATGATAAACCAACATCTAAGACTGTTAATAGCTAATTATTAATTGTATTTATAAATATTGTGTTTTAGACATCAATTGTACTTGAAAATTGATGTTTAAAGGTTATTTACAACCAATTAATGTTTTTATTCATAATGTTATTGAAAATTATAAATATTATTTATATTTTAATGGTTTATTGATTTCAAATGCATTCTCGCATTCACAAGGTGAATACTTATAATGTCAATATTTCAAATAATTAACATTTAAAAGGTATGTCAATAAACTTAATATGAAAAATTTTATTTTTAAAACATCAATTATATGTTAATAATTAACATGAGATTTCTTGTATTGTTTATAAATTATGTCTATAATTTTTTTTATTTGACTATATTTTTCATTTAGATATTCACTCTATAATTTCTATTTCATTCTATTTTTCATTTAAGTTTTCACTCCATTTTTTATTTAGGTGGTATATGCAGACAATACATAATTGATGCTACTTGATCATTAACCATTGAAATGTGAGTCATTGCTCAATCATCAACTATATGGTTGTAAGGGACATAAAAGTAAAGGTTAGAAGAAAAATATAGTTTTGATAGATATGAAAGCAAGCAACTGAAAATAAAATATGGTTAACATGAATATGAAAGTAAAGGACTGAGGATGAAATAAGGTTTTAATAAACATGAAAGTAATAGACTACTTCGAAGATACTATAAAGACAATTAACATCACTTTTCTTTAAAATTATGGGATTAAAACTCCTACCTCTTTGAACCATATTTTTGTCCTTTGTAATAAAGACAATCATTATCACTTTTCTTCAAAGTAGTCTTAGTCATAAACATTATTTCTCCACAAGTGTCAATGACAAATTTTTTAAGTAAGAATGTGCAACATTGATTGGTGTATTTTCAAGATAAGAATATACTAATGAATTTGCAATTTTATTTTTAGTTATTATTTTGTAAACTAATAGATTTTAATTTAGGTTTACATAGTGATTATTCTAAAAATTATGGTGATAATTTAGTGTAATTTTTGTGTAAGTCATTGTTAAAAAAAATGTTAGTATTCATAAATTATATTTAAAAAATTTATAATTTTTTAAGCAATAATTTTTTAAGTAAAAATTTATATGAAGAGATATCTTACTTTTCACCTTTTCGAGCAATAATTTTTTAAGTAAAAATTTATAATTTATAGTTTTTAATCATTTGTTAATTTCTCATTAATCTTAACTAAAGTTTTTTGTTTATTGTAAATTATAGTTTCTCATTTTTTGAACAAATTATAAATTTTCATTTATTAGATTATTTAATCTATTGCAAAAATAATAATTTCAATGCTACCCACCTATCAATTTATAAAAAAATTTATTAAAATATAATGGAAATTTTTTAACATTAGTTTTTATTTAGTAATCAATGTTAAAAATTCTCTAATTAAATGAAGTTACTTTGTTATATGCATCAATTATTTCTTAGTAACTAATGTGTAAACTTAAAATAAGTAAAAACTAGGGTGCGAGATGAAAATAAAAAGAATGAAATCATGACACCATTTACAAATCTCATTGTGAATATCTTCCAACCCTAAAATGATTCTTTTTTTAATAAGGTATGCTCTCATTTTAATCTTAAAATGATTCTTTTGAATTTTATGTTTATACTCACTAATTATTTTATAAGATTGAAAATTTGTTAGCCTGTAGCCAAATATATGAGATTTAACACTTATTAGGAAAGCGCAAAATTTAAATGTAAAGATTTGTTTTACATTATATTTGTTTTTATAATTTAGTTTCTAATTTCATAATTAACTATATTTTGTTACCTTTCACTTTGATGTAACTTTTATAGGTTTGTACAAGTAACAAATATGATTTCATTCATTTTTGTTTGGTATTCAGTGTAATGTCATACATATAATTTCAATGAATATTGCTCATTGCATTTACAAGTATTAGATGTGCTTTTCTAGGGAGTTCTAACCTTACATGTTGAGCAATAAGTACTCCCAATGAAGCATTTATCTCTAATTGAGTTTATGTTTCATGATTTTTCAAATTTTTTTAGCTTAAAATTATTGAAATTGGGATAGAAATATTAATTTGGTTAGGATATAGGAAATATAGAAAATAAGAAGTACAAGAGGATAATAGGATGTTAAGGTTCATTAGGGTTAGATTGAGGGTAGAGAAATGACATGCCATGTTAGTTATTTTTATCAACTGACATTATTTTATAATAAAAATTCTTCTTTCTATTATGATTTCATGAAGAAATTATGACAATTTTATACATATAGAAACTAATGTTATTTTAATTTTCTACATCAGTTGCAAAATCGACATGGAATTAATTAATATAGAATTAATTAATATACAATGATGCCCATATACATTAGGTAAAAATCAATGTTAAATTTGTAAAACAACAACATTTAAAAGCATTTCTATAGTAGCAAAATGCCTATAAATTTCCAAATTGTTGTTCTTTGGCAATAAAACATAAATCTTAAGACCAAGGAATGTTGCAAAGTATTTTCATTGAAAAGGATATTGACTATATTATCCAATTGAAGGTTCCTACTTTAAGGGAGGATAAATTGTGTTTGATGATGGAAAATCAAGTTATTTTTTAGTGAATTTTGTGTACCATGTGCTTAATAAAGTGAGATACATTGAATAAGATGCCTAACATTAAGATAGGTTATATAAATCCTATATGCATTATTAGTTGAAGGTTTTGGATTGACAATGAAGTGATTCTAACTTAACTCTACATTTAGCATTTTGCTAATATTCAGGACACTTACTACCTTTTATGCAATTTGAAGTTAAAGGATAAGCTACATGTGACGGCAAGATGCCAAGTCATAAAGCTTTTGTAGTTTTTGGGTGTTAGGTATGCATATAAATAACTAAGTGATCAATATTAAACAAGACATAAATAAATAGATGGTTATATTCTTTTCAATGGCTTAATTAGTTTACTATAAATAATTACTTTTTTAATCAAAATAGATATTTATTACTTGGGAATATGAGCAACATTAAATAAGATAGCATCCTCAACAGTAAGATAGACCTATGATAAACTACTAACCTATAACCTATTAAATTTACCATCTATTTTGCTATCATTTGAGTTACTCCATTGTAAGGCCTAAGACACAATTCAAAGAGACATATGACACATTATTCAATAAAAATTTAGCACTTTCAATAACTACTTTGACATTTCCATGAATATTTAGATATATCTAATAAAGCTTCCACTCACTTTCATTTTATATTAGCTTGTGATATAAATTATTAGCAACCACAATCCCTTCTTGAATACCTAACAGCTTGTCATTAAGAAATAATGCACAATCAAAGCTACTATGCTACAAAACCTAAATCAGTCCTTTGCAATTCAGAGCCATAACTAGCATGGATGATTTTCCTCTAACCCAAGTGATATCTACATTAATTTTAATAGCATTGTAGGGTCCTATATTGTTATAGTTCCATTGCGCCTTAAACCTTTATTTAATTAGAGAAAAAATAAAAATGGAAGAAGAGAATTTTTCAAATTTAAATTAAAAAATTAAAGAAAAATTTAATTTTAAAATCATGTATTTTAGTTTTAAGATTTCTTTCCTTCCACCTTTTCTTCTCATCTAAACAAAGGAGAATATTAAATTTAAAAGAACATTTTATTTACTATCTTCATTCTTCCATCCAAATTTAGAGTCTAAAGAAAATGAATAACTTAATTTAGGGAAGAAACCAAATCCCCAACATGTTTTTCCTCTTCCATGTATTGTCCTCCTTTCATATAATGGCAAATAGTTTGTTCCAAGTTAACAACCTCTTTATCATGTATAACCTAATTTCAATCCTCCTAAATTCACTTAAGGAGGAAAGGACATTGTTAATCATCACAACTTACGATCTGGGTGAAGATAAAGGTTATTATTATCATTGTATACAATAATTATCGATAATGTTTCAATAGTTGATGATGAATTTGTTATATTTTCTATTATAGACCTATTAATTCAATAATAAATAAAGATGTAAAAGGTTTAGCTTAATGTTAAAGCGACTATATAGTTCGAGATCAATAATAATATAACCCAATAGTGTAGTAAAAGATAGTTTTCTACAATGGATCAACCTAGTAGTTATTACAATATAAATAAAGGTCATTACTCTTAAATCCTAAAATTAATTTTAAACGCTCTTCATCAGTATTAGAGAGTTTCCTTAAATCAAGTACTTATCTAAAATTGATAGGAGTATCGAACCTTTATTAATGTCTATAATTAAGATCGATCATTAGTAACTTATAACAACATCAAATTTAGATTTTACATTCATCATAAAATGGATTCATCAGATGATTATTATTGTTTTATCTACGTATAATATTATTTTTTTACATGATTCAATTAGAATTATTATTTTATAAAACTTTGATTTTGGCAATTAATATTAGAGCCAATGAATCATATGAATTAAATATATTATTATGTAGATTTAAGAATCAAATTTTATCTTTTAAATAATATTATATTTTATGATGAATTGTCTTGCTATGAATTTTAAAATTATTTCATAGCACTCCTATTATTTATTTTATGTTTATTTTGTGATAACATCAAGTTTAGATTCTACATTTATTATAAAATGGATTCATCAGATGATTACAATTTTTTTATCTACGTATAATATTATTTTTTCACATGATTCAAATTATTATTTTATAAAACTTTAATTTTGGCTATTAATATTAGAGCCAATGAATCATGTAAATTAAATATATTATTATGTAGATTTAAGAATCAAATTTGATCTTTTAAATAATATCATATTTTGTGATAAATTATCTTGAAAGAAATTTGCTATGAAGTTCAAAATTATTTCATAGTACTCTTATTATTTATTTTTTGTTTATATATATATATATATATATATATATATATATATATATATATATATATATATATATATATTATTTTGTTCCTTATGAATGTCACCTAAATTGTATGTGAGGAAAAATTTATATATGATTCATCCTTATCTGGCTTCTATATGTATTTTGGATAAATTTGATTGGGTGTGAAACATTGAAATTCATACTCAAATATATGTATATATATTAGTTGGTTGAAGTTATGGTCTAAAAAATTTTAGATGTATCAGTATCATTATTATTTGATCACTAATGTTAGAAATTTTTTTAGAAATTTTTGGTTTCATGAAAAAAAATGCCAAAACTGGCTTTAAAAAAACCAGAATTGGTTTTAAAAAAAATGCTCAGTATTGTTTCTAGACAATTTTTTTTCCTAATTTTGATGTATTGATCTCAATTTATTTAATATCATGAAAATTTTTCCTTGTATAATTTTTTAGGTTCTATTTGAAAAAAAAAGGGCAAATTCTAGTATAAACTTTGCAAAAATTGAATATCGCAATTTTGGCCATTTCCAACAATTATGGATTTTTTTGAAAATTTTGATATCAATTTTAAAGTAATTTCCATTTTTAGTGTATTATAATTTTAGAAAATTGTATAAAAGCATTTATAAGTATTTAAATTCAAGTTTTTTAAAAGGAAAAGGCCATTAAAATTCTATGATTGAATTTTGGAAAATTTTCAACCATTTGAATGGATTTTAAATGTAAATTTTTTGAAAAAAATTTGCATTAAATGCATTAAAACACATTAAAGTAGCATTATGTATAAAAATTGCATTGAAAAATGCATTAAAAATATAAAAATTAGTCTTGGATTGTGCAAATCTATAACCAAGTTGCTTGAATTAGGTTGCTGACTTAGGTAGCTGGCCAAGATAGTGAATAAGGCATGCCCTGGCAACACCCACATGCTATTGTATTAGTATCATCTGGTGGCAGTGAACGGTGTCTTAGGTTCCATTTTCTGAGTTAGATTTTTTGGGTATTTTTTCAAAGTTTTTTGAAATTAAAATTTTTTTTTGGGTATTCTTTCAATTTTTTAAATTAAAAATATTTTAGTTATTTTTTACAAATTTAATTTGAATAACCAATTGATATTATTTTGAGTTAAAAATTTTATTACAATATTTTTATATTTTGGGTTTTCACATATATCTTTTGTGAAATTTTTGGACACTATTTGATCTATTAATTATGTTTTATGTATATATATGTATATAAAAATAATTTTAAAAAATTATTTGGAATTATGTTAAATCATAAAATTTTGTATAATTGTGAACTTATTTATTGTGAGCCTAATTATATAAAATTTTATTCATTTTAATAAAATAATAGTTAAACTAAGAAAAATATCATATTAATAATATTTTAATACTTTATTAGTATAGTACTATTAATATGATTTATTATTAATAACATAAGTATAGGAATATCACCGTATCAGTGTTAAATTTTTAGGAATATGATATTTAGTTATTATATTATATTATAAGATCTTAATGCCTTATCGATCTTAGACTTAGAAGTATCAAAATGAGTTGAATTTAACGGATTAGTCTAAAATTGATATAATTTTATCTAACCCGACACTAGAACTAGTATGGAAAATGATAACAGTAGCCCAACTTAGTAAAAAGTTAGGACTAGTTAGCCCGACTTGATAAAAAATAAGAATTGATAAGTGGTAACACATTAGATTATTGAATTAGTCTGTTAGTTTAGTAATAGTAGTAAGTAATAAATAAATAATTTATTATTATATATTTAATTTTTATATAGATATTAAAATAATAATTTTAGTATATTAAAAGTATACTTTAACACATATAATATTAAAATTATATATATGAGCAATATTAAATAATTTTTAACATTAAAATTAATAAATTTATATATTTAATATTATCAATATATATTATATAAATTTATCAAAATAAATAATTATATTAAAATTTGAATTAGTACTCTAATATTAAAATTTTGAATTATTTAAAAAATTTAAATAAATAATTATGATATTAATTGTAAATATATTATATACATATATAAAATATAATACATTATTATTTATATTTTATTATATATTAATTATTATAATTATTTTTATTAAAATATTATTTATATAATTATTTATATATATTTGATAATATATAAATTATTAAATATATTTATTTTTATATATAATACTTTGGACTTGATCAATATATATTTAATAATATATATTTATCTTATTAAAAAAATAAACATATAAGATAAATATATAATATAAAATAAATATATAATATAAAATTTATTTTATTAAAAATAAATATATAATAATATATATTTATTTTATTAAATAAAATAAATATATAATATAAAATTATTGATCAATATAAAATTTAAATTATTTTATTAAATGTATATATTATTAAATACAAATTCATGCATTTATTAGATTTTAATAATATATATTTATATCATATATAATATATATGATTCACTAATATATATAATTAAGTTATAATAATAATATATAATTATATTTAATAAATACTAAAAATAAATTTTAATTAATTAATGATATAAAAATAATAATAAATAAATAACTAATATGATAATAATAATAATAAAATATAACGATTATAAAAATGTACCTAGTAAATATTAACCTGAGACTGATATTATAATAACTCGATCTAAATTTGACTTAGTGAAAAAGTAGTTCGACATATAATTTTTATCCGTTGAATTAGCCTAATAAGATTAGGTTAACCCATTTTAATAGATCTACTTAGGCCTTATAGTATAATGCTAAATTCAATTGCATAATTTACTAAAGAAAATTTCTAATATGATTGAGAATTAAACATGCATTATTGTTTTAAATTTTATTTCCTCAGCTATTTTACCTATGTAATTAAATATGATTAAGATACTTAATAGGATAAATCATGAGGATTGTGCTAAATTATTGAAGCTATATCTCATAGTTTGTAACCTTGATCTAATGATTAGGAAAATAGAATGTTAAATCAATGCAAGATACTTAATGGGATAAATCATGACATTATGCTAAATTATTGAAGCTATATCTTATAGTTTGTAACCTTGATCTAATGATTGGGAAAATAGAATGTTAAATCAATACAAAGTCCATAGTAGATTAAAAAAATCATCATAAAAAATGATCAATTTTAACAAAGTGTGTTTGATGGTAATAGTGTACATGATGGACAAGACAATAAGAAAGCATTACCAAAATGACAAATGTAAAGGAGTTTCTAAATTTTGTGTTAAAAAAGTATAAGAAGTTCGATAAGACAAAAAAAGGATAATATCTTTCATTGCTTGATAAATCAGTATATGATGGTGTTAATAGGATGAGACATGAGAGAACATATTTTGAAACTAGTTAACTAGACATGTTATAATACTTAGAAATTAAAATAAACCATCAATGAGTGATTTCAATTGTTACATAGGCCGAAGAAGAGGTAGGAGATCTAATCAGAAAGATGGGAAGGGTAGCTATAACCATGAAAGGAAAAGGGGAAAGAAAGGTAAATTTAATGGACAACAATGCTATAAACTTAATAAGACCTAATTCAAAGGTAACTGCAGGTTTTATAAGAAGCATAAGCATAAGAAAGTGAACTATTTTAAATATAAGAAATGGGTTAAGAAGAAAAAGAAAAGTACCCATCTAACTATAGTATGTTTTAAGTTAAACATTATTAATGTGCTATTAAATTCTTGGTGGTTAGATATTAGTGTGATTATTTATATGACTAATTATTTTCAAGTACTAACAAATTTAAGGAAGCTAAGTGAAGGAGAACTAATTATGAGACTCAGAAATAAAGACAAAATTGAAGTGGAGCACATAGGATAAGTAAAGTTGAAGTCAAAGACTAGACATGAGCTTTTATTGAATAATGTAGTTTATGTATCTTCCATGAGAAGGAATTTAATTTTAATTGTTACTTTGAATTCTGATGGATATTCTTATTATTTTGGAAATGGAAAAGTTAAATTATTTTATAAATCCTCTATTATGAGTACTAGTTTTGCATGTGATGATTTATATAGAGTTGATTTGGATCCTAATTTTGTGAACTCAATAAACCCTATTGTTAGCTAAAAAAGATGTTGAATTAATAAAAGATCCTCAATGTTATGGCATAGAAGTTTAGGATACATTTTTTAAGAAAGAATTTAGAGACTTATAAGGGGAGAAATGCTTTGTGATTTGAACTTCTTAGGCTTTAGAACTGATGTGCATTGCATTAAGGAAAAACTTATAACTAGATCTAAAAAAAGTAAGAGAAATAGAAAGAAGAATGTTTTAGAACTGATCTACAGTGATATCAGTGGGCTTATAACATCTACTGTTATAGGAGGTTACAAATACTTCCACATATTCATTGATGATTACTCTAAATTTAGTTGGATAGAACTGCTTAGTGAGAAATCAAAATCACTAAAAGCCTTTAAGTTATTCAAAGTAGCAGTTGAACTAAAATTGGTGATATAGATAAAGTGTGTTAATTTTGATAGAGTTAGGTGAGTATTATGATAGGTACAATAAAATAGAAAGAAACCTTAGTCCTTTTGTGAGATACCTATGAGATTGTGGAATTCAAGCAAGTTACACCATGCCTAAAACACAAGAACAAAATGGAATTATAAAAAGAAGAAATAGGACTCTTATAGATATGGTGAGATGCATGCTAGTCTATACTTCACTACAAAAATTCTTATAGGGTGATACATTAAGAACAATAGCATATATTCTAAATCAAGTCCCCAATAAGTTGGTGCTTGAGACCTTTTATGAATAATAATATGGTAAGAAGCCTAGCTTAAGGCATTTTTGAGTTTAGGTTGCACAGTTAAAGCAAAGCCATTCATTCTATCCACAAGGAAGCTTGATTCAAAGACTATTAGTGGATACTTCAGTGGATGCTATAATAGCTTAAAAAGAAGTAAATTTTACTATCTAACTCATATGATTAAAGTAATTAAGTCTAATCAAGTTGTCTTCTTTAAGGATGAGTTAGATAGTGAGAGCTAAATACCATACATCATGAATTTTAATGAAGATAGAACAATAATTTTTCTAGCTCCAACATTAAGAGAATTATTTTTAGTTATTCCACTAGCTAATTTAATACGGCTAATGGCAAAGAATATTGAACTAGAAAAAGTAAATGAAAAAATTCCAATGAGAAGATCTTATAGAGTTCACAAATTAACAATTTCCAATGATTATCTTGTATATCTACAGAAGCATGAATATGGCATTAATGGTGATACTGATCCTACAATTTTTTCTCAAGATATACCCAATTCAAACCATTTTAATTGGATTAGTGCTATAAAGTATAAGTTGGCTTCAATGTATAAGAATTAAGTGTAGGATCTAGTAGAGCTTCCTATAGGTTGTAAGCTAGTCAAATACAAATGGGTCTTTAAGACAAAAAATGATGCTTAAGATGAAGTTACAAGGTACAAGGCTAGATTGGTGGTCTAAGCCTACAATCAAAAGGAAGATATAGACTACAAGGAAACTTTTTCCACAATTTTAAGACTCATTCTGAGTTGTCATAGCTTTAATAGCTCATTTTAATTTACAACTATATCAAATGGATGTAAAGATAGCCTTTCTAAATGATAATTTATCAAAGATTGTTTATATGAACTAGCTAGATGGTTTATAAAAGAAAGGAAAAGAACACCTTGGTGTGTTAACTTAAGAAATCCATATATAACTTAAAACAAACTTCTAGATGGTGGTACTTCAATTTTAATGAGGTAGTAACTTCTCTTGAGTTCAAGGAGAATGTAGTAGGCAGTGGACAGTGTATTTATATGTTGATGAATGCAGGTAGTTTTATCATTTTAGTACTATACATGGATGACATTCTTGTTTTAAGCAATAATGTGAACTTCCTAACTAAGACAAAATAAATATTATCCAAACATTTTGATATGAAGGATCTTGGAAATATCTCTTATGTTTCAGAGATAAAAATTTGTTATGATAGATCCTAGGGCTTGTTTAGTTTGTCTCAGTAGACATGTATTGAAAAAGTACTAAAGAGGTTTAACATGCTAATATACTCTCAAGTTTCCACATTTATTTCAAAAAGGGAAATCTTCTCTAAGTTCTAGTATCCTCAAAATAATATTGAAACAGAAAGAATGAAAAATGTCCCATATACATCGATTATTAGTAGTCTAATGTATGCTCAGGTATGCACGTCCCTTAACATAGCTTATGTTATTGGTGTATTAGAGAGATATTTAAGTAATTCTAGTCAGAGACATTAGATTACCGCAAAAAGAGTCACATGTTGATCTACAAGAGATTGATAGATCTCAAAGTTACAAACCACTTGGATTCAGATTTTGTTGGTTGTTCGGATGATCACAAATTAATATTTGGATACATTTTCATGATGGTAGGAGGAATTATGTCATGAAAAAGTGCTAAGTAGTCCTTAACAGTAACCTTCATGATGGAAGTAAAATATGTCGCATGTTATGAAGCTACTTGCATTGTTGTATAGCTAAGGAATTTTATAGTTAATTTTGAGATTAATGAAAGCATTTGTAGATCCTTGAGCATTTATGAGGGCAATATTACTGCTGTAAACTTTTTTCATAATAACAAAAGTTTTGCCTATAAGAAATATTTTGATATAAAGTACTAATTTGTGCAAGAGAAGGTATGCAAACATATCATATATATTGAACATATTTTCACGAATTGTATACTTGTGAATCCACTAACTAAAAACTTAGCAATAGAAATATATCATGATCATGTAATCATTATGAGATTAGCTAAGTCTTTTAATATTTTAAGTTAGTAGGAATACTATGATGTAAACTCCTTTTTTTTAATATTCATGTTTTATCATAAATTATGCACATATTTGTTATGACATATTTGTGGAGATATTTAAACCTTGTTTCAATATTGCATAGAGAATTATGATTCTCATTTACCATCTTAGGCGAATACTTTCAACTCCATGCGCAAAGATTTACATATGTTATCACAATTTGTTATGTAAATCTCATTAAATACAATCTTATTATAAATATTTCTATTAGATATTGTATATGATCAATAAGGTATAAGTCTACAATATATATTTCATTGATATCCTTATGGATACTATGTTTTATATTACTATACATTTATGATTTCAATTTAGGTTGATGGGTGTAAAGATGCTATAATTTTCTATTACATCTTATTAAAGTAATCACTATTATTGAATCATATAGTCCGAGTGGGAAATTATTAAATTTTTTATTATAGACCTCTAATTTAAAAATAAGGTGTAAAAGGTTTGGTCCAATATTAAAATAAATGCATGGTTTGGGTCTAGTGATAGTTCAATACAATAGTGTAATAATATATGGTTTTCGACGACGGATGATTCATGAGTTATTACAATATAAATAACGATTACTATTCTTAAACCCTAAAATTAATTTTAAATAGTTCCCATCGGTATTAAAGAGTCCCTCCAAATCAAATACTCATCTAGAGTTAATAAGAGTAGCAAACCCTTATTAATGTCCATAATCAAGATTGATTATCAATAACTTGTGATAATATCAAATTCAAATTTTACATTCATTACAAAATATATTTGTCATGTAATTATTATTTTATTTATTTATAATATTATTTTTTCATATAATTTAATTGAAATTATTATTTTATAAAACTTTGATTTTAGGGTTGATAAAAGTAGCAAATCTTTATTAATGTCCATAATCAAGATCAATTATCAATAACTTGTGACAACATCAAGTTCAAATTTTACATTCATTACAAAATATATTCATCACATAATTATTATTTTTTATTTACTTATAATATTATTTTTTTCATATAATTTAATTAGAATTATTGTTTTATAAAACTTTGATTTTAGTGAAATTCAATTGCGTGATGCTGATGTTGCGGAATCGAAACCAAACAATCCTCGTCATCTCGCATCTTTCAATCAAACGCAGTTCATTTTCCACGTCCATGAGGACACAACGGAGACCATATTCATCAATTCACTTGACCTTGATCTGGTTGGTAAGACACCACTTCCATATCTTCAAAATATATTTATTAAAATATACATCTAAATTTAATTAATTGTCACAATAATTTATTTGAAAATTTTATTATTAAAATAATTATTTTGATAATTATTAAAATAATTAATTGTCACAATATATTTATTAAAATATATTTATTAAAATAATTATTATTTCTATTAATATATTTTTTTTGCTATGAAAATTAAACTAATAAAATTAGTCAAAAGCAATGCTAGTATTAGGAGTACAGGCCTCATCAACCATAGAAGGAACCTCACACAAAGACCCATCTTCATTCCTAATTATATTTTAAACTCATTTAACCCCTCATGAGCTACATTATCAGCAATCCTAAAAATCCATGTAACAAATAAACAAGCTGATACCTCTAAATACAATTTAATATCTTCCACCAATTTTAATATTCTTCGTGGACAGGTGATAAGACCTAGAATTATTTTAACCACTATTCTATTAATATATTATTTTCATGTTTATTAATAACATTTTATATTGATAATGCATGTGTGTATATTGATATTATATAATTTTTACATCAATTAGTCAGTCAGCCAGCTTGTTAAATTTTATTTTATTTTTTTAGTCATCTTTTCTTAATTTTATTAAGCAAGCAGATTAAACCCGATGAAAATCATAATTAGACTAGACTGCTGGGTCTAGCAGGCTGCATGGCCCATTTCTACATATTATTTGAAATATGACAAAATTTGCTAATTTAATTTCTAAAATTATAATTCATTGACAAAATATTTTTTAAATTATATAAAATTATATTATAATTTCATTCTTAAATAATAGTATACACATATAATTTTTCATACATATTTATATAGATAATTTTATTCCTAAACGTCACGACTAATAGACAAAATTATATATACAAACTATTAAATCCTCGCAAATTTCACTATTTCTCTTCCATAAAAAACATAAGAGGCGCATTTAGTTATACCTTTCGTTTCAAATCTCTCGTGTACTAAATTTTAGCAAAATCTGACAAGAAGTCATATTGAAATCTAAAAAAGAAAAAATTGAGGTCATCCAAAAAAAAAAGTACTCTTGATCTTGTCCATTGTGCTAATTAAGAAAAATTTTAAAAATAAAAAAAATAATATGGTACGAATTCTCGGAGTGAATTGTGTATTGAATAATTAATAAAAAAGCTTCTCAGTAACGTAAGAAATAGATGAAAAACATTGCCATATAAATCCATCCTCATACCACAGTGTTTAAGATTTAGATACATTTTTTTACATAAAAATTAATTTTCTAAATTATTTAAGAATTTCAAAAATTAACGTCAAAGAAACAAGATTTGACATGTTATGAAAATTAGATATTTATCATATTTCAATGTGCCTAAGACAATTAGATTTGCAATTTTTTATATTTTTTTTTATCATGTAAAGGTTTTTAAAATCATTTTTCACTCAACAAAACATCACATCGATGCTTGTTATGGTGCCCCTGGGGATTTGGTGCTCAGGGTGGTGTGGCAAAATACAAGCTACTGGATGAGATTATAAAAATCTTAGCATTGACTTAGTAATCTCATTCAATGACTTGTATTTTGCTACACCACCCTGGGTACCAAACCCTTAGGAATACCTTAGAATTTACCACATCGTGATTGTGTAATAGTCTCTTTTATCTTTTAATTTGTTTTTAGTAATCTTGCTCAAATTATTGGATTTTTCCACTCATGTTGCATGCGGAGAGGTTAAAAGCTCATGAATACAATTCAAACCTGCAGTTTGCGTGTCATTATAATGGGTTTGTCATGAGATTACTTACAAAATCTTCATATCAATGAATTCCAACAAATTTAGCATTTCATATTAATTACCACAATATCTTATTATTATAAGATATTGGAGAAAATTATCAATATTTCAATGCTACGTATCCAAATGGTTATATCTGATATTATAATATGGCGTTTAGTTAAATTTATTAATAAATTTGTGATTGATAAAAATCTAAATCCTCTATTGATAGTTACATAATAGATAGTAAAAACTTTAATAATCTTCTCAAAATCTCTTCTACGAAGAAATTATAGTATTATTGTAATTAGTATTGAAGTGTTTTTAAATAAGTTTAATTTTCGTTTATTCTAATGAGCATTAATAAAATATCATATTTTGTACTAAATTAAAAATTTGTAAGTTTCTATTTAATTATAAGAATTTTTTATTTACATTATTTATTAAAATTTACCATTCTTCTTTACCCAATTATCCATTGTTTTACTTAACAAAAATTGTAAGAAAAAAATATTCTAGAGCGCTATTTTACCGGTGGACACATGATGCAGATCAACAAAATACAAATGGCATTGACACCCAGATAGTTTAAGAAGAACCTCTGAAGAATAAACTTTATATCCTTAATCAAACTTTTTAGATTTTTATAGGATCTTTTGGAATACCAATTATTGTTATGAAGAAACCATTAGATCAATTTGTTCCAACAACATTAAAGTTGAAAAATAAGATGAGAAGTTAATATTGACAGACAAGGTAAAGGTTAAGAAGAAAATGAATACAAGTATCGAAATATAACTCTTTGTATAGATTTGCAGAGAAAGTAATATATATATATATATATATATATATATATATATATATATATATATATATATATATATATATATATATAGAGAGAGAGAGAGAGAGAGAGAGAGAGAGAGAGAGAGAGAGAGTTAAAATTAATTTTTTTAATATTTGACTGTTATTAAAAAACTAGAGATAGAAAGAAAAAAATTTGCGAAAGTACTTCAAAAATCCATAAAAGCTAAATAATATTCAAAATTGTAAAAACATTGAAGTTGATTTTCTATTACGTATTCAGCACGAGAATATTAATTACTTTTTTCCCCTTCTCTCTATACATTTTATTCAGATAACTAAGGATCATACGATATCATATAATTAATTTGAAAATCATTTTTTCCGAAAAGGAATTAAAATAAAAGGAAAAGTTAGAAAAAGATGCTGAATTTTTTAATATATATATATATATATAAGTTATTTACAAAAAAAGGGAAAATAAAAAAGGAAAATCAGCCTTCGTAATTGTGAAAAGCGAAAAAGATACCAATAAGTCAAAGATTTAATGAAAAGATGCCTATTTTAATTAAATTTTACTTAATAAACAAAAGTCTTGATTTCCAATAAAAATTCACGACGGAAGGGCCTTTAACAACTTAAAATATACATGTATACAATCAATAAATACAAGAGGTATCATCTTTTTTGAAAATGATAATTTCTTTTTATTTACCATATTTTTAAAAATAATAATTTTTTATTTTTTATCTGTCACATTTTTTAAAAAACTCTCATTCTTTTATTTGATACTTTAGAATTTTGAATAAAATATTAAATTTTTTGAATTTATTTCTTATTAATAATTATTTCATTATTCAACATTTTCAATCTATTTATATTTATTTCATTATTTTTTTTCTTTATTTTTAATTATTTTAAACTTTATATATAAAAACTAATTTTAAAAAATATACTAAAAATAAATAAATTAAATTATTTTTAATATTTATAAAATTAATTAATTATGACAGATAATAAAAAATAAATAATTGTATAATTATTATTTTAAGAATTTTATAACGACACGCATGATGTTCGTAAAAAGCACTTTACTAATGTAATATTATTCTCATGTATAGGAAAACTTTAAGGTGCTCCAAAAGTTTCTAAACTCTGAATGGTGTGGTACAATCTTATCCATTAGATGAGATTACCAAAGATTTAAGTAATTTTATCTAATGGATGAGATTACACTGGGTGATGTGGCACAATCTCATCCATTGAATGAGATTACCAAAAATTTAAGTAATCTCATCGAATGGATAACATTACGTTACACCACCCAAGATTTGAAACTCTTAGAAGTACCGTAATCTTCCCCGTATGTATAACATTATTGTTACATCAAATTTTACGTGATTTTCACAAACTTGTTTCGCAATGATTGTACGTATTTGTCCGTATCTATACCCAGTGTTTTAATATCAATATGGATGGATACTAAACTAACAAATCAAACGGTTATGGTCAAACCGATTCAATTGAATTGCATATGCTTTAACATAATTTTTTTAAATACGTAAGTAATTATTTTATAATATTAGGATGAAATTTTATTTCATTTTTAATTAAATATATTATTGTAAATTCCAAAAGCAATTATTAAATAAAAATGATTCAGTAATAGACTACATAAAATATAAATATAAATATTTAGTACAAATAATTTAAAACAATTCATATGTTAATGTGCATTTGGAAATTAAGAGAATCAGAATTAAAAAAGGAAGATTTAAAAAAAAAATAGTATCGGAACATGCAGTTCCTCACTTGTTGAATCAAGGGAGAACTCTGTACGAGTGCTCCGACCAAGTAGTTTTGCAAACAATTTTATCTGTATGATTGGGAACTGCAAGGGGAGGGGAAGAAAAGGCAGTAAAAAAATAAATAAATAAAGAGACGGAAAATGAAGAGAATAAATGATTAAACTATGATATATTTTTTAATGTTTAAAATTATCAAAGGAAAGATATTGATTATTAAATTTAAATGCATATCAAATTATAATACTTTTTTATAATTTTACCTTTTTTAAAAAAGTAAATTTATCACAAAATGTTAAAAATAATAAGTTAAAAATATAAATTAAAATAATATAGAAGGTAGTAATAATAAATTAAATAGATTATCTTTAAAAACATCCAAATCTGCTCAAACATCCAATTTTTTCCAAATTTTGAGGCTTTAGAATGATAATCACAAGCTTATGTTATCTTTCTTTTCTTACCTAAAGCTTATAAACAAAGAGATGATTATGTTACATTATTGACATCGTAATACACAGGTACAATATTAAATTTTATTGTTAATTTATTATTATATAATATATTAGATTTAATTTTAAAAAATAAATTTAATATATAATAAAATTTGATAAAATACTGATATACTATTATATCAATAATATATTATAATCTTTTTTCATAAATAAAAAAAATGTTACATCATTACTTTCCAATTTTTCTCGTTATTTTCCATTTCTATTTATCCAAACAATTTATAGGAAAGTAATTGATTGCTGGCTTCAGAAAATTTCTCACTTTATCTTCAATGTTAATTTTAAATATAATATACCTTTCATAAAAATATAATTGTAAAATATGTTACATGTTATGCTCAAAGAAGATGCAAGTGGTCACAAGTAAGGGTGGAAATGTTGAACCGATCTGCTTGTAACCAACCGACCTGAACCAAAAAATTTCAGTTGGTGTCGGATGATACAAGAAAAATGGATTGAAGTGGATTAAAGAATTGGATAATTTTAATGTTTCGGTCGGTTGCGGGTGAAGTGGCTTCTAATCACTCGGACCCGAACCCGACCAATGAGTACTTAGGCCCACCATCAATTCCTTTCTTAGCACTCCTTATTCCAACACATAGATCTCCCTTCTTGGCCCGTAAAAACATGACGGAATCCCCAGCAACAAGCTTCTTCTGGTTCACAAAATTGCTCCATCTAGTAGTCAAAAGATGCCGACGGCGAGTCCCTCTATAGATATGCTTGAACTTCTAGCTCTGGCCATGCACATCCTTGGCAATAATGGTCTGAACCGGAGGTTCTGCAGAATAATCCAACCTCGAAAAGATAGTCTCTGCACAGTATCTAGGAACAGAGAAGCCTCCACCATTGTTGGCATCAGATTGAGTCAAAGTCTTTGCAAAAGAATTATGTTTATCTTGAGGATCGAGCCCATTTTTTCCCAAGATACAATTATCTTCAAAATCCAATTCATTCTCCCTCAGAAGAATCAGCCTCATTTTCACAAACACCTCATCTATATGAGGGTCTACCATGTATTTTATGGCCGATACACTACAAAGGATGAATGAGGGAATCCAAGATTTCCCAAAATCTACTTTCCCGTGAGCATGCTCGGCATGGCCCTGAGGAAAATATAAGATTTTTAAGTTGATGGGTGGCATTTAAACCATGGCACCAGCACAAGCATACCATAATTGAGAACCCAAACACTTCTCTGAGCTCCTCTCCATGGAATCTATCATTAGAAACATTATATAATCACAGAATCTAAACTGAAATCCTTCTTTGATCCTTCAAAAGAGTTACTATAAAGGCAGATAAAAAGAATTGTAGTCAATAAATAGTGAGCTTTGAGAAATCCCCAGAAAGGATTTAAAGTAAAAATGATTCTCTTCTCTTCTTTGACTGCTCAAAACATAAAAAGATGAAAGAATATTTTATCCAATTCAGAGGATTTCTAACCCAATTAAGAAAAAACTAAGATAACAAAACAAAAAAAAAGAGAAAAGGGGGTTCTTAGTTCTTACCTAATGATGCATTAAAATTGCAAAAGAAGAAAGATGAAGGATTTGAATAGTTTTGGAGTGCAAGAGACGGTAATATGAAGGTTGGCAAAGATGGAAACCAAAGAGAGAATGAAAAGTGGAGAGTAATATGAATGGAGGAAGAGGAAGGAAGGACAGAGAATGAAGTGAGGTTAGTTAGAGTTGCAACTTTTAAGTGCAACTTAAACCAACCGAACCCACTTGAATCCGTTGTAAATTGACTTAGTCGGTTAATGTTGGTTTAGGCATTCCAAACAGTTGGTTTTGGTTAAGATTTAAATAGAATTGGTTAGGGGTGGTTGGTTGAAATTATGCTTGCTAGTCAGTTCTACCCGATCGATTTCCACCCCTAGTTACAAGTAGAACAGATGATGAAATTTAAATGGGAGTAGTACTTCTTGCATTGTGCATCTCTATTTTGCTTAAAGAGGATAATATGGAGCAATAGCTTATAATTCAAGTGGCACTCGAAGTATCTTGAAGGCTTTGCCCCTTCCACAACATTCAAGGTTCGATCCTTGATCTTTACGTGTGTGTGTTTAGTAGTTTAACTATTCCTACAATTAAAAAAAAGTAGGAAATATGAAATAATATGTTACATTTATTTTGAAGAAAAATATATTTTATAAGAATATAATTATAAAATTTTAAATAGTGAAAAATAGATTTTATTTTCAATACTAATTATAAAGCATTTGGCAAAAATAACTTTCCTACATTGTTATAATTTTAAATATTATTTTTTAATTATCAAAATATAAATGTACACAATATTTATTCATTTATAAAAAAATAAATTTTTATATTTATTTATATATAAAAATAAAATTTTCATATATAAAATATTTTTCAAAAAATAAATGAAATTTATTGAAATTAGCCCAGGATCTGGGCATTAGTAAGAGCATCATTACAGGAAAAACTGAAGAAGTATTACCGCAACCTCTTCTTTTCAAACGCTTGAAATTGTAAGTGAAATGGACAACTTTCCTTGGCAGAGAGACGAGACGGGATGGATCATAGTTACAGGAAGCTCAGATTATTAAAGATCTGACTAGGTCAGATGGACTCGGGAAAAAAGTGACAAAAATTTCCACAGCAATCGATCAAACATTAATATTTTATAATTTCAGAGTTGGCTCTGAGCAAAAATTCGGACCGAATCACATTTACTTACTCCTATTTTGGACAGGGAAGGAAAGATATCAGGATGAGAGATCATCCTCCACCCTTGTATCTTTTTCTCTCATAATGGAGAAAGAATTTCTCCTTACTTTAGATTTTTATATATATTATAATTGTAGAATTTTTCATCAGAGGAATGCTGTTAAGATAATGAAAGCACTTAAAATAATGTTATTAAAATAATTCGAACTCAGAGCTTTTATTGTGAGGTGAATACTTGTGTTGGTTGTGTTGATCCATGTTGCATGTGGAGAGGCTGAAAATTCATGAAGGCGGAAGCTAAGCATGAAAGCAATTCCCCAAGTTGCCCTTTGCCCACCACACTTGTTTGCATGACACTATCTTGTGTTTTGTCTTGAGAAGTGGATTAAAAGACTATGTCCGTAAATTTAATTTGGCAACAATCTTGAAAATAAATCTACATTAATTTTACGTCGTGAGGGTCAAGAAACTAATCATATCATCTTATTCATTACAAGATATTGGAGAAAATTATGTATACGCCCGTATCAACGTTACTGAAAAGAGCAGAAATTGATAAGCCTAGTTTGACGAAAACAATAATCTATTTATATTAATGAGTTTATTGTTACTCTAATTACAAATATATGTTTCTGTATCAGTGTATTAGATTTATTTACCAGTGAAGAAGTAAAGAAAATGATGATCTCTGATTTTATTTTAATTAACTAATTAGGTATAATTGTAAGGTAAGGATCCAGATGATAAAGTTCTGCGCATTTTGGATGACTAAGTTGAGAATAATATGTAAGAATATATGAGTTAAATTTTAGTTATATATATTACAGTCTTCAAGTTATCAATCGCTATGTTTCAATTAGTTCTATGTTATTAATTCATATGTTTTTAGGAATACTTCTACTATAAATAGAGAACAATGTAAATTATTTTGATTGGATTTTACCTTCATCAATTTAAAAATTTTGAAAATTATTCTTATAAACTACATAAAATTTGAAATTATAACTTAATTTATTATTTTCTCAAATTACATATTTTTTTATAAAATATTTAAATAAAAATTATAATATTATAGTTTATTAATATATTTCATCCATTTTTTTACACAATTTCATACTTAATGTCGAAGCATTTAATTAAAACTCTACATATTTAATTTTTTAGTAAATTCTATATATATAATTTTATTTCTATTAATTATATAGCATAAAAGTTTTTTGCAAAAAAATGATAAGATAAACTAAAATATTATAATATTATATTTTTTGTTTAAAAAGTTCATAAAAGAGTATACAATTTGATAAAATGGTAACTGAAATTAATTATAAGTATTACTTACAAATTTTATATAAATTAAGGATATGATTTCCATGTTCTCAAGGTAGAAAGAGGCAAAGACTCTATTTAGTAATTATTTGATTATATTAATAATCAATTATTAGTTAATAATTGATTATAATAGTTGATCTGACTAGCTAATAATACTAATTATTTATATAAAGATAATTGGTAAAATCATCTATTTATAGTTAGTTATTTATTTGTAAAATAGCATATATATGTTTTATAATTTTTTTAGATATTATTTTACTTTAGTAAAATTTTAGATTCTAATATATTACTTATCATATTAAATTTTCTTTTAAGAAAATTGATCATTATAATTTATATTACTTATTTGAATTTCATTTAAGAAATAAATAGTTATAATTTTCTAGTTAAGTAGGATGTAATAATTATTAAAATTTATTTTTTAGTTATTTCTAAAATTAAATTTAAAAGAATTTAAATTTAACCATTATCAATATAAATTAATTTATACTATTAGTCACTTGTGTATTGTCATATCAATAAAAAAAATTATTAAAACTTTTTTATTGCAATTGAAAATTCTTTATTACTTATAATTTTTTGATGACATATCTTTTTCTCACTCATTAATAATATACAATATTTTACAATGATAATGAATCAAATTTAAACTTAATTTAAAATACATATATCTATTATTACAAGTATCAATGAATTATACACATTCTAAGTACAAAAGCTTGTCTTCCATAAATAATATTGTCATAATGTTTCTCGATATGTATTATTTTATAACTCAAAAAATAACATTTAGCAAAAGATTAACAATTTTATCTATACACTTTCGGTCATTCCATCTGAAATACAATACATATTTTCTACTTTTTTATGCAATTAAAAAAAAGATAAAATTACGTTTATGTATTTTATATTATTATATATATTAATATAATTTATTATACCTATTTAATTTTTATTTTAAAAGTAAATAATTATAATTTATTATATATATTAGATTTTTCTTATTTATCAACTGTAGAAGCATGAAAAGTTGTATAATTATAGGTAAGAGGCAAATAAGTCATTCCAAAGATTTAAGATCCCTGACATTTTCAATATAATTATTAATGATCAATAATCTAACTAAAATAATTATTTATTAAATGTTTATATTAGCTAATTGATTTGATTAAATAATTAAAATTTTTCAGAGGAACTAAAAAAAAATTATTTGTGAAACATCCTTACAATCAAACTATTCAAAAATTAAAATTAAAATTAAAAGAGATGTTTTATATTTTTCTACTATAAATATGCATGTTACTTATTCAATTTTGTATTAGTTATATAGTTTATGAAGATTTTTCCAATCTTAATTTTCTCTATCTTTTTAATAAAGTTATTATTCCATTTTACTTTTGATTATTGTTTTAAAATTTGGCTTAACTATTGTCCTAACAAGGTGAGGAGGATAAGGTTGAACTGACTTAGTGGATCAAATTAAATGGTTAAACTAATTATTATATTTTATTACTTTATATATAATAAATTATATATTACTTATATATGTAAGGCAAATAATAAAATATAAATAAATATTGATCTCAGTGCAATTATAATAATTATTTAACATAATTTTGATTCAAATAAAAGACAAATGACAAAAATTTTGTACTTATAGGAAAACTAATATCATAAATTTTCAAGGCAATTAAAGCATAATATCTTATATTCTAATTACAAAGTTATCATTTGTTGGTAATTTAAATTTTAGTAAATTCAACTTTAAATATACTAGTAAAATACTACATTTAATATATATTATAATATAAAATAAATATAATAACAATTCATATTGTAATAAATAAATAATAAATTTGCAGCCTCTAAAATTTTAAAAATATGAATATTATCTCTTATATATACTTTAATATAAAATAGATATAATAACAACTACATTTGATTTTTTACTTGGATTTTATCAAATGCAAAAAAAGAAAAAAAAAGAGCAAAACAGGTTAGTGAGTCCACTGCGTGGCCAGTTCAAGTAAGTTTGATGGGCCAACGTAAATTTTTACCCAGAATAAATCTTTGGTTCATCCAGTTTATTTTTAAACTTGAGTAATGATGTGAACAGTTGAATCAATCGAAGCAGCTTGGATTTCAAAGCATTAATTTTGATGTTGTATATCTTTGACCTTGTTACTACATGAATACACAATTAATTTATTAGCTTATATAAGACTAATTTCAAGCTTAGTCTAGCTAGCTTGTTTAAAAAGTCCTAACTTGGTTAATATGTTTGGTCTTTTAATTCTGATGGAGAAAAATCTATTATAAAAATATTGTTATAATATATTAAGAGAGTGGTGAAAAATAATATTATTTATTTTAAAATAAAATTATTTTCTTTTATTATTATAATATAAGTATCATAAGCTTTTAATTAATGTATACATATGATATATTATTATTTTTATTTATATATAAATAAAATTTTTAATAAAAAAATCCTCTTCACATCTACATATAGGCCTCGAAAGTGGCTAATATGCTTTCGAGACTTAAAATAGACGACGGCTAGTTAACTCTACATATGTATAAGTAACATATCATAATATATTATATATAGAGAGAGAGAATAATTCTTCCATATTTAGATTAATCTAAGTATCGATATCCTTATTAATAAATCAAAGAATAATGACACTTATTTATACATAAAAAAAAATTTCAGATAATTCATTTATATGTAAACCTTATGATTTGAGACTTAAATTTATTTTAATTTTATTTTTAATCCAGTTTTTTTAATAAAATTTAAGGATTTATAAAAATAAGTTAGGCCAAAATATTTTTTCTATATAGATTTAAAGATTTGGACTAAACTTTATTATATATATATATATATATATATATATATATATATATATATATATATATATATATATATATATATTCAAAATAAATTTAAAAAAGAAAATGAAAACTAAATTTCTCTTAACAAAATGTTGACTTGATCAATTTCCAAATATTTTGTATCTAAATTTAAAAGTTAAAATATTTGGAGTATTTTAATTTAAATTTAAGGATTATATATTGAAAGTTAGGATTTCCATAATATATATATTAAATTTAATTTTTTAAACAATGTTTTGGGTGTATGATTTAAATTTTTTAAAATAATTAAATTATCACCTAATTATTTTTAAGAATAAATTTAAAAAAATGGACAAATATTTTTTAAAATTACTTTCATGTTTTATTGTTTAAAAAAATATTTTTCTTTACAAATATGAATAAAAAATATATAGATAAAAATGTATTAGTTATATACATTCACAAATAAATAGTTTATATACAAATACTCATTTATATATATTCATGGATAAAAGTGCATTAGTTATGTACATTCATTGATAAATAGTTTATTCACAAATACTCATTTATATATATTCACAGGTAAAAACATATTGATTATATACATTTAGCATAAATACTCATTTATATACATCAAATGTTTCTTCTAAGTGCAATATATTTTTAGATAAATAATTTAAGTGTCAAAATTATAAATATATTCCTGGATAAAAAAATTTATTATAAAATTTTTCTTCAATATATTATATACATAATTTATCATTTATAATTTCAGCTCAATATAAATAATTTATTTACGGATCACATTATTGATTATTAAATATATTTTATGTTCCAATAAATCATTATATAAATCACTATCAATTAAATAATATTGATCCAATATTGAGAGCCCATTATAAAAATTTATTTTAAATTATTACTAAATATATAAATAAGTTAAAATATATGGGTAGAATAAAAAAAAAATATCATGTTATCATTTTTCACAAGTTAAATTTGGATATATTAAAATTGTTCATAGATATTATATGGTGTGTATACATATAATGTATAATTATTGTAAATTGCCCGGTACATTGGCCCGGTAGACCCATATATTAGACATTTCCTAATTTAAATTTTTTTTCTTCTGTTTTGGGAGTACGAAGGAGTAGTGAGGATCAAGCTTGAGTGAGTTGAACTCCTTCCTTTGTGCAAGGGCATAAGGCATGTGCCATTTTTGCGGGCTCTCGTGACACTTCCTACCCTATTTTAGGTATGCAGGCTACCGCGCCATGGTCTATTTTTAAGTGTAGTTTGAAGTTTAATGTTAGTAACGTTGAGGATAAAATTTACGTGAAATTCTATAAGTATTTGTTGTGATATTTTAAATTATAATTATATATATTATTTTTTAATTCATTACTAATAATTTCAACTCAATATATATAATTATTAATTAATTACTCAATTAATTAAAATTAAATACATATATAAAATTACTAATAATTGGTTAGTTCATTAGTAGGGGATTAACTTTCAAAATGTTTCAAGCCTAAAATATCATGAGTTTAATTTTTGGAGGGGCTATTATTATAACTCCTGCTTTAAATAGGTCCTACACAAAAAGTACGAAGATTTTGGAGGTGCTATTGTTATAACTCCCGCTTTGAATAAGTCCTAAACAAAAAGTATGAAGATTCTTGAATGTAAAGAAAAAAAATATAATTAATCAAATAGTGTAAATTCTCAATTAGGAGTGAATTGTATATATATTAATTTAATAAAGAAGCTTCTCACTAACATAAGAAATAAAAGAAAAAAAAATAATTGGTGGGTATCCAGTCTATTCTCATACCAAAATGTTTAAGATTGAGATAATTTTTTTACATAAAATTAAATTTTAAGAATTGAAAATATTATTAAACTTCAAAGAATTAAGTTTTGACACATGTCTTGAAAATTATATTTACAATTTTTATATTTTTTTAATTTAAAGGTTTTATTTACCTTTTTTAAATCAATTTTCACTCAACATCACATTATACGTGTGTAATTTTGTTTTATCTTTTGATTTGTTTTTAGTGATGTCGCTCCATAAGGGCCGCATTTATTCATTCATGTTGTGTTTGAAAAGAGGTTAAATCGTATGAATGCAATTCTAGGCCACGGTTCGGATGTTGCTATTATGTGTTTGTCAGTTTGACAGACCCTATTAATTACTGTAAACTGAGGGATTAAAAAACTAGTGATGCACCCTTGTTCTTTTATTAATAATGAGATATAGGAGAAAACTAATTCTATTTTATGCTACTGCATATGTTATAATTGATATTATAATATAATATTGATAAATTTTAATATGCCTCAAGTAAAAATAAAAATTACGGAGATGAAGTTCTTAGATCCCTAAGAAGCAACTGTATATAGTTGATTAATTAAATATTTCCTTATGTAAAAATTACAAATATTTCTAATAGCATTTCTTAATCACAGTTCAACCCCAATTTGCCACTCCCGTTATTTATAAAAAAGACCTAACTTGATAATCCGTTTAACAATGTTAGTGCGTTCAATAATTCACCAACAAAGAATGTTGTTTGAGTTAGGTAAATGTCAACTCCGATCCAAACACAATAGTTCAGGTTAAGCAAATTAAGAGTTTTATTTCAGTTGTATTGTTTTTAATTTTAATTTTAAAATAAATAATTAAAATTAAAAATATAAAAGTTAATATATTAAATAAAATTTAAAGGTAGAAACGTTCAATTACTGGAGAGGTGGAACTTTCTAATAGCATTATCCTTATAATAATGCTATATGTATTAAAAGTGTGATCCAAAATTGAATTTAAAATGTATGTTGAGAATTATTAATCAAATACAAAACATTAGAATAAATTTTTAATATTTAATTTATTGAATAAAAAAGTTGTAGAATTTAATTTTAAATTTCACTTTTAGTCTATATAACAAGTTTTCATTTTATTATAAAATTAATTTGGGTCTGAACCACAATAAATGCATTTATATTTGGTATTTGATAAAAGAAATAAAGTACACAGCAGTTATAAAAAGTAATTAATGTTTTATAAGTTTATTCTAAAGGTCAAATTTTGGTGCACCACTAAATTTAATAGTTTAGATCTATTGATGTGTGCAATATTAGACAAATTGAATGAAATTTAATAATTTAAAATTATTAGTGCACCGTAAAGTGCTACAATATAGTGTAGGCTTTATTTTAAAAAGAAATTAAAAACTAAAAGATGAGGTAAAAAAATTGATCCATTGCATTTTTTTACAAGCAATAATTTTGAAAAAAATATTTATAATTTATTAAAATTTTTCAAAATTCAAAATAATTTATAATTTTTGCAAGCAAGAAATTGTGACAAATTTGTAAAATTTAATTTAATAGATATAAAAAATATGAAACATAATTTCACACCTACAACAAGAAAATACGTATTTATTGATGGATTATTCATCAATACATAGGTCTATAAATTTTAAAAATATTTGGTAATGAATTTTAATTTTAGCAAAGAAATTAGTATTCATCACTAAGTTTCATAGAGAAAATAGTGATGGCATTACCAACGGGCTCTCTTATTTAAAATTTGAATTTTTGTTGGTGTAGTAATAAAATATTTTCATAAATTAACAATGGAATTTTAAGTGCTCATTACTACTTTTGTCACTAAATGCAATGCATCATTTCACTAAAAGGTCTTAGTAATAGATTTATGCGTTATCAATTTTGTTACTAACCTAAAAATATATTTAAGTCATGACAATAGCCCCTTACCTTTCCCTTTTTCCTTCCCTTTCTTTTTTCTGCCACCATGGCACTCCTTTGTTGCCCCTCTTTTTCCTTCCCTTTCTTTTTTCTGCCACCATGGCACTCCTTTGTTGACCCTCCAATGAGATCTAATAATACCCTTATTTATCACTGCCAACTCTTACCACAGCAATAGCTGCATTGGCATCTTTGCTTTTTTTATTTGGTAAGTTTTTCCAATTTGGAGTTTCTAGAAATTTAGGATTTTTTTATTGATTAAAATTAGAATTTAATGATTTGAAAGTGAAATAGAAAGCCATTGGTGGATATATTAAACTTCTTATTAATTTTAATTATTTTTTTAATTTATATGAATTTTTTGAGATTTTTTATTTTTAAAGTTTTTTTATGTAGATTAAAACTAAGATATGATGATTTGAAAGTGAAATAGAAAACCAATAGTGGAAAATGTGGTAATTTATTGATCAATTTCAATTATTTTGTTTATTTATATGAATTATTTGAGGTTTTTTATTTTTTGATGTTGATTAAAATTAGAATATAATGATTTGAAAGTAAATTAGGAAGCCATTGGTATATTATGTGTTAATTCATTGATTAATTTTAATTGTTTTGTTCATTCATATGAATTGTTTGAGGTTTTTTATTTAGTCATTTATTTATTTTTTTTGTCTAAAACTAGTTTTAAGTTAGGAAAGTAATAGGAATTTGAAACTTGTGTATACTTTAAGTTACTTTTAGTTTTAGTTAGGTTAGTTTTAGCATTAGTTTTACTTTTAGGTTGGAAAAGAATTAGGAATTGAAATTGGTGTATGCTTCAACTTAGCCTTACTTTTGAGTTAATTAGGATAGAATTAAGAATTTGAAATTACTATATGCTTTAAGTTAGTTTATGTTAGTTTTAATATCAATTCTAGTTTTAGGTTAGGAAAAAATCAGAAATTGAAATTAGTGGCTTTAACTTGCCTTAGTTTTTAGTTAAGTAAAAATTAGAAATTCAAAATTAGTGTATGCTTTAGTTGGTTTTTAGTTTGAGGTTAGGAAAGAATTAAAATTTTGAAATTAGTATATATTTTAAGTTAGTTTTGATTTTAGTTTTAAGTTAGTTTAGCTATAACTTTTATTTTTCATTTGTTATAAATTATTATATCTTCATTTCATGAAAGCGGTAGAGATACTCTTGCTAAAGCCAGCCACATTATCCTCCATCATAGTGGTGGTAGAACGATACTATCATCTTCTATAAGTTGGAGTGCCACACTAGTCATAACTCACAGTGCCACACTACCCACGCTCAATGTATTAAGATCATTGATTTGTTTTTAAGTACCACCCTATCAATCACCTAAACAATAATTTGATACTTCCTAACCTCCTATGATAGATTCAAAGCACGATACTTGGAAGTTTAGTAAAAAATAGTCTAATCAATAAAGTGCTCCTATCTTGATAGTTTAATTGAGGTAATCACCGGTTTTGCTAGGGGTAGAAATTCAAATGATAGTAGAATTTGTATCTTTCCCCAAAATGAAAAATTCAAATGATAGTAGAATTTGTATCTTTCCCCAAAATGACTTGTAAATTTTGACTTAACATTTGATATTGATATTTTTTATAATCATTGTAACATGATTTTTTTTTTGTGTAATTACTATATATGTGTTGTGGGTTGGTTTGCTTTGATGGTTTTCCTATCCATGAAGTTATCATGTCTTTACATTAATTAAAACTAAGACAATTTGATGGTTTTTCTAACTTTTGTTTGACTGAGTTGTTTTGACAATATTACCCAATTCATTTGCTAATCGCTTAGTTTTTGCATCACCATTTCAGCCTGTTTTTCGACCCAACAATCTATGTATGTTTCATAATGTATGACATTAATTAGTAGAATCTTTCATGAAATCGATTTTGAAGTTTTTTACGATGATTTAGAAGCCAAGCACAGAAATAGAAAAACAATATACAATAAATACTCTCCCTCATGTGCCATCATTTGTATTATTTTCTATCGATCATTTGAATGATCAAATTTTGCTCCCAGCAGTGACATAGAGGATTCTGCTTATCTAATTTATTTGAATCTATTACCAATTCACCTTGATTCTTTTCATCCCTCAAAAATAGAAAAACTGTTATGATTGTATTTCATAATTGGATGAATGCTTTATGGACATTCAATTGACTCAAAAAAAGCATCTATGACAATCTTTCAATCATTTTCAATTTGCACTTGATGACTCTCATAATTAAAGAAAATCATTAGTCCTTTTTGGGTGGCCAATAACTCGGCAATCGAGGCCAAGGCACACTCAAAATTATCGTAGCAGAGCCCAAAAACATCACCTTTGATTATCAAAGTCGATGATGTTTCTTTGGTGATGCTATGTCGACGGAAACTGACTTGTTGAAACTTGAGGTAAATGTAAGGGACATCTACGTGTACATTGTTTCCGTCACTTATGTTCTTTGCTGATCCTTGAATTTTGGGGTTTTCTTAAATTGAAAAATATAGTTTTCATAGTAATTCATGCTCATGTATCACATTTTTGTATTCTTTACAGCTGGTAAATACAACAAACACCGTTTATATATGCAACAGAATGTGTCTTTGATTCTTGTCTTAGGTATGGAAAATACTTGGTGGTTCTAAACTTGAATGAATAAAAAAAAAACCGGGGGGGTGGAATTTTATAATAGCTCAGGGCATCAATGCTCATTTTGAGTGTGTATAGTTTATGGAGTAATGGTTACACTTAATGATTTAAAAATTGAATCGGCCATTAAACAGGACCAATGAATAGTTCAAGATTTAATGGTATAATTTTTTTTTTAATATTTGTGTTTCACTATAGCAATTTATTAACTCAAGATTAACTCCTTTTTTTTTTTTGATCGAGTAATTGGACTGGTTCATACAGTGTCTGTTGGCCCAAATTTACTAAAATCCTAATGTATGTGAACCCAACCAAAAATAATCTGGGGAAGATTACAGTATCCCCAAGGATTTCAAACCCTGGGTGGTGTGGTACAATCTCATCCATTTGAATGAGATTATACCACACCACTCAATGTTTAGAAATTCTATGAGTACCTTAGAATTTCTCAAATAATCTATCTACATAAAAAATTCTTAAATGTACTTTCATTATTTTTAAAATTTTTCGGTCACTTGTTCACTCCTATTTCCGCCAACTCCTTCTCAATTCCAACTTTAATATAATTAAGTAGTATAAATATAAAATTATATATTTTATTTTTATTAAAAATATGTTAAATAATATAAAATTTTAGTTTAATTGAATTATTTAATAAATATTTAATATTTAATTTTTATTATTTTATAATTTATATATTATTTCACTTCTTTATTTTTATTTGTTTCATTGGAATTTTTTTTATTTCTACTGTTATCATTTGCCACTCAAATACTATATAATTGAACAATATAAATATAATATAATATATTTTTATTATAATAATGTTTAAAATAAGTTAAAATTTTATTGTAAAAATATCAATTGAATTAATTATGCATTCTATTTTTAAATTAAAATATTTAAAAATTAAAATTAATTTTATATATTATAATTTTATCATTTTTATATAGATTTTTTAGTGAAATATTTCAACTTAAAATACATCAACTAAAATTTTATCATGATTTTTTTATTCACATTGAATAATAATAATATATTATATTGTATTATATAAAATCAGGATAGCTTACTCCTTTTTTTATATTTTTACTCTCTTCTTGATAAATTGGAGTGAATTTTTATGTACACATAAGATGATACATTTATTTTTATCATAAAATTTTTTAAATAAGTTAAAATTTTAATTTATAAATTATCAATTAAGTTAATTAATTATATATTTTATTTTAAATAAAAATATTCATTTTAATTTAATTTTTATATTAATTTTAAATATTATACTTTAAATTAAATTTATATCAATTAAAATTCATCTAATTTTATATTTTATGCTTAATATGATAATAAAAATAAATAATAATATATTATTTGTCAATATTCTATCTTCTATCTATCTTTTATATAAAAAATATGCAAATTATGCAAATAATATATTTTTTATCATAAATATATTTTACATAAATTAATAATTTATTTTATTAAATTCATTAATTACATATTCTATTTTTAATTTTTATATATCACATCTCTTATGAATGTTGTTTTTGAGAGTTCCAAACCCTTAGAAATGCCATCTTACAATTTTATTTTATTATAATAAATTTATGATTTACACTTGTTTCAATTTATTTTAAATTATATATTTTAATTTTAATATTTATCCCCTAGTCCATGCAATGAAAAGCCAAAAAGCTGATATATTTTAAAATAGGAGAGGGAATGGTGTATTAATGATTAAAAATGAGATATTGATATATTATTATATTTAATTATATATTAAATTTATTAATTTTAAAAATTAAAATTTATATATTTTATAATAATATATCAATGAATATGATGGTGCAATAGAATTTTCCTCTGAAGGTTAACTAGCTCTAGCGGAGACCTAATCTTCACTCTTCAAACCTAGGCTGATTTCACGCCGTCACACTAGGCCTGGCATCTTCGTCTTCTTCTTCCTCTTGACGCGCAGATAGTTTTCGTGCCGTCACACAGCGAAAGATTGAGATAGTAGCAGCGGAGCCACTAGTTTGAAGCAGATCGGCCACTCCAGGCTTACAGCTGTCCGACTGAGGCAAATTGTTTTTTTTTGTTTCTTTATTCTTTTACAATTTTCCAAATCGGTGAATCTTTGTTTCCATTTTGTTTTATCTAATCTACCTCCAACATCTATTTATTACGTTAGCAGTGTTCATGATCCTTAAAACTTGAAATCTTGTTCCTTTTCTGCGCTGTTGTTCTCTTACAAACGGTTTGAACCGGAACCCTTGCCGCCCTTGCCGGTTCAAACGGTTTAAATAGGTTTGGACCAGTTTGGCCTTTTTTAAACGGTTTTGAGAATAGCCCAAACTGGACAGAAGGTCGGTTCACCGGTTTCCGGTTAGATCGCCGGGTCCCGTTTTTCATCACCACTAATACTTGTTATGTGATAATACTACTTTTTGGTTGTTTATGAGATTTATTTGCATTAATTTTAGATAAGAAGTCTTGCAGCTGAGGATACATTTTGAGAAAGAGCATAATCTAGTAATGCTTCTGAACAAGAATGCCGTTAAGGAAACCCATTACGATGTTCTTAATGTGAGAGAAAATGCAGATTATGAAGAAATTCGTGCTAGTTACCGGAGTGCTATACTGAGCTTACATCCTGATAAGTTATTGAAGGCGTCTGAGACATCTAGTAGCAATCAAATGTCAGGAGAGAGATTTCTTCAAGTACAGAAGGCGTGGGAAATTCTCAGTAATTCAAGTTCTCGTTTGGTTTATGATAATAAACTGCGAAGTTCTAGGCGGGATGACTTGGCTGCCGAGGTTGCAGAAGATTTAAGCTTGCAGGATATGATCGCTGAAGATACTGGAGAAGCATTGGAATTCTTTTATCAGTGCCGATGTGGTGATTACTTCTCTATAGATTCTTTGGAATTGGGGAAAATGGGGTATTCATTGTTGAGGGATGGGAGTAAGATTTCTTTACAAACTGTTGATGCCTCTCCTGGATCAGTAATTCTTCCCTGTGGATCTTGTTCTTTAAAAGCTCGTCTAGTGATCAATATGGATGACAACAATTGAAGTTATTATCATATTGTTTTTTCTGTTATCATGATGCCCCTGCATCTTACAAGATTATGAATTCTTCTACATTGTGGCCACATGGATTAGCAAAACGCGTTTCTTTTTGGTTCTGGCTAAAAGTTATGCTTTCACTTTTCTGTGATGCCATTCTGGTATGATTCTAGTTGAATGGCATGCTATTTTATTGCCGCTAAGCGCATGTGTTCATATTGACTACCGAGATTATTTCAGTTAAGTTCATCCCATGAAGACAATTTTAAATAATGTATAGTTTCTTCGGGGGTTTCTTGGTACACTTGGAAGAACATGGTGTACTGTATAGAGCAAATAAATCTTGGCTGTGATACTTGAAACCACAAGATTTGAGCCACCTACTTTTGGATACCCGTTAGCCCCTCGGAGGAAAACTAGCTTTTAGTCCTTTTTCCCAGGTTTATGCTCAATATTCCCCTGTATTTATTTGCAAATATTCCCCTAGGCACCATATCACATTTAGAAATAGGTGGCAGACTCAAATTCATTTTCAATGTCTGCCTCCACAGTGATCTTCAACTCAAAGCACTATCTTTTAAGATTACCGACGCATTTTATTTTCTTTTGCAGTTATCGATCTACTTATTGCAGTTATTATTTATGATGGAAGCTGTATCATATAATAATTCATTGTTCAAACTGATGTAATTAATGTATATCAGATCTGAATAGCTCACATTCAACCTATCCCCTTTTCCCTCCTACAACACCAAACCTAGTGATGAAGATGTTGAGAACTTTTCAAAGAACGGTGAATAAAACCTCGATATCAACTCTCTATCCGGCATTGACACTCTCGTAGAGACTAGAAATGGAAGATTAAAAATGAGTTGCTTCTCTTCTTTTTCCAGTTTCTATTGAAATTTGATTGCTTTCATATTGGAGATGTAGGGATACAAATTAAGAAAGGGAAGAAACCCTGTCCCTAACACATTTGGTGTGTCTTGGGAGATGAGAGGAGCAGAGAATGGGAAAAAGGAGAGAGTAGCAATCAAATTTTGATAGAGGATTGAATCACTATTTAACTTGACGCCATTGATTCACCGGATTACTCGCCAGAAGAAGTCAATCATGCCATGTGCCATTGTTTCTTTAAATATGAGTAATAGTGAAATCTCGTTCTTATTTATTTCCTTTTCAATGGAAAATGGGGGGCAAACAATATCATCAGAATAGTCATGTCTTACAACACATTTCTTCGGAAGCAATAAAACAGCATCCAATACAACAAGTAGAAACCACTGATATAATCATCGTGCATTATTTTATATGTACGTGTAACATTTATGCTATATTCCCAGGGATTCAACTGGGAACACCATCTCTTCAAGTTGCAATGGAGTCAAAAATATGCTCTTACAACCTCTTTAAAAAAGATTAGGTGGGCGGATATCAGCGCAAATGATGCCTGGCAAAAGAAAAAGGCCTGCCTTAATCGGCAAAATTGGAAAATCTGAAGTTACAAAGAAATTTAGGAGTGGGAAAATATGTTAATTAACCTTAGTGTCTCTTTTGTAACATGAGGAACTTTGCAACAGTTGGTGGGTAGTCCAAAGCGCTGGTGAGCCTCATAGCGATGACAACCAGAAAAACTTGAAAGACGAAGTGAAGATTTACTGATGTTGGACTGTGAAGGGGGCAAATTAACGACACAAGAACCTCCATAGAAGATCTTTTAGTTATCAAATTTCATTGGTTTTATTCTAATATTCTCTCTATGTGTGTTGTAATATTTCAGAAGTAGCAAAGTGAAAATTGGATTTTTCACGTAAATCCAGAGAGGCACATACCATAATGTACTCCATCAAACTCGAGCATATCATCCCGATTGAAAATAAAAAGAGTTCCACCGCTGCCTAACTCTCCGTTGAGGAAGGTTCCATAGATGGGCAAAGGGATCGCTTGGTGAAATGGAGAGAATGAAGTAAGAGATGGAGGAGAGATGAGACAACGATAACGGTAGGGTTTGGTTTCTTCTCTGTTGGTAAAAACAGAGAAGAGGAATTGATTCTGTGCAACTTTCGTGTTCGTCTTAGTCTGGTTATATACTAGAAAGAAAATTAGCACAGTTATCCTTTAACTGCCCGCCTATTTTAATGAAGTTACCAGCATCTTATATGGTATTTCTGAAGCAGTGGTAGCTAATAAGCAAAAATGGTGTTAATGATCCATGTAGCTGATCCTATCTAATGAGAGTGGCTTGGCTGTTATGGCTGTTGTTGCTGAGTGCATTCCCAACCCCCTTTAGAAGAATTGCACTAGAAAGTGACTTGATCCTAATCTTGTGCTATATTTCAAGAGCTCAAATGATGAATCCCTCCAGAATTCCAAACAAGTGGCCTCATTACAAGGCAACCTCTCTCTTATTGATACCATTTTTTTTTTCTTCTGCTTACCAGAGGAATTGATACCTAAATTTTAATCACCGCCCAAGATGACTGGAATCCTAGAAATTGTAAAATTTTAAAAAAATAAAAAATAAACCAAACCGTCATGGCAGCACAGGCATTTTAGAGGTTGGAATCTTGGATGTCGGAGCCAATACTTGGTCATAGATATAGACACCATAAGATGAAATATTAAACCAACAGGAATTACAGAGTTAGGGCATCCTAAACCCAAATGAATGCATAATTGAGAAGCTAAAGAGGTGGCGCTCTTCTAATCCATGGACATAATGCAGCAATAGTAAACAGATCCTCGTGAAACTAGAAACTTCTATCTCTTAAACATTAATTCAGACTCTGTCAAATTGGGAAAGAAAATTCAAAATGCTTAATGGCTTCTCATTATTAGTAAGATTCATCTTCATAAGTATCAATGGAGTTTGGCTTGTAAACATTTGTTCATTCCTATTCCTATATATCATTTTAGTTTGGCTGCTTAGGGTCGAGTTTTAACTGATCCTTGTTCCCAGCCTAATCTACTTTTTGACAAAGCTAAATCACTGTTAATTTATCAAATTATACATGCTTATGATTGACGCCTCTTATAATCTCCATTAAGAAACAAAACCTCTATTCATATTTTAGAGGTTTGCAAGTGCCACCAGCATGTCTAGTTGACACATGATGAGCATTTCCAACTGTGAACAGAAACTTTCATATGCAAACCCTGCATATTCAACGACATGATTACTTGAATTTTTTTCCATTTTCCTTTTTAGTGATGGTGAATTATAGGATAGATAATCACTCTAAAAATTAGAATATAAATGAACTTTTCCCCTCTCAATAAGTATAATTTTTGGAATTTGAATTTCTATTTCATTGACACATAAAGTCTGTTTGAGATTAGTATAACTTTATCAATAATTTAATTACTTGATTTTAATCACCTTTTTGGTGTAACATCATCCGCTTCCAAATAGTTATTATATATTTATGCACACTTTCAAAGTATTCTTATATTTAGGATAAAAAATATCTAGGTTCTAGAATAAGATGGGTGTGCAAATCTACCAAAAATTATTTTAACAAAGGTGGAAGATATGGATATATTTACATCAAGTCGTTTGATATTTTAATTCCTAATAATCTATTTGTTCGTGGAAAGCCATATAAATTTTCACTTGAAAAGAATCATTGTGATTATTATGCCATTAGTAGGCATTACTAATCATTATAATATATCATCTATGACATTGTGCATTTATAAACTTCAAAGATTGAGGAACTCAATGACGTTTGTCAAGGCACTAAATGAAGATGCTTTAAATTTTGATATTGCTAAAAAATTTATCATTATGTGAAGTTTTCCTTCATGCCTTTGTTTTTTTTTTTTAACTATTTTGTTCTCAGCTAAATCTCCGTAAAACATTTTATGCAGGATATCTGATACATTAGAGAATTGAATACTTCCATTATTTTGTTCTCCAATATTACACAAACTTTCTTGTAGTTTATTTTAAAAATTCCCATGTCAAATACAACATATTCATAATCTTACTTGTGTGGTGTCTAGAGCAGAAGTAAAACAAACTATCAGCAAAATATGTGTATGACTATGAAATATAAAAATATGGGTAAGCCAACTTGCAGTAAAAATTCTAGCCCCGACAAACAAAGGGCAAACCCAATGTCAATTCAATAACTACCCAATTTCAGGATAGGGAAGCAAGTGCTTCCAGGAAGCCCCGATATCAATGGCCCTCCAGAACTACCATTACTAGCAGGAACACCTTGTTCATACAATACAATACCATGGTAAATCTCCCATGGCCCATGGATTCATACTTAATTTTTTTAAAAAAATATATAATTTAATAAAATAATTAATAAGTATACAATGAACGTTAATTGTAAATTTTATATAATTAAAGAATTTGATTTATAAATTTTTAAAATTAATGGGAGTTAAATACAATCACTCCATAATTAGTGAGGTAATTTGCAATTTTCTCTAACCTTCTGCCTATTTAAGAGGAGAATGAGGAAAGAAAAGAAAATTTTGAAAGTTAATTAGAAGATAAAATTTTAAATTTTTTATATGTAAAAATAATAGGAATAAGATTTCTTTATTACCCATTTTCTTTCAAAACAAGCAGAAGAAAATTTTGAAATTTAAAATTTTTTATAAAAATTTTCCCCTTTTTTTTTATGGAGTGCTATTTTTTATTAATCTAATAATAGTGGGTAGAATTCAAATTCAAATTTTATATTATTTCGATAAATAATTTGTCTGTTTTTAATTCATGGGGTAAAGTACGCTGGAAGAAGCAGATACAGTGAAGCTCCTCGTGCTACTTGGCAGTTGCAGAATGAAATTCGCCATTTTTTGCCCTGAAATTCTTTTCTTTTTATTTTCTTCTTCTATACACATATACATATATATAATATTAGAAATTAGAAATATATATTAGATTAGATTAGGGCTCCATATTACGTAATAAATAAATTATATTATAATTCATTAAAAATAAATTTTAATTTAATAAATTACTTTAAATAATATATAATTTATAAATTATTATTTTTAAAATTTTTAAATGTATTTATTATTTTTATTAATTTATTATGTCACAAAATATAATTAATTTTATTTGAATATAATTATATTTTTATTTTAAATTATAAATATATAGAAATATATATAAATAAATATATAGTATTATAAAATATAATTAATCATATTTAAGTAATTATAATAATGAAATTAAAATTTTATAAATAAATATATATAAAGTTACAAAATATAATTAATTAAATATTAAATACTATTTTTTATTTTAAATATTTTAATTAAATTAATACAATGTAACAATAAATATGAATTATTTATATTTATAAATTTATTTTTATTATTAAATTTTTATATTATTTTATAATTTTTATTTTTTTAATAATTAATTCTATAAAATATTTTTATATAATTAATTAATTTATTAATTATTTGTACGATGCAAACTTATGTTAGATTAGGTAGAAGGAACGCCGACCAGACAATACGATATCGTATCATAAGCATGACCCACAAAATTTCAACGGTCAAGATTTTAATTCTTCTCAATAATTCACAGTTATTCTCTAATTTGTAAATTTCCACAAATAAGGGTGAAAATTTCCTGCGGAAAATGAAATGATTTCCACCTTCTCACTCTCCACTGTTCCACTTCGCTGCGAAGTGATGGCTGCAGATCTGCAACGGCAACGGCTTCTCTTGGATTAGTACAAGCAAGACCATTCAGACTCCCCGCGGGGGGCGGGGGGGGGGGGGGGGAGGGATCGGATTTCGGGGACTATCCTTGGATTTTGCCCCGCACGTCGCGAATATGATATAAATTTTTGTCTCGTGTGACAAATTTTTGACTCGGAGAAATTTTTGGAGAGAATCGATATTATGTTACCTGTCTCGCAATATTTCGGAATAATGAAATTATTTTTTAATTTTTATATTATATTTAAAAATATGTATTACTATAAATTTTTTAGTAATTTTATAATTAAAATATATCTATTTTAATTTTTTTAAACTTAAAATTAATTAAATAAATTTTGTGTAGTTGTAGATTGATATTATTATATTATATTAAATATTAAATATTTGTTATATACATATTTAAAATATATAAATTTTAATTTTCTTTCGATATTTTAAATTTTTTCAAATTTTCCTACCGGTACTCCGCTGTTCGCGGAACAGGGCACTAATTTGCACCGGAGACGGAATAGGGACGGGACAAATTATTGAGAGTATAAGGCCAAACAGAATATAACTAATTTATCATTGCCTCGTTCCCATCCCTAATTCAGACCTCTCGTTATAGTAGCCAACCACAACTTCGCCAATCTTATTCCTCCTCTTCTATGTCGCAGTTTTCCTTTTTTTTGTAATCATCAGACTATGTAGTCCTGTCGCTTGTTTCATTTTCCGAATAATTTCTTAGGTTACAAAAATGGGAAAAGGGATGCATACCATTTAATAAATGGATGGTGTCTACCAGTTCATAACCCTTAATTAGATTGAAGTCCTGACTTAAAATTAGCTTTAGACAGGATTCTGCAAAAGCGTGAATTTAGTTTGTATCCAAAAGTAATTTGCAGCACAACCGGAGTTACCCAAAAGAACAATATTTTTTCCCTTAAATGAATTATTGAAATTGATTATGCACTAGAGTTAACCTAATAAGTAGAATCCTAATTTTGTATCATTTCAAGTGTAATTTACCCATTTTTATAGTTCTAAAAAATAAAATTCAACTATCGTTTACAGTTTTCCCTTCCTCTTCGCTGTGAGCAGTTGTCTACTTGTTACTACCCACTAAAGTCGAAATTGATGGTGTCGGATAGAGAACACTGAAAGAAATATTAATGTCGTCGGGAAGATTTTGGTTAGCTTCACTCGCAGTTCACAGGCCCCTCGGTTCTTCCTGGAGACTATTGGTCTCTTCTCAAAAGACACAATTTGCACTACAGCTCCAGAAATTTCTGTTGCTGCTTGAGGCCCATTGAGCGAAATGGATTCATTTCCGATACCAAAATGTTTCGAGCTTCCTCTTCAATTCCCAAAGATTTTACCTTTTCTGGTACCCATTTTGGCACTTTCATTTTATTGAATACTGTCCATCAGATTTTCAGGAATCCATTTGTATATTAGCTTGTTAATTCTCTGTTTCAGCATTGGAGGATGCTTTGGTAAGCTATCTCTTCGGAAAAAAGAAGGCAACGGATATTGCTCACATGTATTTACTCTAACTTAGTTTTCTTATTCGATATCTATAAGCTAAGCTTCTTTTTACTCTTTATAAAAAATTTTAGTTACCTTTTTGCTCAGTAACATAACATCTTCATATTCATTGACAATATAAATGATTTTCAATTCATACTAAATCAAATTAATTTAATTATACATGACACTATTTAATCAATTAAGGTAGTTTCAATTTTCAAGTATTTTTATATTAATGTGTGTTCATATTATTTTTTTAAAAATTTTACATTCAAAAAAATTAATTCAAAAATAATATATTATTGCTATTATATTAATGAATTCACCTCCCTCCTTAATAAAAATAAATTATAAAATAATTATTAGAAAATTTGACTTATATCCTCTGGTAACAATAGAGAAAATTTTTCTTATTAAAAATTATTATTACTTTTTTTTTCTTAAATGTAATCAAATCACTCTTCATTAAAGAATCTAACACAACAAACAAAAATATGTTCAAAATAACTCACATGCTACGCTATTATAAAAATAACAAATATAATTTATTTTTAACTTTTGTTATTTTACAATTCACATTTTATTCTCAATTTTTTATTTTCTTTATTACATTTTTCTATAATTTAATTCTATTATTTATAACTCATACACTAATATCCCTAAATAATATAAATATAATATGACATATTTTTTATTAAAAATGTTTTAAATAAGTTAAAATTTCTATATAGAAAGAATTAATTCATTGTGTATTTTACTTTTAATGAAGATAATTCAAAATTAGAACAGAAATTATTTATTTAAATTTTATCATTATTTTTTTAGTATAAAATTTTGAATACTATATTTTAAGTTAGACTTATTCCTATTCTTATTACTTTAAAATTCTAACACACTGTTTCTTTTGTTATTTATTCCATTATATATTTTTTAACTAAATATTTTCCATTAAAAAATTATATTTAAAGAAGAATTTGATTAAAAAAATTTTCCAACAAATGCAAGAAGAAAATATATAATATCAAGAAAATATTAAAAAAATTTAAATAAATAAATTTAATTATAATTTTTAAATATTTTTATTAAAAATAGATAATGTAATTGACGTATTCAATTTTTTATATTAAAAATTTAAATTATTTAAAGATATTTTTATAATAAAAATATTTGTAAATATAATTAAAGAAAAGTTTTATTTAAAATTTTTTAACAAATACAGAAAGACAACATATAATATGATGTATATATGTATATGCTTTTAATTGATTCCTATTATATATATAATAGAAGAAATGTTTACTTTTACAAAAAATTAAAATATTTTATTGAAAATTAAATTTATACTCATTAAAAATTTCAAGTATTTTTTATGTTAAAAATTGATTAATTGAAAATTTTACATGAAATATTTGCGTATAAACTTCTTTAGTAGTTATATAATATAGTCAAGTATAGCTTATATTTATATTTGAATATAAGAGTATTAGGGGTACAATATGTTATATAATAAAAATTGGAAAAAGAATTGTTTAAAAAAATACTTAAAACGGGTAGAAATAAGAAAAAAAAAAGAAAAACATGTATTTGAAAGAATAAAAAATGCGAAACGATGCATGAGTTGTTATTAAAAATTAAATATGCAATTAAGTAATTTAATCAAATTAAAATTTCAATTCAATTGAAATATTTTTTTTATAAAAATAAAATATATCATATTATATTTATATTATTCGATAATATTAGTGCTTGAACTATAAATAAAAAAATAAATATAAAAAAAATACACATCATTGCAAATAAAAAAAAGGACAATAACATATGAGTCACAAAATAATAATACTTAAAAATAACATATATAATTAAGTAATTTTATTAAATTAAAATGTTAGCTTATTTAAAATATTTTTATAATAATAAAATATATCATATTATATTTATATTATTTAATAATATTAGTATTCGAGTAATAAATAACATGTGTAGATATGAGAAAATTAAAAAAAAAGATATAGAACAAATAAAATAAAGAGATATAATATGTGAATTGTAAAATGATAATGACTAAAAATAAAATATAAATTAATTAAAATTATTAATTCACTCCCTTAACATATTTTAAATATTCTTAAAATAAAAAATAAATTATATTATAAGATTAAAACCAAAAAAGGATTTAAATTTTTATAATAAAAATATGTATGGAATAAAAAAATAAAATTAATTCATAGATAACCATAACTCCAGGAAAAAGCAAAAATATAAATTAATATTAAAAAAGTTGGGGGATGGAAAAAATAATAATATAAATGTAAAAATAAATAATATTAAAATTAAAATAAATGAAAAGAAGGAAATAGGATAATACATGAATGGCATAAATAATAGTGAAGTAGTTGGAGGAAAGAAAAAATAATAATATCATTATAATATAATAAATAATATTAAAAATAAAAGAAAGGATAGAGAAATGGAAGAATACGTGCATCGGCTTACAAATTGATTATTGAAAGACAGCTCTTCAAGCGAGTGAGACAAAACGCACTCCTACGTGGTATTTGGGTTGAAAATTTATTTACGCCTAATATAATATTAGTAGATTAAGATTAAGATTAAGATAAAATTAAGATAAGATTAACATTTTTGTCCTGTGAAATAAAATTTTTATTCGAAGCAATTTTCAAAGAGAAGCAATATTATGTTATCTTATTTTGCAATACTTTAAAATAATAAAATTATTTTTATTTTTATATTATAATTAAGAATATATATTATTATAAATTTTTTGATAATTTTATAATTAAAAATATATTTATTTTAATTATTTTTTAAGCTTGAAATTAGTTGAATAAATTATATATAATTTTATATCAATATTATTATATTATATTAAATACTAATTACATATACATTTAAAACTTATAAATTTTTAATTTTTTTAAAATTTTTCAAATTTTCCGTGGATATTTCGCGATTCGCGGAAACAAAACACCAATTTACTCCGGAGACGAAATGAAGACGAGACAAATTATTGAGAGTACTAATTTATCATTGCCTCATTCCCATCCCTAATTCAGACCTCTTGTTAAAGTAGCCAACCACGACTTCGCCAATCTTATCCTTCCTCTTCAATGTCGCAGTTTTTTTTTTTTAATTAATTTTCAGACTATGTAGTCCTGTTGCCTGTTTCATTTTTCGAATAATTTCTTAGGTTACAAAAATGGAAAAAAGGATGCATGCCTCTTAATAAATGTGTGGTGTCTACCTATTCATAACCCTTAATTAGATTGAAGTCCTGACTTAAAATTAGCTGGAGACAAGATTCTGCAAAAAGGTGAATTTAGTTTGGTTGTATCTAAAAGTAACTTCCAGCACAACCAGAGTTACCCAAACCAAAAGAACAATGGGCTTGTTTGGATAAACTGTTTTTAATTTTTTTTATTTTTAAAAACAAAAAACTTTGTTTGGGTAAGTATTTTTTGTCCTTATTTTTAAAAACAACGCTGAAAGTATGTGTTTTAAAAATAATAAAACTAGAATAACTTCAACTTATTTTGTTAATTTTTGTTCTCCAAAACAGTGAAAATCACGGGTGCTGTGTATTCATTAATGGTAATGCTGTAATTAAAACTGTTTTCAAAACAGTTTTGTTAAATACACTTTTATTTCACCTGTTTTTTTTAAAAACTGTTTTTAAAATTTATTCTACAAAACTGTTTTAAAAGACATATAATAAAAATATATCCAAACACACCCAATATTTTTTTCCTTAAATGAATTATTGAAATTGGTTATGCACTAGAGTTAACCTAAAATCCGAAACTTGCATCCTAATTTCCCTCCATCAGAAGGGTTTAATTGGTGTTGTCCTGAACCAATAAATGATATTTACCTGCAAATGACAGTGACAGCTTTTCCTCTATTTCCTCAGATTACCGAAAGTATTGAACATAGAAATATAGTATGATCAGGCCACAGCTGAAAATAAAAGAAAACCTTAAAATGCATGTTATTGGTTGTCTTAGACAACAATGACATTAATTTGGATCATGTTGTCTGCATGCTTTGATTCTCTCAGACTCAAATGTTCTGTTCGCCTTTTATATAGATTTTCTCGTCATTGCCATATAGATGGGTTGTCTATTTGTTTTTGCATATTGTCTTTTAGCACCGGTGCCACAGATAATGAAGAGGCTACAGCAAGAGCTGCTTGTCACGACCCGAACACTTCCTTCAGTGTAGTTGTGCGGCACTTAGCTAATCCAAACCCCTTTGGTAGCCAAGTAAGCCTAATTGTCCCTCGAAACACCTTAACTCCTACTTGAATTAAGCTAGAAAGCTTAATAGAAGATACTTGAAAGAACTTACATTACTTCTTGAATGCTTCCAATTCATATTTTTTACCAGAACCTTGTTCTCTGTATTCAGTTTGGCGGGTCGTCACACTCTCCCTCACCTATTCTTGTGACGTCCTTGTCGCTTCCTCCTCTTGGTACTTTTGGATAAGAGTCTTGAATTACCACAAATAGTCTTCTTCTTCCCAACTTGCTTCTTCCATAGGAGTTCCCTTCCACTTCACCAAGTATTCAATTTTTGGTGGTACGCCACGTTTTCTCTTTACTCTATGATTGAGTATTGTTTAAGCCACCTTCTCATGTGATGCAACAATGGTTGGTAGTGCGCGTGATGACTCACCTCTTGTAGGGTCTTCCTTGTCTCCATGATATGGCTTTAGCAAACTCACATGGAAGACAGGATGGATCTTAAGTTTTGGAGGGAGCTCCACACGATATGACACTTCCCCTACCTTTTTGATAATAGGAAAAGGTCCCTCATACTTTCGCAGTAAGCCCTTATGCAAGGGTCTAAAGCTCTTGAATTGTTGTGGAAAAAGTCTCACCATCACCAAGTCACCTACTTAGAACTCTTGTGGCCTTCGCTTCTTGTCTGCCCACTTCTTCATTTTTCGAGCTGCCTTATCAAGGTATGAGCGAGCAACATCAACTTGCTCTTTCCAATCCTTAGCAACCTTGAATGCGTTAGGGTTGCTTCCTGTATACTTGGATTCTAAAGTGAGGGGAGTGATAGGTTGTTAGCCAGTGACGATCTCAAATGGGCTTTTTCCCCTGGCTTCACTCCTTTAGAGGTTATAAGAGAATTGAACCATATCCATCAACTTAGCCCAATCCTTTTGATTGGCACTCACAAAGTGCCTTAGATACATTTCTAACAAGGCATTCACCTTTTCCGTTTGTCCATCAGTTTGAGGATGAAAGCTTGTAGAGTAGTGGAGATCCGTCCCTAATAGTCGAAATAATTCTACCCAAAATTTGACAGTGAAGCAAGGATCTCTATCCAATATGATTGTGCGAGGCACACCCCAATACTTTACTACATTCTTGAAGAATAACTTGACAGCCAGGTCAGTTGTGCAATCTTTAGGAGTAGGGATGAAAGTCCCATACTTTGAGAATCTGTCCACTACCACAAGTATGGAGCCAAACCTTTCAGATGTGGGTAAGGCGGAGATAAAGTCTAATGTGACACTCTCCCAAGGTCTCTTGGGAATGGGTAGTGGTTCCAATAATCCTGCAAGGACTTGTTGTTCATTCTTATCTTGTTGGCACACCAAGCAAGTGCACACATAAGTCTCCACATCATTCCTGAGTTAGGGCCAATAGTAGATACTTTCTAGTAGTGCTTTTGTTAGCTAGGATGGCCAGCCCATTTTATATCATGGCATTCTCGTATTAACTCACGCCTAAGGTTTTCCCATTTAGGCACATATAGGCGTCTTCCTTTTGTGTAGAGTAAGCCATCCTCGACCCAAAATCGTCTTGTTTTTCCTTCTCCTGCAAGGGCTATAAGATTCTTGGCCACAGTATCTTGTTGTAACCCTTGTTTGATTTTGTCAAGTAGACTTCCTTCAAGTTTACTCATATAAGCCAATTCAGCTTTTCGACTTAGTGCATCTGCAACTAAGTTTGTTCTTCCAGGCTTGTACTCCATAGTGTAGTCAAACTCTGCCAGGAAGTCCTGCCATCTAGCTTGTTTAGGAGAGAGCTTCTTTTGTATTTGGAAATACCTAGTGGCAACATTGTCCGTCAAGATAATGAATTTGGCCCCCAACAAGTAGTGTTGCCATACCCTAAGGCAGTGCACAATGGCTGTCATCTCCTTTTCTTATACCGTGTATCTTCTTTCTGTGTCATTTAGCTTCTTGCTTTCATAAGCAATGGGGTGGCCTTCTTGCATTAACACTCCACCTATGGCAAAATCTAATGCATCCGTGTGTAACTTAAAAGGCTTGGTCACGTTTGCTAGGCACAAGATTGGCTCCTCCATCACTACTTGTTTAAGTTCTTCAAAAATTTGTTGACATCTTGTATCCATTTCCAAGGTCAGTTCTTCTGGAGGAGATTAGTAAGAGGCGCTGCCTTAGAAGAATAGCCCTTAATAAACCACCGATAGTAGTTTACCAATCCAAGGAAAGATCTTAACTCTGTCACCTTGGTTGGTGGCTCCCATTCTTTAATGGATTGTATCTTGCTTTCATCCATTAATAACTTGCCATCCCTTATCTTATGGCCAAGAAAGAGAACCTCCGGTTGAGCAAATGAACACTTCTCTTTCTTGACATAGAGCTTATTTTCCTTCAACACCTTAAAGACGAGGCGGAGGTGCTCTACATGCTTCTTTAAGATGTTACTATAGATGATAATATCATCTAAATACACTACCACAAATTTATCTAAGTATGGTTGAAAGATATTATTCATCAATATGCAGAATGTGGCAAGTGCATTTGTGAGACTAAAAGGCATGACAAGAAATTCATAGGAGCCATACCTCGTTACACAGGCAGTTTTAGGTTCATCTCCAGGAGCAATCCTTACTTGATAATACCCCAACCTTAGGTCAAGCTTGGAGAAATACCTTGCTTCCCCAAGTTGATCAAACAAATCAACAATTAAAGGAATGGGATACTTATTCTTGATGGTAATCTTGTTAAGCGCCCTATAGTCGATGCACATGCGCAAGGACCCATCATGCTTCCTTTGGAATAGAATGGGCGCGCCATAAGGAGCTTTAGAGGGTCGAATGTACCCTGCATCAAGTAACTCCTTTAATTGCTTTCTCAATTCTTCTAATTCAGGAGGTGCCATTCTATAAGGTGCCATGGCAGGTGGCTTAGCTCCGAGCTCAAGTTTAATCTTGTGGTCTACCTCCCTTCTTGGTGGTAGACACTTAGGCAACTCTGGTGGCATCACCTTCCTTAAATTCCTCCAATACTTAAGCGATTTCTATAGGAAGATCCTCCTTTTAGTTGGGCAAGAGTTTCCTCCTTCAAAGCTGTAAGGTAAGTTAGCTCTCCTTTCTTTACTCCCTTGCTTAGTTGCATAGCGGAGAGCATTTGTGGCCCTACCTTAGTTGAAGTAGGAACCATGCAAGGAGACTTATTTTGCAGAATAGCCATTGATCGAAGGAAAGGAATAGGAACCGCCTTTACTCGGTCAAAGAACTCCAAGCCCAATACTAGCTTGAAGTCATCCATATCCACGACGGAGAAGTCCACCTTCCCCTCCCATGAGCCAACGCGAACTTGTACTCCATGGGCAATACCTTCCACGGGCTTGGCGGTGGAATTTACAGCTTTCAACTAACCACCTTCCTTGGAGACCTTGAGACCGAATCTCCTAGCTTCATCAATTGACACGAAGTTGTGTGTAACTCCAGTGTCAAGCATGGCCTTTGTGAGCTTTCCTTCAATCATCACATCCATGTACATGAGCCCTTTCTTAAGTGGCTCTTGGGGTTATTGGGCACGGGCAGCATTCAACATTTGTAGTGTGCCCATTTGTGATTGTGTATCTTGCTTCTCACGTTCCTCGATCATGGCACTTAAGGCATTCTTCTTGGGGCGATCGTGCATCCAATGGTCGCCACCATAAAGGAAGCACTTATTTTTAGGTTTAAGACTATCTCATCTACCCTTCTTACCATGTTGCTCATCTTTGCTAAAGCTGGCACATTCATTTCCTCCCTTATGCTTATATCTATGGTCTCCCCCACCCTTCCCCTTAAACTCTTTTTGCTTTGGCTTGGTGTCTCGAGGTCGGGAATAGTCGACCAAGGATTCCGCAACAGTAATAGTGGTAACAAGGTCTTATACTCTTTGTCACCTCAACTCCTGTTACGCCCAAGGTTGCAATCCATCCATAAAGTTGAAAAAGAGCTCTGTTGCGAGCATGTCAGGGAGTCTAAGACGTAAGGATGAAAACTCCCTTATGTATTCTTGAATGGTGCTCATTTGCTTCAAGGTTTTCAACTTCTTCCTTACCAAGTATCCCTCATCTTCAGGATAGAATTGCCTCTTGAGCTCTCTTTTAAGTTCATCCCATGTTGTTATAGTGTTACCTTGCTCCCTCTCGCTTTGCTTTATTCTATATCATAGCATAGCATCATCGAGTAGATATAAGGAAGCAACACGCACCTTATCTTCATCAGCAACTCTTGCAGCATTAAAGTATTGCTCTATGCCTTATAGAAAATTGTCAATTTCCTTGGCATCCCTTTTTCCATTGAAGGACTTTGGCTTGGGTACCTCAATGCGAGGAGTAACCCTAGCCTCCGTAGTGCCACGGGTAAGTGTCTCCCTACACATCACCCAATCTTGTCTCATTTCTTCTAGGCGAGCCTCGAATTCAGCAAGCATCCCCATTACCCTTTCTTGGAAGGCTACTTGTTCTGCTTGCCTTTCATTTGCCATGTCCTTGGTAAATATGGTTTCCTTAATGGTTTGGACATCATCGTCCATTTGATCGCACCTTTGCTCCAAGACATCAAGTCGTTCAAGGATGCCTCCAATAGCGAGCTCCATTTTTACTACTCGTGATTCCATACTAGGGTTCTCTCTCTCTGCCATTGTGCCTTCTAATTTCCTATACAAGACAGCTACTAGAAGAAGGAGTGTTGTAAGGTGTGCTGGCGAACCAGCTCTGATACCAACTGTCACGACCCGAACACTTCCTTAAGTGTAGTTGTACGGCATTTAGCTAATTCAAACCCCTTTGGTAGCCAAGTAAGCCTAGTTGTCCCTCGAAACACCTTAACTCCTACTTGAAGTAAGTTAGAAAGCTTGATAGAAGACACTTGAAAGAATGCTTGAAAGAACTTGTATTACTTTTTGAATGCTTCCAATTCATATTTCTTGCCAAAACCCTATTCTCTATATCAAGTCTGGCGAGTCGTCACATGCTACTATCAATGCTGATAGTGGAGCTCCAACAATGTAATAATGCTTCTCAACTTTTGACATAATATCATACCAAAGTTCAGTTTCTAGTCATTGTCCAATTTTTGAATATTTTATTTTTTAACTCCTAGGTTTAATTACATCAAAATGTTGTTGTGTTTTCCATAAAATTTGTCATTTGATTTAACAAATTGAAACCCACTACTCATTTATCATTGTTTCTTTTTCTTGAAATTTGTGAGCTATATTTTCTTTTAAGATTTGATAAGATCATAAATAAGGAAATACCTTCAAGCATTGTTTATGAAGATGAGAATGTCCTTAATATTCGGGATATTAATCCACAAGCTCCAATTCATGTTCTAGTTATTCAAAAATTTAAAAATGGATTAACACAACTTGGGAAGGTAATTAATCACACTTTTTCTTACCCTCTCCCCCTTCTTACTACAATCAAGAGGAAGAACTAGCATTTGTATATTGCTTTCTCTCTTTTATATGATATTACCCGAATAATGAAGCTATGATCTGAACATAACCTTTTAAGCTAATCCTGATATGTTTGCTCCCTATAGTTATAAGGAGGATTTTTTGTCCGAGGAGAAAGGACAATAACATGAATAGGAGATGAGAGGAAGTAACAGTCTAGAGTTAAGGTGAGGTCATAGAGGAACAACAGTAATTGCACATACTTTGCTAAGAAGACATGTAATAAAATTTGAAAAAGAAAGGTTAGATTGTTTTGGGCTAATGTGGAAGATCTTCAGTACAAGTTACAGAAAATTTCCATGGTTTGCAAATGAATGTATTTTTTATTTAATGATAAAACATTTTCTGTTGTTTTCTAACATTTCTTGGTTATCATTAATTCATTTAGATACTCGATCTTAATGATAAAACATTTTCTGTTGTTTTCTAACATTTCTTGGTTATCATTAATTCATTTAGATACTCGATCTAGTTTAGTATAATTTTCTAGATTCTGAGCAAGAATGGCCTTTGGGATATTTAGATTTTAGCTAAGAATCCTTTTCCTAGGTCTTTCTATGGTCTCTGTATGCTTTGAAATGTTGAAGGGAACAACTTTCTTCAAAGCCAACATCATGCTACACCATATTGCTCTCAATTTCTCACTCAATCACTAGAGAGCATGAGGGCTTGTGTATCACACTATGACATTTATCAATTTCCAATATATTTATATCAATTATTGCCGCATTTAATCTCTTCCAATGATTCCACCATCAATAGATTTATACACAAAATTTGTTTATAATTGCAATAAATGCATTGCATATACAATATAACAAATAAGTTGAACAATATGTATTCGAGTATTTTTCATTCTTCCATCATCTCAAAATTAGACAATTTTTTCAATCCAAACTTCTCTTAATATACATCATCTATGTCATGTTTCATTATCAATTCTAAAATATTTTTAATATGTAACTACTAAATAATTAAATGTAAGGATTATCATATCAAATAATATATCTCCGGCAAAATTGAAGAATAATTATATAAAAAAACTGATTGCTAAAAATTAGAAGTTTCAATCAAACAAAATAAACAATTAAAAAATTAATATAATTATCTATAATTATAAAATAGTATAATAATGCATAATTAAGTACTTCGTAACTTAGACACATAAGTAATTCAATTTTATCATTTGTTATTAGTACATTGGGAATTCCTTTTGTAATTTAAAATATAATACTATTAGATTTGAATGATCTATATATATATATATATAGACAGTCAGATGAGAAAACAAACTCAATTTAACAATGGTCCCACAAAATCATGACCAAACTAAGAATTGCAGAAGCATTAACCCAACATAAATCCAACAATAGGTCTCAAGATGATATATAGAGTAGAGCAAGATTACCATAAAAAAATTGGATAGCACGGAAACAATATCCATAAATTTACAATAAGCAAAGAGAAATAGTTAATAACCACTAAATTACTTTTTATGTTAGATAGTGAGAATTCAAATTTAACGTAAACCGAGATGGTTACAATTCTTCTCTCTCGTTATATATTTTTATTAGTGATTTTGCACGTTAGCTTATTCAATTGTATCAAATAATATACTTTTACAAACTCATACATCTTACATGATGAGCAAAATTTAATGTCAATAATAATGACTTTGTTAAAGAAAAAATGAAATGTGAACACGAAGAATCAACTATTAATATTGAGAATAATTATAAATTACTATATTTCAACGTATCACTGTTTAAATTTAAATTATGTTACGAAAATAGAAAATATGGATGCAAACTCCAAGCGTAATGAAGAATTAGAGTATGGGAAAAAAAAAAGAAGTCATCGTTATAGTGAATCATAAACTTACTATGACTAAAATAGATGGAATTAAAAATAAGTAAACGAGAATACAAATATTATGCCATGATGTATGCAATACAAAAGATAGAGAAACAAATAACAAAAGCCTAAAGTGATCTTTTAGAATACGGAGGGATCTTGCGCTAACTTTTTTAAGCTAAAGTATATGTTTTACTAATATTTTTATAAATTATGCATATCTAACAATGAGATTAAAAATGAAAAGAAACGAAACATGCAAAGTGAACAAATTCTTTCTCACAATAGAAGAAAGTGTCGGAATAAATTCAAGTGAAATACTAAAATATTTATTTATTTAAAAATTTTTGGAAGAGTAACTAAGCATTGTCATGAATTAAGGGCAGACAAAGATTGGGTTGGGTCGTGTTTAAGCCAAGCTCACATAAATATTAAATTATTTTCACTTAGCCCAAATCTACTCCAACCCAAATATTCATATTCTTTAAAATTAAGCCCGGCTTTTTTTTGGATTAGAAATACTCAAGTCAAGGTCAGTTTTAAAATTTTAATATATATAAATATATTATAATTAAATCATAAAAATATATAAAAACATATTTATATTTACTTTATATATTATATTTAATATATATAATAATTAAAAAATATTATTGAAAGATATACATATATTAATTCTTTATGGTTAAAATTTGTATTACATAAATATGTAATAAAATAAAATATTTAATATATAAATATAAAATAAGGGTAAATCCGAATCATTTTAATTTTAAATATCCAAATTCAAATTCATTCATTTATAAAATAAAATTTAAAATTTTTTATCAAAGCCCCTTAAACCTAACTTATCATTCAAGCTTAACTTTTAGACCTAATTTATCCATCTAAGCTCTATTCATTTCAAGCCGGAGCCGGATCAATAACTGAACCGGGTCATATTAGCCAATCCCTTCCAGGAATTAACGTAGAGTTCTATGGTATAAAGCAAAAATTAGATGAAAATCTTGCAAGAAAATTGAATTAAGTTTTCTTCTCAGCTTAGTCAGCTGTGAATTCCATTGGTTCAAACTCTTATCATTATCAAACATTTCTAGAGTTTTTTGCATTAGTTGACAAATCTCTAAAATTGATCGGGAAGCTCTTAATGGAATTTGATTCAGTTAATATCATAGATCATTAAAGCAATACTAATATATGCTGTGTTGGAAAAATTATAAATAAATAATTTAAAATTTTGATCATAAATTAATATTTTATATTAAATACTATTTAAATAACAATTTTCAAAATAAAAATTATTATTTTAGTTTTTAAATTAAATTTTATTTTTGTTATAGAATTGTTAAAGTTTGAAAGGTCAAATTTTGTGTCATTAACAACATTAAAAAAATAATATCATAAATGTCTGATTTCGAAAAAGAAATGATGGAAAGAATTTTTTAGGCGATGTCTATAATTTAAATGCTTATTTATATCTTTTAAAGTATTAGGGAGTTTTCCCACACGTAAAATATAATATACCGAGGTTAGAGGTTACGGGTATTTTAAACTTTTGAAGAAAAAATTATTGGGTACTCTTTGTTTTCGTGAAAGATATTTTTTGTAAAAATGTTTCAATTTCTTATATATGAATAAAGAAGCATTAAGTGTTTCTATGTTTTGCAATTAAAAAAAAACTCTTAAGACTATAATAATGAAGAAAAATGATTTTATTTTCAAAAAGAAAAAATCATCTTTTATTAAATTATTAAATACAGCCGCAAAATTTAAGAAAAATTAGATGCAAAAGAGGGTGCAAAATGATTGAGAAACTCTGGATAGCACTTGACAAATTTATTATAATTAACATTAAATATATAAATTATTTTTTACTATCTTAATGATTTATAATTATATCTTTATAAAAAAAATTTCCTACAAAATATACAAAGCCCAACATATTAATTACATTAAATTAAATTCCAACAAAAGTAATTGTAATTTGTCAACTGATTTATTATTAGGAAAAATGCAAATCATCAATTATGAGATGGTTGGATTTTATCCCATAAACTATGAAAATAAGAAAATTATTCCCATGAAATAATATAGATCTTGGATTCTACCTTATTGTTACTAAATTAATAGAAAATATTAGGAAAAATTACAAATTATTCTCATTAATTATAGAGCAGTTGCATTTTATTCTTACTAACTTTGAAAACTTGCATATCAAGGCCTTGTTTGTCAATCAGCTGATAACTGTAATTGTTAACTGATAACTGATTGTATTAGCTAATTTGATCAGCTGATTGCATTAACTGTTTGAATAAAAATATTTAGTAAAATCAGCTATTTATGATTAACTGTTTGTATGTAAAATGACATATAAGGGTATGAGTATATTTTATAAATTATTTGAATATTTTTATTTTAATATTTTATATTTTATATTTAATAAATTAAATTTTTTTATAAATAATATGTTATTTTAATTTATTATATATTAACTATTTTTTAATATTAAATTAATATAATTTTTATATTAATTAAATTTATTAATAAAAATTAATAAATATAATTATAATTTATGTATTTATATTGTTGAAAGGTTGTAGGGAGAGGGGTAATAATACTAAGGAAAACACACAAAAATGTAGTAGTATTTTATCAAAAAAAAAATGGAAAAATGCAATGCAGGAAAACGTGGCAGTATTTTTACCCAAAAAAAAATGAAAATGCCATGCAGGAACACGCAACCCAGCAACACACAGGAACACGCAAAACGCAACCTAGCAACATGCAAGACGTAACCCAGCAACACGCAGCAGTATTTTAACCCAAAAAAAAAATAAAAACGCAGCAATCACAGAGGGTAGTTGCGTCATTCGTTGCAACAGTAATTGAGCAGCTGAATGAAAACGCTGCAACTTGCAGCATTTTCAATTTCAGCTGTTAAAAATAAAAAGTTGTTTAAAACAGCTACTTACCAAACAACAGATTGGTAGTCAAACAGTTAATTTGTAGTCAAACAGTTAAAAGTTGTCCTAATAGCTATTAACCAAACAACTCCCAAATCTTTTAATTATATAATACTTGTAATTAATATTTATTATCTACTTAATTAATTATTTTTATTATATTAAATAATTTTTAAGAAAAGTTTACAAGCATGAATCATAATATTATTGGATTTTCTTGCATAATTTTTGCTATATAATTAATAAAAATTATATTATATTAAATATGTCATTTTAATAAAATACTTGAAAATGAATTACAAAATATGTGCAAAAAAATAATATAATAAATTAATATACAATAATATCATAATTCATGTTTAGGGTTCAATAAAAATTACATGATTTTATAAAATAATCAATTTAGTGAATGATTAGTGTTAATTACAATTAAAAATATAAAGAAGATAGTAAATTAAAGTAAGTTTGTTAAACACTAAATTCGGAATGAACTTAAAATTCTAACATGGGCCAATTTCAATGTGTTAGAAGTGAAAAATAAAATTGTTGTATAAATTAATTATTTTTTACAATATAAATAAACTAAAACTTTATTAGAAGTAAAATAAAAGTTTAAAATTGTAAGAAATTCATGAGAAAATATATTTAACAAACAAAATAAACTTATTAATTAATATAATCTCTTTTAAAAATAGATATACGAATTTAAATATGAGTATTATAATAATTTACAAATTTTAAATTAACAAAAAGATCATAAAAATCTATAATTATTAAATTTTAAATAAACTAATTTGTTAAAAAAATTCAGGGGACAAATAGAAGTTATTATTTATTAACACCATAATCGTTGTGATGTTAAACTTATATTGAATATGATCATAATAAATGGCTAATTAAAATTATAATATTATTGTATATTAATTTATTATTTCATTTTTATATAATTGTATAATTTATTTTCAAGTATTTAATTAAAATTTTATATATTTAATTTTTATTAACTATGTAATATAAAAAATAATGCCCAAAAAATATGTCATAATTAAATATCTAATAATATTGTGATTTACTTAATAAATTTTTAAAAATTTATATAATTTAATAAAATAATTAAATAAATAAATAATAAATATTAATTACAAATTTTATATAATTAAAGAATTTAATTTATAATTTTTCAAAATTAACGAAAAAAATATATTCACTTTATAATTGATAAAGATAATTTATAATTTTTTAATATATTCTATTAATTTAATAAGTAGATTCCTAATTTTTTAAGTATAATTTACCTATTTTTATAGTTCTTAAAAATAAAATTCGACTGCCGTTTACAGTTTTCCCCTCCTCTGCGCTGTGAGCAGTTGTCTACTTGTCACCACCCACCAAAGTCGAAATTGTTGGTGTCGGATAAAGAACACTGAAAGATATATTAATGTCGTCGCTGGGATTTTGGTTAGCTTCACTCGCAGTTCACAAGCCTCTCGGTTCTTCCTGGAGACTATTGGTCTCTTCTCAAAGACACAATTTGCAACACAGCTCCAGAAATTTCTGTTGCTGCTTGAGGCCCATTGAGCGAAATGGATTCATTTCCGATACCAAAATGTTTCAAGCTTCCTCTTCAATTTCCAAAGATTTTCCCTTTTCTGGTACCCATTTTGGCACTTTCATTTTATTGAATACTGTCCATCAGATTTTCAGGAATCCATTTGTATATTAGCTTGTTAATTCTCTGTTTCAGCATTGGAGGATGCTTTGGTAAGCTATCTTTTTGGAAAAAAGAAGGCAACGGATATTGCTCACATGTATTTACTCTAACTTAGTTTTCTTATTTGATATCTATAAGCTAAGCTTCTTTTTTTGCCCTAATAATTTTTTTTCCCTTTTTGGTTGTTAATTGCGGGATTTTACCTGTAGTGCAGTCCATTGGATGAATGCAACTATTTTTGCAAGTATTTATTTATTTTTCTCATGTTATTTGCTTTTCCTTTTTTTTTTTTTTTTGTGGTGGGGGGGGGGCTTGAAATTACAGTTCCCCTGCACAATTTGTTTTTCCCTCGTGCCATGATTGCACTGAAATCTAACACTGCTTTGCCAGATGTATTGTGGTTATTACAATGAGTGCTTAATTATGATGTATACTATTCTGTTTGATTGTATGGACTGGGATGGATTCATATGTGAAATTTTTATGAGAATAATTTGTCCATGTGAGTACTGTAGTTGGTATTAATTACTTGCTGCATTTGTAACAGTGAAATCCAGTCATGGTGCCAAACAGTTTAATCCTTTTGTTGGAGCTTATCAACTAAACCTTGTAATCACTGGTTTGTAAACTATAATGTGAAAATTGTATCTGATTTTTTTAATTTGATTAAATTTATGTGGATTCTATTAGATGCATGGTTTTTTTTTCATTCTTGTAATCAGCTTAAAATAAATATACAAGGACTTAACCCACCTGAGTGACATGCCTTCTGATAGCAAGCTTTTGGCAACATTTTGTTACTTCTGCAAGTTATTGTTGTGCATGTTTTCTAACTTCCTGTGTTTCTGTATCTGCGTTTTGATGATAATATGCGCTGGTCTTGGTATGAGCTATGTTTAGTTGTTCTCCCCAGGGTATGGAAACATATTGTCCAAAAAGGTGATACAGTCGTTGATGCCACTTGTGGCAATGGTTACGATACATTAGAGATGCTCAAATTAGTTGCTGGTGATTCAGGTAAGGGTTGTGTTTATGCCATGGACATTCAAAAAGAAGCTTTGAATAGTACTTCATCCTTGTTGGAAGAGTCAATCGATCAGAATCAGGTGCCTATCTTGTGCTTTTATTTTTTACATCAGTTTTTCTTCTCCTAATATTTACTGAGAAAAGCATAATTTGTGTGTTTATGCTCTAACTGACAGTCTGACAGAATTAAAGACATGTTTGCTTTTTTCCCATAAAGTTGTGTTCTTAATTGAATTGCATAGTCATAGATGTGTGTGGAAATTGGCTGATATTGGATGTTGAAAGGGCACGGACTCAAAGGCCATTACATTATTACTATAGTTTTTCTGAGTTGTATTGATGTGTCTGCATGTGTAAAATTTCAGATCACGGCTGACGAAGAGATTAAACTCCTTTTTTTTTTTGTTTTGCTATACTTTCACAGCCGCTAAATCTTTTTGACATGGTTGGTGCTCTTGCTATAACTATTTGAATGCTTGATTTTACCTTACTGATAATACAATGTGAAACCAGCCATATAATTTGGGCCTTTTATGTTGATAATAATTATGAACTCTACGTTACACTACTAGTAACCCTGAAATATATGCAGAAACAGCTTCTCAAGCTCTTCAACATCTGCCACAGTAAAATGGAGGCGGCCATTCCAGATAATGCCCCAGTTCGGTAATATATTTTTCCACAGTAACTTTGTTGAATCTCATTCCATCAGCTATCTGGCTTATTTACCTTCACGGCTCTTAGTATACTTCACTGTTAAATGGGAGAGAAAAATAAATATAGATACTTGTTTTTTCATTTATTTATGAACATCTCATAAATGTGGATCATAATAGTGTAAATATCTGGAAAAGGATAACATGATACAAGAATAATATGCAAAAGTAGTGTTGAGAAGAACAATTTCGACATTGATTTTCCACTCTGACAATTGGGGTGTTGAGGCACGAAAAGCAATGAAGGATTTCAAAAGCATAGTATCACAAGGCTAGGTATGTGGTAGTTGCTGTTTGGGGAACGGGTTGAAGCTACCATTTTGTGTTAGAGAACCTATATAAATAAGTTGACGAAACTGGGCAGGAGTTGCATGACATTGAGGCATAAACTCTTAGATAAATGTTGATTGTTTTGATTTTATGGATGCTGAGAATCTATACAATATATGTTCTTGAACAATCTTGGCTGGAAGTCTATTTGTCAGAGTAAAGAAACTTGTAATACTAGCTTCTGTTTCAATGGAATATTCATTAAAATATGGCCAGTATAATGTATAATTGAACATGATCAACATTATAGGTGGTTGTAAGTGTTCAGTTCAGCACTTAACTATTTCAAACTGACTGTGAGTCTGAGTTTAGAAAGTAGGAACCCATTCATAGGATATTGATCCACCCGCATAATTATGTATTTATTGATCAACATAGATTTATTAGTGTTTATATACATTAATGATCTTATACATTAAATACTTTTAGGCTTGTTGCTTTCAACTTAGGCTATCTTCCTGGAGGTGACAAACAACTAATAACACGATCAGAAACAACACTATTGGCACTGGAAGCTGCTGAGAGAATTCTAATACCAGGAGGGCTTATCAGCATAGTGGTTTATGTGGGGCACCCTGGTGGACGGTAATGCTCTTGACATTTAAGCCCCTATCAAGAATTTATTCTCTTTGTTATGAGTGCTGTTTTGACATGTTACTATTTGTTAAGAGGAAATATTTCTAATCTTATTGTGATACTAAGAATTACAGTACTATTATGATATCAAAACATCTTATTTTGTAAAATATAAGAGCAAGTGGTACTGATATTGAAATTTTATTGTTACGGTGAGACTAGAAATATCACTCTGTTGAGGTAAAGAATCTGTACATTTAGGATTCACCTATTTGTTTCATATACCTTGTGCAGTCTGCTTTGATCATTCAGATAATATAGATTGTGTCGTTGTGAGATAGAGGATATTTTTTTCCTGATAATAAAGTTTATTGAACTACATGTTCATTTTTTTCCCCTGAATTTTTACTGTTTTATTATAATATATGATGTTTTAGCTCTTACTATCCAGGGAAGAATTGGAGGCTGTTGAAGCTTTTGCTGCTAAATTGTCTGTTGAGAATTGGATCTGCTGCAAGCTCCAGATGTTAAACCGATCGTGTTCTCCAATACCCATTTTCTTATTCAGAAGACATTGTTAATTCTGATTCCACCCCTAATTGGTTGCAAAGTGTGAAATTTCATCCCTTCTATTATAGAATCGAATTAGAAATTGGTTGAACTGCAGTACTTATTTCATTTGAGTCTTTTTCTTGTAGTATTGTGTTGAAATTTTCTGTCTGGAACTGTCTTTGTTATGCCAGAATGATTCATACTGGTGTGAGGAACGCGATGCTATTCTGAATTTGGCATTTCTATATATTTTATTTCCAGACAAGTATGTATTTAACTTTTAAATGGTGAAAATGGAGGAAAAAAAATTAACTTGTGAAATGAACAAATTAGAAATAATATTGAAGTCAGATTGTACGGGTCCTCTACAATTTACTCAAAATTTTCATTGGAAAGCAGAAAACGCTCCCTAGTAAAATCAACCATGTTGGATATGTATTCTATTCAATTTTGGATAGAAATTAGTTTCGGCAGACAAAGGTTAACAATTCCAACCACATGTGAATGAATTTAATGAGGTTAAGTAAAAAAAGGATGAAATCATAAATGCCCAAAGCATAATTTTTCTTCTTTGATATTATAAAAAATTATTTAGAATAGTTTTTATTTTAGTAAAATCATAGATAAAAATACAACGATTTCAAATTAATCTTACTTTTTGCCTTTGACTTTTTATCGTCACCATTCCAACGATTAAAAAATTTGCTACCCTTTTCAATAATTTAAAAGAAAATGGCTTGTTTATATATCATTCAAGTAAGGATGAATTCTGTGTATTCAATTTTATTAATATTGCAAAATATAAAATAAATTTATACAATTAATTTTTTTAAATTAGTTATAAAATTAATTATACTTGTAATTAATTAATTGAGTTAAATACACAAACCTTCCTTTTAATTTCAAAATATATATATACAAATTTTCTCTAAATTTTATAAAAGAGTTATTATTAAACCTATGTTAGCAATCTTGTTAAGAGAACGTTAATTTCAATTGTCAATTTTATGGTCAAAGGTTAAAAAGATTATACTATAACTAATTTATTCTTCCTTTATTTATTATATATGTTTTCATATCCCTTTTATTCTAAATTATTCCAAAATCTGAACTTCTTTTTATTTAAGAAGATGTCTTTATTTAAAAAAATTATTTTTCATATTTTTTAATGTGTACTTATTTTAATATTTGAGGAATAATGACCATTCCAAACATGTAAAAAAAAATACTATAGGAAGGATTTAGATTTGAAATTATTACTAGATGAATGATTTAATTTTCATGTTTTAATACTTATAATTTTACCACTCTTTTAATGCAAATTATCTTATGGTATTATTTTTTTAATAATTTAATGCAATTCACCTTTTTTAGTATTTTTATATTATATTACTCATTATTGTTTTATACTAAAAATTTACATAATATATGTAGCTCAATTCTAATTTTATTGTTATTTTATTTCCTTATATTTTGACTTTTTAATCCTTTTGATATATTAGCTACTCTGTCTATGTCATGTACCCATTGTCTGTATATATATATATATATATATATATATATATATATATATATATATATATATATATATATATATATATATTTGTGAATTATTGCAAATATGACCAGAACTACCTTATGCTTTGAGAGGACCACAGCTCCAAAATACAAGATTTACCATCTTAAATTTTGATCAAGCTTTCTAATTTGAATGGATGGAGTGTTAAACTATCAATATCTGATACTATTATATCCTTCTTTACTATTTTCTCTTTTAGGTTTGTTTGGTAAAAATGAAAATAGGAAGGAATGAAAATTAGAAGGATTGAAAAGAGGAATGAAAGAAAATAAAAATGAAAATGTTTTCGTTTTATGTGTTTGGATTAAGAGAAAATGAAAAGGGATAGAAATGATAAGATAAATATTTTTTTATTTGATTGGCTTTAAAGGAAAAATAGAAAAAAATTATGTGTTAAAATGATAATTATATCCTTATCTGGATATTATTTTATTTACAATAAGGATGATATTTTTCATACGGTATATTGTAATAGATTCTTATTTTAGCAAGAGATAAACATAAAATTAAAATGAAAAGACACATGAATCCCTAAAAGTGAAGCTTCTTATATGCCTTGAAATTTACTTCTCTTTTAGTAGAATAATTTTTTTTTATCCATAATCAATAAAGTGTATTTAAACTTTTCTTTTTTTTACAACCACCATTTTATATACTAGCATTGTCGCCGTGCATGATCCAAGACGTGTATTTTTTTTTAACTGAAAAATCTAGACACGACTAGTAACTTAATTCATTATGGATCCAAACAATTTTTATTGTTAATAATTTTAATAATATTTAGTATTTTCAATTATAGTAATAATTAACGAAAATAAATAAACACAAAATTTGATATAAAATTCCTAATTTTATGGCAATGATTGACAAAACATATAATTCTTCAAATTAATATCAATATTATTGTTTGTCAAAGAAAATAATAATTTATATATATATATATATATATATATATATATATATATATATATATATATATATATCATTAATATTTTAAAGTGGGTAGTTGCTTTTATTAATAAATTATTCATGAAATTATCAACACAAGTTGCTTTACTAATATTGAATTATTATTTCATCCTAGATATCATAAATTTAATGCAAGAGGATATCATTAATAAGTTCTTCATAAAAAATATAAAATATTTTTATTTACTTTGTAGTTATTTTATATTTTAAGTGGTCTAAAATTACTATTTAGTAGGAGTGTAAAATGGACCGAAGTTCGCGGGCTGGTCTGCGGATTTTACGGATTTTTACGGGCTTAGACCACCTAAAATTTGGTCCATTTTTTTACGGGTAATACAGACCAGTTTGGACGAACTAAAATCTGCACGGACCGGGCGGATACGAACCGATTCACGGACTTACAGTTAAAATCCATGGACCAGTCCGTATTTTTAAGGATACGGACCGGATATGGACTTCTTACATTTAGTCCATTTTTTTAACTGGTAAAATAGACTGGACCTAAACGGATCGAACTAAAATGGACCGGTCCATATCTGGTCCGATCCGTCCGTTTTACATCCCTACTATTTAGTGCTGTTGCCCTTTAAAAGAGACGTAAGTTATATTCTTTTTTTAGAAAAATGAAAAGTGGACGCCAAAAGTTGACAATCTCCTTGATGTAATAATATAGATATATATATTTTACAAAACATGTATTCATATGTTATATAATTTAAATTAAATTAATTTAGTCAAAATAACAGAATTAATTAAACTTAGATTATATTGTGAATTCAATTGTAGAAATGAATTATATTGTATTTTTGTTTTTTCCACCATCTTGAAATAATAATTTTAAATTTGTTATCTTAAGTAACAAAAGAAATTAAAAATAAATTTTGATACATCCAGATAGCAAAATCAATTTATCAAAAATCTATCGATAAAGAAATCAATCACAGGATAATTTTGATAGGTAGGTTTTATTGCTAGTCTTCAATTTGCATTCATCCTTCATTTGAAATGAAGGGACCTATCATTATTTTCACCTTTATTTTCATTTTTTTACGGTTTTCATTTTCATTATTTCAAACAATTGGAAATAATTTTCAATCCCATTTTCAATTCAGCAGATGCTTTTCTTTCAATTTTCATTCGAACCAAAGATACCTTAAGAAATTATCAAATTAAATTATATGTAAAGCCTTCTATTATTTTTTAGCTTGGAATAATAATTTTAGAATAATGTTTAAATGGAAAAGACTACAAAATAACTTGTAGCAAAAATTAAGAGTCTTGGGATATTTACATAAACTTAACAGAAAAAAGGCAACCAATTAAAATTAGATTTAGTATATATAAAATATTAAACATAGTACATGTAATTTAGATTCTTTTGTATATAATTTTAGTTGCTATCATTTAATTATTTTGTCAAGTTTTTCCTTTGGCTTTCTCTAGAATTTTACCATAAATTTGCTTAATGCAAATTTCATCATATCATATGAAATTTCTTTTAACATGAATTTTTTTATTACAAAAGTGACTAATTCATTAAATTTACGCACAAATTAAAGATGTGGGATAGAATCGAGAATATAAAAATGAAAAAAAGGACAAAACTTTCTAAGCAATTCGATGCCATTTGTACCAAATAATCACAGGTTTTAACATGATATTTTCGGTCTAAAATATGTTTGATTACCCTCTATATATATGTCGAAGTTACATATTATTGATTATTCTAATTTTATTTGGATGACACAAATTAATATTTATTAACCCATAAATTTTAATGTAAAAACCGTCTTGGATTTAATTTTGAAGCATACTTATTAACCCACAGTATAACAATATATTTAATTATTGATTTTTATTTATGTCAATGTAAGAGTTAAACCTTTTTTATTTTAACCATTAGCATTTTTTACCTCTAATTTATACATGATGTGTAAAAAAATTTATCAAAAAACTAATTTAAATTAAAAATTTTTGTTGTTAATTATTTTAGATAATCATTTGTGATATATATATATATGTTGGGTGTTCTCTAAATTATGAGTTTTAATAATAAATAATTGATATATTATTAATGGAGGAAAGATATGCGGAACAAAATTACCAAGTTGATGCGAAAATTTCATTCGTCAAATCTATGAATTTACGGCAATACAGAGAAAAATTTAACATTGAATTCAAGAAACATTCAGACATTTAGTTAGTTTCACTTTGTTAATCACAGAATCAACTATATATTATTAACCAACAAAAATTTAAATAAAAAAAGGAAAACATCTAATAGAAATAATAATTTAAAATAAAAATAAAAATTAAATACAATAAAAAAATTAAGTATAAAATTATTTGTTTTTAAAATATTTAAATTTGTGTATACATGGTGGACAACATATTTTTAGAAAGGATAAAAATGTTGTTGGACAAAGATAAGAACTTGATTAGCATACGGCGGACAACATATTTTTAAATTGGTAGTATGCAGTTCTGATACTTGAGAGTAATAAAAACCATCATTTTGTAATTTTTTTTCTAAAATAAAGCGGAGTTCTCAGTGTGTAAGACTAACGAGATATTAAAAATCACATAAAACTATAATTACATAAATTTTTGTTTATAAATATTCTATTTTTATATTATTTTTTCCAAGGGTGCCAAAGAAAATTGAGAGGGACATATACTTGTGATATGATAAGGAGGAGCTGTCCGTACAAGAAGGGTGCTATGAGGTGTTGAAGGACAACTAACACAGGATTTTTATTTTCTTCCACTGTCGTTTTATAAAAACCTTTTCTTTTCACTAATTTTTCGTTTACTAAATCCTTCATGAGGACAATCTTAAATATGAGTTAATTAAATAATTAATCATTTACTTATAAGAGAAATATGTGTAATATAATTCAACTAAACGTATTATTTGTTATGGACAAGCCTACAGATTACACCCATCTATATTATAAAAGAAGTAAAATATCATAGGAGAATCATTTTATAATTTTAACATAATTTTATATATTTTAAAAATAATATATTTTAAATAAAGTGCTGTAATACTTTTATTTATGTAATGATATTATTACTTTTTTAAAAAATTAAATAGAACTGAATACTTTAATTAATCATGTTAATATTTTATTGAAAAAATTTTAAATAGATCTTTATTGGATATTTGTATAAATCTTAGTAGCCAAAATAAAAATAGATATTTTATTTTCTATTTATATTTATGCAAATTATAATATAAATATATAAACAAAAATTTTAAAAAAAAAGTCAACCCTCTATTTGTAGTGATCTTATTAATTTACATATATTGTTAATCTATACAATTTTAAATTATGAATAATTAATATATTAGATTATTTAAAGTATAATTTAATTTTGATGTTTTTCATCTTAAAACTATTAAACATGAATAAATGTATTTTTGTATTATTCCTAATTGTAGATATACTTCAAATAATTATACAAAAGAGTTGCTTTTCAATATTTCATAATTGAATAATTTTATTACTTTGCAATGTTATTAAATATATCAAATTACATTATATGTATATTCAAATAAAATTTCAAATTAATGTGCATCAATTTAAAGTAAAACTCTTTCAAATTATGCAACAATTCAGGGCTTTGTCTCATACCAAGTAAAAAAAGGTACCAAGATAAAGTGTAAATAAAAAAATTGCATAACAATTAGCCCTTTATTTATAAAGGCATTAACTATTACATCTATTAAATTTTATAGTATTTACTTGTTTACATGACTTCCACTTCCGATTATAGGTTTCCTGGCTTGTTTTTTTTAACATTTTAAATCGTATTAGGTAAATTGTAAATGGAGTTAAAATGATATAGATAAAGTGTATTTTTCACATGCGTCTGCTAAATATCAATATCACAAATTTTACTTAGTTCAAGTCACTACCTTTGTTTATTACGAGCACCAATTTATTTAAAATGTCTAAAGCCCCCAAATTTTTTGTTAATTAAATTTATAAACTCAATTCCTTAGTTTTCCCCCACTTTGTATGGAGCTTGAAATTGATTTCTATTGTTATTCCAAAGAACAAGTAGATTAGAATGAAACAAATTCATTATTTCCAGTAAAAAATGAAAATTTATGTAAAATTTAATAGTGGTGATATTATAAATTAATTTAAAAATTTTTAGACTAATATTAAATAATCATTAAAGTTTTTTTCAATACTAAATTGATATCTCCTTAAATCAGTAATAATTTAGTAGTTTACTTGTGTTTATGTGAAACAATTTTGTTAATATAGAAAGGTAAAAGTCTATTAATAAAAATATATATAATTAAAAATCCAACCATTCCTGTTGCACAAAATTTAATGTTGGACTTAATGATTTGTTTGGAACCAATTTTTATAGAATTTAATTCAATAAAAATGATTACGTTTCATTTTCAAATAAATTTTAATATCAAATAATAAGATTAAAAAATATAATTTTGATTTGTAAATGATTTATTTGTTTGCAATACATTGAAAAACAAATAAAGATAATATTATGATAATTGCTAAAACAAGGGTAAAGTTACTTGATATAAAATATATGTTGTGTCCAACGGGAAGTTTAATAAGTAATACTTTTGTATTTAAATTTACTTTGAGAGGAATTTATTGATGGCCCTTATTGAAGTGCAAATTTAAATTATGAGTTTCAGACAGAATGTATACAGCCGAGTTACTGTACTAACATGCATGGTCCCCACCCCGGCCTACGTTTGGAATCGGTGAAACGGGGGAGAAGGAAATGGGAAACTGAAATTGGGGTGAAGTGTTGATTTTCATTTGTTTAACTGCTGGGTGAAAATTGGAAGAGGCGTAATTGCAGTGTAAAAAAATTGTGGATCCCAGTAAAATTGTCCTCCTTTCCGAAATTAGAAGAAAATGCCGGTGGTAGGAATGCTTCTCTCATTTTTCCTTTTGTTGTCCTTGATTTGACATCCTCTACCTTCTACTGCCCTTAAAACCCAAGTTACCATTTCTTTTTTTTTCTTTTGGTAAAGAATTACCATTTCATTTTTATGCTTTGTTGTAATTTTATAATTTATTAATTTTTTGCTATTATTTCTATATTATTATTATTATTATTATTTATTTATTTATTTTTGGCTAATCTGCATGTTGCCCAACATTATCCAAAAACAACTTGTAATATTAATACTTTGAATGTAATAGACGTAAAAAATATTATCAAAATTTTTTAAGTTACAAGGTGAGGTGCAACCATAAAATAGTATTAAAGTTTCATATTCTAAATGTAATTCACATAAAAAAACAATCACTTAAAAATAAAATTCAACAATTCAGTTTTTAAGGTAGTAAAAACTTAAAATGTAAATAAATTATTTATTTAAAATAAATATTTAATATCATATTTCTAATATTAATTTAACTATTTATTTGAATTATTTTAAAAAAATCTACCTACAATTAATTATATAGTATTTTATTAATTATTACTAATTTTTAATTGAATTTGATAAATTAATATTATAATTATAAATACATAATATACTATAAGAGTATTATAATCATTTGATTTAAACTCATTTTCTTCCTCCCCAATTTTTACTCATTCCAAATAAAAAAATTAATTTCACTTCTATTTTCTTTCTCTCCCATTTACACTTATTCCAAATAACTCAAGATAAAATTCTTTCACTTTCAATTTCTTTCCTCTCCATTTTCTTTCACCTCTAATCCTTTTCCCCTCTATTTTTACTTCAAGCCAAATAAAGTATTAGTTTTTTATTTTTATCTGGCTATGGTTGTCGAGGATGTAAACGTGACTAAAATCTTTGAGATTTTCGCTGCAGTCGATGAAAATATTTGACCTTGTGGTTGTGACTGACTGTTCATCCTGTTGTTAGCCCTTTTCTTTCCTTTAAAGAAAACGATATTAGAACTTAGTAGCATAAATTGATAAACCAAAAAAATAAAGTAACTAGAGAGAGAATTGTGTGGAAACAATTAAGAGGTAATGCGTGTAGTTCAGATCAATTTATTTATTAAATATATTAAATAAATTATTTATTTATTTTATTTAATAATTTAATTAATAAATTTTATATTATGAAATTATTTATTTAATTTAAATTAATAATTTTATTTTAAATAATAATTATAATATAATTAAATAATATTTATATAATAGATAATAATAATTATTTTATTAATAATATTATTAATATTTATTTAATAAATAAAAAATATTCTTAAATATTAAATAAATAATAAATATTATAATATTATTTAATTATATTAATAATATTATAATATTTTTAATAATTATTAATAATTATTAACATTAATAAAATAATCATAAATATTATAAATAATAATTAAATAAATAACAATAATTAATATTATTATGATAATATTAATTATTATTATGATATAAATAATAATTAAAATAATATGAGTAATAATTAAAATAATATTAATAATTTATTAATAATTATAATATTAGTAAATAAAATAAAAATAATAAGATAATAATTATTTTAATAATAATTATAAATAAATTATTTTTTAGTATAATAATTATTAATAAAATAAATTAAAAATATTTAATTTTTTTTCCTATTTAAATCAAACAGATTAGATAATTAAAAATCATTTCTTTTCTTTTCTCTAATTCTATTTTCTAATTTTATTACTTTTTCTTAATTTGAACCAAATGGCTGCATAAAATGATAAAAAAAAAAAAGTAGCTAGACGAGAGAGAGAATTGTGTGGAAAACCAGTCTATTTAATAAACATATTAAATGACTTATTTATGAATTATTTGTTTAATTTATTTAATAATTTTAATTAATAAAATTTATATTATAAAATTATTTATTTAATTTAATTATTTATTATTTTTTATAAATAAATATTTTTAATTATTAATAAAATATTTTTTTAATTTTATTTATTATTTTATTAAATTAATAATTTAATATTTTTTATATAATTAAAATATTAATTATTTTTTAAATAAAATTTTTAAAAATTTAATAAAAATTCTTAGACGCACGTGAATCCAAAATCGAATAATTATATTGTATTCTTGTTGGTTATCGTGTCGTGTAAACTAAAAACAGTAAAGATACTGTGAGGACTAGGTCAACATCGGTGACTTGCGAGAGATTTAAGGAGCAAGAACCAGGCTGTTACCTCTTTGTATTTCAAATTGTATTTCAAACCCATAATGAAATCCACACGAGACCCGACAAAGAGAAAAAGTCAATAAAAAAATTATAAAATGAAGAAGGAAAATTCAGCAAAATCATAGATATTGATGATATATATACATAACACAATATGATATCAAATTATTATTGTTTGCTTTAAATATATATTAAATAATAAGTATTATATTATTTATTTATATTAAAAAAGGTAGAAATAAAAAAAAAAAGAAATTGAGGAAAAAATGAAGAAAACTTCTACACTCTATAAATCTAACTTTCCCCGCAGACTTATATTTTTACTAACTCTATTTTTATTCTTGAGAAATTATATTTAATTATGTTTTACATTATGATTTTAGGCGTATCTTATTGCAACAAACGTGTATATGAGTAGAGTATAGAGAATAAAGAGAAGAAATGATTACATATGAAATGATGTTATTTGTTTATATTTTATTTTCTTAACTTTGTATAGAGAAGCATTCATATTTGAAAACCTAATTATTTGTATTTGTAAATAGTTCGTGAATTACTATTTAATCATTGTTTAATAAATTAGTGATGGTATATATATCCCCAAATTGATGAAATTTTGTTTTATTGTTGCATTGAATTTGAAAAATAAGTTTTTATTAAAATTTTTGTCAAATGTTTTCTTGTATATTTTAAAAATGTGATTTCATTCAGTCAATTTAGTTTATTTCTTTAATTTTTTTTAATTTTAGTTCATTATATTTATTTTAGTGAACATACTTGTAATTAATTTTAGTAATAAAGTGAGTCACGTTAAATAGTATATAATATTTTTACATATATTTATTTTCATAAAGAATAAAATAAAACTTAAAATTTATAAATCTTGACTCTTAATAAAACTGAGTTATTGTGGGTGCTTCTGATTGATGCTAGGATCTTCATTTTGCAGGAATAATTAACACCTTACAAATAATGGTAGGGTCTTCTTTTGGTGCCACGATATCCTCAGAGGTTCATACAAATAAAACCAATTTGATTTATGGGATTGTCGGAGTTGAACATTAATACCACCCTTCTTGAAACAAAAAAATGGAGGACTGCCTTATAGCGATAACACCTTAGTTTCAGCTAGGGTTGATTTAACGTTCAATTTTTTTAAGAATTGATTTTATTTTATTTTCAACAGAAATAATTTCAATTCATTTATAAATAAATTTTATTTTATTAAAAATAATGATTTCAATTTATATGTAAATAAATTATTCTATTTAAAATGTATTGAAAATTAATTAAAAAATAAATTTTGATGGTATCATTGTAAATACAATGTTAAAGAAAAGATAAAATTTTTATATAATATATTTTTTAGATCAAATAAAATAATTTTTTGTAAAATTCTTACTAAATCGAATGGGTTCCATAATAGTATAAATATAATTAAAATGAGAAGTGTAAATGAAATGAAATTCTTTTTAACTTGAAATCAAACATTATTTTAAAAAAAAGTTTATTTGATAATGAAATGAAGGTTAATCAAATTATTTAAAGACAAAAAAAAAATAATCAGGAATGTCACGCACAATGGATCAAGGTACAGATTAATGTTCTGTTTTAAACCATGAACCGGAGCGAAAAGGAAAAAGGAGAATTAAATGTCCATTTTATAATTATGTTGATTATATTTAAGAATGGAATGGATGTCTTATTCTATAACATATTAAGTATATAAATTAACGTAGCAATAGAATGGAAAAAAAAAAGTGCCAACGATAATAATACTTTTAAATATTAGAAAAAAGTGTAAAATGAATCTTATAATGGTAGAGTGGCACTTAATATCTTTTTTAAGAGTTTTATTTTACATTATATTTGGGGTTCAAATTTAGAATTTTGTATACACACATTAAGTGAATTATTATTTCTACTATTATAAAAAATATAAAATTGAAATCATATATATATATATATATATATGAAAGATGATAAAAAAATAAAATTCAAAGCAAATTCAAAACCTTGAGTGTGCAGGTTAAGTAAATTATTATTTCTACTATTACAAAAAAATATAAAATCAAAATTATATTTATATGAAATATGATACATTTTTTCTTTATTTATAAGTTTTTTTTATAATTTAACATAAAAAATCATAATTATCAATATTATAATTAACAAATAATTTTTTGTAGTAGAAATATAAAAATTGAATATACCAAAATTTTTATATGAAATAGTGTTTATAAAGAACACAAAAAATGTTTTATTTTAAATTGTATTATTAAATATATAATTAGTAAAATATTTGAATAAAAATATTAAAAATTAATATTATTTTATTATTAAATAATAAATAATATTATTGAAAAATATAAAAAATAAAAATAAAGGTATAAAAATTATTCTATAAATGATGGAAAACTTAAGATTGTTATGAATGCCTTAATTTTGTGTCATATAACTATAATTGTGTTAAATATTTAATCAATGACTTTCCTTAAGTAATGAGATGAAGGTGTGACCGATGAGTTGTTAAATTTTTAAATTTATCCCACGATTCACAACTTAAAAATAATGTTGGGTCTTTTTTTTTTTTGTTGCCACTTAAGGGTCCCTATACCTTCTTTTTTTAGTAGGTGTGAAATTAATCTTCATTCGAATTAAAAGTGGTATATAATAAACTTCTCCTAACGAAAGCATTTTTAAAGATCGAATACATTTCCTCCACTAAATCTGATTCCTAATCTTTTCTAATTTTTTTAATTACATTAGCATGTTTTGATTTTCACTAACGCTTAATAAAGTATATTTCAGCACAAAATGCGCACCTAATAATTTTTAACTGTGACATCATTATTATTATTGGGACTCATAAAAATTAAATCGTTTGCAATAATAATTGAGGGCTTTAGATTTTTTTTTCCTGATTTTGTAGTTAATTCAACTCATTTTTTTTGGTAAATAATATTCTTCATATTTCTAACAAATTCCTTATATTTTTGTTTCAGAAGAAGATTTTATAATGTGATTTTATACCAAACAGTATTTTCTGTGTAATTCTGCACAGTATTTTTTTTTGTCTTATGACAATATTTATAATTTTTAGCAATTTTATAGATTACTATTAATTTATATGATTATTAAAATAAATAATATATTACGATAAAGATTTCCATATACTGGGTAATATCAAACACATATTGTTCAGGTTAAAATATATAATTTATAATGCATCTCACTTGGTACTTGATTTATACTACTATTTTTAGTATGTATATCACTATTTTTATCATGCGTTTTAATTGGATTTGAAAAAATAAAACTCACATTCCTTGCTTGCGTTCATAAAATAAATAAGACTCAGTTCTAAATCATCGCATGTCATTCTTGCATTGATGAGCAAGTAATTATATTTTAAATTTTTATTCAATATATGAAATAACTTACTATAATAAAATAATCATTTTGAAATGAAGATTTCATTATTGGAGAAATCTCAGTATATTATTGATGTAACGATATATTAATATATTATTAAATTTGATTGTATGTCAATTTTTTTTTGAACGTCAAATATCACATATTATACAATGACAAATTAATGATCAAATCTAATAATAAATCAATAGATTATTATATTAATAATGTATCATAAAATTTTTTTTATTATTTTATAAAATGTTTATTCTTTAAAAAATAAATATTTTCATTCCTTTGTATCTATTATTTCTTCTCTTCATTTCATCGTAGCAAAGATAGACGATAGATGACGTGAGGAGACAAAAACTCAATTGATCAAACTCAAGTTTTGGATGCCATAAAAACCTCTTTTTATTACTGATAACTTATATCTAAGGTCTGCAAGAAAGAGCTGTTCTATTGCATTTAAAATAACTTATGTTTAGCGTCTACAAGAAAATACCAACCGTGGTTGAAAGTCGAAACAACAATACAAGAAAACAAAACAGAGAAGGGTTGGCTTATTCTATTTAATTACATGCTCAAGCATCATCAAGATTGAGGACTCCAGGAAGGGTCCTTCCCTCAAGGAGCTCCAAACTCGCACCACCACCCGTAGAGATGTGGCCCAATTCGTCAGCAACTCCGAACTTCTTTACAGCGGCTGCTGTGGCACTTCCTCCTCCAATGATTGTAGTGACGCCCTTCAGACTCAGCTCTGCAAGTTTCTTGGCAATGGCCTGTACATTGCAAACAGAATAGCCATCAATAACAATATAATTCAATCAAACATCGATGGTCCTAGGATCCCATGGCCGCTCAATGCAAAGATAGATTTCACATCAGTGCATACCTCAGTTCCTGCTGCAAATTCATCATAATCAAAAAGACCCATTGGTCCGTTCCAAATGATGGTCCGAGCATCGTCCAAAACTTTCTTGAATGATTTGATTGACTCTGGTCCAATATCCAATCCCTGCCATTTTTTTGGGATGCCTGATGCTGGAACTTCCTGCAAGCGACCAAGCGTTTGATGCTTTTGAAGTTTCAAACACAAATTCTGCAACCATAAAAATACTGCAAACAAAGATGAGGTGCCAATACCATGCGAGCACGAGACTTGTCAGCAATGACCACATCGGTAGGAAGCAACAAAGAAACACTCTTAGCCTCGGCTTTTTCAATAAGTGAAGTTGCAAGATCAAGCTTGTGTTTCTCCAAAAGAGAAGAACCAACTGAATGACCCAGGGCCTGGAGAAAGGTGAACGCCATCGCTCCTCCAATTATAAGAACATCAACCTTCTTCAACAGAGATTCAATAACACCAATCTTTGTTGACACCTTCGCCCCACCCACAATGGCAATAAATGGTCTTTCTGGGTTTGCCACGGCCCCCACAAGATAATCAAGCTCCTGAAACAAAATTTAAACAAGTTGTGGATTGATCCAAGCACTTATGGCCTCTTTGGTATAGCAGGGGAACTGCAAAATCACTGTAAAAAGACTGTCGGAGACAAAAAATAAAAATAAAAGTAAAATTACAATTTTGTGGCATCTATCCCACCGGGCTTTCCACCCTCTAATTGCTTTCTCACTGCCTTTCCAAATAGGCACTCAAAACAACAAAGGATATAGATGACTCTTAGGAACACCGACATACCTTATTCATAAGGATTCCAGCAACACAGGGCTTCAAAAATTTAGTCACTCCTTCTGTAGAAGCATGTGCTCTGTGGGCAGTGCCAAATGCGTCATCTACATAGATATCAGCAAGAGAAGCTAGCTTCTTGGCGAATTCACGGTCATTCTCCTCTTCCTCCTTGTAGAACCTGACATTTTCAAGAAGGAAGACACCACCTTCAGGAAGTTGAGCAACCATGTTCTCAACTTCCTCTCCAATACAATTATTTGCCATCTTAACCTGTTATACAGAGGGAAAGATATGATCAACAGTGAGGATGGCCAGCATTTAAAATTTAATGTTTACAAATGAACATTATATACATTTACGAATTTTTGGGTGGGGTTGGCCTTAACTAACAGAGCAGCGAAGAAGGCATACCTCAGTTCCAAGGAGTTCAGATAGCGCTGGCACAAGGGGCTTCAAACTAAGCTTGGGTGTCACACCCTTTGGACGCCCCTGAAGAGAACATTTTGTGAAACAAATCACGGTACAAGTTAGGAATACACAAAAAATTAAGGGAAATAAGTTCAAATTCAGATAAATAATTGACAAACAAAAGTAAATGGGATTATCCTAAATTGGAAATTTAACAGAAACTCGGACCACATAACTAAGAAAAAATTGAAATATCACCGGATGTAGTTCCAAAAATGAAAAATTGAATTACACAGGATTAGTCAGGCAAAATAAGAAAGAAAATATAGGATGCAGCAACAAAATCAAACTTTTTGGCAAGCAGATAAGTCCTCTTTCCGAGATTGTAAATGTAAATCCAATCAAACAGATCAAATCAATCGAAATAAGTCAGACCCAACTTCCCACAGAAAAAAGAAAGGAAGAAACAAAGCAATCAATATTACTAATATAAGCAAGGCGAAGTAGCGAAGCTGAGCATACCAAGTGGCTACAAAGGATGACTTTGGCATCATGTTTCATCAAATACTGAATTGTGGGCACAGCGGCGCGGACTCTAGTATCATCTGTGATGTTGCAGTTATCATCCACAGGCACATTCAGATCAACCCTCAGAAACACCCTTTGGCCCTTCAAATCAGCTTCGTTTAAGGTGTGAACACTCTTCTTGCTCGCCATTACAGCACCTCAAGATTATGGTGGTGAAACCCTCAAATCACAGATTGTCGAGAAGAAAAGAAGAAGGAAAATTTAGTTTGTTCTGGGAGACGAAGTTATTTGTTCTGGGAAAAGAAGTTATACGTGCAGAGTTGTAGTTTATTTGTAGACAAGGAGTGCGCGCATTTGGAGGGAAACTACTACCTTACCCTTGTCTCGCAGGATGAACAGTAGCTTCCCGGGTTCACCACCATGCAGTGGGGCCCCCCCGACGCCGCCTAACGCCAACGAAATACAATTCCAGAATCTTGCCCGTAACTTAAACTAAAGCATATGTTTTACTGATATTCTAACAAATTATGCATATCTAACAATGGGATTAAAGATGGAAAGAGACAAAACATGCAAAATGAACAAAATCTTTCTCACAATAGAAAAGAGTGTCGGAAAAAATTCAAGTGAAATACTTACTTAAATATTTATTTATTTATTTAAATTTTTTTGAAAGATTAATTAAGCATTATCATCAATTAAGGGCAGGCAAAAATTGGGTCGTGTTTAAGCCAAGCTTACATAAATATTAAATTATTTTCACTTAACCCAAGTCTACTCCAGCCTAAATTTTTTTCATATTCTTTATAATTAAGTCTGGCTTATTATGGATTAGAAATACCGAAGTCAAGGCCAGTCTTAAAATTTTAATATATTTATAAATAAATTATAATTAAATTATTAAAATATATTTATATTTACTTTATATATATTATATTCAATATATATAATAATTAAAAAATATTAAAAAATTATATACATATATTAATTTTTTATGATTAAAATTTTTATTATATAATATATATTAAATATGCAATAAAATAAAATATTTAATATATAAATATAAAAGAGGACTAAATATGAATCCATCTGATTTTAAATATGGGGGATTAAATTCAATTCATTTATAAAATAAAATTTAAAAGTTTAATCAAAGCTGACCTTACTTATCATTCAAATTTGACCCTTAGACCTAATTTATATATCTGAGCTCTATTTATTTCAAGCCGGAGCCGGATCAAAAACTGAACGGGGTCGTATTCGTCAATCCCTTCCAGGAATTACTAATAACGGAGAGTTCTATGATATGAAGCAAAAAATAGATTACAAATCTTGCAAGAAAATTGAATCTAAGTTTTCTTCTCAGCTTAGTCAGCTGTGAATTCCATCGGTTCAAACTCTTATCATTATCGAACTTTTCTAGAATTTTTTGCGTTAGTTGACAAATCTCTAAAACGGATTCGGAAGCTCTTAATGGAATTTGGTTCAGTTAATATCATAGATCATTAAAGCAATACTAATATACTCTGTGTTGGAAAAATTATGAATAACTAATTTGAAAATTTGATCATAAATTAATATTTTATATTAAATACTATTTAAATATTAATTTTCAAAATAAAAATTATAATTTTAGTTTTTAAATTAAAATTTATTTTTTTTATAGAATTGTTGAAGTTTGAAAGGGCAAATTTTGTGTTATTAACAACATTAAAAAAATAATATCATAAATGGCTGACTTCGAAGAAGAAATAATGGATAGAATTTTTTACACGATATCTATAATTTAAATGCTTATTTATATCTTTTAAAGTGCTATGGAGTTTTTCCACACGTAAAATATAATATGCCGAGGTTAGAGGTTTAGTGTATTTTAATCTTTTGAAGAAAAAGGTGTTGAGGACTCTTTGTTTTTGTGAAAGATATTTTTCGTAAAAATGTTTCAATTTCTTATATATGAATAAAGAAGCATTAAGTTTCTATATTTTGCAATTAAAAAAAAAACTCTTAAAACTATAGTATTGAAGAAAAATAATTTTATTTTCAAAAAGAAAAAAACCTTTCATTAAATTCTAATTTTTTTATAATGATAGAAATGATTAAATTACTAAATACAAACACGTAAAAACTAAGAAAAATTGGATGCAAAGGAGGGTATAAAATGATCAAGAAACATTGGATAGCACTTGACAAATTTATTACAATTAACATTAAATATATAAATTATTTTTTACTATCTTAATAATTTATAATTATATTTTTATGAAAGATTTTTTTAGCAAAATATACGAAGCCCAACATATTAATTACATTAAATTAAATTCCAACAAAAGTGATTGTAATTTGTCAACTAATTTATTATTGAGGAAAAATGCAAATCATTAATTATGGGATGGTTTGATTTTATCCCATGAATTATAAAAATAAGAAAATTATCCCCCTGAAATAATGTAGATCTTGAATTCTACTTTATTGTTAATAAATTAATAGAAAATATTAAGAAAAATTACAAATTGCCCTCATCAATTATGGAGTGGTTGCATTTTGTTCTTACTATCTTTGAAAACTTGCAAATCAAATGCTTTAATTATATAATTTTTGTAATTAATACTCATTATCTAGTTAATTAATTATTTTATTATATTACATAATTTTTAAGAAAATTTTATAAGCATGAATCATAATATTATTATATATTAAATTTTTTTGAATAATTTTATGCTATATAATTAATAGAAATTAAAATAAAATAAAATAAATATATAATTTTAATTAAATACTTGAAAATAACTTATAAAATTATGTGCAAATAATAATATAATAAATTAATATACAATAATATTGTAATTCATGTTTGGGATTCAATGAAAAAGGCTACATAATTTTATAAAATGATTAATTAAATGAATGATGAGTGCATTACAATTAGAAATATAAAGAAGATAGTAAATTAAAGTAATGTTTTTTAAACACTAAATTTGGAATGAACTTAAAATTCTAACACGGGCCAATGTGTTAGAAGTGAAAAATAAAATTATTGTATAAATTAATTATTTTTTAACAATATAAATAAACTAAAATTTTATTAGAAATAAAATAAAAGTTTAAATTTGTAAGAAATTCATAAGAAAATATATTTAACAAACAAAAAAAATTTATTAATTAATATAATCTCTTTTAAAAATAGATATACCAATTTAAATATGAGTATTACAATAATTTATAAATTTTAAATGAACAAAAAGATCATAAACTCTATAATTATCAAATTTTAAATAAAATAATTTGTAAGAAAAAACTAAGGGACAAATAGAAGTTATTATTTATTAATACCATAATCGTTATGATGTTAAACTTACATTAAATATAATCATATGAAATGAAAATGATAAATTTTTAATTTTTTTATGTAGTGTAATATTTATGTTTACTTTATTTTTTTATTTAATATTGTTAATCCATAAAATGAGTGACTAACTAAAAATAAATAAATAGTGATGATTAATATTAAATAGCACTAATAAATACAAATCACAATATTATTGTATATCAATTTATCACGCCATTTTTTTATATAATTCTATAATTTATTTTCAAATATTTAATTAAAATTTTATATATTTAATTTAATTTTTTTAACTATATAATATAGAAATTATGCCCAAAAAATGATGTCATAATTCAATATATAATAATATTGTGATTTGCTTAACAACTTTTCAAAAAATTATATAATTTAATAAAATAATTAATTAAATAAATAATAAATATTAATTACAAATTTTATATAATTAAATAATTTAATTTATAAGTTTTCAAAATTAATGAGCAAAATATATTCACTTTATAATTGATAAAGATAATTTATAATTTTTTAATATTTTCTATTAATTTAATAAGTGGAATCCTAATTTTTTAAGTACAATTTACCTATTTTCATAGTTCTTAAAAGTAAAATTCAACTATCGTTCACAGTTTTCCCCTCCTCTCCGCTGCTAGCAGTTGTCTACTTGTCACCACCCACCAAGGTCGAAATTGATGGTGTCGGATAAAGAACACTGAAAGATATATTAATGTCGTCGCTGAGATTTTGGTTAGCTTCACTTGCAGTTCACAAGCCCCTTGGTTCTTCCCGGAGACTATTGGTCTCTCCTCAAAGACAAAATTTGCACTGCAGCTCCAGAAATTTCTGTTGCTGCTTGAGGCCCATTAAGCGAAATGGATTCATTTCCGATACCAAAATGTTTCAAGCTACCTCTTCAATTCCCAAAGATTTTCCCTTTTCTGGCACCCATTTTGGCACTTTCATTTTATTGAATACTGTCTATCAGATTTTCAGGAATTCATTTGTATATTAGCTTGTTAATTCTCTGTTTCAGGATTGGAGGATGCTTTGGTAAGCTATCTTTTTGGAAAAAAGAAGGCAACGGATATTGCCCACATGTATTTACTCTAACTTAGTTTTCTTCTTTGATAACTATAAGCTAAGCTTCTTTTTTTGCCCTAATTTTTTTTTTCCCTTTTTGGTTGTTAATTGCGGGATTTTACCTGTAGTGCAGTCCATTGGATAAATGCAACTATTTTTGCAAATATTTATTTATTTTTCTCATGTTATTTGCTTTTCCTTTTTTTTCTTTTTTTTTTTTGGGGGGGGGGGTGGGGGGGAAGGGGGACTTGAAGATTACAGTTCCACTGCACAATTTGTTTTTCCCTCGTGCCATGATTGCATTGAAATCTAACACTGCTTTGCCAGATGTATTGTGGTTATTACAATGAGTGCTTAATTGTGATGTATACTATTGTGTTTGATTGTATGGAATGGGATGGATTCATATGTGAAATTTTCATGAGAATAATTTGTCCATGTGAGTACTGTAGTTGGTATTAATTACATGCTGCATTTGTAACAGTGAAATCCAGTCATGGTGCCAAACAGTTTAATCCTTTTGTTGGAGCTTATCAACTAAACCTTGTAATCACTGGTTTGTAAACTATAATGTAACAATTGTATCTGATTTTTTTAATTTGATTAAATATATGTGGATTCTATTATATACATGGTTTTATTTTCATTCTTGTAATGACCTTAAAATAAATATACAAGGACTTAACCCCCCTGAGTGCTTTTTGATAGCAAGCTTTGGGCAACATTTGTTACTTCTGCAAGTTATTGTTGTGCATGTTTTCTGACTTCCTGTGTTTCTCTATCTGCGTTCTGATGATAATATGCGCTGGTCTTGGTATGAGCTGTGTTTAGGTGTTCTCCGCAGGGTATGGAAACATATTGTCCAAAAAGGTGATACAGTCGTTGATGCCACTTGTGGCAATGGTTATGACACATTAGAGATGCTCAAATTAGTTGCTGATGATTCAGGTAAGGGTTGTGTTTATGCCATGGACATTCAGAAAGATGCTTTGGATAGTACTTCATCCTTGTTGGAAGAATCAATCAATCAGAATCAGGTGCCTATCTTGTGCTTTTATTTTTTACATTAGTTTTTCTTTTCCTAATATTTATGGAGAAAAGCATAATTTATGGGTTTATGCTCTAACTGCCAGAATCAAAGACTTGTTTGCCTTTTTCTCATGAAGTTTTGTTCTTAATTGAATTGCATAGTCATAGATGTATGTGGAAATTGGCTGATATTGGATGTTGAAAGGGCACAGACTCAAAGGCCATTACATTATTACTATAGTTTTTCTGAGTTGTATTGATGTGTCTGTGTGTGTAAAATTTCAGATCACGGCTGACGAAGAGATTAAACTTTTTTTTTTTTTTTTGGCTATACTTTCACAGCCACTAAATCATTTTGACATGGTTGGTGCTCTTGCTATAATTATTTAAATGCTTGATTTTACCTTACTGATAATACAATGTGAAACCGGCCGTATAATTTGGGCCTTTTATGTTGATAATAATTATGAACTCTACGTTACACTACTAGTAACCCTGAAATATATGCAGAAACAGCTTGTCAAGCTCTTCAACATCTGCCACAGTAAAATGGAGGAGGCCATTCCAGATAATGCCCGAGTTCCGTAATATATTTTTCCACCGTAACTATGTTGAATCTCATTCCATCAGCTACCTGGGTTATTTACCTTCACTGCTCTTAGTATACTTAACTTCACTGTTAAATGGGAGAGAAAAATAAATATAGATACTTGTTTTTTCATTTATTTATGAACATCTCATAAATGCGGATCATAATAGTGTAAATATCTGGAAAAGGATAACATGATATAAGAATAATATGCAAAAGTAGTGTTGAGAAGAACAATTTCGACATTGATTTTCCACTCTGACAATTGGGGTGTTGAGGCACGAAAAGCAATGAAGGATTTCAAAAGCATAGTATCACAAGGCTAGGTTTGTGGTAGTTGCTGTTTGGGGAACGGGTTGAAGCTACTATTTTGTGTTAGAGAACCTATATAAATAAGTTGACGAAACTGGGCAGGAGTTGCATGACGTTGAAGCATAAACTCTTCGATAAATGTTGATTGTTTTGATTTTGTGGATGCTGAGAATCTATACAATATATGTTCTTGAACAATCTTGGCTGGAATTCTATTTGTCAGAGTAAAGAAACTTGTAATACTAGCTTCTGTTTCAATATTCATTCATCAAAATATCGCGAGTGTAATGTATAACCGAACATGATCAACTTTATAAGTGGTTGTAAATGTTCAGTTCAGCACTTCAATATCTCAAGCTGACTGAGTCCGAGTTTAGAATGTCGGAACCCATTTATAGTATATTGATCCGCCTGCATAATTATGTATTTATTGCACAACATAGATTTATTATTGGTTATATACATTAATGATCTTATACATTAAATACTTTTAGGCTTGTTGCTTTCAACTTGGGCTATCATCCTGGAGGTGACAAACAACTAATAACAAGATCAGAAACAACACTACTGGCACTGGGAGCTGCTGAGAGAATTCTAATACCAGGAGGGCTTATCAGCATCGTGGTTTATGTGGGGCACCCTGGCGGACGGTAATACTCTTGACATTTAAGGCTCTATCAAGAATTTATTCTGTTTGTTATGAGTGCTGTTCTGATATATTACTATTTGTCAAGAGGAAATATTTCTAATCTTATTGTGATACTGAGAATTATAATACTAATAATCTCCTAAATTTTAGTATCCACTCAATTATGATATTAAAACATCTTATTTTGCAAAATATAAAAAAAAGTAGTACTGATATTGAAATTTTATTGTTACAGTGAGTCTAGAAATATCACTCTGTTGAGGTAAAGAATCTGTACATTTAGGATTCACCTGTTTGTTTCATATCCCCTTGTGCAGTCTACTTTGATCATTCAGATAATATGGATTGTGTTGTTGTAAGATAGAGGAATTTTTTTCCTGATAATAAAGTTTATTGTATTATATGTTCATTGTTTTTCCTGAATTTTTACTGTTTGATGATAATATATTATATTTTACTTTTACTATCCAGGGAAGAATTGGAAGCTGTTGAAGCTTTTGCTGCTAAATTGTCTGTTGAGAATTGGATCTTCTGCAAGCTCCAGATGTTAAACCGGCCTTGTTCTCCAATACCCTGTCAATTCTGATCCACCCTAATTGGTTGCAAAGTATAAAATTTCATCCCTTATATTATAGAATCGAATTGAGGGTGAACCTTGGTAAGGTTACTGCCTTGTAACTTGAAAATCACGAGTTCAAATTCTAAAAACAACCTCTTCAGTTATAGGGTAAGGTTACGTACATCTACTCTCCTCAGGCCCTGCTAGATAGGAGTTTCACACTGAGCCCACTCTTTAATTACAGAATCAAATTAGAAATTGATTGAACTGCAGTACTTATTTCAATTGAGTCTTTTTCTTTTAGTATTGCGTTGAAATTTTCTGTCTGGAACTGTCTTTGTTATGCCAGAATGATTCATACTGGTGTGAGGAACGAGATGCTATTCTGAATTTGGCATTTCTATATATTTTATATCCAGACAAGTATGCATTTAACTTTTAAATGGTGAAAATGGAGGAAGAAAAAATGCTAACTTGTGAAGTGAACAAATTAGAAATGATATTGAAGTCAGGTTATACCGGTCCTCTACAATTTACTCAAAATTTTCATCGGAAAGTAGAAAATGCTTCCTTGTAAAATCTAAAATTCTAAACAGCTAAACTTAGTAACACTCGATGCTGCATTTTGGGTTTTTCCCCTCTTAATGTCTTAGATTCAAATTTTATTTTTCCTTTAGTGTCCTAGATTCAAACTTGAATTGAATGTGCGTGTTTTAAATGATTTGTTATTTCTATTATATGGTGCTGTCTATGGTGTCTTTAGGCAAGTATGGGGTTTGAAATCCAGGATACGTGACAGATCCTAGATGTGCCACGTATAAAAATTGCATCTTTAGGCAAGTATGGGGTTTGAAATCCAGGATACGTGACAGATCCTAGATGTGCCACGTATAAAAATTGCAGATGAAAAATTATTTTAAAACTAAGTGAATAATGAGAAAATTTTTAGAAAAACCCCACGTTTAAGAGTTGAAGACAATAGGAAAGGGCTCATTTTGGACCACCTGGACTACTTCTGGTTCTAAAAGCTATCCTCTTGCACCGTGTTCTGTACCAATGTACTGCCTTCTTTCCCTTTCTTCTTGAACGTGAACCCAAATTTTATCGCTTTGCTGGACTGTAAATCCTTCTCTCATATTACATATGGAATCCTCTCACAATGCAGTGGGTACTCCATTACTCATCTGGAAATGGACATAGGACTTATGATGAGTTCTGGACAGAATATGAAAATTTTCTAATCACTGCAGCAAATTAAAGAATGATGGCAGTAGAAATCCTCAATACTATCTTTGTTTTGCCTAGTGCCATTTTACAATAGAAAACCTGAAACATAAAAACTCTATTACTAAATTAAATCTTCAAACCTCCATAACTGATCTGCAAGAGACTGGATTGCTAACAAGGAGATGATCTAAAAATTGCAATAATCTCAACCCACATCATCTGTTAGATTGGAGTTTTTTTGGCAAATTTTCCCAAATTGTTTAGTTCATTTAAAATACATTTTAAGATTGCATTCGAGCACATGGCACAACCACAAACTACCACATGCCCCCCGGTTTTGAATTCAAACTTCCTCCAAAAGATACCGTACAGCCCCCTATTATATATATATATATATATAAAATCCAAACAGGCATATTTTATGACTCATTATATTTGGATCATACATGGCGCAACGCAAATTGAAACAAAGCCCATTGACTATGGGCTTGTTCTATAGAGTTGGTTCAGTACTTTAATTTGGAGTAGCCATCTTTTGTTGTACTAGGATCTTTTAATAATTAATTATCGGGTAAATGACAAATACATTTTTTAAAATTTAGTATAATTATATTTGCATTTGTCTTATTTTCAAAAATATAAATTAATATCATTTTTCTATATAATCAACTCTCTTACTTTTGAAAAATAGAAAAAGTTAGTGTATATCTTTTTAAAATAAAAAGAATATGAGTATAATTAAATTAAACATCAAGGAATAGGAGTATAATTTACTCTTAATTATAATAAAAAATTAATTAAATTAAGTTTTTTAGAATAATTAATAGTTCAGTGAATTGTTCATTTTATAAAAAAAATTATATTTTGCCCATTCATAATTTTATTCTTTTTTTATTTAATCTGTAGTTTTAAGTTTTGAAATTTTTATCTATATGTATTTTTAGTAATTAATATTTTACTCATTTAAAATACTTTTCATCTAAAATTTAATAAAAACATCTCATGTGATCTTTATTTTCTTATATCTTGGTTCAATTTAACATTCACTTTAAAATAATTTATCCAAAAGAAATCCTGTTAAACACATTTATTTAGCAATTATGAAATAAATTGTAAAAGATAAATTTTTAATAAAATTACAATTTTTTGATATAAATTAGTTTTGAGTGAATGGCAAATCAAATCAAAATATAATGAAACAAAAATTAACTATGATGGATATGTATTCTATTCAATTGTGGATAGAAATTAGTTTAGGCAGACAAAATTAACAATTCAAAACACACGTAAATGAATTTCACGAGGTTAACTAAAAAAAGGATGAAATCATAAATGGTCAAAGCATAATTTTTCTTCTTTGATATTATAAAAAATTATTTGGAATAGTTTTTATTTTAATAAAATTATAGACAAAAATACTACGATTTCAAATTAATCATACTTTTTGCCTTTGACTTTTTACCGTCACCATTCCAACGATTGAAAAATTTGCTATCCTTTTCAATAATTTAAAAGAAAATGACTGGTTTATATATCATTCAAGCAAGGATGAATACTGCGTAATCTATTTTATTAATATTACAAAATATAAAATAAATTTATACATTTAATTTTTTAAAATTAATTATTCTTGTAATTAATTAATTGAGTTAAATACACAAACCTTGCTTTTAATTTCAAAATATATATACAAATTTTCTCTAAATTTTATAAAAGAATTATTATTAAACCTATGTTAGCAATCTTGTTAAGAGAACGTTAATTTCAATTGTTAATTTTATAGTCAGAGTTTAAAAAGATTATACTATAACTAATTTATTCTTCCTTTATTTATTATATATGTTCTCATATCCCTTTTATTCTAAATTATTCCAAAATATGAATTTCTTTTTATTTAATGAAGATAACTTTATTAAAAAAATTATTTTTCATATTTTTTTAATGTGTACTTATTTTAATATTTAAAGAATAATGACCATTATAAACGTATAAAAAAAATACTATATATGTATTAGCTACATAATATATGTAGCTCAATTCTAATTTTATTGTTATTTTATTTCCCTATATTTTGACTTTTTAATCCTTTTGATATATTAGCGTCATGTACGGGTACCCATTGTAAATATGTTTTTTTTTTAATTATTGCAAATATGTTTAGTCATGTCCAGAACTACCTTATGCTTTGAGAGGACCACAGCCCCATAATACAAGATTTTCCATCTTAAATTTTGATCAAGCTTTCAAATTTTAATAGGTGGAGTGCTAACCTATCTATATCAATATCTTATACTATTATATCCTTCTTTACTATTTTCTCTTTTAGGGTTTGTTTGGTAAAAATGAAAATAGGAAGGAATGAAAATTAGAAGGATTGAAAAGAGGAATGAAAGAAAATAAAAATGAAAATGTTTTCATTTTATATGTTTGGATTAAGAGAAAATGAAAAGGGATAGAAATGATAAGATAAATATTTTTTTATTTGATTGGATTGAAAGGAAAAATAGAGAAAAAAATTATGTGCTAAAATGATAATTATATCCTTATTTAGATATTATTTTATTTCCAAAAAGGATGATATTTTTCATACGATATATTGTAATATACATAATGTATAAATGAAGATTTTTATTCTAGCAAGAGATAAACATAAAATTAAAATGAAAAGACATATGAATCCCTAAAAGTGAAGCTTCTTATATGCCTTGAAATTTACTTCTCCTTTAGTGGAGTAAATTTTTTTATCCATAATCAATAAAGTATATTAAAACTTGTCTTATTTATACAACCACCATTTTATATACTAGTATTGTCGCCGCACATGATCCGAGACATGTGTTTTTCTTTCTTTTTTTTTTTTTTTAAATGAAAACTCTAGACACAACTAGTAACTTAATTCATTATTGATGCAAACAGTATTTATTGTTAATAATTATTAATGATATTTAGTATTTTCAATTATAATAATAATTAACCGAAATAAATAAACACAAATTTTGATATAAAATTCTCAATTTTATAGCAATGATCGACAAAACTTATAATTCATCAAATTAATATCAATATTATTGTTTGTCAATGAAAATAATAATTTATATAAATATCATTAATATTTAAAAAGTGGATAGTTGTTTTTGTTGAATAAAATTATTCATGAAATTATCAACACAAGTTGGTTTACTAATATTAAATTATTATTTTATCATAAATTTGATGTAAGAAGATATCATTAATAAATTCTTCATAAAAAAATATAAAACTATTTTAATTTAGTTTGTAGTTATTTTATATTTTAAACAGTAGTTAAAATTACTATTTAGTTCGGTTGCCCTTAAAAGAGATGTAAGTTATACTCTTTTTTTAGAAAAATGAAAAGTAGAAACCAAAAGTTGACAATCTCCTTGATGTAATGATATAGATATATATTTTACAAAAACATGTATTTGAATGTTATATAATTTAAATTAAATTAATTAATTAGACTTAGATTACATTGTGAATTCAATTGTAGAAATGAATTATATTGTATTTTTTTTCCATCATTTTGAAATTATATTTTTAAATTAGTTGTCTTAGGTAACAAAAGAAATTAAAAATAAATTGTGATACATCCATAATGAGATAGCAAAATCAATTTATTAAAAATCTATTGATGAAGAAGTCAATCACAGGATAATTTTGATAGGTAGGTTTAATTGCTAGTTTTCAATTTGCTTTCATCCTTCATTTGAAATGAAGAGACCTATCATTATTTTCACCTTTATTTTCATTTTTTTTACGGTTTTCATTTTCATTATTTAAAGCAATTGAAAATAATTTTCAATCCCATTTTCAATTCAGTCAGATGCTTTGCTTTCAATTTTCATTCGAACCAAACATACCTTAGAAATTATCAAATTAAATTATATGTAAAGTCTTCTATTATTTTTTAGCTTGGAATAATAATTTTAGAATAATTTTTAAATGGAAAACACTACTAATAACTTGCAGCAAAAATTAAGAGTCATGTGATATTTACATAAACTTAACAGATAAAGGCAACCAATTAAAATTAGATTTATTATATATGAAAATATTACACATAGCACATGTAATTTAGATTCTTTTGTATATAATTTTAGTTGCCAGTCATTTAATTATTTTGTCAAGTTTTTCCTTTGCCTTTCTTTAGAATTTTACGATAAATTTGTTTAATGCAAATTTCATCATATCATATGAAATTTCTTTTAACATGAATTTTTTTATAACAAAAGTGATTAATTCATTAAATTTACGCAGACATTAAAGATGGGTGATAGAATCTAGAATATAAAAATGAAAAAAAAGGACAAAACTTTCTAAGCAATTCGATGCCATTTGTACCAAATAATTACAGGTTTTAACATGGTATTTTCATCTAAAATATGTTTGATTATATATATATATATATATATATATATATATATATATATATATATATATATCAAAGTTACATATTATTGATTATTCTAATTTTATTTGGATGATATAACAGTATTCTCATTTTTGCTCTAATTCACGTGACACAAGTTAATATTTATTAACCCATAAATTTTAATATAAAAACCGTCTCAGATTTAATTTTGAAGCATACCTACTAACCCACAGTATAACAATATATTTAATTATTGATTTTTATTTATGTCAATGTAAGAGTTGAACCCTTTTTATTTTAACCAGTGATGCATTTTTTACCTCTAATTTATACATGATGTGTAAAAAAATTTGTCAAAAAACTAATTTAAATAAAAAATTTTATATTGTTAATTATTTTAAATTATCATTTGTGATATCATATTATATATGTTAGGTGTTCTCTAAATTATGAGTTTTAATAATAAATAATTGATATATTATTAATGGACGAAAGGTATGTGGAACAAAATTACCCAGTTGATGTGAAAATTTCATTCGTCAAATCTATAAAATTATGGCAATACAGAGGAAAATTTAACATAGAATTCAAGAAACATTCGGACATTAGTTAGTTTCACTATGTTAATCACAAAATCAACTATATATTAACCAATAAAAGTTTAAATAAAAAAATCTAGTAGAAATAATGATTTAAAATAAAAATTAAATACAATAAAAAAATTAATTATGATATTATTTGTTTTTAAAATATTTATATTAGTGGATATATAATGGACAACATTTTTTTAGAAAGAATAGAAATGTTGTTTGGATAAAGATAAGAACTTGATTAGTATATGATCGACAATATATTTTTAAATTGGTAGCATGCAGTTTTGATACTTGAGAGTAATGAAAACAATTATTCTGAATTTGTTTTTTAAATAAAGCGGAGACCTGAGTGTGTGAGATTAATGAGATATTAAAAATCATATAAAACTATAATTATATAATTTTTTATTTATAAATATTCTATTTTTATGTTATTTTTTCTAAGGGTGCCAAAAACTGTTTAGAGGGATATATATTTGTGACATGATAAAGAGTAGCTGTCCTTATAAGAAGGGTGCTAAGACGTATTGAAGGACAACTAACATGGGATTTTTATTTTCCTCCACTGTCGTTTTACAAAAACGTTTTCTTTTCACTAATTTTTTGTTTACTAAATCCTTCATAAAGACAATCTTAAATATGAGTTAATTAAATAATTAACCATTAACTTATAAGAGAGATATGTGTAATATAATTCAACTAAATGTATTATTTGTTACGGATAAGCCTGTAGATTGCACCCATCTATATTATAGGAGAACCAAAATATTATAGGAGAATCATTTTATAATTTTATATATTTTAAAAATAATATATTTTAAATAAAGTACTGTAATACTTCTATAAATGTAATGATATTATTGCTTTTTTAAAAAAATTAAATAAAATTGAATCACTTGCATTAATCATTTTACTATTTTATTGAAAAAATTTTAAATAGATTTTTATTAGATATTTGTGTAAATCTTATTAGCCAAAATAAAAATAGATATTTTATTTTCTATTTATATTTATGCAAATTATGATATAAATATCTAAACAAAATTTGAAAAAAAAAGTCGACCCTGTGTTTGTATTGATCTTATTAATTTACATATATTATTAATCTATACAATTTTAAATTATGATTCATTAATATATTAAAATTATTTAAAGTATAATTTAATTTTTGTTTTTCATCCTTAAAACTATTAAACAGTGAATAAATATATTTTTTTTATTCCTAATTGTAGATATACTTCAAATAATTATACAATAGAGTTACTTTTCAATATTTCATAATTGAATAATTTTATTACTTTACAACGTTATTAAAAATATCAAATTACATTATATATATTCAAATAAAATTTCAAATTAATGTGCATCGATTTAATGTAAAACTCTTTCAAATTATACAACAATTTAGGGCTTTGTCTCATACCAAGTAAATAAAGGCTCCAAGATAAAGTGTAAATAAAAAAATTACATAACAATTAACCCTTTATTTATAAAGGTATTAACTATTACATCCATATTAAATTTTATAGTATTTACTTGTTACATGACTTCCACTTGCCGGATTTTTAACATTTTAAATCGTAATAGGTAAATTGTAAATAGAGTTAAACTAATACAAATAAAGTGTATTTTTCACATATATCTACTAAATATCAATATAAAAAATTTACTTAGTTCAAGTCACTACCTTTGTTTATTACGAGGACCAATTTATTTATAATGTCTAAAGCCCCCAAATTTTTTGTTAACTAAATTTATAAACTCAATTCCTCAGTTTTCCGTACTTTGTATGGAGCTTGAAATTAATTTCTATTGTTATTTCAAAGAACAAGTAGATTAGAATGAAACAAATTCATTATTTCCAGTGAAAAGTGAAAATTTATATAAATTTAATAGCAGTGGTAATATAAATTAATTTAAAATTTTTTAAACTAATATTAAAGAAGCATTAAAGTTTTTTTCAATGCTAAATTGATATCTCCAATTCGGTAATGAATTTAGTAGTTTACTTATGTTTATGTTAAACAATTTTGTTAATTTGAACATATAAATTTATGATAATATAGAAAGGTAAAAGTCTATTAATAAAAAATATATAATTAGAAATCCAACCATTCCTATTACATAAAATTTAATGTTGGACCCTAACGGTTTGTTCGGAACCAATTTTTATGGAATTTAATTCAATAAAAATGATTACATTTCTTTTTCAGATAAATTTTAATATCTAATAATAAGATTAAAAAATATAATTTCAATTGATTTATAAATGACTTACATTGAAAAACAAATAAAATCTATTTGAAAGGTAGATTTTGATAATATTATGAAAATTGTCAAAACGAGGGTAAAGTTACTTGATATAAAATATATGATATGACAAATGAAATAAATTCTAATAAAGCATTTATAAGTTTAAAGAATTTTATAATAGTATAAATATAATTAAAATATAATAAAATAAATTTTTCTCTCACTTGAATCCAAATTGACAGAGAGAGAGATGCAGTAGTACTACTGTCTCCGTAACCGTCTCTAACTCCTCCTAAATTATCTGAACCCACAAACCAGAATGTGGCAGTGGAAGATAACGTCAGTTTATGTATTTTTTCCTTAATTAATTACTTAATTAACTAACAAACTTAATTACTAGCATCCCTTTTCAATAATATATAGTCTCTTACAGTAGTCCTTGCTTTATCAACCACCGCTTCAAACTAGCTGCAAAACATCCTCAGCTTCTTGCACCCTTTCTCTCCCCCTCAGTTATTCTCTCTCTTTCTCTCTCTCTCTCTCTCTGAGAATTCTTTTTAGCTAGATACATATTTTTTCTCTAAGATTCTACTGCATGCATGAAATTTAATGTTTATATCGTGCTTCTGATAAACTCTGAAATGTGTGGTCGTCCATTGTGAGCATTATCAGCTCCTAATAATTTGGTGCAATTGGCTTAATTTCCACTAAACTTGTTTTTGAATTGCAGGTTTTGGCTTTTTAATTACAATGGCTCTAAGCACTTACTTCAACTGCAATACGCTGAACCAAACAGTCCTCAACTCACCAGAAATGAACAATATCATCATCCATGAACCGCCTGATTTCCACCATCTTCTCCGTCTCAGTTATCAGTCAGAATATCATGAAAGTTACAATTCCCTGTATCCAAACACCCTCCTTGATCCAAACACCAGTTTTCTCTATCCACAACATGATAATCTGTCTTACGACGAACCCTTTGTCTCACTTTCTGATGTTCTCCAAACTGACCAAGATTACAGTTACAACCTCATACCATGTCCAAAACGGCAGAAGAGCAGCAACTGCTATTTGGAGAATATTAATATTCAAGACTACTCAAATTCTTTGGACTTCGTACCATCAAATTTCTGGCTTGATGGTAATAATTTTGTGTCGAATTCGTGTTCCTTGCCATTGGAGGAACCGCCGGAGTTTTCCGCAACTCCAGCGGGACACAGTGATTTTTGTATGGGGATTTCTGAGAAGAAAATGGTGTCGCCGCAGAGTGTGGCGGCGAGAGAGAGGAGAAGAAAGATAACGGAGAAAACTCAAGAGCTGGGGAAGCTGGTTCCTGGTGGCTACAAGATGAACACAGCTGACATGTTTCATACTGCCGCTAAGTATGTGAAGTTCTTGCAAGCACAAGTTGGCATGCTTCAACTCATGGACACACTTCAGGTACATACAATGCAGTTTTCGGAATCTTTTTTCTTTTCCATTAATGAATCCGGACAATGCTCAGGGGCTGCTCTGAGTTATTTACTGGTATTTGTTGTTATTTATTGTTATTGTACAACTACTTTTTTAAATGGTTTTATTTTCTTCTTTTTCTATTTTCAGCTTCTTTTTCTTTCTTTTTTTTCAATCCATGAGTGATTGGTAATTAGAATTCTTACGATAGATTCTTTTAACAGTGATACACATGTTTGTTGGTTGATATTTACATTTATACTCAGGTTATTTAAATTAATTATAAATATCTATAATTAACATGAGAGACTTGAATTGATTTTAGTTATGCTTTTGTTTACATTCCAATATTAAATATTGGTGTTATTTATTATTATTGTACAACTTCTTGATGATATTGGTTTTGTTTTTTCATTTTATAATTAATTTCTTGATGATATTGTACAACTTCTTGAATTGATTTTAGTTATGTTTTTAGACAGACGGTGTGCACCTGTGAAGTAAGTTGTGTCCAACCGGAAGTTTAATAAGTAATATTTTTGTATTTAAATTTAGTTTGAGATGATTTTATTGATGGGGCCCTCATTAAACTGCAAATTAAATTATCAATTTCTGACAGAATGTGTACGGCATATCAGCTGAGTTATTGTACTAGGATGCATGGCTTTCCTCCCTTTTTTAATTTTTTGTTTTTATCTGAAATTTTCTATTTTTATCTGGCTATGGTTGTTGATTATATAAACGTGACTTAAAATCTTTGAAAATTTCACGGCAGTGGATGAAAATATTTGACTTTTTGATTGTTAGCACCTTTTTTTTTTTTGCTTTAAAGAAAAAAAAACAATATTAGAGTCTTAGCACTATAAAATGACAAAAAAAAAATGGAAATAACTAGATGAGAGAGAGAGAATTGTGTGGAAACAGTTAAGATAGTGTGAGGACTTAGTCAACATAGGAGCAATGACTTGCGAGAGACTTCAGGAACAAGGGCTAGGATGTTGAACAACTACCCGCGCCATCGCCGAGCATGAAATTTTCTTAAAATTTCTTCAAATATTAAAATATTATTTGATTCACCTTAATAATATAAGAGATTCTATTGAAAAAGAAATAAAAAAACGGTGAATTGTTTAACTGAAAATAAGATTTTTTTAAAAAATTAGAGTATAAGAGGTTGCTCACTCAATCCTTTGTAGATAAATTCTATTTCTTATGTTATTTATGAATATAGATATAAAAAATTTATTTGGTTCACCTCAATAATATATGAAATTTTATTTTTAAAAAAATAAAAAAAAATTATTTGATTGGCCCTTATCTAAGAAATTAAAAGAAATAAAAGTTTTAAAAAGTTAGAATATGAGAGATTACTTACTCACATCCTTCTAAATAAATTCTGTTTTTTTATATTATTTATAGATATAATGAGAAAATTATTTTTATTAAATTTAATTAATGATAACTAAAATTTATTAATTTATATTATAATAATATTGAAAATATAGAAGTAATTTTATTAACACTTCTTAAAATATTTAAAGTTAAACTAAATAAAATATAAAAAATTACTTCTTAGAAAATATCATTTTCTATGTATTATCGAAACAATTTTAAATATTTCTTAAAAAATACATATAAGAAGTTAATTATTGAGAGATTCAATTTCTTATGAGAAGTTACTTTCTATACAAATCAAAAGATTCATGAGAAAATTTCTTATGTTTTTATTTTGGTAATGTTATTTTATGTTAGTTTGTCTCTATTTTTTTTCTAAGAAATATAGTTTGTTTCTATTTGATTGTTCACCATGAGATTCTAATTATTCATTTTTTTTTCCTTATATGACCATCTTAGTTTGCCATTGTCATTATTGGAGACAAATCCATATTTCTTATGCAGCATATAGAATTACAGAGAAAATTTTAATTCCATCATAATACTGAACTTCCAATATTATTGCTTTTTGTATTTTAATAAACATATTTTAGCATTTAACTCAATCATAATGTATGCTGGCTTGTCAAAATATATAAATGAAAATTATAATATTGTAATTAGTAAAATTTTAGCATGAGCAATGTTAGAGACATTTCCGACCCACTTCCTCTCACGTGTTACAAGCCTATAAATTATACAAGACTGGAAGTAATTTTTATTTTTCATCATAAATCATATGAATTTTGACCTTTTATTTCATTACAATAGCTGGAAAAAAAAAAATCAATAATTTGGTTTGCGCCTTGACTGAGAACATTGGTAATATAATATGTGCAGGATAAGGAAGATGGTAAAGAGAATGAATCAATTGCAGCAGAAGAAATGAAATGTCTGCTTGTTTCGGCATCAATTCAAGAGAAGCTATACATAGAGGAGAAGTGCTTAGTTCCGAAAGAGTTTGTGACGATTTTGACAAATCAAGAAGATGTTAGATCAAAACCTTCCATCCTCGAAGATCTCAATCAGATGGCAATGGGGGAAGACAATGAGACAAAACACAGCAAGGAATGAATTCTGGGTCATTAGTATATGTACCTCTTCATGTTCGATGTTCCTGCTGTTGTTGTTGTTGGTTGTTGTCGTCTGTCTCTGATATTTATTCCTTTTGATTTTTCTTCTGCGTTTTCGTAAATATTGCCCGGTTCTAGTTACTAGGCTTTAACTAGGTTCAATTACTGCTTCATTTTGCAGAACGTCATTTTCATTGATGTTCTTGCAATAAGATGGTGAATATCACATAATGTTCATCAATGTTCAGTCACTTTTGCTCATCAAAGTCTGCACTCGAGCTAACAAGGTCGCTAACATATTTTTAAGGGTATATTACTCTCTCCTCCGCTGAGGTTAGGGGTAAATGCACTGCGTTCCCCCCTTTTTGAGATATGCCGAAAACCCCCCTAAATATGATGGAGATGCACGGCGTTTAACTTTATTTGTTTTTTCTACAAATACCCTCGAACCAGTTGCTGCCTCTCCATCGATTGCTTCTGCTTTGCTCCTTCTTCACAACATGGCTACCTCTTCACTTGAAATAAATAGTGATCAATGGAAAGCTTAATATCCTTCAAAGCCTCGTGAGAGCGAGGCTCAGTCGGTGCCTTATCCATATCAGAATATCTTAGCAACTCCTGACACAAATCTTGTATTCCTCCTCTTTATGCTGCTGCTGCTTCCATTTCTTCTTTTTCTTTGTAAAATATCAGTGTAAGTGAGAGAAGACAGAACAATTTGGACTTTGAGAGAACAAGTGGCAAGCATGGTTGTCAAGGAGAAAAAGCTCCCACGCAAAAAGCAGTAAAACTCAAATTTCTTTTCAAAACAGCCACATAGCAACTTGGGTTTGTTGAGGCTGAAAACAAATCATTGAAGCAGCCAACCCTATATGCAATTTGTGTCAAAATTTAATGATGTGCCTTGCCTTCAACAATTTTACTTTACCTAGTGCTGCAATTGCTTGTTTTTGCTTGACGCAAGAGATTTCGATTGCGGCTTCTCTCGGTCGATTCGAAGCAGAGAGAACATTCAAAGAAGAAGACCAATGCAAAACCCAAAAGCACGGAACAGAGAAGAGGGACGTCGAGTGTATTCTTTTATTTTATTTTTTATAAATTAAAATGTATGATAAATTTAATAATTTATTTTATTTTCATATATTCATTTCACTTAATTTAACTAATTATATCTTACTCGGTTGGTTATTGGAAATTTTATTTTTTTTTATGTATTTGGTTGTTTAATTTTTTTTAGTTTAAAATACTTATAAAAAATTATATTTTACTTTGATTAGTTAATTGCTTAAATTTTTAGTTTTATGCATAACATATTGCTAACAAATTTGTATTTTATTCAATTTAATTTCTAATTTTATTTGTAATGTATTTAATTTTAACATTGAACTCACATTCTTGCACTTTTACTTATTTGTGACCATGTTAAAACTTATATGAACTACATCAAATGTTGGTTCACTTTTTATTATTTAATTTGTTTGTTACAGGGAGATAACTATAATACATTATTAATATAGAAGCATATTGATGTACTGATTTGATTATTAATATATTATCATGTAATGTGGCAAATTTAATTTTTAATAAAAATAAATTTAATATACAATTAAATTTTATAATACACTAATGTACTATTATATCAATAATGTATCGTATTCTCTTTCTTGTTATATTAATAAGATTTTTAGAAAGTTTATATAAGGAAATTATAATGAAATTGAAAAAAAATTAGTATTAATGTAATGCTATTTTGAAGAATTTATTTCTACCTGATATGTTTTAAATACTTAAAATAAAATAATTATAACTCAATTTATTGCTATGTTCATGTCGTAGGATTTCAACGAGTTTATGTAAAAAATTATATTTTAATTGTAATTAGTGTTAATATAATTCTATTTTTAGTGAATATATGTGAGGAAACTATATTCTAATTGAAATTAGAATTAATGTAATTTATGTTTTAAATATTTAATTTATTCCTTGTTCCCTCTGAACTTCAAATATTTTTAGTAATTAAAAAAAGGACATAATAAAATTATATAATTATAATTGAAAATTTTATTTTTAATTAAAATATTTTGATTAACTGAAAATTTTATTTATTATTGAAATTTGTAAATGAAATAATACATTGTATTAATTTTAAATAAAATAATGTTTTAGTTTTTTTACTTTTAATAACTAATGTAGAATGAAACAAAATTATAATAATATGGTATCAATTTCTTTTTAAAATTAAAAATAAAAACTAATGGTATTCTTTTTAGCATTATATTAATAGAATTAATCATTCATTACAATATTAGGAATAACGGTATAATAATCTTTTAACATTAGCAAAATATTAAAAAATAGTCAATTTACTCTTCTGTTAAGTTGACTAACAGAAAGTTAGTCTCAGGGGAGGGAAATGCAAAAAAAATTAGATAAATTAAAAGAAATTTATGACATTTCCCAAACAAGAAGGGGTGGGAATGTATTTACCCCTAATTTCAGATGAGAGAAAAGTAATTTATCCTATTTTTAAATATACATGACACGATCAGAATTTTTAATTCCAGAGCTAAATATTACAAATTTATAGAATATATATATATATATATATATATATATATATATATATATATATATATATATATATATATATATATATATATATACTATTTTTAAATTTTTTTACGGAATCAATCACATATACATGAATATTAAAAATTAAGATTTTTGAAGACTCTGACTCCGAAAAATGTTTAATACACTTTCCTTTTCAGAAATGTATAATACACTCTACTTTAATATTGAGATATACAAAATTATGAACTTCAATCTATGGATAAATGAGGAAGAAGTGAATTTAAAAGAATAAGCAACATCAATCCGCAACTCTGGCTAGTCCTCTCTGTCTCCACCCTGTTTTGAGATATAAATGGATTTGTCAGTGCCGTAGGTTGATGCATAAACATAATAAATCAATGACTTCATTATCATACATGTCCTTTTTTCAAACTTAGCGAGTGAAAATCATTTTTTCCCCACCGCTGAAATCCTTCAATCCATAAAAATAGAAGAACAAAAAGTGAAAGAAATCAAGTTCCCATGACTAACAAGAAAACGATTCTCAATCAAACTTCAGGAGACTGCAGCAGGGAAATGAGTAGAAACATCTCGGTTATAGAATTTTCCAAGTGCAGCATTTTGGGATGTTTCAACTAAACAATACCCTCACCACAAGATTGAATTTTTCAAAGAACTTAATCACAATATGGCTCATCTTATTAAATTCTCGCAATTTTTTTAAAGGTACAACCTTAAACCTTGTCTGGTTAGGCCTCAAGCCACCACCCACATATTTTCACTTCCATCGGTTTTCTTTCTTGTATGACCAATTCAGATTATGTTCAACAAACCAGATAACAGGCTTCGATGTTAATATTTGTCTAGGAACTCCATTGCATTTCAATCTTTTATGAGAAATAAAAAATGCATTCAAAAATATTTGACTTGGACATTAGAACCAAGTTCCGGGTAAACCCTTGCTGCAGTGGCTCCCAGTGAGAATCTTTGCTATAGTGCATTTATGAAGTTTCAACGGGAGTATCAGATTGTGCTCCCCATTCAGTCCAGGATCCATCATAGACTGCGACATCGGACTTTCCAAGGCGATGCAGACCCTGAAAGTTAAAAAGCCACAGGGAAGATTATCAAGGGGAAGCAGAATATTATCAACGCCATTATATAGGCCAACAATTTCCCATACATGAAGCATTGTTTCAACATAGTTCTCCTAGTTCCATATGAGCATTTATTTACATAACATTATGGGTCCTTGTATGCGAATACCTGTAGACCATAGTTGTTAGTATTGTACGATTCATGATCCGTATTATACAATTCATAATGATTTGAAACTTCTTTTTACCATACATCGCTTATTGTGTTTATAGTCAAGAATCAAACAATTCAAGTTTTGTATCATGCCATTCGATTTCAAAATGAAATCACCACAACATTTATGATACAGAAGTTGTTTGCAATAAAAGGCCTGAAATCAAATATGATTTGATACTTTGCAGCCTACACGTGTGAGTGCCAAAGGAAAACTTTGCAAGTTTGTGTGTGAATCTTCTTTTAGCTGCTTGTGTGCATACGTTTTGGTTAACTGCGATCATTTTATAATTTTTTTTTCATGTTATAAGTGTACAAATCTTTTATATTAAATTTATAAAACTATTAATCACATTGCCATTGTATCTGTATGATTTGAGATTCATGGTTCAAAAAATTGGCAAAACAATTCACAATATGTATCTCGATTCAACAACTATATCGTAGATGTGAGAGAGAGAGTACCAATGCAAGAATGCAAGCAGTTACACCAGTGCCACATGAAGTAACAACTGGGCTTTCCAAAGAAATGCCTGCAGAACAGTAGGGATAACAGGTAATTATACTATGATATGCAAAATTTCCAGCAGGCATTAGAAGCATTAACAAAATTGCAGTATGTAAGTTTCTTTCCCTGAGGAGAGGGGGAAAATTGCACCTTCTTCATCAAACCGCTTCTTGAGTTCATCTTTTGGTAGCAAAGTCTGTGAACCATCTAACATCTGCAGATAAGGACCAATATTAAGAAAATAGTCTGCAATTGATTTATGCAATGCTTCTATTAAATTACATCAAATGTATGGATGGTTTTATTTTAGATATGGCCTTTCGTAGAGTACAATGGCATCAACTGTTCCTAGTAGCTGAACTCTAATCAGAAAGGGGTTGGTGATCGTATCATATGTACAAATGGTATGAGAAAGCTGGAGCCTGGAGGAATTCTAGTACCATGGGTTAAACAAATTCAGAAACAAGAACTTATCACAGTCTACCAAGATCTAGTTTGAATGGCATCGGCTTCCACAACCCAAGAGGTGACATGATCGAACCAATACTCAAGCCATGCTTTTAATTTGTGCCATAAACTAAATATCAGGTTTCAACCTGCTACTAAATAGAAATTTAGTCTTTCTCAAGCCATGCCTTCAATTTGCTCGGTAGTTCAAGATGCCTCTTTATGCCTTAAGCTGTTTCTGCATGTGCGAGAAGTTTTTCTGATGCTACAATGTTCAAACTCATTTTCAATGACCATATGGCATGGTTAAGCTCAAATTTAAGCAATATCCATTTTTTTTTCCATTTTAAAGGATGTTCACTATAGGAAGTGGTAAATGTCATATTCCCCGAGACAAAGCATAACCAGCACATTAATTTTAAAATGCCAAAACCACAGAAGGCAAAGGATAAACCTGGGAGTAGCTAGCAAAAAATGGAACATCGTTTTCTGGGCCATCATGATAAGATGGATTTACACATTACTCTTTACCTGGGCAAAAGGAATGCACTTGCTTCCAGGTACATGACCACTTCTGATTCCTTTTCGGGGCTCTGCTGCGGCTCCATCAAACCTGCCATAGTGTAAAATCTTAACCAAATTAAACAATTTCCTTTTTCATAGAATCTAAGAACCTAAATAACACATTTTGGGGGGAAAAACCTTTTAAGGGCAATCGATCCTTCAGAAAGAGAGTAGAGACAAAAGTACCAAATCAAGAAAGCCTAAAAATTGGGGAGAACCAAAAAGTCAAACTGTCCGTCAAGAAGCAAATCTCCTAATAGCTTGAGTTTTTGGAAGGAATTGGTCTCCCCCAAAAAATATTAACGTGTCTAAAAATCAAGTGAAGCTACATGGATAACTTTTATCTAGCCAAAAGTGAGAATCTAAAGTACAATTCAGTATAATTTTGGGATACATTCAAGTGTAAGAATCCAAAGCATAGCCCAGCAACAGAATTTCACTTCCTACATTAAAACCCTAAAATTGATAATGAAATGAATGTGATGATCAAGGGTCAACCTGAATATTCACATAACCCAATCATCACTCTTCCATGTTCTCCAAGCTACTGAACCAAGAAAGCATAAGAGGGGATGTGCCTACAACTTACTAGAAGGCACATAAAACAGAAGATATTTGTTTATCTGTTTGAACTGATAACTGTTAGTTCCCACTATAAAATATTTTTATCAACATATTGATGTGAATTCACAGAATGGTATGAATTGTGAACCATCTCCAGCTTATTGAAAATGTTAGCTATGCAAACATTTAGGCTAAATTATCAAATGTTACCATAAGTTGCACATTTGAAAGGAAACAATCACCAACAAAAGGCTAAGTAATGAAACCAGCTTAGTATTTCATTCTCAACAAATAATCTCATTAGCAGTTGCATAAAGAATCACTGAGCCCATGCACACTGCATTTTGCGAAGAGAAATATGGCGTGGGCATCAATAATAGTCTCTCCTTATCTATGAAAACCGCATTTCAAGAAAAGGGACATTGTTGACACATGTAGACACCAACAGTCAATAAAATACTCCAATACCTCTGAAGAGTATTATTGTAAATTAATAGAAAATGGTTACAATTTGATACTTAAGATGCATCTAGACAAATTTTTGAGATAGATAACAATTCTAGATATGATAAAAGTTAAAACATACAGTGTATTTCTAGATACACTTTCATAACTTGCTGAGGTTTCACAACTTGTATATGTCAAGTCAGGAATCAGGATCAATCTTCAATAATTAAGTATGATGTAATGTTAGTGTCATGTCATGCCATATTATGTTTCATGTGCACATGTCTATGCTTTTGATAGGACCAGAAATTGAGCTTCCAACTGGCAAGTTTTAATCTTGAGGTTTATTTCAGACTCATTTCCCTACAACCAATGGAGTCAAGGTGTAAAGGCCAGAGGGGAAAGATTAATACTTTTTGCTCTAGTTCAAAGACTGATAGTCATTAAATGATGCAATTATATGCTTAAAAACGATTGCTTTACATCAAGACCCACATATAAAGAACATGTGAATTTATGCATTCACCATATGCAGGTAAAATACATACAAATATGAGATGTCTAAAGAGATTGTGAATACCTTGGCTTTGATCGAGCATCCACATGTTGGTAAGTTTTATCCTCAATATTTCTCTTTACCTGCAAAGAACAAAATAATTATATGATAATGTCATCATTTCCATTTATGTCCTAGCTTTCCAACATCTTAATGGTAATATTAAGACAACAGATCATGCATAAATGCTTACACTTCTTAAACACTTAGAACTATAAAATAAAGACCGCCAAGTAAAATTACTCACAAAACAATCAGGCGCAGAACATCAAGATATACTTGACTGACACTTCAGCAACCACCACATTTCACTACCTTCCCTGTAGTAATAAACTTGGTAATCCAGACAAGAAATGAAGCTTACCAAAAACCCACCATCACAGAAAATCTTGCTTTTTAATTTAACCAACATTTCTAGCAGCATCAACAGCCACACATGGAGATCATAACCCATTTTTACACATTGTGATATGCTACTTCTGGTCATAATCCATCTATTGATTTCAGTAATCAAAGCATGATATGTCTTATGGGCTTCAGTTGAAATTGCAGTAATCATAGTGCAACCCACCTGATCAAGGGTCCAAACAAGATGTGGCTGAAAGTTAGTCTGAAATGTTATTGGGCCTACCTGAAAACAGATATTTATGAGAGAAGCCTTACGTTAGAAGATTGCCAATGAGAAATTTGACACATTTCAGTCATAAGAATAATGATCAAGTATTACCAAGAGTTGGAAAATACAAGGAATTAAAAACCACACAGATTTCAAGAAACAAAAGGAAAGTAATCATTCTGCATCTGCTGAATCCATAATTCAGACCAATATATCTATACCCCAAAATCCAATGAAGCAAAATGGAGGAGCTCTGGCCAAAATTTATTTAAATCTAAGGCGCCCAGCAATTAATCTTTAATTTGTAGCATAATTCTTACCATTTAACCCTAGCTCATGAGGAAAAGAACCTTTCAAATGCTAGTTCAGAAACAGCCTTCATTCTGAGATGTATTTTTATTCTTTTATTCTTATTCTAGAGGAAATGGGCTGTAGAACAATTAACTCAATTCCAACATCTATTGCTTCTTAGTCCTTATTCACCATGAAAGATCTACATAGATTTACAATTCTTAAGCAAAGGAAATAAGTCTTTCCTAACTCATCAGAAAAATCCTAGAATAACTCTTCATCTATCCATCTCTAGAATCCACAAGAAAGGAGATACCCAACAGAAAAAAGAAAATCATATGAAACCAGGAAGGACAGATTGTAAACTTAAAATTTATTTTATCAGGGAAAAAAAATGGATGAAGATTGTCAACATACAGCTTGCCCATGATATACTTTCTCTATAGCCTCACTTGCAGCACTGGCTTTTAAGATAGCATCACCAGAAGCACTAGATTCAACATCATATCCTGCTGCACGCCATCTTGGCAAGCCACCATCTAATACCCAGATTCTGTCATGCCCAAACACTCGAAACATCCTTTTACCATTGAACAATGAAAAATGGCATTGGTTAAGCTTTAAAAAAGACATGATTCTAACATCCATTTATTATACCTTCTGTTTTTACAAACATTATGGCTTACCACCAGACACGAGCTGCACTAAATATTCCTTTGCCATCATAAACAACCAGGCTGTCTTTGTTCTCTATGCCAAGAGCAGAAGCAGCAGCAGCAAAAGCTTCCTCTGATGGCAACATGTGTGGCAACTAAAACAAGCCAATCATATATCAGCTATAATGGGGAATGAATTGCATTGGATGACAGGAGAAACGGAAGATATCATTAATAAGGAAAGCACTTCAAAGCAAAAGAAATCTAAATCACATAACTCTTCAATGAAAATAAAAGAAAAATGAAATAATTAATTAGGAAAGGGAAACTTCAGCACAGGTAGATAAAAATTCATATATGTAACTTAACAGCCAACAAATAATAATTTTTTTTCTAGACAGCCTTTTGTAGACATGTAAAGAATTCCAGCTGTCATTGCCAACTAAGTCATATTTGCAGATGAACAAACCTTAGTTTGACATCTCAATTAATTTTCATCAAAAATTTATATTTTAACCATAACACTCAAAAACATGTATGCAACAAAGAAACAATAGCAGCCACCATCAGTGCTAATTAACTCCTTAAAAATGCAAACAGGTTTCATTCCAACCGCCTCACCTGCAAACTGATTGAACCAGGAAAAATGAAGTCCAGTTTTGTTTTCTAATCTATTTCCTTGAGGGAATGGAGAATTTCATTACTATCATAACAATCCAACACTGAATTTTATAATTTATCAGAAAAACTTCAGCAAAGAGGCATGTGCAAAGAGAAGACTATAGAACTAAATAGAAGGAGAAGAGACCAGCATACATTGGTAGTCCGATCTGCTATTCCATCTACATCAAAGAAAAGGGCCCCTGGAATGTGAGCAACCTGTTGCAAACAGCAAAAAATGAAAAAGTGGCCAACAGGGAAAAGAAACAACAGAACTAGAAATAAATGCATACACAAGAGTATCACATTAATACCATTTAACATCATTTTTTCAGAACTTTTAACTATGAAGAATACAATTTACAATAACATGATGTTCAGACCTGATATTCTTGAATTGGATTCCTTTGCTCATCTGGCATGTACCATGATGCATCCAACACCTGTAGCAATATTACAGAATGAAGCCGTATAATTGTGTGCCATTCAAATCATGCGTGCACAAAGGAGACTTCAAGAAATTGAAGAAGTGTTACATTGATGCCGATTACATAGTGTCCATATGGCACCAAAAACGTTCTCTAAAAGTCACCTAAGGAAGAGTCTACAAATCACAATGCAACAAGTTGGGATCACCGAAGGAAAGGAAGGAGTTCTTTTTCAGATTTTACATGACACAACCCAAAATGACATTGATTCTTACAGCTTATATTTGGTGATCACAAATAACAGGCAGCTAAAGCAACAAAGTAATAGTAATTTGTTCAATAGCTGAAGTTTAGTTCTCAGACTTAATTTTATGTAAGTAGAGGAGAATGGTGATTTGAAAAGAATAGCCTTCTGATTAAAGAAGACTGATGATAGCCAACAAATGAGTTCAGCTAGTAAGTAGTCAAATTAGACCAAGACAATATTTATGTTTCCAAATCTGAAAAGGTTACAAAATCTAGTACATTGCCCTTTCATAAATATAAAGGAAACTGCAATTAGCAACAGATGAATGTTTAGCATCAATTGTATATCATGTGAATTAGAATCCAAAAGAAACAAGAATAACTCCAAAGAACATTTAAGAAAGGAAGTGACAAGGCACCCTTCACTTTAGAAATAAATGCTACCTTCATATCAGGCTCCCTCAGATTAGCATAGAGCCAATCAACAGAAACAACTGGCTCACTCATGGATACAGATTGTGTAGAATAAGCAGCTCTTTTCCCAGTTAAGGAGGATGCCATAATATGAGAGGCAGAACCACTTGATTTTGTGTTGTGTATCGTATAGGCCGGGTGAGTTTGTAAAGAAAAAGGCCTTCTCTGCAGGTAGAAGAGAATTATAACATAAGATCTTGGACAAAAGAACAAATCAAGATTGAAGAAAAGCTTAGTTTCAACATGACAATGCTGAAAGAAACTAAATGATTTTAAATTAGTGGCATTAAGGTAAAGGTGAAATTCTTCTACACAAGGGACTGCATAAGATACTTTTCATTGGATGAAATTTCCAAGATAAAGATAGCATGAGAAGCAGCCTTACAGAGCAGATAAATAATCCCATAATCTATTTCATATCCAAGGGAAAAAAAATACCATATATAAATTATTCTAGAAACAGAAAAAAATGCTGACAACCTAGCATTTTGATTAATGATCAAAAGTTATAGCCTAATATAAATTCAAGATATTTGAGAGCATGAAAAAGCAATATTTTACACCTTGATTTAAATGTATGGTAATATCATTGATGACAAATTGCTAATATAATTGAAATTACAATGTTCACAAGCAAAATAATTAAATCTTCAGATGTGTTTGGCTTCATTACATAGTATTGACGATATAGTTTCAGGTGATGCAAAGTGTCCATAGCCATTTGCAATGAACTTGCTTACAGCAGCTTAGTCGATCGATTCAAAACAAAAAAATTTGAAGTTGTCTGGTACAGGCCATCTAAAGCCCCGCAATTTTAGTCATGCAAGCATATATGCCAACCGATCATAATCCAGAAAATAAAGCAAATATTTTTGGATTCTAGAACACAAATTCCAGTACTTACTCATCAAAATGCAAAATTTAAATAGAGAAGATAAAACCCAAATAGGTTGACCAACTAAATAAAAAATTCACACAATAGAACCACCGAATAGCAAAGATTATAGCTTTCACAGTCACAGAGATTACTCTTATAGGTAAATATGGAATTTACACAAGAATTGAAGAAATTAAAGGAAACCCATCAGAAATTTGATGGACTAATTGCGACTTACATTGAATAACGAAGTGAGAATTTGAGGTTTCTGAGTGAACGATGCCTGAATCAGGCGAGGACCAAATAGCGTCCTTGTCAAAAGAGCAGCTGCCATATTGCTCTGTGACCATATAAAAAGTAGTGGCCTTGGATAACTCAAAAGGGTCAACAAAAAGAGCCAAAACTAGTGTGCTGCTTCACTCTTTGCTTCCCTCTTTGAAAGGTGAATGCAGCTCAAAGCGCCACTGATGAACGCTGCTTTAGAAAGGACAAACGAGGTTTTACCTCGATCAGCAGGGCTGTTAAACGTACGTCAATCGGGAATTCGGAAATAATAGCAACGAGTCCTTTGGTAGACACGGAAAGTTACTTTCGGTAAAAAGTTAAACTTCTCAAAAAATTTAGTGTTTGAATGTAATTTTATTTTTATATTTTTTCAAAATTATTTTAGAATTAAAGGAAAATAATAACTAGAGAGTGGTAGATGTTGTAAATATAAAAATATTTTATTTAATTATAAAATTAATACCCAAATAAAAAAATAAATTCAAAAATATTTAAAAATTATTTTTATTTTTTATTTTTAAGTTACATATTTAGAATAATAATTTTTAAAAATAGATTCTAAAAATATTTTATCATAAAAAAACTTTTAATTTTAAAAATAATAAATAGAAAACTATGTTTAAAAATAAAAAACTGTTTTAGAAAACTTTGTTTGTTTGTTATTTTTAAAAAAAGTCTTCTATTTTTTAAAAATAAAAAACTTACTTAGGAATTATTTTCAAAATTTATTTTTAAAAACTGTTCTTGAAATTCTTGTTTTAAAGATAAAAAATAAGTTTTAGATATTTTCTAATTTTTTTGTTCTTGATAGTAATTTTGTAATTAAAAATTTTTTTTGCTTATTTGCTTCTTCAAATTTCATCTATTCATTACTTTTCTTGAATTTGAAAATGATTTTTAAAAATAAAAAATTAAAAGCAACTTTTAAAAATAGTTTTTAGAAACAAAAAATAAAATGCATCCAAATACACCTAAATTTTCTATGTAAATTTTTAGAAAGTAGTAAGTACTCAAAATTATTTGATTAAGTAAAAATTTTCAGAAAGTAATTTTTTATATTTTATTTAATTTAATTTTAAATTTTTTGGAATAGTATTAATAAAATAACTATAATACTCTCAATATTATTATAATACATATTAATAAATTTTAATTATTTTTAGTCCCTTTTCTTTGAAATCATGTATATAGTATGTTTTGCATCATAATTTTTATTAATTAATAATTTTATATTGTTCATGAAAAATTAAATTAATTCATAACTCAAAATTTATTTATTTATTATTTTGAAAAACTATGTTATTTCGAAAACACGTGTATTATTCATTCATCTAATTTTTTTATTCATTTACATATAATATTCTGTTTGTTATATAGATTGACATCAAGCATATTTTTATAAAAAAAAATTTTCAGTTGTCCTATTAAAAATATTTGCTTCCTATTGAAATATTAGACATAAATTAAATGAAAAATACTTTTTACTAAAAAAATTAAAAATATACATAAAAATAAAATTAGTACAAATCTATTGATTAAGCTCTTAAATAACATTAAAATTCTAGGAATTGAACTAGGAAAAAAATAAACGATTTAATTTTGATCTATCATTAATATAAACTAACTTTAACTATCACCCATCAATGTATTATAATATCAATAAAAATGTATTAAAACTCTTTTATTGCTATTAAAAAATTTTAATTACTATTACTTTTTTAAAGATGTTTTTCTTCTTATTCAATGATAATATAAAATATTTTATGTTGATAGTGGATCAAATTTAAATTTATCAAATAAAAGGATAAAATTATTATTAATTAAATTTAATATGAATAATTTTACTTTTATATTTATAAATAATATAGAAAATAAAACTTACTTAAGAAGTAGAACTTCTTAAGTAACTTTTTATACTATATAAGAAGTAGAATTTCTTAGTTAGAAAATTTTATTTCCTCCAATTTGTTAGATAATAGTCAATTAAATAACCTACTTCTTTTTTTATCTTGGGAAATAGGACATCTATGTTATTGTTATGAGTCGAACCACTTCTTAGGAAATAAGTTTCTCTATTTTGTCTAGTTCAATTTTGAATTTTTTATTAAATGTTAATAAAATAACTATTATACCCTACTTAAATATTATTATAATACTTATTAATAAAGTTTTAATTATTTTTAATCCCTTTTCTTTGAAATCATGCATATAATATCTTTTGGATCATAATTTTATATTTTTCATGAAAATTAAATTAACTTATAACTCATAATTTTATATTTTTTTAATCCTAGAAAACTATAAAACAGTGAAAATTTTATTATTTATCTATCTAATTTTTTTACTCATTCATATACAATGCAATATTATATTTGTTATATAGATTGATATCAATTATATTTTCATAAAAAATTTTATCAATTATTCCATTAAAAATATTCACTTCTTATTGAAATACTAGATATAAATTTAACAAAAAAACACTTTTGACTACAAAAAATTTTGACATAATTAAATAGTATGCGTAAAAATAAGATTAGTATGAAACTATTGATTGGGCCTTTGAACAATACTAGAATTTTGAGAATTAAATCAAAAGAAAAAAAACCTTTAGTAATCAAACAAAATGATAAAATTATTATTAATTAAATTTGATAGATATTCATAAAGAACATATGAAGCAAAACTTACTTAAGAAAAGGTGAATAAATAATTTTCTATTCTCTATAGAAAGTAGAACTTCTAAGATAGGAAGTCATATTTTCTTCAATTTGTTAAATAATGATTAATCAAATAATTTATTTATTTTCTATTTTCTGGAACATGGAACTTTCTATGCTATTACGTCGAACCAATTAACTCCTAAAGAAGACCCTTCTCTAATTTTGATATGTTTGAAATTTTGTCATAATTTTAAAAAAATTAGAATTTTAAAATTTAAATGTGTCATCTACTTATTTAATCATTTTATGTAATTATATGAATTTTTATAAATATTTTAAATAAGTATTATAATTATAAATATTGCCTATTAATCTATCACGTCATTTTTTTTACATAATTTGTACAAATATAATTAGTTAAAATAAAGTCAAATATATAAATTTTTAATAAAATATAAAAATAATTTTAAAATTATATGTGTAAAATAATCTATTAGATCAAAATATAATAATACTAGTCTTATTTAAAAAGTTTTAAAAAATATTTAGTTAAATTAAAATGTTATTAACTAAATGACATATATTAATTCTAAAATTTTGTATAGTTTAATGTAATTAGCTAAGATCTTTTGATGCAAAAACTATAAAGGATGGTTATTGAAGAGGTTTCTCTAGCATGAGAGAGGCATTAGACAGGACAAAAATTGTCAGCTAAATCTAAGAAAAGAAAAGGCCAAAGTGAAACAATAAGTGAAGGCAAATGATATTGTCACACCCTTAAGTTTGATTGACCTAAAATAATTGTTAGACCTAATCTTTGACCTAAAAGATTAGTTTAAATTGTTTAAGTAGTTATAGTAGATATTTTATATATCATACTCAAATATTAAATCTACTAGATATGGAGTTTCACAGATATAAGGGTAGCAATTAGCAGATATTTAATTGAGATAGATGACAAGTGATGAACCATTATCAATTGGCAGAGATATGATTAGTAGTTATCTAGGTAATTGGTAGTCGAAGATGAAGGGATTAAAGAAGGAAATGATGAAGTGATAATGGGAAAGGAAGAGTGTTAAATATTTTAATGTGGGCATCACATTAATTTAAGAAATGACAATTAATGTTAATTTTATTTTGTGAGTTAAGAATAAAGTGATAATATGTAAATAGACCTTATATGATATTATGGCCTAAATATAGGTTAGTTAAACACTGGATCCTCTAATGGGTAAGATCTATTACTCAACCAAGTTTATTTAGAGGTCCTTTACCTCTAATAATCACTCCTAATCTTATTTTATCCCATCAATGTCATAAATACAATCTCTCTCTCTCTCTCTTGAAAGAAAAAGAGAGTAGTGGGTGGTTGTAATAGATGCAATCCAAACCTTATAATACTTTTCATTAGATTTTTTTTTTTAAATCTTGAGAAGGTAAAGTTGAAGATAAAAAGGAGAATATTTAAAGAATTAAAGGCATTAAATTGAGAACAAAAATCTCATATTTCAAGTATTTAATTACCTAGTTCCTTTTAATCACAATTTTTGAATTCTTTAAGTTTATCTATCTCATACTATAATTCAAAGCTAAGATTTAGGAAATTATTATATAGTAAAATTGTTCTTGGCATTAGAGTCAGGTTAGAACTTTGAATTATGGCTAAGTGTTTGGAATTTTTTAATAAAAATTTATGAATAGTGTAATTCATTCTCTTTGCTAATTTTATCTATAATTTTCTTAGTATGTGGCTTGTATATGATTGCTTAGGAATGTACATTTGTTATTGATTTTGACATGATATGTTTGGTTTGGTTAGGATGCCAAAGTTTTTCCTTCTAAGTTTTTTTTTTTTTGCTAATGTATAATCTAGCAATTATGTGAATTTTTAGCTCACATGAGTTTTTGCTATCTATTAAGCATTGATGCATATGGTTTATGTGTATCATTTGGAATCCATTTTCATCTTAATGTCCTCGATTTATGAATTTTCAAACTCAATAATTTTTCAGTAAACATAAGTTCATTATGAACTATATACTATATGGCCATATTAATTTGGCCTACTTAGGTGATATTAGTTTTTGATTAATATTATTTCACATGGCATACATGTTTCTAGTAAGATGTCTCTATTATTATGCTTTAGAATTGTGTCAATGTCAATGATTAATTTGGTTAGTGTTATGGTTGTTACATTTGTTAGGGATATGGGGTGTGTGTGTATTAAAGAATGTGGGTCTAGTGGCTTACATTTGGTTTTTATATATATTGTTGTACATACATATGATAAGTATGTTTGGGATGAGTTTAAGTGTTTTACTAATTTTGATGACATCTTCATGCCATGTTTTCCTAGAATATATGTTATATCAATTGCTTATCATATTTGAATTTTAGCCTAGCTGTATATTGGCATTGATTAGGAAAATAAGCATGCAATGTCTTTAATACATTTCTAAAAGAGCAAGAACATATTAAAAGCTTATGTGAAGCTTTTATTAATAAGTGTATATATGTGTCTTTCTTTATCGTAGATGCTTTAGTAAAATCAAGATTTTTACATCTATGAAATTCCTTTCTCTATTTTGTAAAATATTTAATTACATGAAGCCATTTTCTAGATGATTTTATGGAGGAAAAATTGTAAAGAATAGTGGAATTTTAAAAAAGTTTTCTAAAGACATTCCCAGAGAACATGTGTATGACATTAGCATTTTTTAAAATCATTAAATTTAGTATTTTACACACATTCTTGAGAGAAATTAAATTACATTAGTTTTAAAGCATGATTTTTGGAAAAAAAAAAAGAGTAGTGCTAGACTAATTTGAATGCTAAAATGGTGCCCCAAATCTTAAAGCCATTTTTTACCATTTTGAAAATTTTGGATATTATTTTCTAATGCATTTTTTAAAGAAAATAGATTAAGTTAGTTATAAAAACATTTTTGAAATAATTTAATGTGAAGAAAATGTGTGAAATGGTTATATAATAGTGGGTTTGTGTCACAGGTCAATTTGAGTCAAATAACCAATTTTGCAGGACTTGATTAAGGAAGAAGAAAGCCAACAATGGCTTTTGTGTGACATTCACACATGGTAGTGTTACATAAGGCACACAAGCCAACATACTGACATTGTATTATGGCAATGAAAACATCATCATGCTCCATTCTTTAAGTATATAATTTTGGACATTTTTCAAGAATTTTTTAAAATTAAAATTTTTATAGTAATTTTTGCCCAATTTTTTTGAGTAATTATTTGAAATTATTTTTGGCTAAAATTTTTCCTAAGTAATTCCTACAATATTAGTTACCTACCAAAATTTTTATAATAATTTTTTATATTGTTCATATAAGTAATAGTTTTAGAGACATTATTACATTAAATATAAATTATTATATGCTCATGATATGCTACGAAAATTTTGTATAATCGCATGCCTTCATGGAATTAGTTGTATAAAATTTTTCAAAGGAAAATTTTATTTTAAAAATGTATAAAGGAGAGGCTATATTGATAATATTAAGTACCTTTCAACATTATATTATTCATATAATAAGTTAATTATAATATGAATGTAGGGTTGAATGTTATATTCCTAAAATTTTAAATACCTTTGATGTTGGATTTTAGAAATATAATGTTTGATTCTTATATCATATTATAAAGACTTATATGTCTTTCGATGTTAGTTTTTATAATATGGTGTTGATTAAAATTGGATAGTGTATTTTTATAAGGAAAAATATTAGCACAGTTGAGGTTTTTAACATGCATTAAATGTTTTAGATATTTTTCATATCGTTATATCTATGTAATAGAATTTATTAAAATACTAAAAAGGACAAGTTATATTTGATAGGGCTTAATTTTAGATAATATATTTGGTGATTTTAAGTGTAGAACCTATTGTTAGTTCAAATTTGAGTGTAAGGGTAAATTTGGAACATAAGTTTGTTTACACTCCAATTAAGTCAATCTTATGGTCATCAAATGGAGCATTTTTGAATTAATGAAACCCATTAATTTTCAAGAAAATGAAAATTTTGTGAAATTTAATTGAGTAAGAAAGGGTCATTACCTAAGAAAGCAGCTAGTAATGAGGCCGGTGGGTTATGAAAGCCCATTATGAACTTTATCAATTATTTTAATTTAGGCTCCGCTTATTTTGTTGAAAGATATTGTTCATAAGGAAATCTCATCTCATTTACATATATATATATATATATATATATATATATATATATATATATATATATTAATGAAAGTATGATATGCCATTTACATTGATGATTAAAAAAATTGATACCTAAAAGGTTAGAAATGAACAAAAGTAAATTTCTTTTTGAAATAAGAGAGTTGATTTCTTTCAATTCTTCATATTTAACATTAGATAAATAAAATAATTTCCCTTCATTTTAATATCTTATAAATATATTTTGTAAAAAATACTTTCTGGTCAAGCAAACGAAACCTTAACAAAGATGTAAATTTTTTTGTTTCTTTAGCTTAGCATGCACTAAATGTTTTCCGCCATATTTTCTTAACATTATGAAATGTTTTAAAATTAGAGATGAAGTTTTATTTGTGTTTTATGTTGCACCAAAAACATAATATTTTTCATTATAAAAAAAATTATTTTTCAATTGTTATATTTGGACAAATAAATTTTGTTTTAATGTGTTTTTTAGGTTATATGTTTTGATAAGGTTATTTAGGGATTTAACTAAATCTAGTTTTAAAATCTATCCTTAAAAACCATTTCTAAGGCTTAATAAAACTAATCCATTTAAAGATGTTCAAGGATAGTAGGAGACTCTAAAATTTTCATAAAAAGTAGGAGTTAGAAAAATAAATGTAATTTTGAGTTTAATAAGGGTGCTTATATAAAAATTTAGATTTAAGGTTAGGTCAATCAGTAGTTGATAACTATTTTTAAGTGGAAAGTCTATTGATTTAGTTATTCAGGGATGCCCATATCAAAATTTATAACTTGCTTATGGTATTGATTTAATTATTAAGGGATGCCCATATCAAAATTTAAAACTTGCTTATGGTTTAAAGCAATCCATTTTAGTAGGAGTTATGTTAATTGGAGAAAAGAATAACCTTTCTAATTAGTGATTTGATAGCTAGAAAGTTTTCGAGAGGGAAAATTAGAAATATTAATTTATATGGTTGTATTTCATTTTAATGAGATTGTAATTTCTCTCGAATATCAAAAGAGCAAAGTAGACCAATTAATAAGTTTAGGCATTTTAGTAATTCTAGATCTACATGATGTTTTCCTAAGTTATCAGTGTATAGATGTATTAGTCAAGACAAAGCAATTAAATTAAAAATAGTTAAAGGCTTGAGAGCAAAAGCATGGTACACCTAAAAATACTTTTGTGGTGGGCCTATAAAAGACAAGTCTTAGGGATATTTAGCTTATCTCATTTTGGCACCGAAAGAGTTATATTAGTGTGCTTTTATGTTTATTAATCTAGAAGGATTAAATTTATTAGGCCTAACTATTCTTTAAATGGTAAGGATTATCTCATATCTATATGTCATAGGTAACCTATTGTTGATTTAGTTTAGTGATTTTGGATTGCAGACAATTTTGTATCGAGGTGGTACAAATGATTACATACTGACCTATAAAAATTAGGAGATCTTATATATACAAGTTACTTAGACTTGTTCTATCAATTATCTAAATCTATGATTAGACATGTGTTAGGAGGAGTTGTGTTATAGAAATTATTGTGTAGTCAATTGAAGCAACCTCTATTAAAGGGTAGGGCATGTTGCATGTTATAAATTCTTTATCAAGTTAATAGGTTAAGGGTTTTTTACCTTAACTAAGTCTATGTCACAATAATATAATTATTATACAATTATTTCTTAGTAATTATGAATTTATTCATGTAATGGACTTCAAATTGAAGTATCTATTTATAGGAGAGAAAATATGTGAGTATATTACTTTTTTTCCATGAATTTTATGCTTATAAATACATTAACTAAAGGCTTAGGAGTAAATATTAAGCATGATCATGTGAATAAAGATAATTTTTATAAGCTTTTTTCAATGTTTTGGGTTAATGGGAGTTTTAATAGTATAAACTCATTGATATCTTATGATATGTTTAAATGAAATACTTATAACAAGATATTCGTAATATCACCATATATTACATACATATTAGTTATGAAAAATAAGTACAGACATTTAGACTTTAACTTATTATTGTGAATAAAGATATTTATATCGCTAAAAATATTGATTCTCACTAAGCAACTTGAATAGATACTAAGACCATTACATGGGCATTTACATTTAATCATATTAAGGTAATATAAATCCTATTGAACAAATTATATTTAATTATTTGGTCAACAAGGTGCTAGTATTCAATATATTTAATATCAATATCCTTTTGAATATAATATCTAGTATTATTGGATGCTTATGATTTCAATTAGACTAATGGATAAAATAACATTATTTTAACATTAATACTTTCTAAGATTTTATCATTTATAAATTAATATAGGTCTAAATGGGAGATTGTTAGATATTTTAATGTGTATCTCACATTAATTTAATAATAAAAAATAATGTTAGTTTTATTTTGTGGGTTGAAAATAAAGTGATAATATATAAATGGCCTTTGTATGATATTATAGGTTGATTATGGGTTAGTTAGGCATGTATCCTATAATGGGTAAGATCTATAATCTAACTCAATTTATTTAGAAGTTCCTTATCTCTAGTAGTCGATCCTAATTTCATTTTTTTCCTATCAATTTTGCAAGCAAAATCTTTCAAGAAAGAGAAAGAAAAAGTGGATGGTTATGATAGAAGTAGTCTAAACCTTGTAACAATGTTCATCAAATGTTTTTTTTAAGGAATTTGTAGAAGGTAAAGCTAGAGATAAATAGAAGAACATTTAGAAAATCAAAAGGACTAAATTGAGAATAAAAATCTCATACTTTAGGTATTTAATTACCTAATTCCTCTTAATCATAATTTTTTAGTTCTTTAACTTCATTTATCTCATGCTATAATTTAAAGTTAAGGTCTAAAAAATTATTATAAACTAAAATTGTTCTTGCAAAGAGAAGATAAAGGAATCAAATGAGATGAAGAAGTGAGGGGTGGAAGATGAAGAGAAGAATAAGCATAAATAAACAAAGATAAGAGACAGGGGAAAGCTTGAAAAGCACTAAGAAATGGAGAAAGAGAAAAGAAAAATGCATAGAATTTGAAATATATATGATTGCAAAGAAGAAGTATTGAAAATCAAAATAAAATTATGGAAGGCATACCTATATAGTGATGGTTTACTCTAATTAAGAGCATACAAAATTGCATTTAATTGGTACCTAGTTATCCCCCTAAAAAAAATCATGACAAATCGATTACATACATATAACCAAATTAAATAAACTAACTTCAATTAAATAGGATCAGTTATCACAGTTTTAAAATTTTTGCCTACCACTAGTAAAATTGTCCCAAAATTGAATGAGTTTTAACATTATTTTAAATTATTATTATAAACCAAAATAACAATATTAATAATTATAAGTTATTTTATTTTTGACTAAAATTGAATGACGTTTTACTTTTCATTTATTCCCCCATTGGAACAAATGAACATTTTATTTGTCTTTCATTTGTTGATCAATGGCTTATTGAAAAAAAAAGATATTTTTATGCTTTTATTATAAAATTTCCATAGTTATATATTTTTTTAAATGAGTTAAATTTTGAATCTTTTAATTGAATTTTGTTGAATCATTAACAAATCCAAGTCTTTAACAAATTTGAAATGGCATCTTTTTAATGAATTTAAATTGGCTTGAGTTTATCTTAACCCGATTTATTGCCATCTCCATTTACATAGTTTCACCATGACAAATGGTTCTATTCAATGCACTAGTTTGCAATTGTTAAAAATCCAAGAAAGACAGCTTAAGCAATGGTGATTATTAAAACTCCTCTAATATTCAAGTCAATTTTTATAATAAAGAATAAATAAAGAGTGCAAGTAAACCTTAAGGAGAAAGTATTTAAAATATGAATACCTTATGTATTTATAATGATCATGGTGGCTTTGGCTAATCAAAATAAAATAATATGGTTGTAAGGTAACTTACCATGTGATCTTTTAGATAGAACAATCATTATACAATAGGAAAATTAATCATTTTAACATTGTCAACCTATTACCAAGACACCTATCTCAGATTCTCCAGGATTAAGGTAACTATCTCTAGCTAGCATAAGTGATCATATTGCCATGTAAGAGTCTTTCTACAAGCCAAGTATTCGAATATGATATACCTCTCTTCTAAAATGATATTTGTCACCTCTTTTCCTTGAGCTGTGAATAAGGTTTGATAAAACATTTCAACTATAATATTTATATACAATCATGACTTTTAACCATGCAATTGTAAGTTCAACCCATAAAGGATACTAGTGAGGAACACTTCCACTTAGCAAGGTTATTTGTAATTGCTAAAAATCTTGCAACATAAGCTATAATGGTGATGGCTATTGAGACCCATCCGACACTTAAATTATTTTTTATAGTAAAGAATAAATAGTAGTCAAAGTGAATATTAGATAAAGAATATTTTTATATTAAAGTGATCGATGAAGGCCTTAAATTAATAAGATATAACCATATGTTCATACAAAACTCACCATGTGGTTTTCTAGCTAGAACAACTATCATACTATAAGCAAATCAATCATTTTACCATTGTTAACTTATCATAAAGTTATTTGTCTCAAGAATTAAGACAACTACCTTAGTTAATAATAATAGTCATGAATAATAATGGTTATGACAACATATAAAGACCTTGTTATAAATTGCGTGTTCAAATATAATCCTGAGATACATATGGTTATAATTATCTTCTAAAATATAATTATTGCATAATTATTTTATTTGAAAATAATATTGTAACTTGGTTGATAAAATTAAGCAAATAAGATATAGAGTGGATAATATGTTACTACATATAGGGTGATAATTTTCGACTTGACACAATACGATAATATAATACAAACACGACATGAGTTATGCGGATTCAGGTTAGGCTTAATCGGGTTTGAATCATAAACGGTTCAACTTATTTGATTTGAATAAATTTCGTATTAGGTTCGAGTCAACCCATATAACCAATTTAAGTTATATGGGTTGTTAATCAAGTTAACCTGACCTGTATAACCAGTAATAAATTATATAATATAAATTTATTAATTTATATAAAATAAAAAATTAATATAAATGAGTTGATAAATAGGTTTGAGTCAGGTCAAATAGGTTATGTTACTATTATGTAAAGCCTATTATGAATATTCAAGTTATGCAAGTTGTGTTGGGTTAACCATAAATAGGTTGGCATTATACTTCAACCTAACACGAACCTAACCCACCAACTCAAATTATCACCCCTAACTATATGAGTCACTCAATTAATTTTTAAAAAAATTACATTTTAATCATTTATAATTTCACTTGATTTTACTAAACTTGCTTATATTTTTAAATGTTGAAATTTGCCTATATGTACTTTTAACTATTAATACTTTACTCACTTTAACAATTTTACATTCAAAATTTAATAGAAAAATATGTAATTAATGTCTTTATTGCCCTAAATATTGCAAATAAAAAATTTGCTCTTTACCTATATGTAAAGTTCATTCAATTCCATTTAATTCACTTGTATTTTTAAATATTAAGATTTGCCTATTTATGTTTTTTAACCATTAACATTAATTTTTCATTCAAAATTTTAACAGAAAACACATGAACAATGCATGTAATTTTTATCATCCTAAATTTTCCAAAAATTAAGCTTGATTTGAAATTCATTTTCAAAAATAGTTTTCCAAAAAATTATTAACCTCTATTGAAAATTTATTGAAGCAATTTGTTCTAAGAATATAGAAACTTATTCACAAAAGGAAGGCAACAAGATTATATATTTTTAAAAAAAAGGAAATTGTGATGTTCTGAAATGTGGCCAAACTATTAACTCAACAAAATTATTAGATCATGATTGTGCTGATTTAGTTGGCCAAATTAGTGATCTAACTAAAGAGTTTAGCATGCCATGTTATATTTCAAGGAAAGTCATAAATTTAATTTTTTACTCTTTTATGTCATAATCAGCAATTTTTTCTATGCATGTAGACTGGAGGTTAGGATTTTTCATGTAAATTGAAAACTTTGGGACAATATAAATCATGATATGCATTGCACATGTATTTTTTTCATTAAAATATAAATAAAAAATTATATAAATGAGTAAAATATTAATAATTGAAAGTGCCAATTGGTTAAATAAAATAGGAGAAAATTATATGCAAGTAAAATATAATTTTTTTTTTCAAAATTTGGGATGCAAATTTTGAATAAAAATTATTTAAGTGGATAATAATTAAAAGTATATATAAATGAGTTTTTGACACTTAAAACATAGATAGATTAAACGAAATCAACTAAAATTATAGGTAGGTAAAGTTTAAGCTATCATCATTTTATTAAACAAATATATTAAACAGATAGTATAAAATTGATCCTTACAAAATAAGTAAAGTGAAAAATTAAAAATATAAATATAATTGATTAAATTAGATGAGTTAGAAAGAATTATATCTTCTTATATTCCGTCTTAAATTATAGTAATCATAATGGTCCAAACTATAGGATCCTACCTAAAGCTTACCTCAATATATCAAGACAGTGATCACAATTAAAATCCTTAATAATGCATAGAAAATGAATTGATAGAAAGGTATAGCTATAAGTTTTTACTAGTAAGTAGAGGTGTTGTTGAAGTAGAATGAATATTCAATTTCAACCCCTAAGAATAACCAATTTGCACAATTGATTGGTGAAAATAAAGTTAGGTAGCAGCAATTTTTCCTAAAAGCCAAAACAATGTGCAACTAAAACATAAATTAATTAACTAAACTATGCATTAACCAAATCAAATTAAATGAGTAAAACATATTTGGTGTGCCTGAATAAAATATATTTATAATTAATTAATCAACTTAACGAATATCCCTTATGTATTAGATACCATGTTTAATATCATAAAAAAATACTATGTATAATTTACACATATCTCAATAGTCATGAATATACATGTTATTATATATATATAGATAATATAATTATTTAACATACATAGAACATAACGTAAAAATAAACTAATATTAAAGAATATAATGCAAAAATTTAATAATTAGTTATGAGTTATTTATTAGCTACATTTTTCACAATGATAGATTAATGATTAGTTATAACAAAATACGTAATCTAAACTTAAAATTGAAATATGATCAATGATTATTGATATAAAAAGGTAATAGCAATATACAATTGATGTTATTGAAAGGAATGATATATAATTTACAAAATTGAGGTTAATTATTTAGTGTAACTAAATAATTTCAAAGATGAGTGATAAAATAATGACATGTTAAAAATATATTTTTACGTTTAAAGTGGGCTTAAGTTTTAAAAAATTAGGAGAAGAGTAAAATGTCATAAAAAATTATTTTAGGTGAATGATAAATTGAGTTAGCACACAATAGGATGTAAATAAGTCAGGCAGACTATGAGGGATTTGCAACCTATCTCACTCATGATATAATCTAACATTGCTTATTTTTCTAAATAAGTCAAAGCAATACTAATAAATAGATATATTTTCTTTAAGCTTGGCTTATAAACCTATTTAATTATTAATATATTTATAAATAATATAATAAACATAAAGTATACACTTATATACATGTATAACATATATAATATTACAAGCATACATTTATGTATAGGCATAACTAATCATGAGACAATTCTAGATCTTAAAAAAGCCTTAATCTATTAGAATATTTAAAAGTTTATTTATATAAGTAAATTTTTAAATAGGTTAATAGGCCAGATCATACTTTTTTAAAATGTGAGGTCAAGCTTAAATTTGGCCTTATATAAGTTAACATGTTAGGCTTAAGCCAATATTTCAAAAGGCTGACCTAACCTAATTGCTATCACATATTAATAATGAAGTGATCAAAACATTGATGGATAACTTAGGATATCTTGAAATTGTCCTCATTAGTGATATTAACTGTGATGACTTAAATGACCTTCATAATAAATAATAAGCTCAAAAAGATGGGGAAAATAAAGATAATAAAGAAGCAAAAGACGATGGAGTAGAAACCAATGAAAATGATAAAGAAATCTAATATGATGATACATAGTCTTTATCATAAATTAGGTTATTTTTACTATAAGTAGATTAGTGTTTTCATGTATATGTTTTCAATAATCATTGTAGATGACATTAAATCAATATTATTTGCATTTATTATAGGTTATTAAATCTTTAATAAGCCTAAATTGGATGCTAGGTTTGATAATTTATAATGATGCTTCCAAAAGTTACATATTTAAGAGCCACCATCAAATGATAACTTTCCTCTTTTGTCTTATATTGTTCATCACCATGTAAAGTATGTAAGACAAGGTTCTTCAAAGAAGATAGGGCATCGTCTATTACAAAATTCAATAGAATTAAAAGGTCCATTAAAATCATACTACAAAATAAACCATTAGCTCCTTATGAAACCTTTACTAGTCAGGTCTATTATTGCAATCTTGACTGTGCTTCTTTAGTAACCATAAAAAGAAAGTTCTAAAACTTATGTGGGACCTTGATAGCGCAATCAAACTTGTAATTATAGACTTTGCTAGTAAAGATTTCACAAAACACTAATGATTCATTTTACAACATGATTTTGATGAACTTTCTAATTTTGTTAAATTTTATAATAGATGGTATTTGAAATGCTTGAGGAATTAAGGAACAAGTAGAAGTCTCTTTTATACAAGAACAAAAGATGTTTAAAAAGGTTGAAGAGACATAATCAAGAATCCTAAAGTTCCACTTATTAGGATTTTTTGTTATTTATTAAAAATATTGGACTCAATTTTTAGTTTATACATAGGTTTCATTGTTTTATATTATAATTTTTACATTGAATGACTAAATAATTGATATTCAATATTAGCAAATTCAACTTTAGAAATTTATTTATTGAATTTGATGTTGTTGTAATTGAATTGTATCTATGCAGAGAAATTTTCTTGTTTGAGTTTCCTTAAAATAAGGTAATAACTTGTCAATACTTTTTAAATTAGTGATAAACTTATGAATAATGATGCCAATAAATTTTTAAAACTTCATAGAATAACAATGGATATTTCCATTGTAAATTTAAAATTTAACTAAGAAAATAGCAATAAGTGTAATTAGCAATGGATTTTTCCATCGCTATGCCTTATTTTATTGACGAATAATCTATTAGTAAATATCGATTTAGTGATAGACTTTGTCATTACTAATTCCACTTGCTATCCATTTTGCTCATCGTTGGCTTTCAAAATTATTGATAAATGAAAGCAACAAAATTAGGACAAATATTTTAGTTTATTGTTAATTGAATTACTAATGTGCTATATATTGATGACTTTTTATTTATTGCTATTTTTTGTTAATGAATTTATTCTTAATAAGGATGGATGTTCTATCACTAAATTGTATTTTTATTGTAATGCATATCCTTAATCTCCCTATTGTGATAATGGCTATCTATAGCATGTATTGAACTTGAGTACAACAAACTATATCAAGCATGTATGTGTAACTATATAAGAAGACAAATTTTGAAACTGCAAATAATTTCTTAGAAGTTCAAAAATGAAATAAAGTTTGTCATTTTAATTATGTATTTGAAAGAAATAAACATCTATAATAAAAATTGCAAAAACTTCTTAAAAGATTTGGTTTATTAAAAATCCACTCCAAATTCTAAGAGTTTACACTACAATCTTAATTTTTTTCCCCATTAACTTATGTCTATTTGAAACAAAAATGCGATGAAATCATATCCTAGACAACCATAACAACACAATACAGAAGTTCTTGGAAGTAATTCTTAAATGTTTTAGCTATAACACATCTTTTTATTTTTTTCCTAATAAATAAGTTTAATTTTTAGTTTTTTACCTATTTGTTAATTTTATGATACACATTAAAAATAATATTTTAATTTTAAAAATATTTGAAATTGCATTGACCTTTATAATTAATTGACTAGAGTAAGGATATGCATCGTAGTGAGAGCATCTTCACTAAATGTAACCATAATCCATCATTATAGTTATCATCTCCATTCTTATTAATTGGAGAAATACTTGTACACTTTAATCATATGATGTATCCATACTTGAGAAATACTTATATACTTAAAATATAATACATATTTTTTCTTTCACTCAATTAAAAAAAAATAAAGTTGGCAATTTTCAATGTATTGAAATTTAAAAATACAATTTTTAAAGCATGCAAACCTTATAAAATAGATATATAGATAACAAAACAGACATACCTCTTTCTCTAATTAGATTAGAGTTAAGGCATACATTATAGCTAGAGTTTTCATCTTTACTCTCAAATAAGGGGAAGAAAGACAATTACAACTTTTAATGCATATAGGTTCTAGAAAATTGATATATGGCCAACAAAACTAATGAATGACTACTTCTCATTGAATGAGAGTCAAAGCACATGTTTTAGTTAATATAATAAATCAATATCATTTCAAAATTATGACTAATAAAAAAAAGATAAAATTAACTCAATTAAGTACATGTAGAGGGGTAATATAATTGAAGGGGTTGGACTTAAATTTATTAAAGGCTTATATGAAAATCTTATAATTTTTTTAGGGAATTAAATATAAAATATTAAAAAAACTTTTAAAAAAAGTAAAGCTTACCTTAAATTTTCCTAAGTTTAGGTATAGTTAGTTCTTATGCACATGTACACCATAAAAGCCTAAATACATGAGAAAATTTAAGGAAATGTTGCACACACCAAGTGCTACAATCTTTGTTTTGTAATGTTGTCAAAATTGGATCAATTTGGTTAGTTCAATGAAAAAATGTGATGTGACACTAGTTTAATTGACTTTAAAAATCAATCTCCTAAAAGTTAGTACAAAATTGATGAATTAATGATAAACTATTAACTTGTACAAATCAGCCACATTTCACAAGTTGAACTACTTAATTTTTTATTTTTTTTAAATTATATTATTTTACTTAATATTATATATATATATTTATTGAAAGTTTAACATACTAAATAGTTAATATAACCTTATTCTCTATGGATAAAAGCCACAAAACAATAGAAAACAACTTAGTTCAATATTGGCTTTTTCTTTGTTATAGTTTGAATTATGAACTTGCAAAGGTATGAAATAATTTAATATAGTTTGAGTTATATTCATATTTATAAGCATAAATTTAATTTTATGTTATAATTTAATTATTTTTTTATCATATATTATATTTTAATTTTAATGCATGTTAAAATTTTGCATCCTTAATTTAACTTTGATCAAATCATTAAACCTTGAACCTTTCACTAAACTAATTTAATAATTAGTCTAATTTTTAAAACATTAATATTTTGAATTGGCATTGCTCATATTAAAAGAGAGAATTATGAAGGTAATGATAGAAAATATTAAATATCCTACTGAAACATTCACAACAAGGAAGCTTTCATTTTTTACTTCCTTCATTTATGTTATATCCACATATGCCTTGGCATATAACTTTAATTCCTATTAAAAAAAACCTATTTTATTGTCTTCTTTTTGAAGAAAGCAATAAATATTATTAATGGTAGATGCAATCCTATTAATTATAAGAGAAAAATTCTAGTCCCACCTTATGATTAAGATTTTAATATTATTTTTATTTTATTTTAACAATTTAGTTTCTTTTTTTTGGGTAATGTAAAGGGGTCTTAAGACCTAAGAAAAAGAGAAAAACTAGTTAATAATAATCTCTTAAGCCTTAAAGACTTTCAAAACATCAACAAGAACTAATATGGAAACCTAAAGAGGAGGACTATGAAATAAATGAGTTCTTGACCCCATAGAAATGCTTAGGTTAGCCATCTCATTAGCACATGCATTTCCTTCCTTGTATATGTGTTGGATAACAATGCCCTACTCTTGCCTTAATAATCCATATATTGCTAAAATCAACTAATTTCTTCTATGGTTAGGATTAGTTAAACAATAGAAGAGGACCTTGAAATCACATTCAAACATAATCTTCTTATATCCTTTATTCCATGCAATTTGAAAATTGTATAAATCTCCCTAACATGTAGCTATAAAGGTTAAACAATGACCTAAAGCTTTAGCAAAACTAGTTACCTATATTCCATTTATGTGTCAAAGAATACCACCACATCTAACTCTATTATCCTCACTTCTGGCTGCACTATCCATGTTTATCTTCATCCAACTTTTTGGTGGTGGATTCCAATATATGACCACTTTCCCTAAGACTATATGATCATTTTTATTTCCATTGTTTAGTGTATTACTCACCTGTCCTACATAATTCTACACCACACTAGTCGGGTTAGAAGAATATTGGAAAAAAATTTAATGACATGATTTATTTCTCTATTGCCACAGTAACCAGTAGCCAATTGTCCACATTATAGTCTAGTTAATCTTCCATTCACTATTTCGTATTAGGAAATTATCTAAATTTAGTTGAAACTAATCCTCAATTGTACATGCATTGAAGATTATGATAAAGCAAGGATTAACTAACTGCAACTAGAGATTTCTTGCAATTGGATAGTTACACAATATATGGAGGATATTTTCTTCTTTTTTCACACATATACAATAGAATGGACTACCATGACCGCATTTGTCGTGTAAGAGTTTGTTAATAGGCCATTATGGATCACTTGCTATATAAAGCACTTTATATGTTAAATAGTTAGAATACCCTAAATCAATTTTCAAATTTTATTATGAATGAGCTAGACACCTTGCATAAGAAACTTATAAGCCTTTTTAATTAGAAAAATTCTTGCTAGACTATTCAACTAAGATCACGTATTAAGGCTAGCATCTTGGTTTGGAGGAAAGCTAGTTTAAATCTTTTCACTTTAAAATATGGAAGAATAGTCTTCAAAAGATTCTAGTCCTAGTCAGTATTGTTGATCACAAATTTATTAACCGTTGCATTTTTTTGTTTATTATCCATAAATTTAAGGGCAAAATATATGAGAGGTTAATTAAGACCCAACTAATTATTTAACTAAAACCACATTGACTCCCTATTGTTAACTTGCCATTTTAAATCACGAACAATTTCATTCCAAACAAAATTAATAGCTGTCCAAATTCAAGAATCATTATTAAACACCTTAAAATTTATAAACTAATTTCCTTTGAAACCATATTTTCCTTTAATAACCTACACCATATTTTCAATATAAACATTATGACAAAGTTCCATCAAACATATAGTATTCATCATCTCCAAATTCTTTAAACCCAGTCCACTTGAATCTCTTATTTGACAAATCTTTTACTAACTAATAGGATATGTTTTCCTCACATTCTTGTCATGCCCCCAAATAAAATTCCTTTGCATCCTTTCAATCTCTAAGTATATTCTTTAAGGGATTTTCTTCACTAACACATTGTATATAGGGGATACTTGGTATAACAAATTTTGCAAAAGTTATTCTTCCAGTTATAGATAAAGCTTTGGTTTACCATCCTACAAGTTTTTGGTTAATTTTATTAAGTAGCTTATCATATCTTCTATTATCTTTTCCAAACAAATGTGGATCAATATCAAGATACCTCTATAAGTTTTAAGTTTGAGAGAAGCCACTGAATTATGTAATTCCATTTGTCAATATAGGATCCAAGTTTTTAGAAAACAAGATCTTGGATTTGGCCTAGTTAACCTTTTGGCCTAAGGTTGCACAAAAGTTTAATAAACATTTCAAAGAACATCTTATTTGGTCCATAATAGCTTTTGAAAACAAACTGAAATCATCAACGAACATAAGATGAAAGATAAAAGGTCCCAATCTGCTAGTTCTGATTCGCTTCCAATTGCTTACTTCTACCTTATCCATAATTATATGAGATAGTTTTTCCATACAAAGTATAAATAAATAAGGAGAAATAAGGTCCCCTTCTTTGATTCCCCTTAATAGTTGGAATTTAGTTGTTTTATTAGCATTCTAAAGAACATTTAGGTTTAACGTAGTGACACAATTCATAATTAACAATTGAAGTTAATCAAGAATACTAACTTCCTTTAACATATCTAACAAGAAACACTATTTGATTCTTTTATAAGCTTTTTTTAGCTCAATTTTAATTGCTATGAATCCTTTCTACCCTTTCTTTTTTTTCATAGAGAAAATTATCTTCCTAGTGATAATAATATTATCTTGAATACACCTCTTTGGGACAAAACTGGATTGAAATAAAGAGGTTTGAGTTAGCAAAAGAGATTTTAATTTGTTCATAATAACTTTAGTGATGCATTTGTAACTTATATTACATAAAGAAATTAGCTTAAACTAATTCATAAATTCCAGTTAACTTAACTTAGGGATCAATGTAATTAAAGTTTAGTTAACATTTCTAACTACATTCCTCCCTTTAAAAACATCTCTCACAAACATAGTTAGATTATATCTTATCTTATCCCAATTTGCTTAGTAAAATCTAACTAGGAAACCATCATGACTTGGAGCCTTTGTTGCACTTATATCAAACATCACACATTTGATTTTATATAGAGTTACTCTTGTATTCAACTTTCTAATATCTTCCTCTTCAAAAGTAAGAAAAAAATCGATTTATAGAGGAATATATTGATCAAAATCTTCAGCAAAAAGATTTTTATAGAAATCCACAATCATATTAGCTGATTAATTCTTATCATCAATCAAATAGCCATTAAAGTTCTATAGCATAGAAACTTTATTATATCTCCTTCTTACTATAATGTTAGTATGATAAAACTTGGTGTTGCAATCCCCATCCTAAATCCATATAATATTGACTTCTGATACCATAAAACTTCTACTTATTTTAGTATAATTAATAAATCCTATTGCAATTATTTTTCAAGATTATCTAAATAAGGATTCCATTTCTTTCCAAAGCTAATTAAGCCTCCCTTATATGAACCAAAATTTTATTCTTTTTTGTTTGACATAGTTAAATACCTCCTTATTCTAAACTATAAATTTTTCTAAGAGACTTTGGATATTGTCAAGAAAAGTTTTTTGACAACTCAATTCTCATCTAGGAATTGAGGAAATTGATTATACAATAACCACGTAGCTCTAAAGTGAAATAGCTTATTTTGCTTCTCGCTTTTCCTTTCAAAAGTTTTAATTATTAAAGGATGATTGTTTGAATAGACTCTTAGGAAGACCTTAATAATAACATCATTAAATTTATGCCTTCTTTCTACATTACACCATTCTTTATCTAACTATTTAAAAATTTGATTATAACCATTAAGAATTGGCCTTTTCCAAGTAAAACAAGGCCTTTGCTAACCTAAATCAATGAAGCCACATTTATTGATCCAATTTGAAAATTCTTCATATTTTTTTCCCATAACCGAAGCTCCTTTTTTCTTTTCCAAGGTATAAGTAATATCATTAAAATCACTGACTATAACCTAAAGTTCTTGAATAGGCCTTAAAAGTCGTACAATTTAGGATCACCATTCCTTATAAGACTTAATTTGAGGACTCATATAAATTACAATTAAAAGCCAACATGATTTATTTTTATTAATAACTCTATAATGAACAAAGTGAGATGAAGTATGAATGAGTTCTATCCTGACTTTATCTTTCTTCTACTTAATTTATATTCCTTTTATCAGTCCTTTACTCTCTTGAATAAAAAAATTAGGAAAATGTAATTTATGAAAAATCTCATTAGCTTTACCTAAATCAACTTTAGTTTTTGGTAAAGCAGTCACAGTTAACCTGTGCTTCTCAATTATGTTATTAGTATGAACAATAAACTCAAGGTTGCTAACAATTTTACAATTTGAAGTCATGAAATTAATCATTATAAAATGGGATCAAAATGTAGCCACTAATGTAATTTGGTTTATTATCCATATGAACATGGGTTTCATTCAACCTATGATATATCCATCTATATATTTAAATCATCATTCTGCTATATCTCCTTTACTATGGAATCACAATTTAGATTTGACACTGAAGTTTCTTTCAATCTTATGTTTAGGTTAGAAGGCTTTCCTATCGTATCAATATTCATAATATTTATGCAATGTTGAGTTTGCTGATCTACATCAGATATGGAATCAAAATGCTGTTACTTTCCTAGATGACATTAATAAACTTTGTTTGGTGTACTTCACATCCTAAATTTCATATGCATCGCCTCTTCCTTATATTGAAATTTATCTCTTTTAATAAACAAGCCCACTGTATTATCTTTATTTTTATCTTTAGTCTTCATTACCTTTTAATTACCATCCAAAGTAGTCAAAGCTTTCAATTGATTTTTACTTCTAGGCTTCTTGGTGCCTTTCTGCTTGCTATTTGGAACATTTAGATTTAAATTTTCTTGTTCTACTATTATGTCACATGCCTTCCTTAAGTTCTCTTCTTGCTCACTTTCCTTATTCTCAAAGATAGCAAAGGCTATAAAATAAGAACCCTTAGATTTAATATAACTTGTAATTTTCTATCCAACCTTCATCTTTCTATTTTGCTTTGGTCTTTAGACCTCTATCCAATCCCCCAAATCTATAATAGGTTAGTTTTGATGAATTTGTTGTTGAAGAACACTTAGAGAAGCATTATTTTAGGTCCATCGCCTTCTTTTTTGCTAGACCCCATTGACCAATTTCATAATAAGCCTCCTCTTTACATCCATCTACATAATGTCTATATCTTTCATAGTTAAAATAAATCAAATGAATTCTTTCATATTTTACTTTTATGTCTTTCGTCTGCACTTTAAATTGTGGTAGTAGTGGCTCATTGAGATTAATTAATACATATACTTTTACATATTTTCCTTTTACCCTTTCCTCAGTCATATAATCAATTTTAATTGTCTTCCTAATCCTATCACTAATAGAATGAAGGCATTTTTTATCATAATACTCAATAGCTAAATTAGAAAAATGCACTTATACAACTACTTTTTCAATATTGGCTATAGTAGGATTAAAGTTCGTGACCCTATTCCTGAACTATTAAATAATGATATAAAATTAACTAAGGACCTCTAGTCATCACTAAATCTTTTTCGCTCATTGTTATGAATATTACTAGATAGTAATCATACCCTAAGTCAACAAGTTCAAAAATTACTACTCCCCTCATAACTAGATTAATTTTTTTTCAGAAAATATAATTCAACTCTTCTCCTTAAAAGTTTGACAATGAGATAGCTTCTTCAAAGTTTTCATATGTGTTCTATCATTTCCTCAGAGAGTCTCAGTACAAGACACATTCTATTTGCCTTCATAATTTCATCTATAACCTTAACTCCATCACTTTCTTTGTTGTTATCCAGATCAGACTTAGAGCTTTCTAGTCCACCATCTCTTTCCTCTATATCCTCTAACTTATCACCTTTTTTACTCCATCACATTATTATTCTCCCCTTCTTGAATTCCTAAAAGTATATTCTTGTATAACATATTTTGACTAAAAGACTTGGCATCATCATGTGGTTGGAGAACTAAATCATCATGTATTCTAATTCCTGTAGTTCCACCTTCAAATTCTTTTCTATCTTTTCTATGTTTTTTCATGCTTCTTCTCAATTGATCAATTTTCTATATTAATGGTTGCCTAGAATTAGCATTTTTCTGGAACCCTTGTTCACTCATTGTGTTTTCTATGTATATCAAAAAGGAATTTATTTTCATCAATAATTTAGGTATTGTGATATTATGATTGAATGAATATTAAAATTAAATTAGTTTTTGAACTTGTCAAGAATTACAAGCACTAATTTTAAAGTATAAAGTGGTAATTGAGTCTAGTAATTTATAATATAATTAGTTTAAATTGGTTTAGTTCATAATTTATTTATATCTAACCTGGATAAGAAAGTTAGCTTATCTAGACAAATAAGTTGCACAAGCTTTTTTTTTCTATGAGGATTACTATGCCTTAGTCCTTTTTGTAAGGTATATCATGCCCTAGTCAGGTAACTGATTACAATTTAATCAAGCTTAAATAAGTAATAGGTCCCATATAAAATAATCTTTCTAAAAATTTTTTTATTGCACCTCTAAATTTTAATTATTTAAAAAATTAATATAATAAGGCATCTAGATCCTTTAGTTTAGCTTTGCTCACAATATTATCATAAAAAAATATGAGAAAAAATGGAAAAGTTATGATAGAGACTATTTGAAGGAAGTCAACTGAAAGCACCATATGAGCCACCCTAAATGAAAAAGATAACGAGCCTTTCAATCTATCAAAGATTGATGTGAAATTATGAATAATAATTAGTAATGAGACATGGCTGATCTTGGTTTGAATAATGTGATAGAGGCATAAATGGTGGGGTCGAAGATGAAGGATTTACTAAGTATTGAAGGGATTCATCTAACAACATCAGTGACATATTTAGGAAAGATTCAATAGCTTTGACTCTCTTCTCATATGATTGAAGAAAAAAAAGAGAACTAATTACTTTATATTATCTGTCACTTAATAAAAGAAAGAGGAATTAATTAATGTAAATTAAAAGGAAAAGGGAAAAACATTATCAAATTAGTGCATTTATATATAAGGCATGAAAGTAAATGTAGATAAATTCAAATTCTAAATTATTTATATTTATAGAAACAAAAAATTAAAATTTAGGAAGTGACTAATTTTACTAATATTACACTACCATCTTGATCCCTACGAAGTTGTTTTACTTTTAATTTTTATTTTATTATAATTATTTATTTCTCTCTTGGTTATAATATTAAAATAAATAATGATAGAAAAGAATGTAACCCAAAAGCCAATATCTATACTATCAAGTTAAAGTTTAGCAATCTATCTCAATAACTTGAAATTTTAAATTTGAAATGAATTGATAAATAATAACTATGTAAAGATAATGGACTTAATAGTCAATATTTTTATAAGTAAAGGATTAAATATTATGTTTATTTTCAATAAAGAAAAATATTTTAATTTATGTTAATATAATTTTGTACATAAAATTAAAAGGTATTTATTTTTGTTTTAAAACAAAACAATAAATGGAGAAATGTTTAAATTTGTTCTAAAAATTACATTAGAAACCATCATGACCAATTAATTCTATGATCAAATAGTTTTAAAATAATAATGCTATATGTTTTGAGAATAGGATTCAAAATTAAATTCTGAATATGAATTAAGGATTTCAATCAATATAGGATGTTTGACAAATTTGTAAAATTTAATTCAATAGATATAAAAGATTTAGAACCCAATTTTAGATTTCATTTTTAATATATATAACATTTTTAATTTGAAAATTGATTATTTAATTGAAATTAAAATTTTAAAACATTTTACAAATTAAGAATAATATTTTCAATATATAGTTTTCTTCTTAAAGCATAAACATTAAGACTTATAAGTTTAAAAATTTAAAGGGCTTCAAAAAATTTTTTTTAACACAGTCAAACAATAAAGTAAAATGTTGCTAGGCTATAAAGATATAAAAACACGTGTAATAGAAAAAATTCTTTGCCCATTTACTTGTAAAACTCGTATTCAATTGCATTCACAAGAAAAAATATGTGCGTCTTGTACTTTATATGTACCAAATCGCATTAAATATATGTGGTACCGTTATAGTTAATGTAAAGAAATTTTTCAACAGATTAATTCCTTCCATATAACCTTAGTATTGATTTATATATTTCATTAAACTTTTCATCTCCTATTGAGTAGAACGAAAAGCTCATGAATTTTCTTTTGATATATTATTCATGTACAAGTGATAATTCTAATTTAATGGTTAAATATTAAACAATGTGGGATGATAATATGTAAGTCCAATTATATAATAAAAAAATAAAAGTAAATACATGCATATGTGAGAAAAAAAATGATTTATTGGGTTTTTACATAAAAAGAAGAATGACTCGTTAATTAATTAATTGTAGATCATTTTAGAAGTTAAAAGGATCAAATTGCCTGCATATAATAACTATTTAATAATTATGTAATAAGAATTAATTATTATTCATTTAACCTCATTAATATATTGTTTGTAGTCTGCTCGTTACTTTTAAGCTGAAGTTATGTGGGCTTATTTCCTTTCATGTTCCAACCTAAAGGTTATTCTACAATTATCTAATTTTTTGGGTACTAAAGTTGACACAACAAAAAGCATCACACCGCCCAATTTACCATCCCTTATCTCAACTCTCCATTGTAGTAGGCTATATTTTTATAAAATTTGAATGGCCTACATTATGCCAAGTGTGTGGGGCAAATTCACCTTAATTTTTTATTAGGGCGCAGTAGTCTTTACCATTTTTTTCTGACTTGTTTAACTTACTAATGGCTTATTTATAATTTTTAAATTTTATTAAATACTTAACAATACAATATGATATTATCACATCCCAGATTTCAATATGTGATTGGCTTGAATCCCTCAAGTAGAGATCTAAATTTCCATAAACATTCTTCTTTTCTCAAATTCTTTCATGTATTTTTCATTTGAATAAGATGAATGAAAGTCTGATTACGCACAATTTGAATAAATGTAATTAATTGCAAGAAACCTATGACAGAGTGTAATACATTAGAAAATATGACTCCAAAAACATAATTATACTTTTCTTAATTCCTTAGGTTGGGCACTGGTTGTTCTTAAAGATTTTAGTCCAAGGTCATGTACCTTATTCACATGTGCACATGCATTTGTAGGAGTTTCCCCCATACGTAACTCCTTACTCATATTATCATTTAAAATGTAAAGGGAGGAAAAAATACCATGCAGTGAATACATATAAGTGTATACAATCAACATCATACATAGCCATACATATAACATTTACTAGACTAGTTAAAAAGTAATAGTTTTCTTCACATATCATAACTATATTTTATTTACTTTTCTCTAAGTTTCATACATTACCATGCTCCTCTGTAGTATAATAATATTCTCATACTATTTCATTTTACATCATACCTAATATTTAAAAGACCCGGTTGGAGGAAAATGGAAAATTCAAATCATGTTAATCAATTTGCACGCACTAGAATAATAAATAAGGGGGTTTTACAATGATGGTTTTTAGCTCATCCTCATTGTTTTTTCTTATTTCATATATGCATTACGTGGGTCCCATTGTCATTCATCATGCTAACCTGCCTGTTGGCCGTAAATTAGATTATATATATGCACTAGTTATGTCTCATTGCCTTGCCTGGTGCAAGTCCACCTATTGGCTATAGATTATATCATAAATGCATTAATTGGGTCTTATTGAGATGTTTTGTACTAATCATATCATCTACCTTTATGCATACTAAGCGTCCCTGAGATGATTAAACTAGTTCAAACATATTACATCTCTACAGTTTTTCTTGAATTGATTAATCTACCATTTTTGCCCTAATGACTATTTTACTATTACTACCAAAAGACCATTTTACCCTTTTTACACCTAATGTTGGGTTAATTATGCTAGTTACTCCGCTTCAACTTTATCCTAACATTATCTTCATATCTTGCATCAAAAAGATTAAATTACCTTTTCCGAACATACAAGCATAATGCTTAAACATATCATTCAAGACATTTCCACTTAATTATTTAATTATATATTTTTTAGTGATATTCTGTCTTAGCAAACAGAAATTATTTGGTTGTTTTTAATATATGTATTATATAATGACTACATTTTGGATAATAGATAATTAATTTATAATTTATTAATTATAACTTATTAATTTGATCAATAAATTATAAACTGCCCTCTAGAGGTATTTTAAGTATTAATATATTGAAAAAAATAAGTTCTAATTTAATAAGTTATCTTAAGTAACTTATAGTTTATAAACTATTATCTCTTTAATTTTTTTAAATATATCATTATTCTTTTTATTAATATATAACTCATGTCCTTCATTAATATGAATTATTTTAATTTATATATCTTTTTATATTAACATGTATTTTTACATTATTTTGTAATTTCAATTAGTTCAATAGTTAATTTTATGAAATAATTTTTACACAATTAGTTAACTACAGCTATCAGTTAATAACATATCTTTTTACACTTCTTGCATTTTAACATTAACTGATAGCTGATAAGTTAACTTATTAACTATTAACTAATTTATCAGTTATTAATTAGTTTATTAACTACTTGTGAGAAACAAAGCTAATATATGATTTTGAAAAAGTGTCAATCAAGATGGAACTCCTATTCATTGTAGAAAAAGGTTATTCTCATCAATACTCCATTAGTAAGTCCCTCACCTAAGCTAGCTAAAACCTTACCTAAGGTTATAAGGGACCTTGATGAGAAAAAGAAAATAAAGATTAAAATTAGGCAAAATTTTAGGGTGAAATAAACCTTTTAGGATAGAAATTTTACCTCAGGCCTACACTTTTGCATAACACAATTTATAACCATATATTTCTTGGTTTTTTTCTCTTTCAAAAGTTCTTAATGTGAACAAAAATTAGCAATGAAACTTATGGGATAGTTCTTAAATGAGAGTTTAAGGTTAGCCACTCAATTGATCACTTATGGCTAGATGATTAATTAAAACATAGCTACTTAACCATATGTTTGGCAATGATTCGCAAAATGCAAAATTTTCATGAAAGCCATAACATTTTCAATTAAAGTTTGATTTTGGCAATTTATCTATCTTTGAAAAGGTGTTTGTATTTACTTTTTAATGGAACTAATTTCATGCTTAAAACCTAAATAATTTTTTAAGTTATACATGAAGCATTATCAAAAGATAATGATACAAAAGGATAAATATATTTTCCTATTCTTTAACTAATTAAATAGGATTCCTATGATATATATATATATATATATATATATATATAATCATATTAAATATTATAGCTTTCTTTAAAAATATTTATTATTGTTTAATTAAGAAAAATTATTTAATTATAACCTAATAATGAATACTAGTTTTATCCGCCACTATAGTGAAATGGAACTCTAGTCTGAATGTGCTAGCTTAGATATGGAATATCTTCCATTACACATTAGAAATTTCAGTCAACATATAGGGTAAAAGTACCTAAAAAATAGGTCTACATGCATAGTAAGTAATAAAATTACTCGGTGAAATAGATATCACCCTAATTTTCTAACAAGTTTTAATCAAGAACATTAAGTATATACAAGACATGTATTGAACATTTCCTTACCAAAAATTTATTGCTTAGTTCATCTTGCATTCTAAATTATTTATATCAAGCAAGTTAATCACATAATTAATTTACACATAATACTAATATTTAAAATAATTATCAAATGGCATGGAGGTATATAGGTTTCTCTTTATTACTTTTAGTTAGCCTTATTCCATGTATATCTTAACATTATCATTTTAAAGTTAATCTTATCCCACACATCTTTCCGTTATGACTTGAAAATTATGGCACCAGGCTAATCTTAAAACTTTCCATAAAGTTTCATAATCATATTGCATACGATATTCAAGCTAATAATTTTGATATTTCATTAAAGCCCAAATTTGGCATATAACCACTATTCCATATATGGCAAGCATGAAGCTAATTTCACGTCAAGCTTTCACTAGTCCATACATATAATAAGGTAAAGTCAAAACACCAACCATAGCCATTACCATAGTATAACATAAATCATCTAACGAAAGAATTCATAAATACCTCATCGCAACACTGATGATTGCAAGCAATATTAAAGCTTCTATTTCATATGCTAGATTATTATATCGCTTCCTCAAAAACTCAATGACCTCTAGCCATTCTGATAAGCTTTGATCATAAGTATTCTTTCCATATAAATACATTAGTGCATGTGTAATTCATAAAATAACTTAAATAGAATTTCAAGCACTAACATTTTAAATATGCTCGTGGTTTAACTATAAAATCCTTAAGGCACATTTTTTCCATAATATTTACATCAATTATTAAGTACACATTTAATGAAGGGTCCAAGAAACTTTTAGAATTTCTTATAAGGACTTGTATCCACATCTTGGAAGGAACATTAAGAGATTCCTAAATTTTCTTAATAGCCTAGGTAATATTAATATTATGGTTTACACTTTTCATCATATAAACCTTCTCTATTGATGGATTCCAAAAATTAGTCCTTTAGGAAGTTATTGGAATCAATATAAGTTCTATTCAAGAACTTGTATCCATAATTTAGCTATAAACATAGGAATTCTAAAAAGCATTTGTAAATACTTTGGACAAAACTCTTTTTAAATTCTTTGTAGAATTTTTATGTTCATTGTTGAAGTGCAAACACAAATCCTTTAGTTAAATAAACTTTAAGAGATTTTAGCTACTTCTCAATGTTGAATACTATGATCTACACTTTTCATTTTAATCTCAAAAGCCATCTTTTATGGTCATGAGCATCTTATCAAATCAAGGTTATCTTTTACACTTAAATAGATGGTCATAAACATATCTGTGGTTTGATGTTATTACCATGATTATAAGATTCAAAGGATTTCTAATTATGTGACATTGATGGTGTGTGTTATCTTCCAATTGATGTTGAGGTGCTTGATTTCTTCACTCATTATGAGCCTCTCACCCTTTTTATGTTTTAATGTGAAAATTGATATGTTACTTGTCCTATATGTTGTGTTAAAGTGTGGTACAATAGAGTAAGAGGCATGCCTATTTTCATATTAAAACATAGGAACCTTGAGAGGTTTATAGCAAATAAAGCAATTGAACATCTCAAAATTAATAGATAAAAAATTGATTGAATTAAACACCCTAAAAGCCATCAAGCAATATAGAGAAATTAGAAACAAATGATAAAAACTTTTTCTTTTAATTTTTTGCAAAGATGCAGAAGGAAAAAAATTTAAGTTCATCTATTATGATATCAATTTTTTTTGTTATAACCAACATAAAAAAATACTTGATTATTGTATTAAAGATTATGATGATTTTTCACAATCAATGTGTAATATAAATTTTAAATGTTTGTTAATATATAGTAACCAATGTAGAATTTTTTACCATAACTGCAACTTGAAAATAAAAAAGATAAACTATGGAATGAGTTAAAAATAAGAAAAATGTAGTATAATGCTATTTGAAAATTTGATCTTAAATTTGTTCTAACTCTAAAGTGATTTTATATTTAATAAGGTATGATTTCATTCCAACCTTAAAATAATTCTCTTTGATTGTGTTTTTGCTTACTAATTATATTTAGGATTGAAAGCTCAGTTAGCTTGTAGCTAAATATACGAGGTTTAGCACTCTCTAAAAAAAGTAGAATATAAACATAAGGAATTTTTTTTTAATTTCTTATGTTTGTTCTTGCAATTTAGTTTTCAGTTTCATCTTCATAATCGATTCTATTTTATCATCTATTATTTTAATGTAACTTTTATAAGTTTGCATACGTAAAAAATTTAATCTCATTTATTTTTTTTGAAATTATTTTTATCATCTACTATTTATTTATAGGAAAATGTGTAATATACCAATTTTTATCAATGCTCATGGCATCTTTAGGCATTGTATTCAAAAGGCTTTTGCTAGGAGTGCAAACCCTATATATTAAGAAATAGATATCAAGAAGATTTAAGGAAGGACTTATCTTTGATTATGATACAACCTTTCACCATTTTCAACCTATTGTTATTCATTTTATTCTTTAAAGTTATTTAAATTAAGATTCTCTAGATTAAAAAGTGATATTGGCTTTCTATAACTAGTTAAAGATATAAAAGAAATAAAGAGGATGAAAAAGTGAGGAACATCGAAATAGGGTTAAGGTTTGGGATGAGGGAGTAAGGAACTAGCAGCGGAGGGCATTAGGATGAAGATAGTGTTAGGTTTTAGGACAAAGGAATAAAGAACTAGGGGCCAAGGTTTGGATGGTTGGGGTTGAGACATACAATGTCGGTTATTTAAAAGAACTAACGTGGTATTATAGATATTAAACATTAATTTTTAGAAAATAAATGATGTTTGATGTTATTTCTTAAGATGATAGAAACATAAACGCCATTGGTTCTTTTAAAATAAAAATAGATGTTATTTATATATTTTACAATAGTTTCCTAATTGATGTTGAAACCACATATACTATGATACTTGATTACTCGTAAGTTATTTTTTAATTTATAATTTTCTAAACACCCAACGTCTACTAACTATTCTATGGCAGCATCGTCTTCCATTTTACTATAGAGCTTTTTCTATTTTTTTGGTTTCTACCTATTTCTATCATAATTCAAAGATAGAAGACAAATTTTGAAAGTTGTAATCATTAAGCACCTTAATCTCATAGTTGATATCTACTTAAAGCTTTTTCTACTTTGAAAAATCTTAAGGATAAAATTTGATACCAACATTGCATCAATTATCAATGTTAAATGATCTATATATATCTTTTGAATCCAAATTTTTGCTTAAAATAAAAAGTTTAATTGCTTGATCATTGAATCTACCATTCAGTTCTTTTAATTGATAATCAATCATAGCTATAAATACATCTATTTGATAGTGATGTTTTATTATGACAACGTCTTTGTGATGACAAGAATGAATTTTATCAAAGAAGCAAGCACTTATATCAAGAACTTGGATACTTTGTTTCTAACAAAATGAAGTCACATTTCTAAAAAAATTATCCCTAACCATTATCTTTTAACTTTTGAATCAATAACTTTGTGAATGAATAACATATAAAATATCTTAAGATGCTTGTAAAACTTGGCAAAGCTTATTAATGAATCCTATGATTTCTTTCATCACATGCGAAATAAATACAAAATCAAATGACATTAATGACTTCGTAGCAAAAGTAGTATCACTTCATTGAGAATATGTAGATTCTTCAATGGCCATATTTTTAAAAACTAAGACTATTACATTAAAAATTCATAAAAGGCTATAGATTGAATTGAAGTAAAAACTCCGTCTAGCATCTATAGGCCTTGTTAATATGCCAATTTGATTAACTCATCTTCTTGTTACAATTATATCCATTGTAACTAGCTATACAACTTCATTTGCATAAATAACTAGTAATTCATCATTTTATTTATAAGAACATGTGATAACATTAATAATAAAAATCAAATTCTAAAAAAATGTGTGAACATTAACTAATTCTTTAGCTGCAACAAGAAAAGTCAATTGCAATTAATGAGTAAAATAATGCACAATATATGCATATCGATATTCTTAAAGAATTAGAGCTTGTAAGTCATTTCACTCTTCACATATGTTACTTACTTTATTATATTCATACTCTTGAACAGTTTAAATGTTGAGATTATGATAAGGTAAAATTCTTGTTTAAAGGTGGATGAAATAATATCTTTAGCATATACAAGATCAAAAAATTTCACCTTCATAAGTCCATCTAGATCAATAAATTTAACAAACAGGGTTATTCGTTCTCTTTTAAATTCATCATGAGCTTCATTAACAAATAAACAAAATCTTACATCACCAATCTCATTACAAATTTAGCTTTGTCCATTTCTTGTAAAAATATTCAAAATTTCTTTTTGAATTGTTAGATATGTATATTTTTCATTTTGTAAGGTATTCTTTAACATAACTTCATTTACTTTTTTATTATAAGAAGTCAAAAGATTTGTCATTTCAAGAAAGTTATCTTGGTTCTTTGGTCTCATTCTTTCATCACATCCTCATAAAGCACATGCTTGATAAGTAGCCATCTAACGACATTCATGAAAGTTTTAAGGTATTAATGATTTTTTAGAACTTGTTTAAAATTTAGGGATCTGATTTATAAATATATGTATTAAACAAATATTTATTTTGGAGGAAAGAGGTAATGGAATTTTTATTTGTAATCTTTTATGGGGGATTACTTGAAATCCCACTATTAAATCTTACTTTTTTGGTGAATTTTTTTTTTAGAACAAAGAGTATATGCACTATAAGATATTTTTTAGTGTATTTGAACTATGAGTTTAAGGGTTCTTATATTGTTTGCATTCTTTTTCTTGATTATTTAATGAATTTTTTCTCATCTTCACCTATGAAATAAGTTAAAAGTTAAACCATATTAAATACTTTATGTCTTATTGATTTTTTGTTTCTTTGATTTTGATTTAAGCAAATGCATTTTACACATTGTCAAAATTTTCCTAACAATTTATCCTTTCTTATTTACACTTTTAACTTCTATTTTTTCTATTTGGTCAAAAAACTTTATTATTACAGATTTGCCATACAATATCAGTATATTAATGTTAGTTAAAGAACAAACCAATGTATATAATAATGTAATCATATTTTTGAAAATACGAGTAACTTAATACATTAATTTTAATTAATAACAAACATTGTAAAACCATAATGTAGCTTTCTACCTTGGTTAGTAGAAAATTAACATTTAATAGGAGATGAAGAGTTGTTGTAAAAAATAAGGATAAGGTTACAATGTCAGTTTTTGATATAATCAACATTGAAAGTGTTGCCTTACAAATTTATACACTTTAACATATTCATTTTATATTGATAACTGATGTGGTTATTCTAGCATATGACCTTTAATTCTTTTATTATGCCTTCTATTTCTTTATTTTTAATGAAATTCTTTGGTATAGAATATTATGGAGACACCTTATCTATTCCTTACACTTCCTAACAAGCTTGTAGAATTGGTAAGGTTGTTTCTATAAGGTTTGAGGCTAGAATTATTTTTTGAAATATTTTCATATGATATATCTAATGAAATCTACTTTTGATAGGGAATCTTGTTGAAACATCCTATCCAAGACTCTAATGTCTTTTGTTCTCAAATATTTGAGAGCAAGAGACATTGGAGTTCTAAATGGGATGTTTCTATAGAGCAAGGAATAGATGACTAATGTCTAAAAAATTTTATAGAGTATTTCAATATGAGGAAAATAAATTAACTTTCTTCAACAGATGAGAATTTATAATAAAGATTAATTTTGCATGTAAAGTTAGACGCATAATTATTATGCTACAAAAGTATAGTTTTTGTATAGGTTATTTTATGAAATACATATAGTTGTAAAAGTGTATTGTATTTTGATTTGTAATTTTTTTGTGTTAATGATTTATTATATTAATTGTAATCTTCATTTGATCTTTAATTTTATTTGTGAATTTGTAAACATGTTTTATTTTTTTATTGTCATATTTGATCTTTATTGTATTTATTGTTTGAAATTTCAAAGATTTCATTGTGTAAAATTGTTATTGTTGTTATGTAACAAATAAATCTTATTAGGTAATGCATTCTAGATTAAAAAAATTAGTAAATTACATTAATTATTTTATAATAACTGACATGAATATAAAACCATATCAGTTTTCAAATACCCAATGTTAAAAAGAATATGAAATGTTAAATAAGAAAAGATATTTTAACATCAAATGTTAGTTATATGTAAGAACCGATGTTTAAACATATATCAATAGTCAGCTAATTTTTTTTTTAATTTATGAGGATATGTGAAATTGTTAAGACTTACCATATTGGTTTATATAGATAACTAACATGTAAAGTCATGTCAATGGTAAACTAATTGACCTACATATGGCATTCACAAGCTTATAAGAAATTATGAGCACTTGTGATATTAGTTGAATAAATAACTAATGTCCATAGGAATTTTAGGTACTTCACTTTAAACCACTAAACCTTTAGATATCAATCGTGGTTTTCTAACTGACGTATAATATTCTATACTTTACCTATAAATTTTGCTAGTAGTCTCCATTTTAAATAATTTTGGTGATGCTTTTGCCTCTATTAGTTAATTTAAAGGCTTATGTTGAATTTAAAGATAACTATCCTTCCATCTCATCAAGCATATCTAGAAATGTTATAAATCTTGTTGAAGGACTTGTCTTTTTCAATATCTTAGGTTTCACTATGTGGCAAACCACAATAATTACACTATAAAGCTTAAGATATAAGAAGAGACAAAACCTTTGACAAGAATCACAACATACCTAAATTTGTAAGATGAGATAGAAATGAGGTTATCATTACATTCAATCCACACTCTTGAATTGATAGTAAAGGAAAAGGTATTATTTAAACCTTCACCACATCTGTAACTTAATCCCTAAGAGGAAAGTCTCTTTCCACATGTAATTAAGCATAAGAGATACAAGCTAACTTTTCAATTTTTCTTGTTGTTATAGTGGAATGAAAAATTGAAGAACTAGGCTCTTTTATACTTAATTATACCATGAAAGGAGGCTTCCTTCTCATGGATTGAGGTAGGGGAGTCACCTATAACCTTCAATTCAAAAAAACCTCAAATAATGTGAAAAAGATGATTTTCTAGTTAATGAGGATAATTGGCAATAACAATGATTGAATTTGTCGATGTCTTTAATGTAATGATGTATAATATATAATGAAAAGCTAGTTGTTTATTATATTTGTTGATGTAATTATGCAATGATGCATATATAAATAAATAAAATTATATATTTTTATAATTGCCTATTGTCTTCTTTCTCATCTTATTTTTAATTTACTTTGTCTAATATTTATGTTTAGTTTCGTGTTTGAATAATTTTCTTTTGTTATAAACAAAGCATACATGTCATTTTAAAAATGAGGTAAAATTAACTCTTCGTATGTTTAAAACATTTAAAAATAAATACTTTTTAGTCATTCATCTTTCATCTAAAATTTTAAATATTTTAATGTCTTGTAATTAAAAAAAAAACAAAGAGTCTACGTTGATTTTTTTTAGCATTGATGTATTTACATTATAATGTTGGCTTTTTATAATAACCTATGTATTAAGCAATATTTTTTTTTCATATTCAAACATAGATTGTTTAGTAATAATAAAAAAAAGAAATCACATCAGTTGTTTTAGTAAATTAATGTTTATATATGATGATGATGACTTTTTATAAAAATTGATGTTCTAAACAAGATTTTTCATATTTAAATATAGAATTCTATTTTTTTATACACATGACACTAATTTGTAATAAAATCAACGTTGAAAATATATTTTTTATTAAAGATATTTATTTTTTATTTAAAACTAATGTAGAAAGTAATTAAGATGGTGGTTGTTAGCTAATTAAAATATTATATTCAATTGTTAACATTTGAAACATAATAAATCAAGTATTAGTTAATGGTTTTAGTATATAACCAACATAGGAAATTAAATGATGTCATTCTACTATTTAAATAATTCATGAAAATGAAGGTAAGAGTTAAAATAGATAAGAATCTTTACCTTAGTGCCAAAGTGTAGAGTACAAAGTAAGAGCATTTTTCTCATAAGATTCATTATGCCTTAAGGATATATTCTCACCAAAGGTCATCAAATATTAGGTTCAAGCTTTAGTTCGTCCCCTAACTTGTTGAATTTTTCTTATCACCATTAAAGTGCTTTCGAACGCCTCATTTTTCTTTTTAATCTAAGGAAGAAACTTTTGATGTTTTGATTATATACCTGTATATTTGTTAGAATTCTATGTGTCTAAATTCTTTTTCTAAGCTTTTAAGTGGTGTGAGTATTAATATATACATACCAATTTCATTAAAACCTTTATATTGTTCATATATTAGTGTATTTTTTTAATGTATGGATATTTTTTCTATACTTATTACATTTTTTATTCAAATCATATACTCATGGACCATGGATGGATGTTTGCTTATCATATAAGCCCTAAATATACTAAGAGTGTGAAGGAGTTTATGAGATTTGTTAAAAGCCAAGAAAATGAAATTAATAATGAGTTCATTAAGTGTCTTTATAAGAAATATATCTATATTAGGATACTTAATCTAGCAAGGATTAGAGAGCATCTATTTTTTAATAGTATTGACTAGAGATATATACAGTGTATATGGTATAAGAAAAGTGAGTTGTTTAGTTTGTCTCACACCTATTGAGGAAAGAGAGTCTATAAAGATAATGACATAGATATAGGAGTGAATGATTGGTTAGAAAATTACATTTTACATAATGGTGATGAAGTTTAGTCGTATGTGGACAATCATGTAACCTTTGTAAAGGAACTAAATCATAGAATGAATGATCAATGGGTTTAAGCTGAACACAATCAATCATTCCTTAATTGGTTTTAGACTAGAGTTCATTTTTAAATGATGTAACAACTGAATGCTATTTCTAAGACCACATAGGGCCCTTATATAAAGGTTATTTTTTATTATGGATATGATATCAATCGGTATTCTTTTTACATAAATATATAGGACGATATGAGTATCATGCAAGATAATAAGGTTACTTTGGTGGTTTAGGTGATGCATGTGAGTAATTCTAAAGATAGGAACTATATCTATGCTAATATGTCATATTACAAGGTTATCGAGGATATTTAAAAGCTTGACTACATTATGTTTATAGTGTTTTTGTTTTAAGTGAGTTAAGAATAAGAATGACATTTGGTTTGATAAGTTAAGATTCACACTAGTGGATATTAATAAGAAATGTCATAAGAGGGAGCCATTCACAATGACATTCCAAATAAAATAAGTTTTTTATATCATAGACCCATACAATAAGAAGTGGTATATAGCTCTCCTAGGGAAAAGATTGATTGTTGATGATAGGGATGAAAAAGACAAAGGGTCCTTTCTTTATAGGAATACTTCTAATGGACGATGAAGGTGATGTGGAGGAATTCTATGTACAAGATGATCATGCCAAAGGGATACGGCTTAAAGATCTTCCTAGATATATGTTAGGAAAGATTAAAAATAATTGGATTCATATTTCTCATGCCTATCTTACATGTATAATAGGTAATATTTTTTAATTATTAGTTTCTAATACTTGTTTATATACTCTAATCTTCTAATATGATGTAAGCTTTATATGCAATTATGATTGTCTTGACATCCAGTGGTAAGAATGTGTTCGCTAACATAACAAATAACATATGATATCACTAAAGTTTAACGGCATGAGTTAAATAATAAATTTCTTTTCAATGGAAGTGTATAGCATTAATATTGTACTTATAACATAAATTTTAATGTGTTTATACTTTGCTTTTGCCATAATGGGGGCTTACAAAGATTTCTATTAATAACCATGCCATTGGAAGATAACATAACTTCTTTATTTGCTATTTGAATGTATTATTTCTAGTTTTTATGATATATACATATTATATGCCTTTAATTAATCCTAATTAAATGTATAAAAGTGTTATCATTGAGTCTTTATTGTATTTGGAATATAAGTTTTTTATCATAGAGATATTGAGATAAAGGTTCAATAATGTTATTTGTAATAATAATGCTTGTGTAATAATAGGGTTTTGTTAAATTTTATAATTAGGTTCAAATACACTATTTTAGGTGCAATAAAGTTTCGGTGAATTCTATTGGATGAAAAAAAGGTAAATTATGTTAGTTGTTCTAAAATACTATTGTCATATATTAGGCATTACTTGTTAGTTATTTAATATAAATTAACATATTATATGAAATTTAAGACATGAAAGGATGTCATTCAACGATGGTTTATGAACTAACATCTTATATATAACCACATTAGTTATTAAATTAAAAAGCTAACATCATAATCTATTTTTCATATCAATTATTATTGTTTTTAAAGTCAATTATAAAATCGATGTTTAATTTGAATGATTCAACTATATCTAAGAATGGAACATGTCGGTTTTCCCATAAACAAATAAAGATTGTTACCATTTTTCACATCAATTTAGAAACCAACATTGAATACATTGGACATACAATGATGTTCGTATACATATTAGCGAATAACCAGCATTAAATAAGTTAAACAATCGATGTTATTTAGCAATTTTGTAGCAATGCTTCCATTATAAGTTAGAAATATTTATGATATATCATACAATAGTAAAACAAAAGGAACCCTAACCTAAATTTAAAAATTAACTAGAAATTATTAAATATAAAACTTTTTCATCTATTCCCAAGTTATAAATTTCTTGATAGCTATAAGTTAAAACTAAAAAATATAAATTATATTGTGTATGGTGTGATTGAATTAATAAAGCAGAGTTTAACTCCCTAAACTTAAGCTTCAAATAATTAGAAAAACTAAAAAACTTGATATATTTAGGGAATTGAAAATAGTACCTAACAAATGACAATAAATAAAATAGAAAGTATTAGATTAGATCTTAAGGACTATAAGTGATGGATTCTGTTATATAAACATTTTGTGAGATAGAAAAAGTAAAACCGGTAAAGACAAACTTTGCATGGCATATAGATCAAAGGTGAAAAATGAGAAGTAAGGAAGAGGGAGAAGTTTAGGAATTTTTATTTTTTTGGTAAATGATGTCTGGGAAATTTATTTCTTATCAATTATTTATACCACTTATTTAAAATAATCTTGTTTGATTTATTGTGTTAGAACTAGTCATGATAATTATTTTATAAACTTTGTATATTTGAATAAATTTTAAGGTTAAATAATATGTTGATAATTCATTGGCCCTTCCAAAATATTTTGAATAATTTATTTATTTCCTTAGAGTTTTGACAATTATGAAAATATGAGATTACTCTTTTTCCAATGATATAAAATTCATCGACTATTATACTACTCATTCTTTAATTGTTATATTTTTTTGTAATTAAAATTATGTTATAAAAATAAAAGTAGAATAGTAGAAAATAGATGAAGAGAATATAATAACATAAAGAAAGGAGGAAATTCTCTTATTTAGGAACATGTAAAACTTTTTCATAATCTTTAGTATTTATAGACTCCTAAGCACCAAGTGATAACTACAATAATTGGTAATGATAATTATCTCTAAGTCAATGTCTTTTGCTATTAATTTAACTAGGAATCACTTGAACAAACTTGTTATCATGATCAACTATCACAATCCTTTCATAAGCATAAGAAAGAATTATCCCTTTTGATGTATTATCTCTGCAATTGAGTTTTTGCACATAACATTAGTTTCATATAAATTTTGTTAGAATTTCTTTGCTAAAATTCATAGATATATCAAGAAGCATGATACAAATACATCATCATCTATAAACAAATAATAATATAAAATCAAACTTTATATAGATAAATATCCTGCATCTACATAACTAAATAGTTATAATTCAAAATTTATACAAATGATATAATCCCACATCAATTGTTTTAAAAAAATATTAAAAATATATGTTTAGTTTTATTCTAATATCTTTTGGTTAGAAAAGAATTATATTTTACTAATAAATGTTTTAAAAAATCATATCAAAACATGTGTAATTAGCAAGATACATTAATAGTGCATCAATTACACTCAGATATGGTACTTTAAGATTATGAAATATTTCATTATTCTTTAAAGTTTGAAATAGATTTATATTAGTATCAAGTGATTAATAATCATTGGGATACTCAATGGATGTGATTTATTCACATAAAAGGATCTTTCCATTTTAATGAATAAATGTTTTATCATTTAAATATTTAATCTACAAGTCAAGATAAAATATAATTTTTCAAAATCATTCATTTGAAGCTTTCTTTTTCAAAAACTTTGTCACATTTAAAAGCTTTTTATGAGTTCTAATAATTTTCAAACTATCAACATATATAGAAATTCACATTTAGATAATAACACAATGGATTATATATATTTAATAAATATTCACTTAAGTGATTGTAATATATATGTCCTGAATTTTTACAAAGATCTTTTGTAATTGAGTTAAATGCATTTCTCAAATATTCAAATTGCATATTTCAAGCATATAAAATCCTTTGAAGGTTATAATATCATTCTCAATTAACACATGTGAAATAGAATATTATTAAATCCATCAAACATATGTCAAGTTTTGATATAAACAAAAAAAATTGTATCACTCCATAAAAATAAATATTTCTCATAGTTAATAATAATCTTTACAAAAACCTTTATATTAAAAATTATAGTTTCTTTTTGCAACTAAATTTTTTTAATTATCTTAGTATAATTATACATTTATATTTTATTAACTTTACACATTTGGGTTATTTCATTGACTTAACATCTTTTGAGTGTTTTTCTTCCCTTTATAATTAAATTCAAATTTTGCATTTCTATCTAAATTGTATCTTTTCTTTTTAACTAATAAATATCATTATTCTATAGACTCAAGATCCTTATTAATCATTATTTTTCATAATTTTTGAACGTTACTTGATATATAAGAGTAAATGTTGTAGATAACTATTTCCCTTGTGATTCCATCTTTTTCATTGAAAGTATAGCCAATTAAGATCTTTTTATTTTTATAGATTTTAAGTACTTGAACTTCTTCTAGAAATTTGTCCTTATGTCTCAAATATTTTCAAAAAATATTTGATTCTTTAATAAGATTATTTTATTCATTTGTTCATTCTTTATTTTGAGGATATTTGTATTTGAAACTAATAGATTTATCATGCTTCAGGCATGTTCAAGAATTAATTTGAAAAATATATCGCCATACTTAGATATCAATTTAAACAAGAGCATTTGTAGTTGACATATAATGTTTAATTATTCTTTTTTAGTTAATAATATATCTGGTAATTTTCTACACTTTATAAATCAATCATCTTATAAACTTTTGTTTCATATCATTTTATGCAGGGATCAAGAGTCTATAACTATAGATTTTCTCCTCTTAGTTTTAGGTATATGGTTTCACATATAAACTTGTATTATCATTTTTCAAGATCATATATGTGTATTGTGGTAAGGTAAAAATATCTTGCACATTAAAAAAAAAAAAACTTTTAACTCCTAACCAAAGTTAATTATAATAGCTAACTAAAACTTTTTGACTTGATGCATATAGGTATTACAATATGTAAAGTTACATGTCTTTCAAAATGATAAAAGGAATCTTGTTCTCTTGAACAATAATACAAGTAATAATTTAAGATATTAAAATTATTTTAGCCAAATCATTTTATATATGAATATATTTTAGAATGTTCAATAATCATTTCCATTGGAATATGGTAATCCTTAAAAGCTTTAAATATAAATGTACTAGTGTTATTAAGATATATTGTCTTAATTATATAATTAAAAATTTAAGCTCAAAGTTAAATTATTTGAGCCAGTAATCTTGTAAACATTTGGTTGTAGATTAATAATAAATTCATATATGACTAAAACTATAAAATACTCAAATAGTCTACAAAGTAGACAAATCAATATCTCTCACTTTATATTCATTTCAAAAAATATTAGGATTCAACTTCTAACTTTAGTTAGCAATAGCTTTAATGTCTTATAAACAAATTCTCTTGAAAACAAGTAACATATGAAAATTTATCAAATTAAATAATATTCTAGTTCTTCAATGAATAAACTTATAAATTTTCAATAATTTTTCACTTCATCATTGATTTAGGATAGCCCATTCGATCATGGTCATGCCGTATAATAAAAATATTTTGGTTAATAAATTTTTTATTCACATTTCTTTTAATCAACTTTGTATATATATACTAAATATCAAAAGAAAATGATAATAATTTTTCTAACACATTTTTCTAACTTGAGACAACTATTGTAATATAAAAATATATAATATCTTATTCTATCTATTTCATCATATGTCTTTAGAACTTAGTCAATATCTACAATGACTATAATGCATTTATAGGCATTGTATATCTCTTGGCAAAATTATATTAACTTTTCAAAAACATTCAATCAACCTGGTACTAGCATATATTATATTAACATAATTTTTTACTAATTATTAATTAAAAAATTATTTTTTATTGTTAAAAATGGTGTGTATTGTCCAATTATTAGTTGAGAAAATTATTTTCTATTTTTAAAAATGGTGTACATTGTTGCACTATCTATAAGAAATAAATATCTAATATTAATTCAACAAAAAATAAATTTGGCCATCATCATAACCAATCAAATTATCAAACCTTTCTTCGGAATATTCACATAAATTTTTCACATTAAAATATGCTATATTATAAGAATTATAGTTGAGAGCATCATACTCATCAACAAAAAAAATTGGCCTCTCATACTACCTTAGTAGATATGCTTTTAAAACTTCTAATGGTTTTTTACATCACATTCATAACATAGATTGTCAAAACTTCTTGGGTTCTTATTAGATAGGCTTCATTATATTCTCCAACTTTTAGTGGCAAAAATTAATTTTGTAATTATTTGTATTATTCTTATAACTATTACAATTATATAAATTAATTTGACCTTTTTTACATATACAATTATAGTCGTGACTTCATCCACATCTAAACATTTTAATCATCAAGGTACTTACTTTTAGAAATGTAGTAAAATCAATTGCACATATTTTGTGCTTCTTCATTAAAAATTCAAAATTTTGTCTAATCATCAAAAGGCATAAAACCAATTAATTCAAGGAAAATATTGAAACTAATAGCATGGGATTCATATTTCTTCGTAAACAAAAATTAATTATCAATGCATATATTTTAGCAAATGTAATGAAACTAATTGGGAGAAGTTTATATTTTTTTTTATCAAAAACCTATTTTTGTATTTAGTCACAACAATTCATTTAGAAGCAATTTCATAATAATAAAAGAGAAAAAAAATATATGATACAATTGATAAGCAAAAAAAAAAGTAAATAAAAATAATATTTCATCAATTCTATTTATCTGTCTTTTTAAATTAATTCAAAGTAGAAGAACATCTTTTAATTTATAAAATACTTTTATAAAATGCTTTATTTTTAATCTTTCGTAAAGATAATAACAAAGAAAAATCAATACCTTATAAAAGGTGCTTCTTACCTCAAATGATTTTTACCACCTCATAGAAATAATCAACCCTAATTCTTTTTTTTTAAATCGAGGGAAGAATCACTTAACCACCTATACACTGCGCTCAAGTGGAACTAGGGCTGGCAGTCTTTGTAATGTTCCGAAACGACGGTATAGATTCCCAACTTACCAATTAAATATTAAGATCTGAACGAGAACCGACTCTCACTCCGCTCATCCATTATACCTTTTGCCGGAGGTTCATGGAATCCGCCGCTACACACGTCATCTGTGATCTCCTAGATGCTCTGGACTCTGCTGCAATACATTACCTGTCGTTGGAGAAATTGCTTTTCACTGCTGCTTGGGTGCGATTTCCAAGTCTGATCTGAGAGCTCCGAAACGGAGGATTTGGGTTTTATATTTTCACCTTCATGAGCACTTTAGTATGATTACGAGGTATAAGCATAGAGATATCAAATATATGGACAACCACGGACAGAATTCATGAGACTGTAGAGGAAGAAATTGCCATTAAAAATAAATGCACAAATAATAGAGGTTCGTGTTTATAATATGTTATGAAAAATAAAAATAGAATACCAAAAAAGTAGACGAAAATAATAGAAAAATATGAAGAGAGGAGTTATTAATTGCAACTTCTATATTGAAAGTTGGAAAAGAAGATACAAAATATGCCTTCTAATTAAACCATATAAAATTTGAATTAATACTCACCTTTCACTTAATAAATTGATTTGTTAAATTAGATAACTTTTTCACAAATTTTTTAAATAAGAAACATAATATTAGTGTATAATAATTTATAATATCATTTTTTACACATAATTTTATAACTCATTTTTAATTATTAAATTAAAATTTTATATATTCAATATAATTTCTATTAATCAAAATGACCTTATCCTTATTTTAATTATACTATTAAATTTTTTTTATAATATTCATACTACAATTTTAATTTTAACCTCTTATAATTAAATTTCATTTTGCTCTAATTAAACATATCAAAATATGTTAAGTCTAATGGATTGCCTTGAAATTAGTATAATTTTACCTATTTGACATTGAAACTAGTATAAAAATGATAATGGTGACTTGATTTGGTAAAAAAACTAGGATTGATTACATAATAAAAAATGAAAATTGATAAGTATTAACTAGTTAGGTTATTAAATAAGATTGTTAATATAGTAATATTAGTAAATAATAAATAAATAATTTATTAATGTGTGCATATATATAAATATCAAAATTAAAATTTTAATATATTAATATTATACTTTAATATATATATGTGAGTAATATTAAATGATTTTCAATGCTAAAATTAATGAATTTGTAAATTTAATATTATCAACATATATTACATAAGTTTATCAAAATAAATAATTACATTAAAATTAAAAAATTAATATTAAAATTAATTATTTTATATATTTAATATTGTGAATATATATTACACAAATTTATTAAAATAAAGAATCACATTAAAAATTATTAACATAAAGCCTAAAAATTAATAAAAAATAATTAATCAAAGTAATTATTATAACTAAGCATGCATAAAATAATGACTATAACTAAATAAATATATTAATTAGAATAATAAATTATTACTATTACAAAAAAGTAGTGATATATTCATTTATATATGATGTGAATCTAGTTAATAAAATAATTGTACCCATTTTAATTAATAGTGAAATTTTAATAATAATAACAATAATAACAATTTAAATTTTTAAATGATAATAATAATAAAATATAATAATATTTATAATAATAATGTAACAATAATAACAATAATAATAATGATAATTAATTTTAATTAACTAATGACATAAAATTAGTGATAAACAAATGACTAATGTATATGGCATTCAATGTTCATTGAAGAGTATCTCTAATCCTTATATAATGTTAAGAAAGTATGGATTCTATTATGTGCAAATGGGAGATGTTAGATCATGGATTCAAGTCAGCTCGAAATGAGTTTTTAACCCGAACCATAACCCAATTCATGAAATACTTATAAATAGGCAGAAGAAAGTTAGTTAAAGAGTTAGTTAACAATAGATACAATCATTAGAACCTATTCAATAAACTCTCTCTTTACTTTAAATAAAAAGAATATTTAAGCTGTGAATAAATTATGTTTCCATGTAATTATCAATTCGATCAATGAAAACGAACATTGAATTTCAAATTTTCTATTGTGACCTTTTAATATTACGATATATATAAATCCGATTCATATCCATTTATATATTTTTTACAATATTAAATTTTAATAATTAATATACCACAACTTCAATTTAGTAAAAAATTATTAAATTAAAATTAAAGTTTTCTTTTATGATTACTAGTATTGTTTTCCTTTAAAATAATTTTTTATGGTTATTACATATATTTATCGACTACTTTTTAATTTAAAATAAAATATGAAATTTTATCATGTTTTAAAGGAAGTACTTTAAAAATATGCCTTAGTATAAAGCTAAAGATTTATTATCTATTATTAAAATAAATAAAAAAGTTATACTAATATATTCAAACTGAATTACAGAAACTATAAAATGAAATTGTAGTAAAAAATTGTGACAAATATAAATTATATATCTTCATAAGTTTTCTAATTATACAAAATATTAGATAATTACTCATGAGAACTAAAAATAAATGCATAATGAATGTGAATGTTCATGACAATATTTTCTAAAGCATTCATGTAATGTAATATATATTTTTATATCAAGGTATATTTTATATGCTTAATATATTACTATTTTAACATAAAATAACCAACTTTAATTCTCAAAAGAGATTTAATAATTACACATAATAGTGATAAAAATTATAAATAAACAGAAATCATCCTAATAATAAAAAGAATTATCTTAAATAAATACATATAATTTGTGACAATCATAAAATAAATAAATAAATAAAGAGATAATTCATAATAATTATAAGAGAAATATTCTAATTCCTTTTTTCTAAAATAGAGTTTTTAATTATGCATTAATTGAGGAAAAGAGCAAATTACATATAGTGCAAAAGTTGTATAAAAAAAAATTGATCTCAACTTTTCAATATTGATGAGATTAATAATTCACATTTAATATAAGTTATTTAGAATTATACCATGTCAAACTCTATTGGGTTCATGTTGGTCCAATTTTTTCATGGAGTGCACAATCCCAACTCATTTAATAAACATGGCATAATTTCTTGTACAAATCCGATTCAAGATTCTAATTACTTCAACTCCTGATTTATCAAGATTGAGTCTCGCCAAAAATCAAAGCCAGCGTTATTTGCCAATCCATGTTTTGAAGTCTTATTATTCATTTTTTGAGTTCTCTTTTATGGTAGTCTTTTTTTAATCTTGGAAGTCTTTACTTGTTATAAAAGTAATGGCGAAAATTATAAATAAAAATTTCTAAATTAATAATAATATGAAGTCAGTAACAAATAAAATAAAATTCTATCACCTAATTATAAAGAAAAAATAAGAATGAACTTATATAATTATACTAGAACCAAGGACTAAAAATTTAATACAATCCTTAATTTGTATTTAAATTATTTAATAAGAAAGTTTATGGAAATTAGAGTATATTGGCTTGTATGTAAGTACTTTTTGGATCAATTTTTCTAGAATGAAACTGGTTTCATTTTACTAAACATAATTTTAATTAATTTGTAAATAAATTTTAACATATGAAAATAATATAAAAAATAATAATTTCAATTTATTTATAAATAATTTTTTTTCATTTTGAACAAATTGAAAACTGCACGGAACTTTCAATTGAAAAATATATCTTAATAGTATCATAAGAAATACAATATTAAAATAATGGCTAAATTATTAATATAATACATGTTTCATGCCAAATGAAATAAAATCTTTGATAAATTGAATGAATTTTATAGTGGTGCACATAAATATAATTAAACACAAATTAAAAATGAAATGAATCATTCTTTTAACTTAATTCCAAATACCACTAAGAAATTCATTCGAAAATAAAAATGAAATCTATTTTTAAGCATTCCAAACATAAAAAAAAAAAAAAAACACATATACTTTACATTATTAGTACTTAGAACTGTTAATACCTCGATCAGTAACTTTCACATGAGGTACTAATTACATAAATGTTAACATAATCAAAACCCATATCAATCAAATTATCAAACCCCCTGGTGTGAATGCGATAATGGTAAATTCATATAGTCTTCTATCTAGCATCTATGGTGGAAAGGGTAATTTCATATATGGAATTCATATCTGATTGTTTAGATGAGGAAGTTTTTGTCTCAGACCTTCTTCTAACATAGAATGCAGGTTGTTTTGGCGAATTAATTGGTACATTTTTGTTTGTTAACATTGATATAACATCTGACATAGTTGGGCGATTGTTTGCATTTTCTTCTACACACAAGAGACCAATTTGTATGCACCTTAGAACTTCATCTTGAACATATGAATCGGTTAGTGTTGGATCCATCAATCGTAAATCAACACCTTCTTTCCATAATTGCCATGCCTGTAATCCCTCATATTTAAAATTTATTTAAAACAATAAAAAGAAAATTCAAATTACTTCATAAAAAATGAATAAAATTCAAATCATTTGCAAATGAGTTCTTATTAAATGCTTAATTTTTTAGATTGGAATGGACGTGAAAGGAATCATTTGTAAAGAAACATTAGTAAGAATAACTTTGCTTACATGTCCTATTAGATTGAGTGTGTGATCATCATTGAAGAAGGTATTATTTTTTCTACCACTGATAATTTCTAGCATCAATACTCCAAAACTATAAACATCAGACTTTGTTGAGAATGTGCCTTGCATGGCATACTCAGGAGACATGTAGCCACTGAAAATTAAAAAAAAATGTAGTGAAGTTGAATCAAGTTAGATTATAATTTAAATGAAGCATTTAAATGAAGCTAGTTGTAGAATTAAATATACTCACTATGTCCCAACAATCCTATTAGTGTTTGCTTCTGAATCTTGTTGAGTGAACATTTTTGCCATCCCAAAATCAGAAATTTTTGGATTCATATTCTCATCTAGAAGTATGTTACTTGCTTTCAAATCTCTATGAACAATTTTGAGTCTAGAGTACTTGTGAAGATAAAGCAACCCTTGAGCAATCCCTTCTATTATGTTGAAGCGTTTTTTCCAATCTAGCAACCTACTTTTAGTAGAATCTTTCCAACAAGTGCACAAGTATGAATGTTAGCACAAGCGAGTGACCAAATGATATATTCATGTAAGAAAAATGATAAATTTTTTTAAGCAATTAACCATTATGATCTTGTCTTAGTCATACGAAGATATAACAAAGGCTTAAATGTATAGAAATTTATAATCATACTCAAACTTACCAAAAAGAAAGAAGTCCAAACTTTTGTTAGGCATATACTCATAGATCAACATTCTCTCTTCTCCATGAATGCAACAACCTAGTAGCCGAACAAGATTCATATGCTGGAGTTCACATATTAGTGTTAATTCATTTTTAAATTCAATAGTTCCTTGTCCTGAAGATCTTGAAAGTCTTTTTATTGCTATTTCCTTTTCCATTAATGGCGATTTCCCCTGGAGTGCAAAAATTAAGAAAAATAATAATTTTTTGTATATTAGAAATTAAAGCAAAAATTCATGGTTGATAGTTACCTTATAAACAGGTCCAAAGCCTCCCTCTCCTAATTTGTTTTCCAATGAAAAGTCATTTGTAGCTACCATGATAGATGCATAACTAAATATCTTCAAATCATGTCCCATTGTCATTTCAGCATCTTGAAGATCATTGATACTAGAAAATTCATTGGTAATCATTAAATTATGGGCATCAATTCTTTGTCTTCTTTTATCTGAAGAAAATCATAATAAATAGATGTTAAAAATAAAAAAAATTATGTATGTAAACAAAATAAAATAGTTTATTAAAAAATCTACCTTTTTTCCTTTTCATTAAAGTTACACAAATAATGGAAGCACATATTGTCAGCAGAGATATTGCTATTGCAACACTAATCCATATCCACTTTTTTGTACCTGCATAGAATTAATTGTGACATCAAAGAATATCCATAGGAGTAATTTGAAGTTTTCATATTTAGAGAAGTCCAGATTCAGAATCAAGCAGGGTTAATTATCATTTATAATATGTTTGGAATTAAAGGGGAAAAAAACCAAAGACAACAATACTATGTTTGGATAGAGAGAGTAAGAGTACGTATTCCTTATAATTTTTCATTCCCTTCCCTCCTAAATCCCATACTTCCCATTAGTGCTAAAGGATATCAAAGAGGGAAAAAACATAATTTTTCATTTCTTTCGCTATCATTTACAGAAACTCCTAAACAAGTAAAATGTGATACAAAAACTTTATTTTTTTCCTCTTTTTCCCCATTCTCCCCTGTAAAACATATTGAAATGCATGTGTGTTTTGTAACTTACTACTCATGCTATTGCAAAAGGGGGGGAAAAAAACACCCTTAATCATGAATATTCAACTTTTGATAAAACAATCCTTAGAAACCGCATGCTCTATTTTAGTTTGTCTCTATAAGAGAAATGAAAAAAATTCATACAACCACATTAAGAAAGACAACTTCCTCAAGCATTTAATTGATAGAAAATCAACAAATCTAATCCAAATGGTATCCCTGTGAATCAATATTGGATAAGCTAATCCTGTTTAGAATACAAAGTTTAGCAAAATCAACAAAAGGAGAAGGAAAAAAAAAAAAAAAAACACAGGGTAAGAGGCTCAAGTCAACTAACCTTTGTCCCCGGAAACCATCCCCTTTAGCATGTACACGCTGTTACCAACACTGTCAAAAGCAACCAACACCCATGAACTTCCTTCATAAAAGACACAACCAGTACCATTACTAAAGTAAGTAGAGAACCCAACACAATCACAATTATTCCAGCAAGAAGCCTGGCAATCACTAATGCTTAGGCTAGTATCTGTATCGTTGGATTTGACGCTCGTATTAGATCCAGAGCTATCAAGTAACCCGGACACAAGATCAAACACCTGGCCTGCATGCCTGCAAGATGGAATCTTCCAATTTTCACACCCTCCATCTGTATTATATCCATAACACTTATCCGCTCTGCCAATATCATTTCCTCTTCCATCAACGAACTGTCCATTGTCATACAATGCCCACTGTGGAGGATATACTCCTCCATCACTCAGAAGGTTGAATGTGAAGAAGTCTTCGTCTTCGCTTGAGACTATCGTGTAGTCATACAGGCTCTGTATTTTCTCCGGGATATATTCGAATCTGTTATTCTGGTTCAACACCCCACTTGTCCAATAAATCTGTCCTCGATGCCGGATGACCAACCGCCCCATTTTAGGATCCCATTCGAGAGTGAAGGCACCAGCAGAGAAGATCGCGGTAGATACGGCTGACACTAGAAACCAACGATGGCCTGTTTTGTGATTTATACCCAGTTTCATCCCAGCCACCAAAGTGTCAGTGGGATAATCAAAACTTTGCCATAACACACTCTTTACTGAGTCATCTGGATCAAGTTCTTGCAGCACAAAGTTGCCTGAGTCCAACAAAGTGGCCGTAGTGTTTATTTTATTAGGAGAAGATGGTGAGTAGAGTATGAATGGATCCCTACCCTGGCTTGTTATCTTTAACACACCAAAATTGTCCAGAGTAAGAACTCCGGAGTTGTTGACGAAGGGCTCTGCTCCGTTGGCCAACCAGATCCACCAAATGGTATTTTCGCTCGAAATCTGCAAGTAACTGATGCCAGAACCCTTAGGCGATTCAATGAAGTCCAGACAATATATGCGCCTAGGAGAGCATAGCTTCTCTGAGGAAAAAAGCATATCACCTGGCTTCAAACTGTCACTAGTTGTGTTTGCAGCCAAAACAGCGGTGTACAGCCGCAAGTGTGTGAAAACAAGCAAGAACAAAGCTTCCACATGTTTTCTGGCAGCCATGATGCTTCAATTGCATCACCTCAGCAATCCAACAAGAAGAAGATAAATTTGGATGATGTATTTATGAGAATTTTAGGAGAAAACTGTATTCTGCTTTTATAATTTTTTTATTTTGGTAATCCCTCAATGTTGAGACATCTGAACTTGAACACAGCAGAGAGTGGAATAACAGGACAGCAGCTTCTATTGACATTGAATATTGAATGTTGACATATTGCCAAATTCTTGTAGTTGACCTCTTTTGGCGGGATTCCGTGTGTTAGGAAAAGAAATTTAGCGCATAGAGCGTGGAGTTGCTGCGTTGAGTGGGAAGTAAAATACCAAAAGCCTCAAACGTGGGGGGTGGGAAAGGGAGCTGTGAAGTTATAATACGTGTTTCTATATTCATCTATGTAATCAAATGTTAATTAGCTATTTTATTAATCATTTGTGAATTTTTTAATATTCGCACATATTAAAGCTTTATTTTTTTAATTTTTAAGATATTTAAAATCATAAAAATTAATATTAGACCTTTATTTATTTGGTGAAATAATAACATGTTATAATTGAGTATACAAAAACTTGCCCATGAGAAACAAAGTGCAAGTAAGAAATTGTTATAATGCGACACTCTATGTTTGACAATAATAAAGCATTTAACATTATGATTAAATATTGAATTTTAAGGATTAGATGGGTTAAGTATTAAATTTGTAAAGTTTAAATAACTTCTTATTTTTAATTTAGTCAATAATTAAAAATTTTATTACAATATATTAAATTTTTGTATAATTTTAAAATTATTTTTATTATAATTTTAATGATTCTATACGCCATATTCTTAAATTGTATATATTCAATTATTATTTTTAAAAAATAGATATAATATTGGACATATTGATTCAACTAAATTTGTTTAAAATAAAATTAATTGCTAAATACATTTAGTTAAGTAATAGTTGCTAAATATATTTCATAAATTTTTACCTAATTTAGAGTGTGTTTGGTTTTTATTTTTAAAAATAAAAGAACAAAAAAATCTATTTGTTTAAGTGTTTTTCTTTTTCTTTTTAAAAATTGTTTCCAAAACATATGTTTTAAAAACAAGAAAATAAGAACAACTTTGAATTATTTTTATTTTTTTTCAAAACACATTTTATTAATGACATTATTATAATTCAAAGACTATTTTCAGAATAACTTATCAAATACTTTCTTTTTCTCATTGTTTTTAAAAATAGATTTCAAAAACAGTTTTTAAAAACAAAAAATAGAAGACACAAACGAAGACACCATTAGTTTCTAGTCCTAATCAATTAAATAAATAAAATTTAATATTGAAACCGAATGTTTTCGGTTAGCCGTGGAAGTAATGTTCAAACTCGCCTAAACTTTATAGTCCAAGTCCACCTTTTGTATCTCCTCATCACTCCATAAATCATACAACGCTATTTTTCAACCCTCAACTACTATTGTCGCATATGAACTAATTGTAATCCCGCACCCAATTAAATCAATTACGCCGGATGCTTCCAAAAGTTTTGAACACATGACAGCATAGAGATCAAGAAGCTTCCTAATAATATAATTTATAAACTAAAACATTTATTTTTATTTTCGAAGATATCGAATCCTTGTGTAGTTGTATTGTAATGATAAAATAAGACCTGATCATATTATTTTTATTTCTAATTTCTAGTATACTTGCAAACTTCACACTATACTAGATCTCTCTGCCCGTGAGAGTGCGCTGGGAATTTCATGGCGCTAAGTCCCAACTAATATATATATATATATATATATATATATATTAGTTGGGACTTAGCGCCATGAAATATATATAGTTTTATTGAATGCAATATTATATGTTAAATTGCTTCCCTACTCACGATAGTTCACTCAATTTTCAACTAATAGTGAAGTGATGGCAACACATTAGGTTTGATACATTCAGACTAAGCCCGATTCAATCCAAATCTAATGTCGGCTAATTTATAAAATATTAGGTAGCGGTTCAACAGGGGTAATGGAAATGGAATGAAATAAAATAAAAAGGATTAAAGAAAATAATACTGTGATATTTTCTTTAAAATTATTTGATTCACTTAAAAAATATAATTACATTATTTGGAACTTTTTTTTTCTTACTATTTGGCTCAATGGCTAGGAAGTGAGTGATGGTAATGATTGTGGTTACTATTAATATTGGGCGATAGTGATAATAATGATAGTCGTAACTTAAACAATGATAGTGGTGGTAGTGCAGTAGAGGTGTACATGGATCAGGTTGGGTGGATTTCGGGTCGAGTCAGATGGGTCAAAGAATAAAAAAATTATGGCCTAACTCAGTCCGGCCCGATTGTGCTTTAAAATTTTTTAGCCCAGCTTGGTTCAATTATTAATATGTATGACCCGAAGCCCAGCCCGAATACCCAGTTATTTTATTTTTTATTTTTTAAGTAAAAAATTTATTTTTAATATAAAAATATATATTCAAAGAGATAATATGATACTTAAATATATAGAATATTTAATTATATTAAATTAGTTTTTTTATATTAAAAATAATAAGATATAATTATTTTTAATATATAATCATATTATAAAAAAATTAATTAATATAATCGGGCTAAGTCGAGCTTTTTTATTATGGCCCAAGCCCAGCCCGTTTATTATCAGGCCATATAAAAAAAGCCTAACGGGCCTATCGAGCAAAAAAAATGAACTCAAATCTTATATTTTTTTGGGCTAACCCTAACGGGTCGGGCGACCATTTCTATAGTGCAGCAATGATTGTAATGGTAAAGGCAATGATGATAGCAACAAAAGAGGTGATATTGGTGATAGTAGCAGTGATGATATTAATGATAATGGAGGCAACAATAGTAATTATGTTGGTGGAATGATAGTGACGACGATGATAGTGATGACATCAATTATAGCAATGGTGGTGATAATAATAGTAGTAATGATGTCAATGGCAATAGCAGTAGTATTGGTAATATAACAATGAAGATGATGATGTAGCAATGGCAGTAATGGATGTAACAACAGCAACTATTGTAGCTGAAGCAATGACAACAACAATGATAGTAAGGAAATCCCATAAAGAAAAATAAAATCACATATATACATGTATTAATTGTAATTATTGCCCTTATATTTTTTATCAATTAAAAGAGAAACTTTTTCTATAAATAAATGTGAAAATATATAAATTTTGATTTATTACACACATTAATACATATAAATGAGAGAACAAAAGTCAAAATAATACTTTAGTTTTATTTTAGTACTTACTTTTTAAAAAATAATTTAAAAATTTATTTTCATACATATATATTTCTTGATAAACCAAAACTTTTGGATCCACCACTGGTTGGCAATGACGATAATAGTGGTTACAATGATAGTGGAAATGGTAATGATGTCAATGACTATAGATAATAGTAGTGGTGAGAAATAAGTATTTCTTATTTTCATAAGGTAATGTAATTTGAAATCTTAAGAAGAAGAAGGGAACTGTACGAAGGAATTTGTTAAAGGTAAATGAAGATATTAGATTTTACTATACATTATCAAATAATTAGTAAGAAAATCAAATTTCTAATTTCATTATTATCCTCCTAAAATCTTTCTAATCAAATGCCAGCTAAAAATCCAAAATCTATAAAAACTCAAATTAAACTCCACTCAAAGATTTATATTCAACTCATTTGAACTTTTATTTGATTTTTTTTCCTTCGCATTCTGTCTTTCAAATTGTACTTTTATATTATGCCATTTCAAATATATTTTTTAAGGTAACTAACTATTAATTAAACAAAAATGTTGAATCAAATAAATATTAAAATAATTTAATCAAATATTTATGTTCTATGATAAAGATGGAAGTCACTTAAGTAAGGCTTTGTCTAAAATATATTAGGCCTACATAAAAAATATTTGACTTAATTTAATCTACTATTTAGCCTACTAGTCTAATATTAAGAATGATAATGGGGAGGGTATAGATAAAATCAAGAAATTAAAACTTTTATACCCATTCCTATTGCAAAATATTTTACCCTTTCTCGTCCTCATATTTGTATGAGTAAAGTTTTTAATATCCATTCCCCATTTGTCCCCATTTCTCTATTTTATTTACATGATACATAGTTATTTATATCCTATTATAATTTTTAATAAAAATTTAAAATATCTAATTATTTTTATTCTATTTATCCAATTATAATTTATCTATATCTTATTATATTTACTATATTTATCTATGTCTTATTATTTTTAATAAAATAATAGTTACTTGAAAATTTTAATATTACTAATTTAAAAACTTTTTATATTTAGATTAACCAATTATATATATAGTTTTAATTTTATTTTTATTATATAAACATATATATATATATATATATATATATATATATATATATATATATATATATATATATATATATATATATATATATGCCATTGAGCTATTAAGAATTAGATCTCATTGAGTTCAATTCCTGTTCTCAACTTGGGTAGTATAATCCTCATACTCATACACGTACCTGCACATAATAAAATCCTTATAAAAGCCTCCTTACTTGTATCCATATCTATTTTTAAGACCTCATACTAGTAACTGAATGGGTAAAAATTGAGAATACTCATTAGGTATAAGTCAAATTGTTATCCCTACTTATTGTAAGCTTGAAGTTTGACTTGATTCATAGATAAATTCTCTGAGGTCTAGCCTTATTTATTGGTCAATATAAGCTTACAATTATTAGTAATTATTTTTCAAAAATAATATTAACAGCAAAATATTATAAAATAAATTTGAACATCATAATAGATATTCTAAATTAGTCATTTAAATAATTATTATATAATATTGTAATATAAGTAAAAATTATAAGGGCAATATGAGTATTAAAGTTTCGATGAACTTTTAGCTCAAGTGGCCATTATTATAGAATAGTTAATTGACATTGAGTATTTGAAAAATTATACATTGGCATTTGATTAATGTCTACTTAAGCATTGTTGTATATCTATTTTTAACATTAATTTTATAACAATTGTAAATGATAAAAATCATGTTAATTTTCATATTGATCAAAATTGACATCATCTATTTTTCTAGCATCGCAAAAAAGAACATAAATATTATTTTCTTTCAAACAACCAATGTGTAATTGTCATAATATAACATTAATCTAGTTTAATAACCAACATGTTATGTCCTACTTCCACCTCCTAAATCCCATCTCCTTGTTCCTTATCACTTGTTCACTGCTCCAAACCCTAACCCTATCCTTTTCTAACTCCCTTGTTGTCTTTATTTTCCTTATATTCAAGCTTACAAGAGTACCTTAATCAGAAGTAGAAACCACAAATTTTTATGACTTTACAAAGTCCTAATTTCAACAATTTAAAAAAATTGAATAACAAAAGATTGAAAATAATGAAAGATTTTTTATAATACCCTTATTAGAGACATGTGCTTTGCTAAATTTGTATTGATATCTATTACTTAATATGTGAGGTTTGCACTTCCTAAAAGAGCGCTTTTGAGTTCAATCTCTATAAATGCAATGAACAATCATTAATAATTGTAGCATAATATTACAAATTTCATACAAATGAATAATAGATAATACCACTGAGTATCAAAGAGGATGAATAAAATTAAATTTCTTGCATGTATAAACCTATATCAAAATGAAAGGTATGAAATCAGAAACGAAGTCGCAAGAACAAATAAAAAAATAAACAAATTCTTACATTAATATTCTGCATTTTTTCTAGTAAGTGCAAAAACCTACATATTTAGTGATGAGTTAACAAATCTTTAGTACTACAAAATAATTGCTGAGTATAAATACTAAAATGAAGAGAATCATTTTAAAATTGGAAAGTAAGCATATCTTGGTAGAAAGAAAATAATTTTAAGATTGGAAGAGTTTTGGAATAAAATTTTCAAATGGTATCATGATTTCACTCTTTTTATTTTCAAGCCACACTTTATTTTTCGCATTGTTTTAAGTTTCCATGTGAGTTATTGAAAAAAACTTGGCGTTTATAATAAAATGATGTCATTCTATTATAGAAATTTACACTTTGGTTATCAAATAAAAATCAATGCCATAACATCTTAATTTTCTTAAACCAAAAATCTTTTGTTTAGCTAATTTTTTTTTTATAATCTTTCAAGTAATAATTTTATAATTTAGCAAAAATTTTGTACGAACACTAATATTATTTTACAAACTAATAAAAAAATTTTAATTTAGTTTATTCTAAGTGAAATTGGTAGTATTAAAATTTATTTTTGCATTACAATATTGTTCATATACAATTAAATAGATACAAATAGTAGTAAATTTAATATAAATAAAACAAATGAGAAATTGATGACCTTTTGCGAAAATGGTGTTTTAACATATTATTTATTCCCATGTTTTATACTGATTCCATAAATAATAAAAAAAATATGATTTATAATGAACAATAGAATTTAAATGAAAGAAAAAGTAAATATCCTCTTTTTGCAATTCTTTTATATTGCTTAAGAGCTTCTGAGTTAGAAGATATAAATGGTTGCAAAATGATGAAAGATTATAGGGAGAAGAAAAAGTGCATCACTACTTTCACATTAATAAATGCAAAAAATGGTCATGCAACTTCTTCTCATTATAATTTCTCATCATTTTTGCAACTCATCTATTTTCTCAATGTCTCTAAATGCATTTGAGATGGAACATGAGCTATCTTCATATTAAACATAATAGAGATAACTTTTGAGATTTATATGGAAGGTGTAGAATGACAACTTCTAGAATCTCTAAACAAAGAAGGCTTGGTACTAAAATCTTTTAAAGTTTCTTTCGAAGATTTGTACATATACTTTAATAATGAATACGAGTATTCAACAAAGCATTTAAAAGGATTTTTATCTGAAGTCCTTCTAAATGTTTTGCAAAATTCTTATGTTTATGGTTGAAATATGGGTATAAGTTCCTAGAAGGAAATTTAACCAATTCCATAACCTTCAAATAGCATTAGTAATATAAATCAATATGACAATCTACACACTTAAACTTAAAACCCTTCCTTTTGAGGAAAGGTGTTCTATCTTAATAATGGAAGTTAGGACATTGCCTAAATGTTTCAAATAGAGGGTGAGAGTGAAATTTATAAGCAAGAGTTAGAACATTAGAAATCGATCATTGATTAAAATTGATGTCTTACATAAACTATATTTCATGGTGACTATTAATACACATTTAGTCATAAGTTTTGGTAATTTTTTTATATCTCATAACTATTGACTATTGATGTTCCAGAGAACATTAGACATAGATCGTTAATAAAAATCAATATCTTACATATGTTTTATTTCATAGGTTAACTATTCATATATTTTGAGAAGTTATAAGTTTTGGCGATTTCCTAACACCTCTAAATGCAATTCTTGATAAATGCTTGTTGCCATCCTTTGTAGCTTACCATTTATTACAAGTTGATGGTATATCTTTAGACATCAATTACGTTAAAAACCAATATTGTAATGGCATTCTAATTTTCTGATTTAACTCTTCATTTTTCTCTTCTCATTTTTCCAAACCACATTAATATTTTAATAAATAATCAACTTGGTTTATTCTTTTTTTTTAATACAACTTTTGCATCCTAATATTTTTCAAACAATAGATATCATTTTCAATGTCAATACTATTAACTTTCTGTATTCTAACATTTTTTTAACAACAGACACCATTTTACAAATCACTTTGCTAATAATATTATTAATATTAATTAATTAACATTGTACAATAATGCTATAATTAATCATTTGATAAAATTTTCAAATCATTATGCATTATATATTTTCCACAAAATAATGACCTATATAAAAAATATAATATATTATTAATACAGTTTACAGTATAGCCATCAATTCCTCATATTGAAGAAATTAAAATCCATGTTGCAAATTCATTGTATTAAAGAGATATACTCTATTCTCTTTATATTAAAGTGTTTCATCAGATTTTACAAACATTAGCCAATTCCTTGTAGTACTAAATGAAATATTAGGATAGTACACACCACTAATGTTACTCAATTAAAAATGCTTTAAATCTTATGATCATGAAGTTTCCATTAAACCATAGATATTTTATGATTATAAGCATACTATCTTAGTAGAAGATAATCGTAGTTTGATTGAAAATTTATGATTATAAGATTTGAAACAATTTTAAATGTGTAGTAAGGATAGATGCGTTGTCCTTTTATGCTATCTAAATAAAAAATGAAAAAGAAAGAGAAATTTATTAAAAACTAGAAATATCGGTTATTAAATCAAAATCAATGTTTTATATCTCCAACAAGATGATTCAAATATTTTTTGGACGACAATTATTAAAGCAAAACTGACGACTTATATCCCATCCTTTTCAAAGTAAATGATAGTGACTATGCCTTTTGACATTGATTAAATTCAAAATTAACATATTAACTTTTCATTTTTCCCAATAAGATGTTTTAAATGCTTTTTTGGATGATGATTGAGAAGAACACAAATGTCTTAAGTTACTATGCGAAACCTTAGACGTTAGTTATTTTTAAAATTGATGTAATAAGTTTTGAATGTAATAAGTTTTGTACTAATTTGAAAAATACTATTACATCAATATAAATGTTGATCATAATTGATGTTCATTGTTTTACATTTTTGTATAATATCAAAAACACTACAATGTCAAAATAAACATCACTGATAGTGGTATTCAATATCTATTTACCAATATTAATTAGCTATTTTGTAGTAATGGGAATATTATGTTTCTTTAAAGTTGTTTTTCTTCATGTTTAGGGTTTAATAACCACTTTTGTTGGAGTATTAATAAATTTTGTCCTTTCAAAAAGAGTCATTTTTGAAATTCGAACCTATATCTATTAATAAGTAAAGTCTGTCTAAAACCAACGTGCTTTTTACTAAACTAACACTTTATTAATATTCCAAAGTCTCTTTCCAAACATGAAACTGATTTCTTCACCCAATTTATTAATATTTGAATATTCAACTACTATACTAAACAATCTCTTAAGGTTTGGCAATTGAGTATTTATTATTAACCTTTCGCTTTCAATTGGATAATTCCCTTTTTTGGGGATAAATCTTGTTTGTAACCATGTGTGGCAATACTTTGTTAATATAATTTAATAATTGTTGATATTAAGCTTACATACTATTTATATTTTTGTTAAAAGTAGTAAATATTATAACCAATGAGGGTTGGCATAAGTATTTGAACTCAACTTCCAGATCAAAAGGTCTTAAGCTCAAGTGTCACCTTCTCTGTTTAGTAGGCGATGTATAAATCTCATTATTACTCCCGGATAAATTACCTTAACTTCCGAATAGCGCATGCTTCCACTAAAAAACCAAAAAATCCTAAGTAACAGACAAGCCGATATCTTATGTAGTGTGAAAGAAATTGGACAGACAGCCTCTTGTTATGGTACACTACCCTTTCATACTCCCGAAACACAGCAGAAAATGATGGGTAATTCAAATTCTTAGAATGATCTTCTCTTTCTGCCCCAATACAATCCGCAGCTTTTCTTGTAACCATTTGGATATTCTCAGTGGTGTGATTTGAATTGCACAAGAAACCCCTAAAATCATCACTTGAAATATCATAAACCAAACCTGAGATTCATGACGTTTTTTCTATTTCATTTTTTGGATCAACAAGACAAGAGTCATAATGTCGAGAGATCCTTAATTTCAATAAAATGCTCTCTTTTTTTTTCTTTTCCTTTTTTTGATAAAAAATGCAAGCACATGCCTGCTATATGTGGGAAGATCCTTCGAACAAGCCAGCAATCTTCAACCAATAACTTCAATCAGATGCAACATCCACCCTTCAATTCCAACCGAGCAATGAAAAAAGTGAAGTAAACATCCAGACCAGTACATAACCCATTTTACGAAAAAAAATAAATTTATTTATTTTTTGAAGAGGAAAAATAACGTTTTTAGGTTTCAACTAGGCGTTTAATTACTTTAATGTCAGATAGGATGAAAATTGAAAACCTTGTCTGTCAATAAGAATATTTTATTATCAAAAACAGAGTTAACGTTTGAATAAAGTGCGTGCCTTCAGAAAATTAAGTGATAAATTTATTTTAAAAAATTAAGAAGATGAATGAAATTCGTTTGAACTTCAAGGAGATTAAATTTACATTTTAATCAAAATAAATATAAAAATTTAATTTTAAAAATTTAAATTATAATAAATTAATAAAAATAATTAAAATTATAATTAATGGTAGAATAATTTAACAAAATCATATTATAAGATTTCATGGTCCCGCAATAGAAGGATGAAGACAGCAATAATTCAACCAATCAAGTTGCAATATTAATAATGTTCGCATCTTAGTGGACTTAGTGGAAGACTTGCATTATTGGTACCAATGGCCCGCACATGTCTAGAAAAGTCAAGCTACTCCTTATTGAATGGAATAGAATTGTAGAACCGAATGGTAAGTGGATTCATTGGGGGGATGACCTTTTTTTGGAAGATTATCAGATGCTTAGAGATTAATTAAATTATTAATTTTGAATCTAATTAGATTTAGCAGTAACTCCTAAATAATCTTCTACTGGTTACCATAACATAATACTAGCATTTTATCCGGTAGGATTGAGAAACTTCTCATTCATATCATTTTTTTTTTTCAAAAAAAAATAATAATATTGGCTCCTCATGTTATGGTTTCTTCTGATCCATCCGTATCTACTACAAGTGCCTTTTTGTCCTCACTACGTGCATTGATGAGAATTATGACCCATACCCATTCCACTGATATCCATTTATTTAGATAAAAATATTTTATATAAAAAATGTTATTTTTTTGTATTTATAATTAAGACGATCATGATATTAGAAAATATTTTGTATATGTAATTATTACCTGAATAAAGTATGAGAAAAAATAACTTTTAGTATTTTAAACATAAAGCTTTCTATCGTGTACTATCTATTATTTTAATAATTATAATGTACACAAACGGTATAAATTTTTTTTAATTGTGCATATGGAAACGAAATTTTCTATACAAAATTGTCTCCCGCGACAAGCCCAAGTCCCGTGGATGATGGATTTGGGATCCATTAACCTACCTACGAAAGAACTTTGCATTCAAATGGTGTTTTTGTTGGAAATCTGCAAGTATTATACCAGGCAACCAATTAACCTAATGCAGTCTGCAATTTTTATGTGTACAAGCAAGATACAACACTTCATGGATTATAGGCTTCGTTTTTGTTTTTATGGAAATTTTTTATTAAATATAATTATAAGATAATAAGATGAAGGAAAGCATTTTATTTATTTAATATTTTATATCAAGAGTTTAGAAAAAAATTCTACTTTCTCAAAAAGGAAAAAAGAGAAATTTGTTTTTTACTGTTACTATAAATTTAGATATTATTTTTTTAAGCCACAAATATATATGACAGTGTTACTCTTTTATCAATACACAAATAACTAATATTTTTTATAAAAAATACTTATTGATGAAATAAATGAAAATTTAATTTATTTAAAGAAAGAGTGTAAAGAATCTAAGGGGGTAACTACGGAAGAATTCAAAATGCAGGATGACTAAAAGTTATAGTTTGATCCAAATATCATCAAGTTAGATTTTTGTGCTAGATTAGAATTAGAAATACTTGTTAAATAAGTGTTATGGATGAAAAATATTTAGTGATAAATTAGGATCTGATATATAAAAGAAATAATATTATGAATACTTATAGGGGTTATATGAAAATCTTTGTATAAATCTGAAAGAGTTGTAATTAGATATAATAATTAGTAAGTAGATTATGATTGAGAGCCTTTAGATATAATACCTTATAATCTTTATTTATAATAAATTTCTTTTGCTGGTCCGAGTCATCTTGTCTTAGTGGATGCATCCTAATCTCTTTGGAGTCAAAGTATTTTGTTTTTGGACATAACTTCATATATATTAATATAATAAATGAAACTGTGGAATAAATTTTAATTGTCTCTTCTGTTGATTACAGTCATACGCATGCACCACAGGTTAAGCCAATAATTTGGCGAGATATAAAGTCATAAATATTATATTCCTACAAATTAAATAATGAACACTCTGTACCATTAAGCACTGTTATATAAAATAATAATTATAGCTGTTTAACCTTGACAATATAAATATTAAAAAAATAATATAGATACGTTATTTTCTCGTCAATTATAGTACAGGACAGCTTTGATCCAAAATTTTCCGAGTAAATTGTCCTTCGCCGTTACCAGAATCAATCAAAAGCACTCGGTCAAGGATTCAAATTCTTTTGAAATCCCAACAATATTTGCATTTTGCCCAATATATAGGATCATGATGAGCTCAATTACAAGTATGGATGCATCTAGAAGAAAATTTAATTAAGCAGAAGAAAAGAATAGAAATAACGTCGTAGTTCCAAAATGAACAAAACACAAATTAAGAATACCATTTCAAACTGTTCCTAACTGAGAAAAATTATGGTATAATATTACAATTCAATGACAGGAAGTACTGTTGTGATAATATTGAGAAGAATCTCCAAACTAGTCATTCATGATCTCTCTTTTCTATTAGTTAAGAAAAAAAAATTACACACTATTATAGTAATTATTATAGAAATAAAAATGTATATTGAATATGTCAAAAAATTATGTTGATTTTAAAGCAACGTCTAAGCGAGTGTTGTTATATATAAATTTTGATGTTAGTTATAAACTACCATAAAAAATAATAATAACAACAAATCTTATATTGAAAATAATCGATATCATTTATTGTGAATAGTCATGAAAAATAATATTAAATGTTGATTTTTTTTAAAAAAATTGATGTATAATATTTTATATATCATGTTAATTTTATTAAATAATTGACATGGTATGATTTACCCTCTAACCTAAACCCACTTCCCTAATCCTCCATCCATATTCCTCCCTATTTCCTAAATGCACATCCCTATTTTCATTACCCCCTGTACACACCCCCTTTTATTCTCTATACAACTTTACAAAACATCCTAATTGAAATAGAAATCAATATCTTTTATGATATTATAAAATTTCAATTTCAACAATATTAAAAACAATTTGAGTGAACAAAAATCTAAAGATAATGAAAGGTCATATCCAAGACAATAATCAAATATAGGTGCTGTACTAAATCTATTTTAATACTTCTTACTTAATATATAAGGTTAGTACTCCTTAGAAAACCAATCTTGAATCCAATCCTTATAAATGGCATGAGTATTTAAGAATTATTATAACTTGATTTATGATGTTGCACATTTCATATAAATAAATTGTAGATAATACCTCCAAAGGATAAAAAGAAATATGAAATAAAAAATTCTGATGTGTAAAACCTATAAAAGTTACATCAAAATAATAAGGAATGAAATATAGTTGACTATGAAACTAAAAGCTAAATTCTAAGCACAAAATTACAATTTAAACAAACCCTTTTATTTATATGTTAAGTTTTTTGAGGGAGAGCATAATCTCACATATTTAACAATAAGCTAACAAAGCATCAATTCTATAAAATATTTTGTGAGCATAAACACAAAACAAAAGATTCTACAAGTACAAACACAAAATTTGCAAGATGAACATACCTTGTTAGTTAGAGCATCTTAAAAACCTTATAAGGGTTGAGAGAGTTTTAATATAAAATTTGTGATTAGCGCAAGTGCTCTAATCTTTTTATTTTTAAATTTTACCAAGGGTTTTGTAAAGTTGTTGCCAAGAAGATGTCATTTACATGTACGCATTGGTATTATATATAAAATTGACTTCTAAAATGACAATATCTTGTGTTCTAGATAATAAGTAAGATGTCAGTTCTAAACTAGAAAACTGATGTGTGAATGTAAATGACATTCACCATAATAAAAAGACTATATTCTAATGACACCTATAGCAATAATAAAATTTCAATTGTCTATATAAAGTTTGTCTTTTAATTTTTTAGAAAAATTTAAAAAAATTATATAAATGATATGTCATCTACATAAAGTGCATTGATGCTAAAAATTCTAAGGATTCTATATAGATGAGATGCTATTTGTAAAAGTTTCTTTAAAAAAAATTTAAAAACTTGATACGAACATCATTCCCATAGAATGCATTAGCACCAAAGGTTTTAAAGACCCTATATAGACAATATGTCTATCATCTTTATAGGTTTTTTTGAAAAAAAATAAAAATTTCTATGCAAACAATATGTCATTTGCATAAGGATGATTGAAAATTGAAATGCCTAAAGCTAGTAACAAAATTTTTCCTAATCTTATATAGACAACATGTCATTTGGATAGATGTTTTCTAAAAAATCTAATGATGTTATTGAGATAAATTGCTATCTAGATAGAGTTTGGGGGCAACAAAATGATGTATATGCCCTTACTAAACTATATTAAAATGATAAAAAAAAATATGTAATTCAAACAACCAAGGTGTCATTGGTATAGTGAAATGGCATAAAACTTCTAGATTGCCATTTGTCCTCCATTGTTGTATGCATATCAAAGTTTCTCTCTCTTCATTTTTCAACCTTTTGAGGTGAGTTTTCTTTTCAAATTTTCTTTATTATTTTTTCTTTATCATTCTTGAAAGATTTTCATTCTCTTTTATATTTCATTACTTTAATTCTATAAAATGCTCGAATTATGTTGCTAGTTTCTCCACATTTTCTCTATCATTCTTATTGTATATAACTATGGACAAATATATCATTAGCTTTTAGATAATATTTTTCAGTTACATGTGATGAATCTATGTTTGTTGTTAATAATGTAAAGTACTAAATAATTAAATAATATAAATATTAAATAATTAAATAATGTACACCATTAGATAACTTAATCAAAATAAAATATCTAATTATATGTATTTAGAGTTGATTTTAAACAAAATAATGAATAAAATATGATTATTAGGAGTAAAATTTATGCATAATACTAGATTTGTAATAATTTTTTGTTGATTTAATGGAAAATAATATATTAATATTGTGGCAAGAAAGAAACTATAAAATTACAAAATAATACAACTATTAAAATTGGAAGAGAATTGAAAATAATAAAATGTTAAATAAATTTTGAAACATATATTAAAAAAATAAAGTAAGGAAAATAAAAAATTTAAATAATAAAAATATTAAATAATTGAAACGTGGAGACAAATTAGAAAAAAAATGTTTAAAATAGATTTAGAGTTAATTTCGAATATAATAGTGGATTAACGATTAAAATTTTACGTATAATGCCAAATGAGTATAAGCTTTACATTAATCCATTGAACAAGAAGATATCAAATAATGGGAGAAAATAAGTTTTAAAATAAAATGTTTAAATTATCCTAGTTTTAAATTTAAAATATATAATAATGTTATCAAGAATATATACAATCGTATTTATTATCAGTATTATTTATTTTTATTATTATACTATTATACATATAATAATTATTATTGTTATTGCCATTATTATTATTATTATTATTATTATTATTATTATTATTTATTTGTTTGTATAACATTTAAAAAAAGATAAAAATAGGGGAGAACCAAAAAAAAAATAGAATTGATATGATAAATACTACCCAAAATTGCCTTTATTTATTAATATATGGAATATATTATTATTATATTATACAGCCCAAAAAAATTAATTTCAATTGATTTATATTTAATGTAAAATATAAACTTGGAAATTAATATAAAAGATAATAATAAAATTAAAATAAAAATGTGATTGTAATTTTTAAATACTTTTAAAGTGTCCTTCATCTAGCTAATGACATGTAACTAATTAATTTAATATCTAATTTTTATATTAAAATTTTAATTTGTTTAAATATTTTTATAATAAAAATGCAATATGCCATGTTATATTTATATTATTTAGTTATATTAACATTTAATTATAAACAATAGTAGTGGATATAAAAAAATAAAAACTTAAAATATTGTATTAGACTTAATGATATTAGCATTTAAATTATAAATAACATGAGTAAATATGCAATGAAGTAAATAAAAATAAAAGAATTGATTCTTGAACTATTAAATTACAATAGTCAAAAATAAAATTTGTAATTAAGTAATTTAATTAATTAAAATTTTAATTTATTTAAAATATATTTATAATAAAAATATTATCTTGTATTATAGTTTTAGATGGTATTAGCATTTGAGTTGTAAATAGTAATAATAATTAAAAAAATGTAACAAAGTAGATAAAAGAAAATAAAATAATACAAAAAACCATTTTATGCAAATGATATTTGTCATCATAATAGGTGAACATCTACACCAATGATATGTTAGGAATTTGGATTATTACATGCAGCGAAATTTCAAAATTTTGATCCGAATTCTACCTAGGATCCATGCAAAAAGCATAAATCAATTATTAGGATTTTACCTATTGGGCACTCGTATTTCTACTGATCAAAACTTGAGAGCGGATGAATCAAACGCCGACCGGAAGGTACAGCGTCTCTATGGTATCCATACGGAGTGAACAACGACCTCTCGCCTTCCACGAATATGCTAGGATGCATTTCTCTCTCTAGGAACTAGGATTTTGATATTTTTTGAGTGATTTTGGATTTTAGGAAGTCTATGAGCGTATCTCTAATATGCTGCCCTCAAGCCCTTTTTTATAGAACTTAGGCAAGTCACAATCCTAGTCCTACTAGGATAATACTTCTAAAATCCTAATCACACTTAATAACTCATTTTATCCTTATCCTAGAGATAATGAGGAGAGATATAACTTATCTATTAATTATCTAACATTAGATAATATTATCTCATAATATATTTATCTAATATATGATAACGTAATTATTTGATATTACTTTAATATCAAATAATATCACATAATATATATATATATATATTATGTGAATTTATTATTCTTAATAATATATATATATATGCACGAAAATAAGTTTAATTAATTATTGTCTTATTCCTACTCTTTTTGTGTGACCCTGTAGGTTTTTACTACATTGATAATGACTCATTATTGAGCTATAAACAGTAAGCGTATCTAGCAATACATCACTGCCACTCAAGTAGTAAGAATATCTGTGATTCGACATCCATCTAATACATGATCAATGTTTTGCATCATAACCCTTTTGTAATAATATCCAAATTGAACTAGAGGCATAGAATGTGTCATCCTCGTCAATGTTCAATTTATATTTTTTGATACTGAGTAGACTTAAAATAAATGATTAATATCACATATTAATTCAATTGAATATGGCCATGCATTTCTAAGTCTCACTCAATCAAGGGGCCCAAGGATATTTCTCTTTTATACAAGAGTAACAAAATTCTATCTACATCACTCACTTCCCTCTGCACGATTTATGATACACCCAATCAATACTCTACTTGTCATCTTGATTAAAAATGACATAAGACAATATTAAAGTGAGTAATTTCTTATGTAGGGAACCGTAGTGACTTCAAGTTAAAGATTTATGTGTATTTGTGATCATATAAGAATAACTTATGACATGTCTATCCATGAAATATTCTCATAGTGGGTCAGTCCAGTACATTATTCACTAGCAATGTACTCATGTATTGACTTGATATCATATATCCATGATTCGTAATCATTAGTCACTATACATGCTAGTCTCGATATATTATTACTATCTTTTTCATAATAATACTTGACTAGGAGCATTTTAGAAATAGCAAAGTTATTTCAAGGATAATTATTATATTAAGTTATAAATTATGCATAATAATAATAAAATTATAAAAATAAAATATAATAATTAAATTTTTTAAAATAAAACATAATACATTGTGTATAACTTCAATCATCTATATGATTGGTTTTAGGACACACACCAACATGATATGTTATCTGTATAGAACTATTCCCATTAAGCTCTTATAGTGAATAAATTGATGAAATGTGTCATTTGTATAATTTAACCTGTTGTGATGACTTTGAAAAGTCATTTATATAAGTGCTAACAGCCACAAGTCTATACCAACGACTCATTTTCGACAACAATTTCATCTACACCTACCTATCATTATGACAAACTACTCTATAACTATGATCTCTATCATCAATATAGCTCATTTTTCTTATAGTGGTTATACTAATAAAGAATATTAACTTTGTCTTTGGCAATTTGTAGAATTCCATATTGGATTTTTTCTTAAAAATTGATGTATTATATGATTTACATTTCCACTTATGGTAAATGATAAAAAATGGTCGTCATACAAATTGTGCTCACAACAAATGCTAAATGATGGAAATAGCATAACACGTAACTTGTAACAAGCAACTTAATTGAAATTAGAATAATTTTCATAAACAAGATTCATTCCAAGATATATTATAACCTTAAACCTTCTAATTACTAAAAGAGCATGTAATGGCAAAGGTAGCAATTTAAGGTAAAGATATCCCTAAGCATCACCACCAAACATAGCATTAACAAAACTATGTCTCTTAAGAGTGACCAAACCCTGAAATCCATACCAAAACCAATAAAGAATATAAGGCTAAACTTAGTGATAAAAAAGGTTAACACAATGTCACTACACATACATACATATATCTCACAATCATACAAAATAAAATAATCTATCAATATTTAAAAAAATAATGAAATTGAGACAATATAACATACTTGAGAACAAAAATGATGATAAAAACAAGCTTGAAGTTCACGATATATGAAATTGAGAATGTGGATGAGGTTTTAGGATTGTCGGCAAAATGATGAAACAGAGGCTAATACTAGTGAATGTGGGTTTCAAACAAAAAGTGAGAACAAAACAAACAATGAAATGAAAGTTTTACAAGCAAAGACCTTAAACATTAGATTTTTAATGAAAAACTGATGTTTTACACAAGCCATATCAATTTCATTAAAAGCTAAAAGTTATATCCATCTTTATAAAAATATCATTGCTCCCATTACTTTAAATGTCAATCTTTTTTTAAAAATAAAATTGTTATCTAAACATAGGAGAATTTACACATTGGTTCTTAAAAATATTTTGACTTCCTTAATTTGTTCAATATGCTACAAAACAAAATAGTTGACATTACTTTAGACATTGATTTATCAATCAATTGATGTGTAAAAGTCCTACTTCATAAAAGACATCAATTGCATTTATGAACCATCCTTGAAAGTTTTAAAATATTTTCAAAAATGCTACTATATCATTATAAGCATTGGTGTTAGCTTTGATCAACATTTATGTTGTAACATTTATTTGCTTTTTCTCTCATAATGAGTGTAAAATTATGAAAATTAAAATGGTAAAAACTTAACCAACTATTATATTATTTACAATGTTATGATTGTGGGTTGTAATTTAAATCTATGTAACCAATTAATGTGACACATTTTGCAATTTTTGTATATGAATTAGAAAGATATAATGATTATGGATTTAAACATGTTTTAAGAAAGTATGGATGGTAAAAATATCTATATCTGATTAGTCTTATCTAATTAGATGGATATTTAACCAATAAGTTTTACTCAAATTATATCCACTACTTAATGGTTTGGATTTGGGTTTAATCATTAAGATTTAATGGGTCTTTAGTCCTTTTTTGATATCATATTGGACTTGTTAATATTAATTTGCATAATATACTAAATTTTCTTTTGTAAATATTCAATGAATTTTAAATCTCTTTTGAACATCACATTCATTTTATTTAAATAATATATTCTATAATTAACTTATAAATTAATATTATCACATATATAAAAATATTTAATAATTTATTTAAGAAAAATAATTTTGAAATATTTAAATTTACATTATTATATAAAATATTTTAAAATAATATTTTTTATTTTATAATATTAATTTGTATAATACGAAAGTATCTAATTATAATATAAATGGATAAATAATTATCCATAAGTTAATATAATATGATATTTATTTGATAAAATTAACAATAATACAATCCACATTTATCCTAAAGTTAATATAAATAGTATGGATGGGTCAAAATTAGAATAAATGTAAATAAAAAAATAGATATGATTCATAATTATCAAGTATAATTATTATCAATAAGAAAAGAAAATTTTTTTATTTTTCATCAAAAAATTTAAAATTATAATTAAACAGATATATTCTACATCTTTTAGTTGGATTTTGCCAGGATTTTATTGGATTACAATCTTTAATAAATTTAAACTAATTAATTTTTAATGGATTTTAATTTAATTGGATTTGAATCGAGTCTATCTACACTCAACCCATAGCCATGTTTGTCAAAAGAGTGGGGAAAAAGTATAAAAGGGGAATGAAGGAAGAATTCATAAATGTAATAGTATAAAATATATTTCTTACCTTATTACAATATTAATTTGTCTTTATAATAATTATTTTTAGAAAAAACTTTTATTTTTGAATAAAAAAGCTAACTAAAGTGGAAAAACATTAATATTTTTACTCAATTTCTCTTACAAATTTATCAATTATTATTTATATTTGATCAAATTTGAACTAGTTTAGTCCTATTTCTTAATTGATTTTATAAAATAACAATAATAAATGTCTATATAAATGCACTAAACTTAAGCACATATGATTATTAAGGAAAAAATTATTAATCTAAAATGTTACTGTGCAGTCTATGTTAAGTTACTTGCTTCTACTAAATTTTTGTTACATAGGATTTAAAATATAAAAAATATATATAATTTTTTTACCTCTATCAAATTAACAAATTTTGATTAATTACATCTCATTAGAATCTTAAAAAATTAGAATTCAATTTAAATCCTACAATTTGATCTTTAGATTAATGAAATAATTATTGATTATGATTTTAAATAATCAATATTAAATTTAACAAAAATACTAAAATTTAATAAAAACGCTACTCCACTTAAAAATTTAATTGTGCATAAAATAATATCTAACTTCATTTTTAATTTATTCAAATTTATATGTTTATCACATAACTTGGAATTTTTACAGTTCACCCTTAAATAGAAAAATGCCTACAAAAATTAGAAGAAAAAAAAATCTAAGTCTCTAAAATTAAAACTTCTATCTAGAAGTGAGGGAGTAGGCTATGTAAAGTTAAGGCTTTACCTAAAATTAGCCAAACCTACAGTAAAAAAAGAAAAAAAATTAGTCTAACTTGACTGTTAAGTTTGTAGTAAACTTAACTTGACCTAACCTGATTGAACCATGATTTTTTCATAACTTGACTTGACCTATTAGCTTATACAGACCTATTAATTATTAGTAAACATTTTTTGAAAATATTATTAAGAGTAGAATTAAGTTGAGTTTAATTAAGTTTTGATATTATGAAGTATAATTCAACTAACATAAAAAGTTGTCATAGCTTTATTTAATGATAATATTTTAATTTAAACTTGTTTTGACTAATTAAATAATATAAAGTTCAAAGTTCACATTAATTTGAACTTGATTCAATCTCAAAATAAATATAAATACTATAATAATAACTTTAAATTAATTATTTAAATAATTATAATAAAGCTAAAATTAAGAGAATGTATATGTATTAAAAAAATTTATACACTTTTTAAAATGTATATAGAATATTTTTCTAAATATTATGTATATTATATATAATTAAATATATAAAAATACAACTACCAAGTAAGCTAATAGTCTAGGTCTTAAATAATATAGCTTAACTTATTTTATAGAATAAGCTATGTTAGGTCAGAAATAGGCTTGGCTTTTAGAGGCTTGTAAGTTAAGTAATCTATTTATACCCCTACTTCTATCAATAAATTCTTCTTAATTAAGCCTATAATACCTTTTAAACTTAATGATCGGTAAAATAGGATTAAAAAATTAGAAATAAAGGCTCAATACCAGGGTTTATGGAAAAAAAAGCCTTAAAGGCTTATATATATAAAGTGCCTAGGTTGGCATGCATATAAGTGTGAAAAATTGAAAAGCTTACTTAGCTTGGTATTAGAAGCCTACATGAAAGCCTTATCAAGGCTACATGATGAATTAATTATTCAAAGGGTTTTAATTTTTTAAGGGTAGGAACCTTGTGAATAGGGTTAGGTGTTATGGCTCGACCTACTCAAACCCACAAGTAATATTAGGACTCAGGTTGGGTCATTTCAAATGGCCCATTGAAAGTGATCGATTGACTAGACCAAAAATAAGTTCCATCGATTGGTATTAGGGTGTAAGGTTTAGAGCTCAATTAAAATTAAGCTTGACCTAAGTAGTATGTTTTAATTTTTTTTTAACCCTTTGACTTTTGAAACAACATCATTTTAGTTAGTATATAAAAGTAAAAACCCTAGTTCAACTTAATCTTAGATAGTCAAACTATAATCATCATATCCTAATCCTATGATTCCCACCCACTACTTAAACACCCTAAGGGCAAACACCAAACCTATCCATCTAAATAGCTAAACCCTAGCAGCAATTGTCACATTTGCATGGCTTCCCAAGAGGTTTTCTTTCCTTCACCTTGCTTCTATGGCATCTGTGCTTGATTTGTGGCCACAAAACCCATCAAATACAACTCATGAAACCTCTATTGCAAAGAACCAGTAGCATTAAGTCTTATTCAATCTTGATTTTTTTTCATTTTATCTTTATTAAACACCAAAAAGAGAAAATAGAGGCAGAGAAAACCCACCAAAAAGAGAAGAAGACAAGATGCTTTCATCACTTCAAGTTAATATGTAACCTTGCTCTTAGTAAATTTTTTTAGGATTTTCTATTTGAGATTTTTTCTTATTTTTCATTGCTGAAGATGCTTACCATTTTAGGGTTTGATTGTTTCATAACTTCTATTTGATTAGGGTTTTTCTATAGGGTTCCAATTGTGATTGAATTAGTTACTCAAGCTTTCCAAATAAAGGTTTGATAATTTTAACTTTCATTACTTGAAATTGAGGCCTTGGTGTTTTGCTACATTTTTCATATGCTTATTAAATTATTTTATACCCATATTATATTTAAAAGGTTTTCTACTTTGGGATTTTTCATGGTTACATTATGAAATTAAAATTTTACACATAATAAATTATTTTTGCTTTCAGTTAACATTTCCCATTAGTTTTGTTGTTATTTTTAATTTTTTTTAATTTTGTATGATAACTAACTTACACTAGTTACACATATTTTCTCTAATTGTCCTTTTGTTGATGTTTTTGATTTCATTCCTTAAGTTATATTATAAGTGGAAGTTTTGTGCCCAATGTGAGTTATTATTTGTCTGTAAGTCTTTCATTATGGTTTTGGTAAGTTATTTTCCACTATGTTTGATTTTAAGATTGCAATGTTTTCTTGTCCCTTTTTTTTTATTTACATGTAATCTTTTAAGTGATTGAAGTTGTTGCTAACTTGCTATTAGAGCATTGGTAGAAAATTTTGAATTTGAAAGAGAATTATCAATGGTAATAGGATATTAGGTAAGAGAATTATCAATGGATTAGCACGGTGGTTGAATGGAATTATAGAAAAGAGATGCTTTAAAACTTTGACTAAGTAACATTGCTGGTTAGTTGGCTAGCCTAAAGAAATTAAATATATATATGTGACTTATTTCTATAACCTTCAAACTATCTTATTTTAATTGAAAGTTAATTCGACATAATCCTACCCAGTAAACTAGTTGACCAAGTTTCAAACTTATGGAAGCCCATTTCAAGTGATGATTATTTCTAACCACTTTGCCACAAGATCTTGCAATCAAGTATCCAATTATGAGTGATTAGTTAGAAAAACTTCTAAGACCCCTTCATTAGTAAACAAGAATTTACAAATTATCAGATTAATTAGATAAAGGATTCTACTTTTTTATTCTTATATAGTTATATTGTAAGGCAAATTCATTTACATTGTGCTTGTTTAGTATAACAATTAAAATATAAGTAGAATAATTGTCATAACACTTTAAAAATATTTAGTTTCATTTTTATAATCTTTCAAGTTTCAATTATAAGTAACAATCCTAGTTAAAATTCTTACTAATTTCATTTAAATGGTAGAGGTTATTTTCATTTGGTAGTTATTTATTTATGTTTAATTTTATGCTTATGGAAGGTGTCAATTGAGAAGCTTTGAAGTTTTAACTTAATGTGAATTCTTAATCCAAGATTCAAGCCTAAATTTGAGGCAAGTGATACATACTTCTTTTAATGTCGCCTATTGTCATGATAAGTTAATTGATCTTTATATTCAACTTTTCAATATACTTATGTTAAAATTTTTGGCTTGGGTGCAAAAGTCATAGTCTTTTAAGTATTATTGTATCAATAAGTGCAGGGAATGCACTAATTCTAGGAATTTTAAAACAATACAAGTATTATCCTACCATATTTCCTAGCCCTTTTGAAAACTAAATTCAAAATATTATATATATTTGTGCTTGGGCATGTCTATTAGCTATTGCAATATAATATATTTGTCATTTTTAGCATAAAATCTAGCATTTAATTGGATATAAATACTATAGGCACTAATCAAATTTAATTAGTTAATGGATATTAGGGATGTTACTAACTTCTACCTCAAATATAGGGGGCAACCAGAACAAAACCATAGGTGCTTCTCACATGTAACTTGTTTTATTTAATTTATTATTTTGGTTCATTACCTAGCAAGTCTTACATGAACCTGAGCTAGCATATTCAAGTAGGTTATTGCCTTAAGTTATTTGGTACTATCCTTTTTCAAGGACTTGAAATTAAGTTATTCATCTTATAATTCACAATTGCCTTACCTAACTTACCTTTAAGAAATAATTAATGTTGTTTATTAATATGCACTTAAGTTAATCATACAAAATGCAAAGCTTAAAAAAATTAAGTTAATATCACTATAGATGTTTTCAAGCTTTTACCACCATTATTATTAGTTGTGATAATAATTAAATTCAACACCATTGATACAATACAATCATAACATGGAAGCCACACAAATTAAAGATAAAAGATGCATGTCTATAATCATAACTAGTTGTAGAAAATCAAAATCAAGCAAAAAATTCAAGAATAAAAAGACCTAAACCAAATGTGAAAGCAAGAAAAGTGATGCTCCCTCCCCACCTAAAGTGGCTTAAATGAAAGAGAGAAAGTAGCTACTAGTAGGTCAAGAAAGAGAGCTCTATATTGGGAACACTTCACCTTGCTGCCAAATAGTGAAGTAATAGAACCTATTGCTGCTTATAAATATGATAGTAAGAAGTTCCTATATGATCTTAAGGACCATAATACCACTAACATGAACAAGCATCTTAAGGTTTGCCTTAAGTTTCCATATGTGTTAGTGTTTGATCCTAAATAAAAACTAACAGAATTTGAACTAAAAAAATTAGGGGATAGAACTAATATACTAGCTAAAAGTCAAGTCTATGATGTTACTGCATGTAGGAAAGCATTGGCTACTTCTGTCATAGTTGATGAGCAGCCATTTAGAATTGTATAGGGATATGGGTTTAAAAACTTGCACTGTCAATTATAGCCCTAATTTCATGTCCTTTCATATCATACTTCTGTTAGGGATTGTTGCTAACTATATATAGGTGAGTAGAAAAAAAATGGCAGCATATTTGTCTAATAATTGTCTTAAACTTTGCCTTATAATACTTGTTAGACTTCTATCCAAAATTTGAACTATATGACATTTATAGTATACTTTGTTGATAATGAATGGAAACTTCAAAAAAAATTCTTAATTTATATTCTGTTCCCAATCATAAAGGGGAAATCATAGGTAAACATATTGAAATGTGCCTTAAAAATTAGGAAATGGAAAAGGTATTTTCTATCACAGTAGATAATACATCTAGTAATGATGTTGCAATTACATACTTAAAGAAAAGAATTAGGAGTCCTAATGCTTTAGTGCTAGATAGTGATTATATGCATGTTAGGTATTGTGCTCACATAGTTAACTTAGTTGTCAATAAGGGTTTAAAAGAATTACATTCATCTATTGCATCAATTCATAATATTGTTAAGTATGTTAGGTTTTCACCATCTAGTTTAGGTAAATTTAAAACATGTGTTGAACAAGCTAAAATTGAGTGTAAAAAAGTAGTTTATATAGATGTACCTGCTTATTGGAACTTAACCTATCTTATGTTAGATTTTGCCTAATAATTTCAAGAAGCTTTTAAAAGGCTAAAGGATGATAATCCTTTATATCTTCAGGTACTTTGATAAGAAGACAAAAGGTTTGCCTTCATTGGAGGATTGGGTCAATGTAAAGGTTTTTTCAAAATTTCTTAATATTTTTTATGTTATGATGATTGATTTACCTAGCTCACTCTACATCATATCCAATAATGCTTTCACTAAACTTTCCCTAATTGAATTTGAGCTGGTCAAATGGGTGTCAAGTGATAACCTCATGTTGAGTGGCATTGCCATTAAAATGAAGAAAAAATATGATAAATATTAGGAAAAATTAAAGAACATTAATCTCTTACTCTTTATTGCTAATGTCTTAGACCCTAGGCACAAGATTGCTTACATAAAGTGGTCTTTTAATCCTGTAACTTTATATGACATTACATGTAAGATAAAGTTAAATTTGAAAAGGCTATATGCATGGTAGAACAAGCTATATGAGCTAAAAAATGCTTCATCTGATATGGATCAATCAGCTTAAGTAAAAGAAGGTAATGTTTAAGCGGAGAAAAAAGCTCACAAAGCTAAAATTATAGCTTTTAAGTCACATTTAAAGGCCAAAGATTCCATTAAAGCTAAGAATGAGGTGAAGCAATATTTAGTTAAACAATGCATTAATGGAAGGGAAAATTTTGATGTGTTGGATTGGTAGGAGGTTGGTGGTGTCTCTAGGTTTTCAATTCTTTCTTGCATTACAAGGGATATTCTTATTATTTTGGTGTCTTATGTTGCTTCAAGATCTACCTTTTCCATAGAAGGTAGAGTATTGAATATATTTAGATCATTATTATCACAAAAAGCAGTTGAAGCTTTAATTTATGGTGAAATTAGTTAAGTTAGAGCCCAATTTCATTTATTAGATGAAAAGATTAAAGAAGGTAAAAAATTACTCCTATGATATTCTTTAATTATTTTAGGAAATTATGTTTTCTTTAATTTTCTTTATTGTAATTTGACTAACTTCCTTTATAAAAAATTTGTTAAAAAGCTTGTTGGTAGAGGAACACACAAAAATGGGGTTGTTGGATAACAAAAATATAGTGAAGCAAATGGGGTAAGTGATCAACAACAACAGCCAATGGCTATTTAATTCAAGTGTTCATTTGGAAGGTAATATTTTCCTTATTTTATATTTCTAATTTTTTATATTTATCATTAATTTTTTAGTGTTAATTTTTTTCTTTTTAGCTTTTTCATTCCATTTAGGGTATGTATTATTAACAGTTAGGATTTACAATTAAAGTGAAGAAGTCTGAGCTTACAAGACTAGTTATTAGCTTATAATTCTTTTGTGAATATGGGGTATAAATATTTAAGTTTTAGGATATTAACATATAGGAATATGCTTCGCTTTTATTTATTAGGTATGCTGATGGTGTAAGTATTCTGGTTTTAGAATATTAACATATAGGAATGCCTCTCTTTTGTGTTTAAGGCATGAAAAATTCTTTTGTGTAAGTACCATGCTATTGCTAATAGGTAGCAAATAGAAGCCCCCCTAAAAAAAAGGAAAATGCTAGTTGAGTACAATAAGTTAATGAGGGTTGAATTTATTATTTTTTAAGTCACCTTATGACTTATAGGTGGATGTAATTATGTAAGGATTCAAAATTTATTGATCTTAGGAGCATATTTAATGTATAATATAATACAATGTGTTACAATCAGGCCTTAACAACTCAACTTGAAGGTAGCGCATTGTAAGCAATGCCGATTGGAGATTCTTAATTGGCCAAGTTCTCTGTATACTATGCTATACTCTTTCAATTTTTCTTCCTTTTATTTTTTAGGTTTTATAGGTTTTGTTCCAGTTTCCCTTTATTTTTTTTATTACATTGATGTATGGTTCTATAGGTTCCTAATGAAAATGATTCATATGTTTGCAAGGTGCTATATGACTATACCTATATTATTTTATAAGTTTACAAGGCCATCAAATTTTTTTACAAGGTTATGTGCAGTCTGTGTCATATGATTTTACAATTTATAAGGCCATTAAATTTTGACCTAACACAAATTTACAAATATTGTAATTTTTATTTTTTTATTTTTTAATAAAAACATAATTTTTAAGGCCCAAATGTTATATAGGCCTTCAAAAAAGGCCTAAAATACATTTTCTGTTTAGACTTGAAAACTTAGTTAAACCTACTTGACAACCTAGGCCTTTACATATTTAATATGGGATAACCTAACAATATCCCTCTTCCAGGTAAGTAATGCACATTGCCAAGCCTACTTTTTCTTTACAAATTATTAACTTCTTTGTATGTAAAGCCTACATCCTTATATCTGACTTTATCTTGAACACGCATTTGATCTTAAGTGCTCTCCTTCCTTTAGGCAACTTCACCAATTCATTGTTTTGTTTTCATACAAGGACTTCATTTCATCTTGCATAGCTTGTAATCACCTTTTTCTTCTCTAATACAGTCATACAAATAAGATGAAATATGCTTCTGGCTTTTCAAATTCGCAAGGCACACTTATGTATGTAACCCTATGCATGTGTGGTTTCATTATATAAGCCTTTATAAGGCTTTTTGAAGTATACAGCCAAAAAAAAACCAATTTTAGCTTTCAACAACCTATATAATTGGGCTTTTATATTTATTTTTTTTCATCCTTTACACTAAATAACAAATATAAAGAGTATTATAGGCCCAATGAAGAGAAATCAATCCTCCTAAAAAAGTCATCATATATCTAAAAGTAGACTTTCTGAAGTTAGCATCACCAACCATTTCTACATTTGTGTAAATATCGAACATAGGTTCATTAATACCAAAGCATCCACTTGACTACTTGCTAATATGCTTTGCCAAGATTAGAGAGAAATATGCTCTCAATGCCAATAACACAAGCAATATTTGACCTTATGCATACCATGACATATATTAGACTACCAACTATATATGCATAAGAAACTATATTCATCTCTTCTTTTTCTTTCTCACTTGAAAAACATTATTAAGAACTTAGGTTAAAGTGGCCTACAAGTGGAGCATTAACAAGTTTGGACTTGCTTATGTTAAACCTCTCCAATACCTTTATACTATATCTTTTTTAAGACACAGAAAGTTTATTACTCTTTCTATCATGAGAAATTCTCATGCCAAGGATCTATTTTGCTTGTCTTAAGTCTTTCATAGCAAATGACTTGCTTAGATCACTTTTTATATCATTAATTTTATAGATATCATGATTAATAAATTAACCTATTATCCATATATAGCAAGAAAATAATAAAATTATCATCAAATAATTTCTTTACAAACATATAATGATTAAAAGTACTTTTGCCATAACTATGATCCATTATAAATGAATCAAATTTCTTATACCACTACTATAATGCTACCATGAATCCAAACAAGCTCTTTTTTAGCTTGTATACATAATGTTCTTTGCCTTAAACTTTGAACCCTTTGGTGGTTCCATGTAAATTTCCTCATTTAAGTTATCATAGAGGAATGCAATCATCACATTAAGCTACTTAACCTCTAAACTCATATTTCTAGCTAACTCATGCACAACTTTGATAAAACATATTTTAACTATTGGTAAGAATATTTCTTTAAATCCAATTCCTTTTTTTTTCTAACTAAAGCTTTTTGCAACTAACTTAATTAAGAGTTAACTCAAGAGTTAAGGCTTTTCCTCAACTTATAAATTAACACCTAGCCCTTTCCATAACTAATATGGGATAATCCAATAATCACTTTCTTATATATTGGGCAATTAATTAGAACCCTAACATTAGTTGGCTCTCTCGCAGACTGTTAAATAAAGATGTTGTCACTAGGCTTTAATACTAATATTAGGTGCCTCATACTTTGGTTATTAGGTACTTTCATCTAACTTTATTTTGAATAACCATTTTTTCTTAAGTGTTCTCTTACCTTTAGGCAACTTCACCAATTTATATGTCTTATTCTCATGTAAGGATTTAATTTCATCTTGCATAGATTATAACCATGTCATGTATCATATAATGCAGCGAAAAAATAGATTTTCAAAAATTATACATGTGAAACCTTCTAGAATTTATACACAGGAACATAGATCAATATTATAAGGATTACCTTTTAGAGTGCAGTCCATGAATCACAAGCATAGTCAAGTGATCATGCCTCTACGATATCTATACGGAGTGAATGATGACTTATCAACCTCCCACAAATCTACTAGGACATTTCTCTCACACAAGGGATTAGAGTTTTATGCATTTTTTTATTTGGTGGCAACATTTTATTCTTTTGTACAAAGTGATGCCTTCATGCTTTTTATAGAACTTATACACATCATTTTTTTAGTCTAAATAGGAAATCGCCTCCCCTTTCTAATTTAACTTAAAACTAAAACCTTATCCTTATCAAGGTAAGAGTGAAGAGAGAGATAGGGCTCATTCGTTAGTTATCTAATATTACCTTAATATTAATAACTAAATATTATTAGATAATAATATTATTTTATAGTATAATTATCTAATATCAAATGGCATAATTATATAATATTACTTTAATATTAAATATTAATATCAAATAATATCACATAATATAATTTATATTATTTGAATATATATATTATTATTTTGATAATATATATGCACTAAATAACAAGCCTAATTAATAAGATTTTAATCTAACTAAAATTCAATTAATTATTGTCTCATTCTTAGTCCTTTTATGTGACTCTATAGGTTTTTACTACATTAACAATGACCTATTAATGGATCTTAAATAGCGAGTGGTATCTAGCAATACATTACTACTACCTAAATAGTAAGAATGTCTGTAATTTAATATCCACCTACTGTGTAAGCAATATTTTATAACATAGTCCCTTTTGTAACAATATCAAAATTGAACTAAAGGCATAAAATTTATCATCCTCATTAATGTTCAATCCATACTTCTTGATACAAAATAGACTAACTTAAACAAATTATCAATATCATATATTGATCCATTTGAGCATGGCCATACAATTCTTAGTCTCACTTAATCAATAGGCCTAAAGATATCACTTTTTTTATATAAAAGGAATAAAATTCCATCTACATTACTCATATCCTTCTGTATAATTCGTGACACACCCAATTAATATCCTATACATGATCCTAGTTAAAGATGACATAGGATGGCATCAAAGTATATAACTCCTTATGTAGGGAACTATAATGACTTCAAGTTGAAGGACTACTTGCACTGTGGTCATATAAGAATAGTTAATGACACTTGTTAATCCATATAGTATTTTCATAATAGGTCAGTCCAATACATTTATTTACTAATAATGTACTGATATATTGATTTGATATCACATATCCATGATTCAAAATTATTAGTCATCATACATGATAATCTTAGTGCACTATTGCTATCCCTTTCGCAATAATACTCAATCATGGATATTTTAGAAATAATAAAACTATTCTAGGGATAATTATTATATTAAGTTATAAATTGTACAGAGATAAAACAAAATATAACAATTGCATTACTTAAAATAAAACATAATATATTTTGCATTATTATAATCATCTTAGATTAGCTCCTAGGACACATACACTAACATTTTTCTCTTTGTTCATCAGAAATAGCTTCTTTATAACTTTGTGGCTCTCCCTCATTTGTGAGCATCGAATATTTATGAGGCAAAGATCATTAGAAAGGCAATGTTCTCTAGTAGACCTTCTTAATTGTGGCTTAACAAGTTATTTAATTAGATCAATAAGTACCTTAGGCTAAGGTGCAGGTTTATCAACTTTTGTATCTCCTTTATAATTATCAATAACCACGATAGGAGGTTCAAGACTTAAATCTATATAATTATTATTAATTGGCTTTAACTTATCAATCTTGTTAAAATCTTTAATGGTTTGGTTTCTAAAGAATACAATATCTTAACTCCTTATAACTTTCTTATTTACTAGTTCTTATAATCTATTACCAAACTTACCTAAGAAAACATATTGTTTAGTTTTACTATTAAGCTTAGATCATTTGTCTTTTGGAATGTGCATAAATACTTTACAGCTAAGCACTCTTAAATGATTGTATAAGATTTCTTTTCCTGTCCACACCTTTTTTGGGATATCACAATCAAAAGGATTTGAATGAGAAAAAGCCATTGATGAAGGATAAGATTAATAGACTTGAAAGAGATATGGATAAGTTATTTGAGAAGGTTGATATCAAACTCCAAGATCTTAAGGGCCAGACGGATACTATTTTAAACTTGTTGCTATCTTAAATCAAACCATCATAAAAGCCTTAAAGAGCCAAGTTTGGTATTAAGTTATAGGTTTTGGCATATGCATTGTAGAAGTTTAGCATCTTTTGTTTGCATATGCATTTAAAACTACTAAGACAATATGTTTTTTGGCGAGTAGTTTTAATTAGGCTTTTCATGGCTTATGTTACCATTTTCTTTTTTTACTTTTCATATAACTATTTATGTTATATGCCATTTATTTTATTTTATTTTGTTTCTCTTTTTTATCTCATGTTATTTTTTTTAACTATGTATTCAGTGCCTTTACTCTTTTTACTTCTATTACAACTCTTATTGTTTATTTCTTTTGTTATCTGCTTTGTTTTCTTATGTTCATTTATTGGTTTTATCACCATTTTATCAAGTTTTCATAGTATCTCATGATTTGAAGTTTTCGTAATTTAACTTTTTACATATCTCTCTATTTTTCATTTTTTTATTTTCATCCCCATTAGTTTTTTTATGACTTACTTACTTTCATCTATTTTTGTTATTGTTTCTTTTTCTCATGTTTTGATTTTCATCACTATTGACAAAACTATTTTTGTCCTCTTCTCTATTTATATTTCCTTATACTTTTGCTCTAGCATTAGTTTTTTCCACTTCTGCTTCAATATATGGTTTGTATCTACTTTGAATTTTTTCCTACTGTGTTCGATTTTGTTCCTTTCTACTTTTAATCACTTTTAATTTTTTTTTGCTAATGATAAAGAGGGAGAAAAAGGCAAAGTTTGTAGATGTATTAAAATTTAATAAAGCATATTTGCAAAGGAGAAAGGGACAAAGTTTGCAAATTCATTGAAAGTCAATAAACAATACTTTTAGGGAGAGTTATTCAAAAAAAAAAAGTTATGGTTTTAGGGGGAACAATTTAAAATTTTGCTTCAACATTCTTTAATCATTCACTAATATGTTCATATGGCATGCTCTGATACATCCTTGTTATTACTACATAGTATGCTCTAATACATAATATATGCATATCTTATTAATTTATATTCTGTTATACAATGTTTTAACACCACTTTAGCTTCATTGGTTTATATTCCTCCTTATGTTCTATTTACAAAACTTTGAAAATGGCTTGTCTTCCTCATTGTGCTTTATTTGCAAAATTTTAAAAAGTTTGTTATTATAAAAAAAAGGAAGAATGAGGAACTAAATGAGAATTAAAATTGGATTAAATGATACTTTGGGCTTTTATTTGATTAAAGTTGGAAATTGAACTTAATAAAATTAATTTTTCAAACTAACTTATTTGGATATGAAATTATTAGCTTATTAGACATAAGCTCATCAAATATTTTAAATAGACTTTGGGCTAGCACACTTTTAAATTTGCCAAGCCTATTTTGCTTCATAAAAATTTACTTTCCTATGTGTCAAAATACTATTATTCCTTTCTATTTGTTTTATTTTGAAAATGTCAAAGTTGCTTTCCAAGAAAAAATTTTATTGGCTATAATTTTAAATTATATATTTCAAAGGTTAGGTGATATAATCTAATGGTTGATATTCAAAAGTTATTTTGAGCCTTTAATCTACAAAGAGTGGGAAATTCAAAAAGTAGTAAAAATTTCAAATTCAAACTATTATTATATATGTTAAAATCAAAATAAATTAAAATATGAGGTTGTTGTACCATTTTACGGTTATAAAATAATAAAATACAATACCTATATAAAACTGGGTAGCTAAATGGAAATCCAAGGTCAAACTTAACTTCTTATAAAATAGCAACCAAGTTGTTACCTCAAATAAAAGTTAAAAGTTAGGTAAAAAGCAATTAGATCTTGTCCCATATGGTGCATACAAGCTATTTTTAGTGTAAAGGTTAAAAAAGGAAGCTTTTTAAGCAAGCCAAGATTCTATATGGAGTCCAAATTCAAATTTTGAGTTTCAAGCCAAAAAGTATCTTGGAGCCTATATTTTAAATTTCAAACTTGGAACCATTTTATGACTTGGAGTTAAAGAATACTTAGAGTCAAAGAAAAAATGGCTTGAAGCTAAAGTTATCTTCATCAAATTTTCTTTATAAATATGATGCATTCCTTTGAAGATTAAAACTTTAGCGATTACATTACAACTTGCAAAATCTCTCTTGCTCTCATCTAACAAAACCAAAGCTTTCTTTCTCTTTCACTCTAAATCAAAAATTTATATATCCATTCTTAGAATGTTATTAAGTGAAAAAAAATTGTAAAATCTATTAGTGAGATTGTAAGAAACATCCTTCTTGAATCTTATTGGAAATCCTAGTATAGATTATGAGATCTAATAAAGTTGGATGAAGATCGAAATCATAATGGAAATTAGAAAAATCTTATAAAGTTTGGTGGTGTTTGAAATCTTAATATAGGTTAATGAGATCTTATAAAACTAGGTGGTGATTGAAATGCTAGTGAAAATTAAGAAGATCTTGTAAAGTTAGGTGGTAATAAAATTTCTAATAAATATTAGATGACTTTTATAAAGTTAGGTATTGTAACTTAATAAAAAGTTAATGGATATCTCAAGTAATATTTGATGTCTTGAGAAAAGAGAAGTAGAACTTAATGAAAAATTAATGGACACCTCAAGTAATATTTGATAGTTTTAGAAAAAAGAAGAAAACCCAGAAAGCATTCCTTTTGGACCATCGAATCTCTATAAAAAAATCTTAGTTTTCATTGTTCTTGTTTACTCATTTATTTAATTTATTGTTATTTCACATTTTATATGTCCAAGAAAAATATTTACATGATTTTATTTATATTTTTTCTTGAAAAAACTCTTTTGAATTTAAAAGAATTAAATTTAAAATTTCTTTTAAAATCTTTTTGAAATATTCAATATTTTTGAAACAATATAGTCATCAAAATTCCAAGAATTTCTACTTTGAACTTCATAGTTTTGCACAAAATATTATTACAAATTTTATTTGTTAATTTTTTTATTAAAGCCAATTTACCCTCTCTTATTCCCTAAGTTCTATTAGAATTTTTCTTGAAAACTTTGATGTTACAATTGTAATACATATATACTAGGATTTAAAATATTGTGTACTTAATTTTAGCATAAAAATCAAAATCTTACCCTAGGGTTATTTAGGAAACCAAAAATCTATACATGCTTCCTTAACCAAATTTTTCTTCACTTTTGCATAGAAAATGTTTTCAACCTTTTTAGTTGTTATCATAGGAAAGTTATTTTCAAACATTATTTTTAGCATTCTTTGCAAAACCATCACTTTCAAAATTATTTCTTATTGTTTAAGAAAACATTTCTTGCAAACAATCTACCATGAATTTCATGATTTCAACATTCCATCAATCAAAACATATATAAATCTCATATATAATAATCATTGCAAAGAAAATTAAGAACAAAAAATAATGGATCTTTACTCACTTAAATTAACTTGCTTGCTTGCTTTCTTTCACCTTTACAGAGGAGCTTAATCTCCAACTAACTCATAAAGAACTATCAAAAGTACTCAAGAACTCACTAGAGAAATATGATAAAAACTTTCTCTCTCTCTCTCACACACACACACACATTCTTGGATGAGTAAAAATGAATTAAGACTTAAGCTATTTATAGTGATAGTGTTAAGTGACCATCATGCTTCCTTCTAACTATGATGACATCATTAAGTTGTGTTTCAACTAAGGCATACGCAATTTTATTTCCAAAAGAAGTCAAATCCAAGTTAATTTTATCCAAAATTTTCTCAATGCTAGCTTATCATATCTTCTAACATTCCAACAATATTCCCTTTTAATTTTATCTTATTTGATGATTAAAGTTTAAGGAAGCTTCTTAACTTGCTCATCACATATTCACACATGATATTTTATTAAAATATTATTTCTTCATCCTACTATCATTTTTTAATTTTTCTAATTATTCAAATTTTGGAAAGCTATTTAAAATTACATATATATCCCAAAGTCAAGTCATCATCCCTTTCTTTGTTGCAAAACCATGCACTTCTCTCCATTAGTGCCAAAAATTACAACTTTGACATCTTGAATTCTTATAGGATGTTTTTTAGTATAAAACTAACTTACTCCAAAATCCTATTAACATTAGATCTTGAATAATTTCTAAAACTATTATAACTTTTCCTAAACTTTTCTTTCTAAAAAAATTTTCATCTACTAAAATTAATTGATACTTTTACTAATTACCCATTAGTAAGTTTTTTTCTAATTTAATTCTATTTATTTTTATCTATTGAATTTTTACCGAATATTACAATGTTGTTTTCTATCATACTTTTTATATTTAACATTGAACAAATAGAATATTTTTTACTATCTTAACATTTTATAATTATATTTTTATAAAAAATGTTTTCTATTAAAATAAATGGATATTTAATTGATATTCATTTATTTAGGTACATGTGCTGTGAAGAAAAATATTTTCATGTAAAAAATTTTTATTTTCTTACATATATATTTTAAAAAAGATTAAGATAATGAAAAATATTCTATTTATTCAATATTATATATAAAGGATTTATATTGTAAGATAGAGTGTAATGTACTATTTAGTGTTGACATAAATGATGATAGATGGTAGTGTAGTATAGGGTAACATATGGTTTAAGGTAAAGTAGTATTAGGTTTAAGGTTTATGATAAATAATAGGGTGAGGTAGTATAGGTAACATAGTGTAGGATTTATAATGTAGCATAAGGTAACATAGAGTATGATAGTATATAGGATTTAGAATGTAAGATAGTGTAAGGTAACATCATTTAAGGTTTTAGGTTTAAGTGTGGTATAAGGTTTTAGGTAAGGTGGTATATGTAATATAGGGTATGATAGATGATAGTGTTGGATAAGGTAAGTAGTTTACGATTTATGATAGTGAATAGAGTATGGATTATAATGTAACAAAGTGTTAGATAGATGGTAGTGTAAGGCAACATAAGGTAGGATAATGGATTAAATTTAGAATGTATGGTAGTATAAGATAACATAACGTTAGGTTTTAGGTTTATGGTAAGGTAATATAAATAATATAAAGTATGATAAAAGGTAATGTAAGGTAGCTTAGCGTGGAATAGTTAGTAGGATTTAGTATATTGGATAATGAAATGTAGTGTTTAAGCTTTCAGGTTGGGAAGTAGTTTAGGAAAGAGAATAATAGCTTAAGATCGAATAGGTTGGATAAAAGGTAGTATATGGTAAACATTGAGTAAGATAGTAGGTATGATTTACAACGTATGGTAATGTTGGGTAGTAGAGGGTAACATATTGTAAGATTTTGGGTTTAGGGTAGGGTTGTATAGGATTTATGGTATCGAGTTTAAAGTTAAGGATAAGGTAATATAGGTAACATAGGATAGGATAGGATAGAAAGTAGCATAGGATAATGTTGAGTAGAATAATTGGTAGGATTTAGAATATAAGATAGAATGTATTGTAATTTTTAGGCTAGGATAGTAGTCATATAGGTTAGATAGAAGGTAGTGTAGAGAAAACATAGGTTAGGATAGTGGGTATGATTTACAATGTAAGGTAGTGTTGGTAGTGTTGGGTGACATATTGTAGGGTTTAGGGTAGGGTCTTATATGATTTATGGTTTAAAGTAAGATAGTATGGGTAATAAAAGGTGGGATAGTTAGTAGAATTTAGAATTTAGGGTAAAGTATAATGTAGTGTTTAAGGTTTAGGATAGAATAGTAGTTTAAGGAAGAGAACAATATATTAGGTTAATACATGTAGGATGAAAGGTAGTGTAGGGTAAATATAAGGTAGGATAATGGGTATAATTTGAAATGTAGGGTAGTGAAAGGTAATATAGCAATAATACAGGTATTGGGATTAGGGTTAGGTAATGTAAAGTTTATAGTTTAGGATAGGGTAGTATGAGTGATATAAGGTATGATAGATGGTAGTATAGTATAGGGTAATATGGTATCGAGTTTAGGATAGGATAGTATATAGTAGCATAGTGTAGGATAAAAGGTAATGTAAAGTGACATAGGATAGGATAGTAGGTGGGATTTAGAATGTGAGGTAGTGTAAAGTAGCATGACATATCATAATGTAAGGTTTAAAATTTAGGGTAGGATAATATAGGTAACATAGGGTAGGTGCAAGATAGTGTAAGGTAACATAAGATGGAATAGTTAGTAGAATTTAGAATATCGCATGGAGCATAAGTTTAAGGTAATTGTTTAGGAAAGGGAAGAATAGATTAAGGTAGTATATATTGGACAAAAGGTATTGTAAGGTGAATATAAGGTAGAATAGTAGGTATGATTTGAAATGTAGGGTAATGAAAGGTAGTATAGGGTATCATAATGTAGGGTTTTAGGTTTAAGATTTTGTAGTGTAAGGTTTATGGTTTAGGGTAGGGTAGGGTAGTATAGGTGGCAAAGGGAATGATAGATGATAGTGTAGTATAGGGTAATTTAGGGTTTAGAGATTATAGTAATGAACAAGGTAGGGTAGCATAGTGTAAAATAGAAGGCGGTATGAGATGACATAAGATAGAATAATGGGTAGGATTTTACATGTCAGGTATTGTAAGGTAATATAAGGTAACATCATAGAGGGTTTAGGATAAGGTAATACTGGGTTTAGAGTAGTGTATGGGTTTAAAGTAGGGTTTAGGATAGGTTAATATTGGGTGACATAATAGGTTTAACACTTACCCCTTAAATGTTCTTGTAAATGTTTTAATGCAGGTTGATAAGCTAATTTTTTTAGTAGATTTCTTCATTTTGAAAATGAAAAATGAGACATTATAAGCTCCTTTCCCAATCATTCGTAGTAACAACCATGATTAATGTTCGAGATAGAATATTAACTATGAAGTTTAATGGTATAACAACCAAGTTTGATATTTTTAAAGTGATAAAACCTTTTCTTGCTTTTTTTTTACACTTTTGAGCCTTTATTGAATGATGTTCATTATTCTAATATTTCTGATTTTGCTAGTTTTAATTTTGCTATTTTTTATGTTTCTAGTTCTAGTTTTGTTGTTTTTGACTTTTTTGCTCATTTAGCAAAACCTGAATTTTTAGAGGAAAAATAGTGCATTCTCAGCAATTATTCTAGTTATTTTGCTAATCTTGTTGAATTTATTATACAGAATGATTCTAAGCTCTCAAAGAAAAGTGATTTGAGGATAGTACTTAAAGAAATTATATTGGATGGTCCCAATTTGCAAAAGACCCTCTCGTTAGACAACATGAAAGGTGTCACTTTTAAGGCAAAGAAGGTAGTAACTCTTCATTTAGGTTTTGGTTGAAGAAAAGTTACAACCTTGTTTAGTTAAAGACATTAAGGAAAAACACTTCTTGAGAAGCAATGAAGTTTTTCAAATTTGCTTTCTCTTTCCTTATTTTCATTTTACTTGTCGTTTATTTTTTTTCATATTGATATGCTTTATATTGAAAATGATATAAGATTTAAGTGCAAGAGAGATTTTTGGATTTTTTTTGTGTTTTCTTTTAAATTTTTATATTTCCTAGTGTGTATTTTTAAGTTTTTGAAAAAAAATAGAAAATTAAAAATAAAGTTTATTTTCACTCATTTTTTAGTCATTTTCTAATGATAAAGGCTTTGTATTTTTCATTTATAAAGAGATGTTGAACTTGATAGTTTAAGGAGACTTTGAAAAAAATAAAAAATTTAAAAATAAAGTTTTCCAAATTTGCTTTCTCTTTCCTTTTTTTATTTTACTTGCCTTTTTTTTTCCCATATTGATATGCTTTATATTGAAAATAATGTATGTTTTAAGTGTGGGAGAGAGATTTTAGGATTTCGTTTGTATTTTCTTTTAAATTTTTATACTTATTTGTGTGTATTTTTAAGTTTTTTAAAAAATAAAAAATTTAAAAATAAAGTGTATTTTCACTCATTTTTTAATCATTTTAGTCATTTTCTAATGATAAAGACTTTGTATTTTTCATTTATAAGTAGATGTTGAACTTGATAGTTTTATAATATAATTGAATAAATTATTTTACTTCTTAAAATTAATAGATACAGTGATGAATTTTAAATTGGTAGATTGAATTTAATAGCATAATTTTTCTTGTGAGGTTTTAGGCATTTGTTGAAAATTTGTGATTTTTTCCCTTTCTTATGTGTTGTTTTTCCATAATTTATTTATTTAGAACTTGCTTTAATTCTTTTTAAGATTACATTTGTATATGCATACATAAATATGATTTAAGTATTCTTTGTTTAAATTAAAGTCAAATAGCTAACTTTGAAATTTTATCTTAGTTGAGCTTTTAAGCCTAATTGCCTTTTATTTATTAATTAGTTTATGAACATATTTTCTATTAAAAAAAGTGTCTTTACTTAACCTTAAAGATTAACATAGCATTTAAAATCATTGTAAGATTGATTCTTAAATAAGTGTGAGAGTATGTGTATATATTGTGAAAAATTAACTTTAATTTTAAGGTTTGATTTAGAAAAAAGGATAAAAAAGAATAATTAAAAAAAGAGGAAAAAAAAAAGGAAATAAAAGAAATAAAATGATGAAAAAGTGAAAAAATGAAGAATAAGATAAAAAGAATTAGGAAAGAAAGAAAAAAGAAAGAAATTGATGAGTATGTAGATTAAAAAGTTAAGTTGTTATGTTAAATTATAATTATTCATAATTTGCAAATATGTTTATGTTTCAAGTATTTTATTGATTTCTTTAATTTTTAACCTTTATATCTTCATTTTTTTTCTTCCTTTTTTCCTTAATCCCATTACAACATCCAATAAAATCCTTTTGATTTATGTTATGAATATAGTTTGAGTAATGAAAATTAGCTAATAAGTAAGCTTAGAGCAATTTTATGGAATGAATTTAAGTAAAACATTTATTTTAAATACTTGAGAGTAGGAAAGTGAATTTGATGAGAGTTTACTATTTTGATTTATCCCTTTTGAATTGAAATTGCTATGTTGATTAATTTTAAATTTGTTAAAATTTTGTTCATAATGTGTCATGGTTCTTTATAAAACTAATTATTTCTTACTTGTAAAATTTATGATTTTGAAGTATTTGAAAAGTTATTTTTTTAATTTTGAATAAAATTGAATTTGCTTAAAGTTATGTAAAAAATAAGTGTGAGGAATATTATAATATATAAGCTCATCACAAATTGCAAAATTAAATTCCTAAAAAATAAAACAATTAAAAAATTCCCTCCTAAAAGTTCATTTTTTATAAAATAATAACCAATATAACAATCAATCATTAACCTATTCAATAATTAAAACAAGCATCATTACAATATATTAACTTATCACTAATTATAAAACTAAATTCTAAAAGATAAAAAAATTAAAAAGTTTTCTAAAAGTTATTTTTTTTTACAAAATAATCACCAATACAACAATTAATCATCAAAATATTTAACAATGAAATAAATATCACTATAATATATCAACTTATTACAAATCACAAAATTAAATCTTAAAAAATTTGAAGAATTTCTTAAATTTTTTTTTCAAAATACTCACCAATACAACTATTAACCATTGAAATTTTCAATAATAAAACAAATATCACATTAACTCATCACAAATCACTAAACCAAATTCAAAGGAAAAAAAGTTGATAAACTAAAATGTAAAAGAGAAAACTTATTAATTAAAATGCTCATTAAGGTTAGGAGAATGCAATGGTAGTGGTAGACAACGATAATGAAGGTGACTTGGTAGGCAAAGGCATTGCGGCAATGAAGAAAAAGGGAAGGAGAAACTGAATGGGAAGGAAAAAAATGAAAGATTTAGCATTAGGGCTGATATATAATCTAATTTAGTGACATAATTAGTGGCAGATACATTTATCGCTAATTAATGGTTAATGATATGGTTCATTTGTACTATCAACAGATTTATGAATACTCATTACTATTTTTTTTTTAAAAATCACTTTATTACTAAAAAAATTTTTAATTTTTTATAACAAAATCTATAGCTAAATTCATTAATAAATTGTACTAATGAAATTAGTACCTCATTAGTACAATTTAAGCTTTAAATAAATTTCCAAAAATCTAACAAAATTAACAACAAAAATTAGTGATAAGTTAAAAAATCCATCACTAAACCCATTATTTACAAGATAAATATGACTTTTGGAATCTTATTTACTAATGGAAATACTATCTCTAAATTCATTGCTAATTTCCATTGCCAAATGTAGTTTTTCTTGTAGTGTCAAACATTTGTTGAGTGAAAACAAAAACTATCTAGATAAAAGCTAAGCAATCTACTTTTAATAGGATCCAAGAAGTGCTAGCACTCATTAAACCATTAATCTTATATTTAATGTCCACTCACTAGTCCATAAGCACACTATTGGCACAAGAAATTAACGGAGTAGAACAACTTGTATACTACATAAGTAATCATGTAAAAGGATCAAAAAGTAGGTATTCACTACTAGAGAAGCATTGTTTAGCTCTGATATACATGACTTAAGAGTTTTGCCATTACTTTTTGCTTCATCAAGTTCACCTTATGACAAAATTAGTTCATATAAGATTCTTTTTGGAAAAGATAGCATTAGTAGAGAGAATGTCGCATAAGATACTCCTCATCGGTGAATTCAATATCACTTTAATGCTCCTAAGAGTTTTAAAAAGTTTAGCACATTCTAACCATTCACATAATTCTCATCAAGACAACATAAACCAATTAATCCTTAGAAACTTAAATAAGCCTAACACTAAGGCACTGGTGAAATTACAAAAGCCTTGGGTGCTCTAATTTGATGGATTGCCTTTAGCATTCGTAAGGGGTGCTAGTGTTATGCTTATAAACTCAAATGACAAGATATTATGATTCACTCATAAACTAGCCTTTCCATGCACCAATCATGAAACGGAGTATGAAACTTTGTTCTTAAACCTCATGATAGCAAAGGCAATGGGAGTTCACAACTTAGTAGTCAAGAGTAATTCCAATCTAATCATTAAGCATATGACTAGGGAGTATATGGTGAAAGAGCCAACATTAATAGAATATAGAAAGGTAGTTCATAGGTATGTAGCCATTTTTTTTTACTTAATTGTGCACGTAGCACACATAAAGAACAAGCAAGCAAACATGCTTTTAATAGTGGAAGTAAATATATATATGCAAAGGAAAGAATAAATAATTATCATGGCAAAGTTGCACAATCAACTATGTACAATGCTTAATTTTCAAACTATAGAACTTAGAGGAGATTGGTGCCACTATTATTATTGGATTCTTAAATTCTCTAATTGTTTTGATATTGAAAGACTACTAATGATGAAGGGCAGCTTGTATAAAAAGATAACTAAAAAATTGATGACGCAAAGTTGTAACGACCCTAAATTAGTACAAAAGTATATATATATATATATTAATAATAATAAAGAAAAATTATTGAGATTGTAATGAGTGAAAATTTCTTAGAAACCTAAGAATAGATTTTAGAAAATTTCTGTACTCGGCAAAGTGAAAAAGTGAGAAAATGAGTCAAAATTATAGTAAATTAATTCAAAAAAATTGAATGATCAAAAATAGTTTTCAAAGCTCAAAAATGGTTATAGGAAATAAAAATAATTTTTTTTTTAGGAAGTTTAGAAGCCTAAGGGTGAGAATGTAAAGAATTTAAGTAAGTCGGGGCCAAATCGTAATAAACCCTTTTATCTTTTTAGCCTTTTTATTTTTTTTTTGTTGTTCAGGTTGGGTTGACCCATGTTATTTTCAGACCCAAGTGTGAAAAAATGAGGCCCAAATTCGTGATCCATTACCAGCCCAAGCTTCCAAGGGAAGCCAAGGACCAAAATGAAAGAAAATGGCAAAATTTGGGGCAAAAGTGTAATATTTGAAATCTTTTAATTTGTGTCTCATTTTTATTGGATATTTCATGATGTGCTTGCCTGAAACCTAGCCACTTGGACGTGCTATGCAGCCCACCAAGTGTCCCCAAAGTCCTCCCAAAATCCAAGGCACATTTAATGTTGGAAATGATTGAATTGTGAGATTTTTTTTAGAATTTCTTTAAGCCTTTTTTTTTTTTATAAAAGTAAGAGAGGCTTGGTTGCAGCACATTTGCTACTCCTCTCCAGCAAAATTTCGTGACCCTATAGAGAAGTAACAAGGGAAGCTAGACAAAGTGAATTCAAGAGAAATTGGCAAGTTAAATAGGTAGATTTTGATACCCCTAATACTCTTGTGAAATTCTTCTTCCTCTTGACTTTAAGATCTGATTTTTATCCTCTTGAATTCCTCTCCCTCTCCTTTAGAATTCATATTTGAAAGGAGGAAGAAGCAAGTAAGGATTTAAGGTGAGTAATAGCTTGTTATTCACTTTATGAACTCTTGATGTTGGATGGTCATGAGGAATATGATTTCTAAGACATGATTTGTGTTAGTTGTTGAGATAATTAGTTTTGGATGATTTGAACATGTCTAATGGTGTTTTAGATGTTGTTATGTTGATCTATGACTTTGGCTTGGTGTAAAAGCAACAAGAAACCATGATGTATACACTAGGACTTTAAAGGCATAATGGTGCTTATGTGGGTTGGCATGATTTGTTTGAAATTTAGCTAAATTGATGAAATTAGAAAGATTCTTATGAGTTATAAATCCTAAGGAAGATGAAATTTTGAGTATAAAAGTGTGTATGAAACTTCCCTTTTGAGAAACCAAGGGGAGAAGGAAGTTTAGCCATGTAAATTGTGTTTTTTTGGAAGATCAGTAATGTACACGGGGTAGAACACGGCCCATGTTGTACCCCGTGTTCTTTGTCGAAAGCTGATTCAGTAATGTACACGGGGTAGAACATGGCCCATGTTGTACCCCATGTTCTGAACACGGGGTAGAACACGGCCCATGTTCACCCCCGTGTTCTTTGCTGAGTGAACAATTTCGTCTCAAATAATTCCATTGTTTAATTTTTATGTATGACATATGAATGATTTAACTTGTATACATGAATATCCTTTGGGGTGTGATATGAGAATGAGCATAGAAGGATAAATGAAGCATAAAACACTTATGGCATTATTGGTATTTTGATACATTCCTCGAGGAAAAATTATGGTTAATACATGTGGTGTCCCACAATTGTCCATTTTACTTACAAAAATGTGGGAGGGAGAAAACATCCTTCGCAGAGAAGGAGAGGAGGGGTAAGTAGTGGAGGGAAAAGGTTGGTGGCCTCGGGCCTAGGGTGGCGGGGGATAAGGTTGGACCGAAGATATAAGGTGATATTGCATACCAACTAATGCCATTTCTCAAATAATGTAATATCTAACTTTGGGCTTTTTAATTAGAAAAGCAACCTTAAATGGGGAAAATCAAAAAGAGGCAATAATAGGTTATTACTCACTGAGTATGTTTATACTCATTTTGTATTTTCTTTAATTTGTCTTTTCAGATAATGACCGTGGATCCGTGGACGCGCGGTAACACTTACAGAAGACATGCCACAACACCCTTTGGAACGTATGGTTTAGAGTTGCAAATAGGGTTAGTGAGTCAAATGATTAAGTTTTCTGTATGTAAAGTCATGATAGACTTACCTCTGTAAATATTTTTGTACTGTTATATGTATATTATTTCGATATTTCAACTCTTTATTACCTATTTTCTTTCGGCGCGCCCTAATATTATTTTTGCAAGTATATACGATATTGTGTCGTCTTTGGAGGCTAGTAAGGGTATCTTATCAGTGTGGAATGCTGATTGGGTATCTTTACGCCAGTCACGACTACAGTATGTTGGGTCGTGACAAAAGTGTGTTAAAAAAAAGGAAGGAAATTGCAAGGAAAGTTCATGCAGATATCTATAGGAAAGTAGGTCAAGCTTGCACATATGTGTTTAAAGATTGGAGGCGTACTAGCCAAAGATGAAAAAGCATGGTGATGAGCTTCAAGTAACCTATAACCAATGTAGAGACATGCATATAGCAATAGAGATGGATGTAGTTCATGTGGAGGAAGATTGGAGAAAACCTTATAAACTATTCCTAAATAAATGAGTGCTTTTTTTGACAAATGAAAGGCAAAAAGGATAAGAAAGCACACTATGTGATTCTTTATCAAGAGACAAAGCTTTAAAGGAAAGATGCATATAGGATATCACGTGAATGTTTTGGATAGGAAAAACAATAGCTTGCCATGACATAAGTTCACCAAGGAAATTGTAAGGGGCATTAGGGTTAGGGAATTATATTACGAATTGAACAAAATCGAGTATTATTGGCCTAACATAAGGTTGATGCATACTATTTCACATGATAATACTAGATTTACTAGATACACATGAACTTGATACTTACTCCTATTTCAGAATTACATGCACTTTTAACCCCTACAAGCCTTTCAATCTTAAGCATTTGACTTTATTAGACTCATCAAGCTAGGATAAATCTCAATCAACTAAATTATTCACCAAACGGGTAGAGTTAGTACTACTCAAAAGTGCATGTAGGGAAGCTATCATAAATTTCATTAGAGAAAACATCATATGCCACTTCGTTATTCCTAAAAGAATTATCTTAGAAAATGGTATGCCTTTTGTTAACTAAGTAGTAAAAGCCATGTTAGAATGATATGGGATTGCATATAATAGGTGTAGTCCCTACAATCTAAAAGGAAATGGGTAAACTAAGGCAATTAACAAGAAGATATTATGAATCCTGACATGTATGATTCATGAAAATTAGCAAGATTAGGCAAACCACTTAGTGCTAGCATTATGGGTATATCATACTACAAAAAAGAAACCCTACCTAAGTAACTTCTTTCTCCTTTTTGAAATCAGGTATAATCTTCAAGAGTTACAATAGGAAGAAATGCTAGTCATAAGAAGGCTAAGGTCAAAAACATCAAAAGGAGAAGGGAAGAAGCCAAAAAAAAAAAGAGGACTTATATAGCCTATACCTAGCATGTCACAAAAGCATAAAGCAAGATTTTTATGTCTTAAACATTTAAAAAGGCAGATCAAGTGCTTAAAGCCTATGAAAATATCATAAGAAATCCACATGCCCTTAAGTTTATGCCTAAGTAAGAAGGGCCTTACTTGGTGTTTAAGGTTAATAGTAGCAGTTGTTATATTTTAGTTAACCTTAAAGGTAGCTTAGAAAGGAGCCCTATCAATTTTAAGTTTGTTAAAAATTATTATTTATAATAGGCAAATGGAATTAGGAAAGTCTTCAAACCTTCTAAATATTATGATGTAATGAAAAGTTATGTAATGGCTATGAATAAACAAAAAAATCTTGTGCACAAAACACAATCTCATATGTTTTATTACTAGTTACTAATTACATCGTTATTTAATAAAAGCTCTATGGCATTGCAAAATGAGTTCAAATCTTAGCTAGATAAAGGTCAATACCACCATCCAAACAACATTAAAAAAATAGAAGGAATATAACAATTGTTAAATATTATAGCAAATTCTTCTCTTCTAAGTCATGTCTTCACTAGCCATAATCCTTTTAGGCTCAATTAACTTGCCTTTAACCTCTTTCAATTGCTACTTCAAGTATCCAATAAGCTTTTGGATAGCTCTAGTATTAACCTTCATGAATTCCATATTCTCTACCTAATGCAAAGTATGGATGCAGCTTAAAGCATTAGCCATTCACTCATTGTCCGATCCAATCCATTCGAGAATAACAACATGCTTCTCTAATTCTTACATACTGGAAAAATATGATACTTTCTTCTTTACCAACATAAAGAATTTACTCAAGGACTAGCATTCCAATGCAATAAACTAGTTAAATGCACCTTTATTAAGAAGCAATAGATAGGAAATGCTTGTAACCTATCGCAAAGTGTTATTATCATCTCATCAGTTAAATGCATAAGGAATAAAGCTTCAACCCTTATAATTAACTCTACTATATTAGCATTAGTCACTAGTAGGCCCATGTCTAGCATACTAAAGGCCCTTACCTTTTTGTAAGGCTAAGATTTTTTATAGTTAGAACCTTTTAGAGACATAATATGGTTAACAGATGGAAAGGGAATTTTAATACGTAAGGGTATTAGTCTATAAGTACTTGCACTTAAAACCACTCCACTAACCTCAGTCAAAAAAGCTAGTTTATTCCTTGCAAAGCATCCTACTCAACCCTCTCTATCTCTTTGTTAGTATTGGTTTTTTACTCTTTCCCTACCTTAACTTGATTGGATAGTTCTTGGGAATCTTTTTATCTGTGGTTGTGAACATCTTGAGAGAACAACTCATGGATTATGTCACTAATTTATAATGTGTTCAAATTTTCACATGAAGGCAAATTAACAAAATCATGGATGAAGGAGCTATAAAGAAAAAAAAGAAGGAGTTCATCACCTAAATTAACATTTTATGTATATCTACACTTAAAGCATCCTAAGATTTCCTTATAATTAAGAAAATAAAGTTAATATATTAATAATAATCAGGATCCTTATAAATGAGAAGGCAATACAAACATGCATGGAGAAATATATAATTTGAAAAAGTGAATGAAGTCAAATATGTGAGAAGAACTAATTAAGAGGGGTTTTACGTAAAAAAACTCATTACGATTTTCTAGAAATGTGAAATCACTAAACAAGTCATCTAAGCCTACATACATCCCCCTTTAGGCACAGATATATGCCTCCCCTCCACTCTCAAAAAGGGAATATGGGGACCTTCATGTAATCTTACAAAAGAAATATGTTTTTCTAAAAGATAAATTATAGGTCATAAGTCATAACCATCTTGAAGAAATATTAAAAAGATGAAATTAGCAGAATGGGCACAAAGAAGTTAAGAGTTTACCAAGGCTAATATCTTCTGATTCTTTTTGGCTCATTTTTGTAGGAAACTGAACTTCCAATGCAACCATGTCTTTTTCAGCAGTAGTGTCATGAACTGGAGACTCATTTTCTTGCTTAGTTTCCTTTGACATAACGGATTTAGTTCTTACTATATTTGACACAAGCTATCAATAATTAGTTAGGATTCTGATCATGACAAAAAGAAAAAGGGTAAAAAGAGAAAATCATTACCTGATGATGTGCTATGCATAGTAATTATAATTCTCACCTTTGAAGGATGTTTGAAAGAGAGCTTCATTTTAATGCTTGAAGTACCCATATCCTTAGAGGTTTCCTTATGATCATAACAAAAAGAAATTAGTTAGGAATTTCAGTCATGATAAAAAGAAAGGGGAAAAGAGGAGAAATTCATTACCTAAAGATATGCTATGCATAGTAGTCATGACTCTTATTTTTGAAGGATGTTTAAAAGGGAGCTTCATTTTAATGCTTTAAGTACCTATATCCTTAGGGGTTTCCTCATAATCAAATGGTTCCCCTTCATCCTTTTCATCAGTTTCTTCTTCCTCCACTTCATGTTTTTCTTTTTCATCTTTCTCTTTTATAGCCTACAATGTTATTTCCTACACAAAGGTTAACAATAAGTATACCATGTGTAAGAAATTGATCATAACCAAAGAAAATAAGTCAGGTAAAGAGTAGTATACCCTCTAAATGCCATTGCACAAAAGGTCAATTCTAATATTCAAATTATCCTATACCAATTCCTATTTCAAATTCATAATACAATCAACCATTACAATTATTTCCTAATGCCAAAATGTTAGTGTTCCATCCTAACAAGATTACAAGCCATCAAATTCTTCTCATTATTCATTATTTAAGTTTGTTCACTATGTAAACCACTCTTTTTATCATTTGAACATGATTTACAACAAACTCATAATACAAGTGATTCCTAATATCGCCATTTGGCCTCAAATTAGCACAAAGGTTATGCTATAAACTTATTTTCTACTTACCATTCATCATATAATCATAACCTATCAAAAATAGAGGAAACAAATAGAGATTAATTTTGAATACAATATGACTTTACTTAAGAATTCTACCAATGAAATTATACTAGTTATCTTATATTATTTTATTTTTAGGCATTATTTATGAGAGATCTTAGGATATTTGGTTAAATCAAACAAAACCTTTTCAAATCTTTAAGTAGTTAAAATTAGAATATTAACTCATGACTATCCGCTTTACATAATCCTACTCTTTTTATCATATTAAAAGTTACCACAAAAGGTTTATCAAACCTTTGTTTCCTTAATTCGTGTAATTGAACATTCTCTTAACATATTAATCTCATCTTACACTTATCCCATTCATTTACCACAATACACTTAAATCTTTAGCTTCAAACACATAAGTTACTAGCTAGATTTTAATGACCATTGATATTAAACAACAGTTGTGCAATTCACCCCTAATATGAATATTCCATCTAAGCCTATTCTTTTACTATAATGCACTTAAATCTTTAGCTTTGAACACATAAATTACTAGCTAGATTTTAATGACCATTGATATTAAACAACAGTTATGCAATTCACTCCTAATATGAATATTCCATCTAAGCTAGAATTATATATTCCTTTCACATGATTTTTAACTTAATTGAATTATAGTATTTCTTTCCTAAAATGAAGTATGTATTCCATATTAAGAGCTTCATACTCCATTAATAGTTTGTTTTCATGCTAATTATGATCAACTATAAAGAGAATCCATATTTGAATGTTTATAATCTATCTTAAATTAAAAGTTCCTAAAGCATGCCACAAATAACTTATAAATCCAATGCAATTCGCAATTCATAACTCACAAACTTATGCTTATAATTCAACATTTCCAAAACTCTTTAGTTAGAAATGCAAAAAATGCCAACAATGAGTAACCATTCCCCTACTTATACAAAGTTACAAAAATATCACTAACTTATACCTAATTACTAGAACTCAATACCTAGATGTTCCTCCAACAATTACATAGTATAATTAACATTTTTTTTTACTCATTATTCATGCAATCTACATAGACACCAAATGTTCATAAAATCCATAACTGACCACCCATACCAAAAACTATATTTTCATAATTGGCAGCACTTATACATGTTATAACCAACAATTCTACCTCACTTCTAATATTAACAAGGCAACTTCTAACTGAAAGTTCCTCATTATTTTACTTATCATTATTACTTACCATGCACATGTAAAATTATCAATCTAATTATGATAAAGTCACATTGTTAATATCATATTGCTTTTTAACTTCAATATAGATTAATTCTGTCACAAAAAATATAGATTAATTTGTTCATATAATTTACAACATATACAAATACAATACTAGTTTTAATTCTTAACTACTTTGAATTAATGATTTTTTTAATTGAACAAGAAATTAAAAACTTTTCACGCCTATTCTATATTAACAAGATTTTAAAATAAAGAAAAGAAATGTTTCATTTTACCCATAGTTGTTCACATCCACACATAAAAGCTCATAACCCTCATCATACATACATCCAGCTTTTGATTCACTTGATAAAAGTTTATCATCTATTAATTCCTATTCATGCACTAGTAACATCAAAACATAGTTCCAAACAAAGTTCATGTTTTATAAGAAGATATATACTACCCTAGATTTAATCATTCAAACTAATTTTTCATAATTTAATGGCAATTATGCATGCAATATAAGAAAATTACTTTATCTATTCAAATTATTTGTACCAAAAGCTAGATTTCAATAATCTTATTTCCAAGCTCTAAGTAGTAACTTATCTCGAGAGATAAATTATAAAAAATTTCATTATAAGATAGTATATAAAGATAATTTAAATTATAAAAATTTTGAAAGCCCTAAGGCATATTTTGAAAACAAGGCTTATCATACACATGTTCATGACTGTCAACCATACAATCATAAACTTAATATATCTTTTTGAACTTGATAATTAAAGGCTCCTAACCTATACACCCATCAAGCCTAGAACATGTTCTAATACAAATTTTATCATGACTCTAGCCTAATCATAATTGGCATGGAGCTTGTTAACTGACTCCATTAGCCCAAATATTTAACTATGCTAACCTTCATGTAGTAGGAATTCCTAAATTTCTATGTGGAATGAAATGCAATATAAATTTCAAATTAATTGAATAGAGTTCTCTTTATTTTGGGATACTTAAAAGGGATTATTTTTCTTGAAAATTATAAATTTATAACGTGGATGGCATAGACAAAGGAACAATGCATAAAAATGAACAATGCTATTTTACATTGACTTTTACCATTAAATCTACTACTACTAGCTCCTTTCCCTAACTGACAAGTTTTATAACCATTAATTTTGGACTTCCATAAGTCATCTTAACTAGTCATTTCAAGTTGATTCCTAAACATATATTAAAAAAATAAAGAATAAGTTTTATAAACTCAATGAGTATATACTTATCTAAAATCAATATTGAAAGTTATTTAGACATAGTTTAAAAGAATCAAACATAAGTAAATAAACAATTATAGTAGATTTCATACTCGAACTCTTAGTTACCAATAGTTTAATTATTTGTACATATATATATAATCTTCCTTTCACATTCATATCAAACTTCTATAATAAAAAGGATAATGTCATCATTTAAAGAAGGTTGCCATAGTGTAACAAATCAAAATTTCCACTAGTATAAATAAGAATCATTTATAGTACATAGAGTTTATAATATACTCTTAAAGCTAAATGAAACATATATATCATCAATCAGATAAAATTTACAAATCATTTAATACCTAACAATTAATAATATAGTCATATATATATCATCATCCATGGTAATATATTATATAAATGAAATAATCATGAAAGCAATTTAACTTTCTTTATGACTCCCAGTTAATCTTATCTATTCACAGACCTAATCTTCTCCCTTTAAGCACCTTATTTGTTTACAAATAGTTTCCTAGATCCAATATTAATCACAATCTCAATATATTATCTTCTCCAATCACAATTCCAATCAATCATATCTAATGTCATGACTCATAATATATTTCATTCCATTACCCTTTAATTAATATATTCTTAATTCATATCAATAATACAATTAGTCAACAACACCACATCTTTTTATGTATGGACATAACTCATCCATTCAACATCGAATAAATAAATCTAAATAAAACATCTATAATATAGCATTTCAAGTGTCAGTAATACTATGCTTTTATTGCACAGCACAAAGTCTTGTGAACAATAATCCTTAATAAGAACTTTAAGAGCCATTTATGCTAGTTATACTTTCTTTCATCACATTAAATCAAGTAACAATAAGTATTTAGTTTTATAATTTTTTCTACATGTGAACATCTTATTGCTTTATATCTATCACTATAAAATTATATACATAAAAGTGTGCATATATATATATGTGTGTGTGTGTGTGTGTGTGTGTGTGTGTGTGTGTGTGTGTGTGTGTGTGTGTGTGTGCATATATTTATAATCAGTATAGCAAATGAAGGAAAATACAAAGCATAAAATTAAGCAAATTAATTATTAAGTAAGATATATACTCACTACAAGACATTATTTTCCTTAATGAGTTTCCAAGGTAACATGCTCTTCTTTGTTTTCTTCCTAATCATTTATTCAAGAAAATAAAATTGCAAACATATTATCATTAACTTCTTTTATTTTATAAGCTCTAGTTTTATCCTTTAATTATGCTATTCCAATAATTTAAAGCATTATTTTTCTATATTTCTAACATTTACACTAAAGAATCAAACTTAGGCTCATACAATAAAGGTTCTTGAATCCTAACTACTCTAGGGAAAAATATTAAAATCTAATTCTTAGAAAATACTCACTTGTACTTAAAGAAACCTTTCAAGCTCTACTAGCAATGGAGTTGCCCAAATCACCAAAAAAGCTGAGTTAGGAAAAGGTGGATTCCCCTTGTTAAGACAAAGCCATAGATCATAGCTCCCTCTTAGTGCCAAGGAGCATTTAAGATAGGAAGGAAGATGCATTTAGGCACACCATGACACACAATAACTAAATGGAGCAAAACAATGTTGGCTAATGAGGAAAAGAAAAAAGCTAAAACAAAGAGGAAGAAAAAGTATACCATAGAAGAGAAATAAAAGGAAAAGCCAAAAAAAAATGCTAAATGTGATTATGGAAATTGATCCTATGCTTCTCAAGTGGTGTGAGATATCATGGAAGGCAAAATCTTAACCATACATAAGTTGTGAGATCAATTAAAAGATAAAAATAAAAGTCATGGTGATGTAAGGTGCACATTAATCTCCTAAAAAAGATTCAATATCTACCATCTTTTCTTCTTACCAAATTGAAATCATATTCCACCATTCCTGTTATTTTCTCCTAATTCATATAAAAATCAATAACAAGAAGTTTAAAGGTATATGTATCATGAAGTTTCACAAGATCAAGAGAAATTCATTTAAATTAATCTTGAAACAAAACTATTAAACAAGTAAATATAATCCTTAATATTATCGAGAGAATATTAAATCTCAAAATTATATTATGGAATATAATAGACAACGATAAACTCTAAAATATATAAGTAATCATTTTTTTATAATTTTGTAATAAACAAGAAAATATTAAATAAATTAGTCATTTAAAATAAATACTTCAATATTTAATATTAAAAGAACTTAATTAAATAAATGAAATAAATAAAAACTTAAATACTTTTTCAAACATTATAACATGATTATTAAGGTAAAAGCCCACCAATACTCAATAATTATAGTTACCAAGGTAATATCGGCCACATTATCAAATCATACTTCAAATTAGCCATCAAAACATCACATTGAAAGTTAAATCATGACAAGATTTTTGAAAAGCACGAAAAGGTGCACTCATGACTCGCACTATATTAACATCAATCACTCATGCAAAGGGATTAATATTCCTATGTGAATTTAACTCGTGGAATATAGCAATAGAATTAGGCTGTGAAGCACCTAAAAAGTACCTAAGGAGTACAGCATTAGATGATTTGCATAAGGAGCCACAAGTCCAAAAGGAACACATCACACCCTTGTTACCTTGCAATAATCAAGGTCATGACATTTAAGTAAGGAAGTTTTGCTTTTGTCATAAAAAGTGATAACAAGGTTACTCTTGTCATGCTATCTATATCAAAATTGCAATATCAAGGTGTAGTATATTGTGTTTCCCTCATATAACTGCAACACTGAGATGGAATGCAATTGCACCCATTACTTGCCCAATAGGTCCATCAAGCTTAACCATGCTATTTAAAATGGACAATCCTTTGTGGAAGCCTTAATGATGCTATTTCTACCCCTCTTTATGCTAAGGTTTAGATTTGCAAATAATCCCTAAGGTTTGGTCCCATTTAGCAAAGACCACTTTTTGCTTGTTGGAAAATGCAATCTTAATAGTGGAACATGCATCTTTAAAATACCCCAAAAAAAAAACTCATCTCCACTAACTTAATTAAAAATCTCGATGAAATAGGGTTAGTTAAGGTTAAAATGAAGACCTCATCTAGAATAACTTTGAAATGCCAAGAATGGTACTTTTGCACCTTAATCCTTTATGATTTCCATAGGCAAAAATGATGTCAAAATCTAATTTTGGAATGAAAATGCAATAATAAGAAAAATATGTTTCAACCTACATATATATCCAATTAGACCCAAAGACCTATCATCTCAAATTTTCCCTTTTTATGAACAAACATAAAACACCAACTTGTAGCAACCTTTTTCAACCTAAGATTTACCCATATGAGATCTTACACTACCCCAAGTCTGATTTAGCCCCTAAAATGTCATTTAAATACTTAAACTTCTCCTAAACTTAGTATTAATTTTTGCCTAACATTAAATGCACATAACTAGCACTCTATCTCTATAAATACTTTTCATTAAGTAACCATGGCAAGACCTTTAGAACATACAAAGCTTTATGTACTTTTACGCTCTGAGTCATATATTGACACCAACACTTAGAGACTTTTATGGTATATCTATAGTGTAGACATGAAATTCTTACTTTTCTTCACCTAATAGGTTTATTTCACATGATTCCCATTCACCATACTTATGCTTTTTTTTTTTTTTGCTTTAACTACCTTAACACAAAGAACCCAAACATCTTGTAAGATTAAGAAATTGATAGAACTTAGACACAAGGATCAAAATTAATTACACCAAATAAATACTTAGGAAAATAAAATGGACTATTTCTAACTTATGTGACCAAAATCACATAATATATATTTTAGAAGCATTAAAATTGCATTTAAATCTTATAATTACAAGCATAAATAAGTGTATTGTTTCTATGAAAATGTTAATTAAAACAAATAAACCCTAATAAATATTTTTCTTCTTTGCTATGGCTTTCTTCAATCTTTTAAAATCCCTATCATTGTACATCAAGTTAATGTAAAGAAGTTTATCCTTGATATTGTTTAGAAAAGATATTAACTTTGATTTATGTAAAAATTTGGTTAAAAACATGCTTGACTAACATTTTACAAAAATAAAATTGCACATTAGTTATTTTACAAAAATCACATTGGCATAGGAATTGATGTATCTTTAAGTGATATCATATGTTAAATAATTTCACATCGATTTTTAATCCATATGGAAAAAGGTTACAATGCATGTTCTTTTCTTTTGGAAATTTTTTGATTTTTTACATAAAACATCAAAAACCACCATGGAAAAGAGTTAAAATGTTGCTTTTTTCCCTAAAAAATTAATGTCTTTTTCTTGAAAAAACTTTTAAATTTTTTTTTAGATAATATGTTAGTTATTCGTTAAAAAAAACTAATGCATAATCTTTACATAATATCTTTTTAAATGCTAGTTTTCTACTTCTCCCTATATAGTGAAAATGGAATAAATTCAACACCTACCGCTCAATGTTACAATTTTATTAAAGTAAAAATTCAAGAACAATAATAATAAGAAAAAAATTAGGAAACTTACAAAAAAATTCACCTTTTTAGTATTAATTAGACTCAATGATGCAGTAAAATAATCTTTAGGAAGCAAACTATGTTACTGATAGCAAAAATTATAAAAAACATAAAATCTTATCAATTAAGAACATAAATCATGATATCATTTGGAATTCTATCAAGCATAAAAAACTATATAAAACTCACATGTTATTAAAAATCAAATTCCTTATAACAAATAGCAGATGAATCAACTCTTACCTTTCTAATAGAATCAATAAAGGATTTGATGGTCTAATAAGCTTGAATTTTGGATTCACATGGTTTATCTTACCTAAAATATGTATTTTTGCATTAAAAACTTTGAAAAATATAACTTTACACTCAATTATCTATTTTAGGATATATTATTTAATATCCATTTCAAATTGCCAAAAGCAAGTTGCTTTTTAGAATAATAAAAAATAGCAATTTTTTTAAATTTTTCTAGATCTTAACCAACTTTGAACTCTACTATAACATTTTATCAAATGCATAATATGATCTAAAAATCAAGTACAACTTTAAAAGTTATAAAAATAAATTTGATAGATTGAGTAAACTTGTCACAATAAAATGAATTTAAGGCATTCAAATTAAGAGCTTAACCCCAACAAAAAAATATATTTATATGTGATTTGGAAAAGAGCAAAAGTTGCATTATTATCCATTAAGAATCCTAAAATGACTCAATTATCAAAATCTTTAAAAAAATCCATACACACACATAAATGAAAATATTTTAAAAAACTTATGCAAAAAATAAAAAGATGACAAAAATAGAGATATGAGAAATGGTAGTAAGAAAGGAACTTCTTGTATTTTGAACTACTGACATAGAATATGGCATTTACTTCATACTCAATGTCAATTGATGGAGTAATGGTAGCTTACTAATGTAGGATAAAGGATGAAGTAAAATCTAAAGTTCTATAAAGGAAGATAGACAAAGAAGGAATGTAAAAATGATAATAAGGAAAAAAATAAATTTTCTTTATTTAGTATAATACTTTAGATGTTGGTTCACTTATAGGAATAAACTTCTAATATTTAAACTCTACGCATTAACTTACATATAGGGATTAATGTCAAAAGTTAAACATATTGATTTTTTTTGAAAATTGATGTCTAAATTTTTTTATATTTACATAAATACCACTAGTCCTTTGACTTTAAGTGTTAATTATTTTAAAAACCAATATCTAAATCTAATGAAAATAAACATGCTAGTCTTTTTTTTTTAAGAATTAATATCTAAAGTTTTCTTCATATTTATAAAAATATCATTAGACATAGAATTATAGACATCGGTCATTTTTAAAATTGACATTTAAAGTTTTACATGAATAAAAACATCAATTTTTTTTTCATATTTACAAAAACATTTTTGATCTCGAGAGTTTAGATATTAATCATTTTATATGTCAATTTTTTTCAATCAACTTTTCAAGTTTCTTCATATTTTTTAAAGTGTCATCACTTTAACATATATATCATTGTTTCCTTTAATCAATATGTATTAGGTAGCATTTTTATAATAACATAATAGATTATATAATGAAAAAGTAAGTTACATTATTAGAGAAGATTTATATCTTTATCTAATTTCATTTTTAGTTAAAAAGAGATACATGAGACCCAAAAGAAACTTGTTTTTTTTTTTTATGTAAGACTTGCAATAACTTGTCCAAATATCTTTATTCACACCACTTACTATTTCATATATGTCAACCTTTTATTCTAACTAGTAAAATTAACTCCATTTTATTATAGCATAAATTTTTTTATAGAAATATAATTATAAGATATTAATATGGTAAAAAGAATTCTATATATTTAATATTACATGTCAAAAGTTTAATGGAAAATAATTTCTTATAACTCTAGGTGTTATTTTTTTTAATCACAAGATATAAATGTGAATGTCATTCCTTTTATATACATTCTAAAATTATTTTTCTACACAAAATGTCTTTTGATAAAACAAATAAAGCTTAAATTTCAACTTCTATTTGAAAAGAAGAATGTTCCAAACTTTTAGTCATCACCTAATTAAGCATATTTTCTTAGTCATACAATAAAGTCTTTCCTAAAGAATTAACCTTTTGATTCAAGCATCTACTTCAAATCTAGTATGAATTCATGAAAATAGACTTGTTAAATGGGTTAGCCCACATAGATATACGCCTATCTACGATGGGCAAGGTTCATGATAAGTCAATCTATATTTACCCAAATACAAAATGAGTTTAATTTTAGAGGATCTAAACCTGTCAAAACCCATGAGGATATTGGTCAATCTATGAGTTTTAATTGAAAGTCCATGGACATAGAAGATACAAGCCAATCCATCATGGATCGAGTTTCTAATAGGTTGATCTATATTACTTACATTTAAAAATAGGTTCAATATTTAGATTCCAAACTCTTGAAAATAGGTCGCAAGTCATGGGCCAGTCCGTGGGTTATGACCTATTTTACATTCTTACATGAAAATTAATGTATTGCTTTGTATTGCATAGGTTTGTAAACACTTTGTCAAAACAATCAAAATTTCAATCAATATGAAAGTAGAAACACCTATATGCAATGTACATTATTAGCACCTATTGATATATTGATACCCAATACTATTCATATGAAGTTTTAGCTACATTTATTTACATAATGGAAAGCCATATAAATCTAGTAATTAATCCCTTTAGTATGAATAAAAATTTGGTACATTGCATTCTTTTATCTAGCATCTACTTTGGATAGAGTAATTTTGCACATTGAATTAATATATGATTGTTCAAATGATGAGCATGTTTTTATCTCAAACGTCTTTCTTCTAAGATATAATGCAGGCATTTATGCAAACTAACTAGTATGCTTTTATGATCACATGCATTTTCTTCTACACATAAGAAACCAAGACAAATGCATCTTAGCATTTCATCATGAACATATGAGTCATTTAGTGATAGGCCTATTAATTGTAATCCATCGCCTTGTTTCCATATTTGCCATGCATGTAGTCACTCATGTTTAGAGTCGTTAAAAATATGAAAAGTAAAATTCAAATCATTTTTTAAAAAAATAGAATGAAATATTCAATTTTGTAAATGAGTTCACATTAAACAATTATTTTGTATGCTGGATTAAATGCAAAAGGAATCATTTGTAAAGAGTTAATGGATATAATAATTTTACTTACATGTCCTATTAAATTAAGTGTGTGGTCATCATTGAAGAAGCTATTATTTTTCTACCATTAATAATTTCCCGCATCAACACTCCAAAAGTATATATATCAGAGTTTATTAAGAATATGCCTTGTAATACTTAAATAAGGAGACATGTAACTATTAAAAATCAAGAGACATGTAACTATTGATATTTTTAAACAAATGTAATAGTCAAATGAAATTAAAATGAACTCATATGAAACATTTAAATGAAGATAATTTTGAAATTAAGTATATTCACTATGTCCTAACAATCCTATTAGTATTTGCTTCTAAACCTTGTTGTATGAACATTTGCCATCCCAAAATCAAAGATTTTTGGATTCATATTCTGATCCAAAAGTATGTTACTTGCTTTCAAAACTCTGTGAGCAACTTTAAGTCTTACGTACTTATGAAGATAAAGCAAGCTTTAAGCAATTCCTTCTATTATGTTCAAGCATTTTTTCAAATTTAGCAAGTTGCTTAGACAAGAATTTTTCTAACAAGTGCATAACAAAAGGCAAGATATTTAGATTTTTCCAATAAGTGAATATGTTAGTATGAGAGAATGACTAAATGATATTTATATAAAATAAATTATTATTCTTTTTTAACTAACTAATTTACTATATTAATCTCCTCTTGGTCATACTAAGTTCTAATTTTCACTAAGCAAACTAAAGGCAAAGATGTGTAAAATTTTACAATTACCTTTAAACTCACTCTTAAACTCACCAAAAAGAAAGAAGTCCAAGCTTTTGTTAGGCATATACTCATATATCAATATTCTATTTTCTTCATGAATGCAACAACCTAATAACTGAGCAGGATTCATATGTTGGAGTTTGCATATAAGTTTCAATTCATTTTTAAATTCAATGACTCCTCGTTCTTAAGACTTTGAAAGCCTTTTTATAGCTACTTCTTTTTTCATTGATGATAATTTTCCCTAGTATGCAAAAAAAATTATAAAAGAAAACATTAATCCCTTGTAAAATAAAAGCTAGTTAAAATAAAAATTTATAGATTTAACTTACTTTGTAAACAAGTCCAAAGCCTCCCTTTCCTACTTAATAGATGCATAGCTAAGCATTTTCAAATCATGCCCCATTTTTACATCAATATCTCGAAGATCATTTCAACTTGTTAATTCATAAGAAGCCACTAAATTAAATGATATTGTAGCGCTTATTCTTTTTTTTATTTGAAGAAAAGTTTGATAAATATGGATTAAAAATCAAGAGAATATATATGTAAATAAACTAGAATAGTTTAATCAAGCATATACCTTTTTTCCTTTTCATTAGACATATAATGGAAGCATAAATTGTCAGTAGAGAAGTTGCTGCTATAACACTAATCCATATCCACTTTTTTATACCTATTAACATGAAAGAATGTTTGCATAAGCAATTTGAAGTTTTCATAGTAGTTAATCCATGTAAAGAAATCTAAATTCAAAATTAACTTTAGAGATTTGTTATTTATGATATGTTCAAGAGTCAAGGAGAAAAACAAAAACAATATTTTGGATGAAAGAGAATGGAAGGTGTAATATCCCAAGCTAAAATTTAAAATTTTATAAATTTTGATACTATAGATAATTATTTTATTTAATATGTGATTTTAAATTTATCCTTTTGTATTAAAAAGGTTTTGGAATATTGATTATGATGTCTATGATAATATTTGAAATTTATGTATTTAGCACATCACCATAATAATTTAAGTTTGTTTTAAATTGATTTTTTTTAAAAAAGAAATTTTCCATAAGTTAAAAATATTGTAGTAATTTTGGGTGCAAGAATTTATGAAATAAATTATTATAATTAGTAAATTATTTTTAAACACTATTGAAGTTTGAAACAGATTTATTTTTAAATGGCCATTATTGATTTGTGGCTTATTTAAATACTTCTTATATGAATTTACGAAGTAAGTTATTTATATTTGATAAATTATTCTTGTGAATTATGAAAGCTTAAAATAGTTATTTTTAAAATTCTAAAATTTATTAGATTATTAGAAAAGTATATAAATATTTTATATAGGAAGAAGATTTGAAATAAGCAAGTTGAGATTTCAAATAAAATAAGTTTTATGAAAATTGAATTTTTAAAACAAATCAATGGCCAAGATTTTATCAATGGAAGAGCTTAAAATAAAGTGAGAAACGTAGTAGAAAAACTCATAACTCCATTTTTTATACACTTTTCAGACAACCCTTTCCTTTTTTTTCTTGGTTTTCATGCCCTTTCTCTTTAATTTTGGCTACTATATTCTTTTGCCTTATTTTATTATTTTTAGATTTTTCCCCTTCTCATCAACTGCCCCTCCTTTTTTCTCATTATTCCTACTAACCTACTTCTTTTATTTTATCCTTTTTGTCTTAATTGGTGCAATAGCTTCTCTTTTTAAAATTTTTTCTATTTTCCAAGCATAACAAACATGCAACCTAGCTTTTTCTTCTCTCCACCACCCTACTCTCTTTCCTCTCCCATTTTTTTCCTTTTTTTCTTGATACAAGATCGAGATCAACTTTTTTCTCTCTCAGTTAATGCCTTTTTGCTTAAAGTCAACTACAATTGAGCTTCACCTTTTTTTTTCTTGCATCAATAGTTAAAGCACTGGTCACACCATCGCCATTGTTAGGCATTGCTATTGTATCGTGACTTATCTCCATTAGGCACTAACTTCCAACCGTGAAGGAGCTACAATTAGCAGATTGAAGTTGCAATTCTAGTGAAATCTAGCCACCTTCCCGTCCTCACTTAGTCATGGCTACTAATGGCATAATGAAAGTAGTGGAACACAACTTCAACTCAGCAGTTGGGGAAATCATACAAGAATTTATGATACACAAGTAACTCAATTGGACAAACTTTAAAAATGAGAGAAAGATTGATAACCTATCACGCCTTTAATAGTGTTACGATTATGAGAATGGCCAATAACATTTTCACAATCGTGACCCTACTAAAAGAAACTTGCTCCGTTAACTACAAGGAAACCTAAAGTTCTGATACCAACTTTGTAATGACAAAAAACTAGGGGCTATGCCTGATGCATGAACCTGAGAGAAAAATATAACCATATAGGCCATGCTAGCCTAAAACATTATAAGATAACATGTAACCTATTTCAAACTCAAGAGGGCACATAACCATTACAATATCACTAGTTTTTCATATACACATAGTCCCACATGGACTTTCCTATTTTTCAATATTCATCTATTAATTCATATATTAATATAAAATTCATATCATTTAGTAACTAGACAATCATTTGCAATTTATAACAAATACATATACATATATCAATAGAAGCATGCCTTGCCTATGAGTTTAATGGAGCATATCTAAAAGTATTCAAATTTTACAACTTTTAAAAATATGTAAAATTTTTACATCAAGCCCACATGAACAAAGTGCGAGACTTACCATAAGAGAATGCTTCTCTTTGTCTAAAGAGTTATAAACAATGGACCTGAAGCTAAATTCCTATCTGAAAAATATTACAACAAAAAAAGTAAGTCATTAACTTAATGAATAGATAATATGAATTTTCAACAAAAATGGGACAAGTTATGGCATGAGTTTTTCCTTAGAAAAAATTAAATAAGCTTTTCGATACAAAATGATATCATAAGAGTTATACAATTATATTTGATAAAATATCAATTAGAATGTTTATTAGAAGTAAAATATTAAAACGTAAGTTTTAAGCCAAAAAAGTAGATAATAGGTTTTTTAATCATATTATAGGAAATCATCATGAACATAGATTCATGGTAAAAATTTCAATATAATATATTCATGATAAATAAGTAATTAAAATCGAAGTTAATAAATTTTAAATTATGTAAACCATCAAAATTACGCTTTTGGAGTGAGAGATTTCTAATTATGATTAACAAACATGAGCATTCCACTCATGAAATAACAATCTAAAGTGCATCAGGCTACCATAAACCAATTCACATATGTTGGCTAACACAAGAGGTTAGTAACTCCTTTGCTAATTGGAGTTTGAACTAAGGTGCACTAAGACTAACGTTATCACTGCCATTAGCTATAGTTTCTATCTAATCTTTTCCCAAAATAAGTTTATAAAATAATAGAACACCATACACATAAGTAATAGTTATATAAGAAATTCATTGGAAATAAATAGTTCCATATATCAATGGTTTAAATCAATCTCAATCTATACTCTTTTCAATTATAAATAGTTCATCAAGGTCTCTAACCTTAGTAGTTAACATTTCCCATATCAAATCATTCTAAACTCGTTAAATAATTAACTTTACAAGCATTCATAAAAATTTGATACATTATCATTTCATTCACAATGACCTTTCATAAGAACATTATACAATAAGGTTAAAACAATACATCACTTCAAAATAAATCATAGATATTAATTTCCTTATCATAGTGTCATTCTAATATAATTCTTAATTACTATAACTTAAAGAAATTTTTAAGTTGCTTATCCCAAGAGTGCTTCGAGCTTTACACATATATGGAATTAAAATACATACAAAATAATAATAATTAATAGATTAATAAAATTAATAATTTAAAAGTATAGAGGAAGTTAAAAAATATATAAAAATGTGAAAATACACATTATCTACTCATAAAGTAGCTAATATGCTCAGGTTTGATTTCTTTTTATTTTACAAACTGCTGGTACCATTAAAAAGTGTTCATTAGCCTAGTGAAAGAAATAAAATTACAATTCAAACACAAATTAATAGCAATTTATAACATTAGGTCCCCTACTACAAAAATCTCAAATTTTACATTTTAAGCATAACATAAGAATAAGCTAATCTTTGTTATCTACTAACTAATCTAAGCTAATTTAACTCCTAAACAAGAGAATGAAGGTTAGGAATTATCTTATTGGGCTAAAGAAAAGAGTTATTAGATCTTGCTACTTAAAACTCCTAAAAGTTCAAGCTAACCAAAAACAACAGTAAGAACAAGGAGAAAGTGGAAGAAAATATGAAGAAAAGGAGTTGTTTCATGTGATTAGAAGTGGAAAAGGAAGAAGAAGAAGGAAAAAAGGAAGCTAAGAATAGTAGGTTTTGACATCTAGGTTGTGCTGGTTTTGTTTTTAGCTCTATTTCTATTTTAGGGGAAAACAGGGCTATTATTTCGTGTCTGATTTTGTTACTGGGTTACTGGGTCTGTGGGTTAGGGGTTTTACTTCTATTTCTAGATTACTAGGCCTATAGGTCATAGGTTCTAGTTTTAAGTCTAGTTACTAGGTTTAAGTCATAGTTCACTCTCCATTTACTTAAGATATAAATATAAATAAGAAAATAACCCCATTTAGACTTAAAAAAATATCAAAAAAATCAAAATTCCAAAGAATAAACATTTAAATTTTGGGTTTTAGTTCAAAATGTTAAATTTTGAAAAATTTTAAAAATAATGGTTTTTCAAAATGAACATTTTAGGTTTTTAAAAATTCATTAAAAATTACTTTTTGATATAAAATTACAAGAGAAACAATTATCAAGATTTTTATTTTTTAAATAATGCATATTTTATATAACTCTCCAAGGGAGGTACTCCAAACCTAGAAAAAATTTTGAATTCTAACAAAATTAACTTTATTTGTAAAATTAAACTAAATAATAGTATAAATTAAATTAAATTCTTTCAATAAGTTAGAAAAGAAATGGTTTAAGCCTATTTGAGATAATTCCAAGTTCATATCAAAACTATCTAGTCATATTTCACACTATAACGATTCTACATATTTCACACTATAATGATTCTATTTTACCTATTAATGGTAGGGTCATTACACCAATCACCTCAAATTTTCCATTTCTATGAAATAAATACAAAACCTCAATCTACAACAACCCTGTTCAACTTATAATTTACCCAAAAGGGATATTACACTACCCTAAATCTAATTTAGCCCCTAAAATATCTTGGTAAATCCTTAAACTTTTCCTAAATCTAGTACTAATTTTTTCCTAACATTTAATGCACCTAACTAGCATTTCATCCTTATAAACACCCTTTATTAAGTAGCTATAGCAAGACCTTCAAAGCATAAAGCCTAATTCACTTATTAAAACCTCACCAAAATACCTTCACCAGAAAGTTTCATGTACTTTCACACTTTAAGTCACATCTTGACATAAACACTCAAAGACTTCTATGGTATATCCATAATGTAGATGTGAAGTTCTCACTTTTCTTGCCTAACAAATCCATTTCATGTGATTCCTATTCACCATACGTACATTTTTTATTTACTTTAACTACCTTAACCCAAAGAACCCAAACATCTTGTAAGGTTAAGAAATTGATAGAAAGACATAAGGACCAAAATTAATTACACCAATTAAGTATTTAGGAAACCAAAATTGACTATTTTTAAATTATGTGACCAAAATCACACAATATATATTTCAAAAGCATCAAAATTGCATTTAAATCTTATAACTGTAAGCATAAATTAGTGTATTATTTGTACAAAAATGTTAATCAAAACAAATAGACCCTAAATAAATATATTTATTCTTTACCATGGCCTCCTTTAGTCGTTTAAAAGCTCTATCATTATACATAAGTTAATTTAAAGAAGTGTATCCTTAATATTGTTTGGAGAAAATATTAACCTTGATTTATGTAAAAATTAGGCTAAAAACACTCTTGACTAACACTTTACTAAAATACAATTACATGTTAGTTATTTCATAAAAATCACATTGGCTTAGGAACTGATGTATCTTTGAGTGACGCTATATTTTAAACAATTTCACATCAATTTTTAACCCATATGAAAATTTTAATTTTTTATATAAAACATCAAAAACCACCATGGAAATAGGTTATAATGTCACTTTTTTTCCTAAAAAATAGATGTCTTTTTCTTTAAAAATTTTTTAATTTTTTTACATAATATGTCAGTTATTGATAAAAAAAACTAATGCATAATATTTACATAATATATTTTTAAATGTCAATTTTCTACTTCTCCTTATATAGTAAAAATGGAATAAATTTAGCACCTGCTATTCAATGTTACAACCTTATTAGAGTAAAAAAATTTCAAGAACAATAATAATAAGAAAAAAATAGGAAACTTACAAAAAAAATTCACCTTTTTAGTATTAATCAAACTCAATTATGCATTAAAACAATCTTAAGGAATTAAACTATGTTTCTTACAACAAAAATTATAAAAAATAAAAATTTTTATAAAATAAGAACTTAAATCCTGATATCATTTGGAATTTTATCAAGCACAAAAAACTATATACAACCTACAAGTTATTGGAAATCAAATTCCTTATAACACATAGCAAATGAATTAGCTCTTACCTTTCCAATGGAATCGATAAAGGATTTGATGATTTAATGAGTTTAAATTTTGGTTTCACATAATTCATCTTACATAAAATATATATTTTGCATTAAAAGCTTTGAAAAATATAACTTTGCACTCGGTTGTTTATTTGAGGCGATAATATTTAATAATCATTTCAAATCAACAAAAGCTATTTGCCTTTTTAAATCATAATAAATAGCCTTTTTTTTTCAAAATTTCTCCATCTCATAATTGTTTCATCAACTTTGAACTCTACTACAATAATTTATCAAACACATAATAGGATCTAAAAATTAAATACAATCTTAAAAGTTATAAAAATAAATTTAATAGATTAAAGAACAAACTTGTCACAACAAAATGAATTTAAGGCATTCAAATTAAAAGCTTAACCCCAACAAAAAGCACATTTGAATATGTGATCTAGAAGGGAGCAAGAAATTACAATATTATCCATTGAGAATCCTAAAATTACTAAATTAACAAAATCTCAAAAAAAAATACACATATAAATGAAAATCTTTTAAAAATCTTATGAAAAAAATTAAAGAAATGAAAAAGGTAAAGATCCGAGAAATGGAAGCAAGAACGAAACTTCCTAGATTTTGAACTACTAACCTAGAATAAGGCGTTTATCAATATCAGTTGATGAAGTATTGATATCTTACTAACGTAGGGTAAAGGATGAAGTAAGATCTAAAGTTTTGTAAAAGGAGATAGATAAAGATGGAAAGTGAGAATGATAACAAGAAAAAAATAAATTTTCTTTATTTAGTGCAACACTTTAAATGTTAGTTCACTTATAGGAATCAACTTTTAATAAGGATTAATGTCAAAAATCAAACATGTTAAATTTTTTGAAAACTAATGTCTAATTTTTTTTTCAAATTTATAAAAATATCACTAATCCTATGACTTTAAATATCAATCATTTTAAGAACTAATGTCTAAAGTTTTATAAAAATAAATATGTTAGTCTTTTTTAAGAAGTGGTGTCTAAAGTTTTCCTCATATTTATAAAAATATCATTAGACTTAGGATTTTAAATATTGATTATTTTAAAAATTGGCATCAAAAGTTTTACATGAATTAAAACATCAATTTAGAAAAAATTATTTCTAATTTTTTTCATATTCACAAAAATGTTACTAGTTCGAAGATTCTAAACATTGATCATTTTAGATGTCAAATTTTTTCAAACAACATTTCAAGTTTCTTCAAATTTTTTAAAATGTCATCACTTTAATATATATACACCATTGTTTCTTGTAATCAACATGTATTAAGTGAATGTTTTTATAGTAGTGTAACAAACCATATAATGAAGAAGTAAGTTATTACACCATATAATGAAAAAGTAAGTTACATTATCAGAAAAGAATTATTTCTTTATCTAATTTCATCTTTGGTTAGAAAAGATGCAAAATCTACAACAAATTGTCTAAAAGTCTTTGTTCATTTCACTCACTATTTCATATATACATATATGTTCTAATATCTTAGTTAAGATCAACCTTTTGCTCTTAATGGCAAAATTAACTCCATTTTATTACAATGAAAAATATTTTTCATAGAAATATAATTATAAGATATTAAGTTGGTAGGAAAATTCTATATGTTTAATATTAAATGTCAAAAGTTTAGTGAAAGATGACTTCTTATAACTCTAAGTGTCATTTTTCTTTAATTACAAGATATAAATGTGACATGTGACTCCTTTTATATACTTTCTAAAAAGATTTTTTTTTATAGAAAATGTCTGTTAAAGAAATAAATAAAGCTTAAATTTTAACTTCTATCTAAAGAGAAAAATGTTACAAACTTTTAGTCGTCACCTAATTAAGTATATTTTCTTAGTCATACAATAAAGTCTTACCTAAAGAATTAACCATTTGATTTGAGTGTTTGCTTTAAATCTAATATAAGTTCATGAAAATTAGTATATTACTCTGTATTGCTTAGGTTTGTAAATACTTTGTCACAGAAATTAAATTTTCAATTAACATGAAAGCATAAACACCTATATATGATGTACATTATTGGCATTTGTTAATCTTTTAATACCCTAATACTATTCATATGAAGTCTTTGTTACATATATGAACATAATGGAAAGTGATATGAATCTAGTAATTAATCTTTCTAGTATGAATAAAAATTTAGTACATTGCATTTTCCTACCTAGCATCTACTTTGGACAAAGTAATTTCACACATGGAATTAAAATGTGATCGTTCAAATGATGAGGATGTTTTTGTCTCAAACATCTTTCTTCTAAGATAGAATGCAGGCCATTTAGGCAAACCAACTGGCACACTTTTATTTGTTAACATTGATGTGACATCTACCATGGTTGGTCGATCATCTGCATTTTCTTCTACACACAAGAGACCAATACAAATGCATCTTAGCACTTCATCATGAACATATGAGTCATTTAATGATTGGTCCATCAATTGTAATCCATCACCTTGTTTCCATAATTGCCATGCCTGTAATCACTCATATTTAGAGTCGTTAAAAATATTAGAAGTGAAATTCAAATCATTTTTTAAAAAAAATAGAAAGAAATATTCAATTTTGTAAATGAGTTCAAGTTAAACAATTATTTTGTAGATTAGACTAAAAGCAAAAGGAACATTTATAAAGAATTAATGGATAAAATAATTTTACTTACATGTCCTACTAAATTGAGTGCATCATCATCATTGAAGAAGCTATTATTTTTTCTACCACTAATAATTTCCAGCATCAGCACTCCGAAACTATAAATATCAGACTTTGTTGAGAATATCCTTTGCATGGCATACTCAGGAGACATGTAACCACTAGAAATTTAAAAAAAAAATGTACTAGTTAAATGAAATTAAAATGTACTCTTGTGAAATATTTAAATGAAGATAATTTTGAAATTAAGTATACTTACTATGTCCCAACAATCCTATTAGTATTTGCTTCTGAACCTTGTTGTGTGAACATTTTTGCCATCCCAAAATCAGAGATTTTTGGATTCATATTCTCATCCAGAAGTATGTTACTTGCTTTTAAATCTCTATGAACAATTTTGAGTCTTGAGTATTTGTGAAGATAAAGCAAGCCTTGAGCAATTCCTTCAATTATGTTCAAGCATTTTTTCCAATCTAGCAACTTGTTTCGACATGAATCTTTCCATTGCCAACAAGTGCATAACAAAAGCAAGATATTTAGAATGTTTCTAAAAATTAAATATGCTAGTATGAGAGAATAACTAAATGATATTTATATAAAATAAATTATTATGCTTTTTTAAGTAACTAACTTACTATATTGATCTCCTCTTGGTCATAATAAGTTCCAATTTTCACTAAGCATAATAAGAGCAAAGATTATAAAATGTTACAACTATCCTTAAACTCACCAAAAAGAATGAAGTCCAAGCTTTTGTTAGGCATATACTCATATACCAACATTCTCTCTTCTTCATGAATGTAGCAACCTAGTAGTTGAACAAGATTCATATGTTGGAGTTCGCATATAAGTGTTAATTCATTTTTAAATTCAATGGCTCCTTGTCCTAAAGACTTTGAAAGCCTTTTTATAGCTATTTCTTTTTCCATTGATGACAATTTTCCCTAGTGTGCAAAAATTATAAAAGAAAACATTAATCCCTTATATAATAAAAGCTAGTTAAAACAAAAATTTATAGACTTAAGTTACCTTGTAAACAGGTCCAAAGCCTCCTTCTCCTAACTTGTTTCTTAAAGAAAAGCCATTTGTAGCTGCTATAACAGATGCATAACTAAACATTTTCAAATCATGCCCCATTTTTACATCAACATCTCGAAGATCATCAAAACTTGTTGATTCATTGGAAGTCATTAAACCAAATGACATTGCAGTGTCCATTCTTTTTCCTTTTTTATCTGCAGAAAAGTTCAATAAATATGGATTGAAAATCAAAAGAATATGTATGTAAATAAAGTAGAATAGTTTAATCAAGCATATACCTTTTTTCCTTTTCATTAAGCATATAATGGAAGTACAAATTGCTAGTAAAGAAGTTGCTACTACAACACTCATCCATATCCACTTTTTTGTACCTGTATAAAAATAAAATTAATGTGAAAGAATGTCCACATGAGCAATTTAAAGTTTTTCTAGTAATTAATCTATGTAGAGAAATCTAAATTCAAAATCAAGTTTGATGATTTGTTATTTATGATATGTTCAAGAGTTAAGGAAGGAAAGGAAAACAATATTTTGGATGGGGGAGAATGAAAGGAAAGTAGAGAGAAAAGGAAGTTATGTAATAACTTTTTCTTTGCTTGAAAATTTCCCTCTCCCTTATTTAGAAATTTAGGATATCTTACAAAATCTAACAAATTGGAGAAATACAAAAATATAAAAGTTGGAGAATGTTGGAGGGTTTTGGATTCATCATAATCTCCCATTTGATTCCACCTTCACTAAAAATCAACAAGAAGGGAAAAATTATAAAACATATTCCCTTTCCTCTCCTTCCTTTCCATTCTCTTCAATTAAACATACAAATATTTTTCCATTTCCTTCCCGTAACTCTACTTTCAACCATATCATAACAAGAATACCAAATTAGGAAATGAAAGAGAATAAAGGAAATTAACTTGTTGCTGTCTTTCTTTTTCTTTGAATGTTTAAATTAGGATAGAAAACAGTAAAAAAATTCTTATGGAAGAGCACAAAAGTTATCCTATGTTATAACATTTTCCTTATTTGGAAATTCTCGTCAAGACTAATAAAAGAATCGAAATTTATGATTAATGCTCCAAACCTTCCATAATCTTTCAACACTCACTTTTTTGTATTCCTTAAATTTTGGAGATTTTTTAAACATCTAAATAAAGAGGAATGAAAGTCATCTCTTAACATCCATTCTTTTTCTGCCTTTTATTTTTTACTCCCATTTCCTCTTAAATCCCTGACATGCCATTAGTGTAGAAGAATGTTAGAGAGTTTGAAAAATTGATGATAGTCCTCCATTTCTTTTCACTCATCCTTTACTAAAACTCTCAAACAAGTAGTATAATGCTATATAATAACGTTTCTTTTCCTCTTCTTCTCTCATTTTTTTTCTTTATCTAAACATACCATTAGCCATGCAAATTAATTATCAACGAGAATCTAACTTTTTACGAAACAATTCAGAAACCGCATGCTCCATCCATTTTTTCAGTTTGCCTATACAAGTAAAATGAACAGAATTTAAACAATCGCATTAAGAAAGACGATACTTCTAAAGTGTTTAATTGATCAGAAATAAAAAAATCTATTCCAAATGATATCCTCACGAATTAATATCAACCAAACTAGTCCAGTTTAGATTACAAGTTTAGCATATCAATATGAAAAAAAGGGTAAGACCCTCGAGTCAGCTAACCTTTGTGGCCAGAAACCATAGCATTCAGCACGTACAAGCTAGTACCACCATTAGCAAACCTAACAAACACCCATGAACCTTCATAAAAGGCACAACCTGTGCCATTATCAAAGTAACTTGAAAATCCAACACAGTCACAATTACTCCAGCAAGAAGCCTGGCAATCACTAATGCCCAGGCTAGTATTGGTGTCGTTGGATTTGATGCTCCCATTAGAGGATCTAGAGTTATCAAGGTACACGGACACAATACCAAACACCTGACCTGCATGCCTGCAAGAAGGAATCTTCCATCTTTCACACCCTCCATCTGTATTATATCCATAACACTTATCCGCTCTCCCAATATCATTTCCTCCTTCATCAGCCAACTGTCCATTATCATACAGTGCCCAATATTGCAGTGGATATACTCAATCACTCAGAGTAGTATATGTGAAGGAGTCTTCCTCTTCGTTTGAGACTACGGTATACTCATATGAGCTCTGTACATTATCTGGAATATATTCAAATCTCTTCTTCTTGTTCAACACCCCACTTGCCCAATAAATCTGTCCCCGCAACCTGATGATTAGCTGCCCCATAGTCGGATCCCACTCGAAAGTGAAAGGACCGGAAGCAAAGACTTCGCTGGATATGGATGAAACTAGAAACCAACGATGTCCTGTCTTGTGATTCACACCTAATTTCATCTCAGGGACCAAAGTGTCGGTGGGATAATCAAAACTTTGCCATAACACACTTGTTGAGCCATTTGGGTATAATTCTTGCAGCACGAAATTGCCTGAATCCAGCAAAGTGGCCGTGGTATTTATTTTATTACGAGAAGGTGGTGAGTAGAGAATGAACGGATCCCTGCCCTGGCGTGTTATCTTTAATACACCAAAATCGTCCAAAGTTAGAACACCGGAATTGTTGAAGATGGGTTCATCTCTGTTGGCTAGCCACAGCCACCAACCACTATTTTCATTTGAAATCTCCAAGAAATTGACGCCAGAACCCGAAGGCAATTCAACGAAGTCCAGGCAATATATGCTCCCAGGAGAGCATATCTTGGCCGGGGGAATCAGCATATCACCTGGCTTCAAACTGTCGCTGGTCGTTTGCGCATGCAAAACAGCCGTGTATAGCCAGAAGTGTGAAAACAAGCAAGAACAAATCCTTCACATGTCTTTTGGCAACCATGATGCTTCAATATATTTACCCAAGCAATCCGAAAAGTAGATGCTAGGATTTAGATGTATTTATAATAATTTTAGAAGAGAGTTGTATTCCCCTTCTTCAGTTTTTTGGTTTGGTAATCTCTCGATGTTGACTCTGAACTTGTTTTAATAGAAAATTTAGAGGTAAGATAAGTTTTTTCATTTCAAGTTGGAATATATAGATCTCATAATACCTTAAAATAATTATTGGCAACGAAATGGGAACTTAAATCACCAATTGATCCAGTACAAGCGATCACTTCCAAACTTATTCTACATCTTAAACAATGGAAAAAACTGGGTCTTCAGCATTTTAAACGAATCAAATATTGACAAATTGGTGTAACAATTAAGATGTAGTTCGCTGCTTGGCATTCTGTATCCTTCATTTGTTGGAATTTTTTAATTCTAATTTCTATCTGAATCAAATTCCGGTTATGAACCATTCAATATGGAAATTTTTTATGTTAATATAAGTTGATAACCCGCGAGTAACAATAATGGTTAGGTGGTATTTATTGTCATAATTTTTTATAATTAAAATGGATTGAATCTAGTTGTAGTCTGATTAAACCTAATTCAGTAATTTTGTTAAAAGTAAGACCTTACTCCTATATCTTAATTAGATTATGTGTGCTTCATTAGCATTATTTCCCAGTGCGCAAGAGTATGAATTCGTGATTGAAATTCATACGAATCATTCATCTTTAATAATGACGGTGCTGTACGTTTCAAAGTAAAATCGGTTTCAAATTAATTTCAGTTAGTGGATCAAAATGCAAGTGAAACCCATATAAACTATCAAATGGTGTAAACTTTACTTCTTCTTTTTTTTTTTTTTTTTTGGGGGGGGGGGACACAAATTTGTACCCCAAAGCCAGTAAATATATCAATATTGCTTTAATAACACAATTTAATCAAACTATTTCATCTTAAAATTCAACATCTGAGTCCCTGTATCTGGTGGAGTGCTGCGTGCTGGGAAAAGATGTTGAGTACAAATTTCTAAAGGATTGGATTTGGTTTTCAATATCAAATCTAATAGTGGTTGCGGTGATTAGTAAAATAATAAATAAATATAAAAATTTTGAATATTGTAATGTAAAATTATAAAAATTTGTAGTGTGGAGCAATGTTTTAAAATCTAATATGGCCTTCAACCTAGTAAAATATTTAGATTAAAGTCGTATCAGTTTAAGTTTTAACTAGTTAAATTGGGTGGGTCAACCAATTAATATATTTTCTATTTATAAAAATTTATATATATAGATGTATATAAAAATATAAAAAGTTAAATTTACTTAACTAGTATAGGGTAAACAAATAAATATTAAATTTACTTACCCTAAATTTTTAAATATATGTATATGTATATGATTAATAATATAAATATTGTAATATTTAATTATAATAAATACGTAATATTTTTAAACTTGTGCAACCCATTGTTATATAGATAATAACTTTCATATCAAGCAATGAAAATTAATTGGCATAGAAATTAAGCCAGGGCATTCTATTACTAAAATAGGATTTAATATTTGAAGTGTCAATGAGAGAATCAATTTTTCTAATAACAAGATCGACTGGGTTAATTGGGTCTTTGGTAAATGTTGATTTCCCAAATTTGATTTGATTTCTACTGATTCAATTCGAATCGACTTTAAGGGTACATTTGATTGGGGGGAAATGAATTTTTGAAATTCATTTTCCAACTTTCTCTTATTTGAATATTCAAAAATTTTGATCAGTAGGAAAATAAATTCTGATCAATAAAAAAATTGTATTATTTTTAAAAAAATAACTTCTCATTTTAAAAAATGAAAATTATTTTTCTTGTTACTCAGTACATCCATATCCGAATCCAAACTTTTTAACTTCTCACCTTGTTATGCAATCGTAATTATAAATAAAATTTATTTTTATTTATTAAATATTTTATGATGAATGCTCTATTTTTATTTATTAAAGTTTAGGTACATATTTTTATGCAATATTTACTAAAATATTCTCCCTTTTTTTTCTCATGATAGATACTCTATTATATAATATTTCATAATAATTAATTAAACTAATTATGTAAATCTATATATAAAATTTTATAGTACCTTTAATATATATTTTATTATTAAAAATAATCATTATTGGACTATTGGGCACCAAAAATAATAAAAATTTTATTAAAAATTTTTTTTTAAAAGGTAAGTAAAATTATAATAATTTTGAAATAAATAATTTTGATTTACTTTAAATAAAATTAATTTTTCTTTGTGTACCAAACCCCAAAAAATATTTTTTTTCTATACACCAAATAATAGAAAATCAATTCATTTTCCAGAAATATGTTTTCTTAGGAAAGTATTTTCTAAAAATTTTATTTTCTCCTAAACTAAACGAACCCTAAATATGAATTTAACGGTTTGATCTGAACTATTTAGTACCCCATGTTTTAGTCCAATCAATTGAATTGATTAGACCAAACTAGATTTTAAAATTTTGGTGTGAAATAGTGTGCAATAATAATGTTTTATGTATTTTTAACATTAATATTATAGACTGTAATTCAAAATTTTGAGTATGAAAGTGCCGAATAATTGAAGAGCAAAATATAATAAACTTTCCCTCAATAAAAGGTTTAAATTTATATTCATGTTCTCACTTCTGGATCCATATTTTTAATAGAAAATAGTTACTTTTGGAATGCTTCAGTTATTTTGCGTGAGGGATTGAATTGAATAAGAATATATAAATGTGAGTTTCACGTAACTGCTCGCACAAAGAGAAGTTTATAATTTTAACGTAGCCTGCAAAAGTGGGTAGAAAAGTTGAATACAGTCTTAGGCAAGGAGTTGAAATGGTGATTTTTGTAACAATGAATCATAATACAAATTTGAGTCTCAACTCACTATTTTATATTTTTTTTCCCTTATAAATTATTATCATTATATATAATATCACACATACTACTTTTTATCACAGCCATTTTTTATGAATATGATGTATTTTTCTTTAATAGTAAATATAATAATTAATCCCTTATATATAAATGGGTGACTATTGTATTTTCAAACTTCATGACAACATTATTTGTTTCTTATTTTTATTTTTGTTGTAATTAATTGTCTCTTCATTCATTTATAATGTTAAAATAAATGAAAATTATTGAAATATATTGTTAAATCTTACTTTAATAATGTCAAATATATATTTACTTTTTAGTTATATTATTTTTTCACCATTTGTTTTAGTGTTAATAGTGAAAAGATGAATATATAGTCATAATAAAAGTAAAAATAAGAGATTAAGACTATATTTAGTACAAATAGTTGATAATTAATAAATTAACTAATTGTATTAGAAGTATTTAATAAAATTAGTTATTGAACTAATTAAAAATATAAAATGATATAAAAAGATATATTAATATAAATAAATATATAAATTAAATTAATTTATATTTATTTTAAGATTAAGTTATATTGATGAAATAAATTTATTTAAAATAAAAATATAATTACATAAAATTTAATTAATTATATTTTCACCATTAGATATTTATGTACTTATTATTTATTTACTATTTAGAATAAGAATATAATTACTTAAAATATAATTAAGAGCATATATTATTAATTAATTAAAAAAGAAGGATAATATGGAAAAATTGATAAATTATGAGCTCTTAGTTATAAATTATTTAAAATAATTTATTAAATTAGAACTTATTTTTTTTCAACTAATTAGTATATTAAACACTTCTAAAAGTTAACTTATTTCTTATTAATTAGGTCAATAAGTTAAGTTATGAATTAACTTATTTGTTATGTTAAATATTGTTTAATAATGCTAGTTATAAATTTTCAAATATTTAATAATTATTACCTTTATAAATGAAGAACTAAATGTTGAATTTTTTCTTTTTTTTATACACAAACTATATTGATGCTTTTTTTAATAAGACTAATTCTTATTTAAGATGAGAGCAATAACTAACAAATGGTAAATTCTCCTAACAAAGATGCCTCTGATAATCGAACTCATAATCTTTTTCAAAGCGTGAAATGTTATGAGACTCAACGTACATTCATTTAATCATTCAATTGCTAGAAGCATGATCTCATTTTATATCTATGGATGACTCCAAAATTGCAATCCTACATTCAATTTAAGTTAATTACACTGGATGATGTTGGACGATACTGAACATAATTAGCATAAAATATGTAAATCTTGTGATTAATAATATAAATATGCAATAATTATATTTCTGATCCAACAGTTTTGAAGGCATGATAGTAAGAGATCAAGAAACAGTATATAAGCTAACATCAATTTTTTTAATTATTTTTTATTCTCTATCATAACACACATCATATATCGCACTCCATATTATCATTAAATAATCAGAAGTCTCATCTGTTCTGATATTTTAATTTCCAAAGCTATGACCTTGTATTGTAATTGTAATAATGACAATAAAATAAAACCTGCTGTAAGATAAAAATTATATAAATTTTCTAATTAGTTTTGATTTTCTGTCGCAACACATCATATGCACGTTGCACTACATGCATATTGTCATAAATTAATCAAGACGTGTCCAGAGTCCTTTGATCAAATAACGTTGGTGTCATTGAAAGATTTTATGTTTTTTCTTTGAGGATTTGATCTCTAATTTTAATATATATGTGTTTAATAATTTTATTACTTTTATCAATATTAAAAATAAAATAAAATAATATAATCACAAGGTCCCATGTATAGGTATGTAAATGGGATGGTGCATATTGAGCTGACGTGACTTTGAGTCGGTATGAATTTATTTGTACAAGTACGTAAAAATTATAGAAAATTTTTGTCAGATATCTATGGGCAACCACATTATTAAATTTTTTTATTATTATCAAAGTAATTAAATCATTACATACATATATACAAGATCAAAGATTCTAAATGTTGGGAAAGAAAAGCACTCCCAAAAAATATTAAATTGGATTAAATTAAAAAATTATTTATTTTTATAAATTATAATTGAATAATTAAATTTGTTTATTTAATGTAATGAGTTAATGAAATGAGGTTAAAAAAAATTATATTAGGCCCTTAAACATTGAATTGAGAATTATGTTAGATCAAAAAAATCTTCATATGTTTAAAGAATTATAAAAAATCTTCATAATTAAAAAAAAAAAACTCCATAAATAAACCAGCACCCCACCCAAGGATTCATATAGACTTACCCATATAAATTTATAAAATATATGAGGTTCAAAAAAGAATGCCTAATCCATCTCATAACCACCAACTACCTGCATTATCCACAAATTTTCTACCAGTTTTACATAGCTACTCATGTAAGGGTGGGCTTACGTGACTTATCACACTCTGCATTACTAAGACTGAGATCTCATGCAAGTTGGACGAGTTAAATCAAAATTGAGTTAGACTGGATTTGAGCTATTTGAATTTTCTTTATTTCATGGATTTATTCCACCATGATTTAAGCAATTTTTTTAATTTAAATTAGATTTAAAATCAACTCATAAAGCTTGATTTAAATTCAACTCACAATCGACCTGATTTGGTTCATTAAACTTAAATTCATTTTAATAATTAAATATTTTATTCACAATCAAATAATTTAAAAAATTTATAGAAATAAATGTGTTCAACAATTTATTAGTAAAAATAAATAAAAAATTATGAATGACAAAAAATTATACTCTAATACTATTATGAGAATATTTTATGTAGCATTAATGTGAAATTTGAATTTGTCATAATATATGAAGTTATATTATCCTTGTAATAATATGGGCTTAAACTCCTCGAAAATGCAAAAAAAAATATGTAATTTTCATAAAATAGCAAAGTAAGTTTATGAGTGTTAATTTTAAATTTAGTATAATTTAAAAACATGATTTTCAAACTTCTAAATTTAAGTTGAAGAAAGTATCTTGTATTTTTTTCAAAAAATTTTTAAATAGGCCTAGAATGTCTTTATATAAAATGGAACCCGCAAACAACTTTGTATTCATCTCTTTCTGTAAAATGTAGATGTGGGGTACACCCATAATGGGAGACCCACATCTTACATATATTAAATATAAAAGAAAAATAATTTTATTTATTTTTAAATTACATTCAAATTTGGAGATGGTTATTCTGATAACCACCTCCCCCTATTTTTTTGAAAGTGGGAAAACTGCTAGTGTAGTTATAGAGTCATGATCAGGAGATGAATAAAACTGTTGTGTTCAATTTTTAGATGACAGAATAAGAAATATACTGCTCTGGTCTTCCCTTCTCTCTCTCTATTCTCTGTACGAATGTAATTTGGGTATTGGATAAAATCATCGTGAAACTTAAGCAAGGAGTCCAGTGTGATTCCTATACACCATGTGAATCAAAGCATCAGAATGAAAATCAGCATCATTTCCGAATCAAGTAAGTAATTCCGCATTAAAATTCTTTGTATTGAATTTTTTTTCTACATTGGTATTAGAGCTTGGTTAGAAATTGATGTCTGGATTTCCCCATACATGTGATGAATTGTATAAAATGCTCTGAGTTAGATGAATGTATGAGATGTTTTGAGTTCAATGTTTTTTAATTTTAGCCCAAAAGCATGTTTAACTAATTTTAATTCTTCTGATGAACTGATTTGGCCATTGATATGAATTTTTATTTTGGTTGTATAATTCTGTTATTTCTAGAATGATACTATTAGGGATGAATTTAATAGTAATGAATACACATAAAATTTTCATAAAACATCCTTGAACATTAGAGAATAACCAGAACACATAAATTGTCATAAAATTCATAATTTTTCAAATATTGGATCCCTTAAAAAATTATTTTTTTAGGCTATAAATTACCATAGAATGATAGAGGATGAAATTCTGAGTTCATAGGCTTTTAAATCACTCAAATCGGACCTCCGGATCAAAAGTTATGACCATTTGAAGTTTCTAGGTCAACTAAGTTCACGAACCGAGTCGGGTCGACTTGGTTTGACCCGCTGGAGGTTGAAGACGACGTAAATAACATGTCGTTTTGGGCCTTTGGTAAATGACACATCATTTTGACCAAGGGGGTTGACCAAATGAATCAAAATGACACGTCATTTTAACAAAATAGAAAACGACACGTCGTTTCACCAAAAAAAAATTCTCTCTCTCCTCTCCTCACTCTCGGGAATGGCGCGTGGAGCCTACCACCACATCATTTTGCCACGTGTCACACACCAATGCATAGAAGACAAAAAACTGAACATTCTGGCATTTTCAAGTGGCTAGAACCGCCTTGCACAGCGGCGCGTGGACTGCACGTGCCAACTATGTGCATAGTTCTACAAAAAATTTTAATTTTTGCTAAATTTCTGCACGTGGTGGCACATGCAAGCATGTTCGACGGTATTTTTTACTGCCGTTTGTTTCTAAAATTTTTAAAAATTGAGTTCTATGTAATGGTAATTTTTGTGGAATTTTTGGAATTTTTTATGACACTGCTTGTGTTGAAAAAAGTGATAAATTGACATATTTTTTAACTAAAAATTTATTTTTCAGTCATAGAACAATGGTTCTTAGAAGAATATGACCCGTATGAGTTTGTGGAGAACTATATTAAGGAACCGAGAGAATCTGATTGGGTGGACACATCAAATGACCTTAGAATCATGCTTTACCAATTGTACGAAAAAACCTCCGATACCTTGCATCCTATTAGTGCCTATTTGGGAGAAGTAAGAAACTTGAAAACAGACCACAAACGAAGAGGAAAAGTGTTTCCAAATTACCTTTGGGTTTGTCACATGTTGACTGAGATTCCGAATAATAATTTTTGGAAACCAATCAAGAAAATCATTTGGCTATGCAAGGACAACAAAATCAGAGTCACAAGATGCATGGATCTTGAAAAATGTATAGAAGAATTGAGATTGCAAGAACTCTGACAATTCAAAAACGATTGGAGTAGGACAATCCTTCTTTCATAATTCCCTAATATGAAAAGTGCACGACGAGTTAGTCACAGCACTCTAGAAAGGGGATTACATCTCAAAGGTCCACTCAAAGGCATGAACTCACACTATTTTGGACTAGCACACTCCAGAACTCCACCTAAACTTTTTAACACTTTTGAAGAAATGAAGAACCTACGTTCTGAGTAGGAAGCTTGTTTAGAAAATTTATGTATTGAATTTGTAATTTCTTTTTATTGTTTATTGCAAGTTTTTTATTGTTTGAATTAGCTTCCTGAACTCATTTTATTATGTTTGAACTTAGTTATCAATCAATACATGTTTATTATCTTCATTTCAAATACGCATATCTTATGAAATTCTATATTTGAATGGGAGCTCTTAGGTTGCATTGTCCTGAGAGCGATATAATATTTACATGAGTACAATCTCGTTAGGAAATAATGATAATATTTAGACACACATGCGATAGGGGTATGATAAACATAAACTCCCGACCATGAACTAAGTAGTATCATCATTGTCCTATACGAGAACCATGTAAACAACAGACATTGTATACTCATAAGAAATGTTCATGAATTGTGATTCAACAAAATGGCTAGCAAGAGTATAATTCCTGAATTGAACAAGAGTATAATTGCTGAATTGAACAAGGGTGATAAGTTAAATGGGGATAATTGGGACATTTGGCATCGAAAAATTTCTTACATTTTAGAAGAGCAAGACGCTCTAGAAATCCTGAACCATGTCATGATTGAGCCTGAACAAAGGAACTCTGCTCAGCATAAGAGAAATGCTAAAGCTTATACTGTTTGAAAAAAGAAGAACAGTATTACCCGCATCACACTTTTGAGTGCAATGACAAACGACCTCATGTGTGAATACGAAAAATACCCAACTACTTAGGGAATGTAGATAGCCCTGAAAGAGAAATTTGGTGGTACCTCAGCCTCCAAATTAAGAAGACTCACAATTAAGTTTGACACTTATAAACTTCAGCCTAATACGCCGATGAAACAACATTTGAGAGAAACGTCAAACATGATTCGTGAACTGAAAACAGTGGGGCATGCACTTTCTGATGAATAGCAAGTGCAAGCAGTGATTAGATCACTCCCTGCTAGTTAGGAACACATGAAGGTAAACTTGACTCACAATGAGAGCATTGTTACATTTGATGATGTGGCGCGACATCTAGAACTTGAGGATGAACGTTTGAAGGCTTATCGGTCCTCCAGACAAGCCTATCTAATAGAGGATTCAGGACCCTCACATTCTAAGCCTAAATACAAGAAAGGTAAGAAATTTCAGAAGAGAAAAATTGGACCCCATTCTAAGGGCAAGAAAACCATCAAAAAGAAGAAAGGAAGAAATGGCTCAAAGAACTTTGATCTGAAGAAGATCAAGTGTTATGCATGCCAGAGAATGGGTCATTTTACTCGATATTGCACTCAACAAAATGAGCAAAACAAGGTATTTCTGGATACTGAAAATTTACATTTTTCAAATGTTTCCAATACTGTTTTTCTAACTGAATCTCATCCATTGTGGATTTTGGATTCAGGCGCCACAGACCATGTGAGCAAGGATAAAGGATCCTATGTGGATTATCATCGATTATCAAGTCATAGCAGGTGGCTATACATTGGAAACAACATAAAGATTGAGCTCAAAGGAATTGGGACATGCAAATTGGATTGCGTGAAGGAAAGACCTTAATTTTACATGATGTATTGTATGCACCTAATATTCGACGAAATTTAATTTCTATTAGTTCCCTACTTCAATACAGTTTTTCAATTAATTTTCATGACAATATTGCAGATATTTTTAAAGACAATATATATTATGGTTCTGGTTTCATTTTCGATGGATTTTTCATTTTAGATACAGTTGATAATTCTGCTTACAATTACTTTACTGCTTCTACTTCTAATCTAAATGATGATATGGATATTTGGCATGCTAGACTAGGACATATTAATCAAAATAGAATGATTAAACTACCAAAAGAAGGCTTGCTAAGACCAATTTCAAAATTGGAAATGTCCTTGTGTGAACATTGTTTAGCTGGTAAAGCAACTAGAAAATCATTCGGAAAAGGGATTAGGGCAGAAACTCCATTACAACTAATTCATTTCGACATATGTGGTCCTTTGAGTGTGAGGGCGAGGCACGAAGCTTACTATTTCATCACTTTTATCGATGATTACTCATGGTTCGATCATATCTATTTGATTTCACACAAATAAGAAGCATTAGAATGCTTTAAACGCTATTTGAGTGAAGTTGAAAATCAAATGGATAAGAAAATTAAAGCGCTCAGAACTGACCATGGACGTGAATACTTTTCAGAACAATTCAAAGAGCTTTGTGAAGAAAAGGGAATAATAAGACAATTAACAATCCCTAGCACTCCATAATAAAATGAAGTAGCTGAAAGAAGAAATAGAACTCTTCTAGACATGGTTAGGTCAATGATGGTGCAAGCAAATCTACCATTTTCATATTAGGGAGATGCTTTATTAACAACTACTTACATAATTAACCGTGTGCCCTCAAAGTCTGTTATATCCACACCCTATGAACTCTGGATAAAATGCCAACTTGATTTGAGTGTGCTCAGATCATGGGGGTCTGCTGCGTATGTCCATGATACTTCCCACAGATATGGAAAATTAAGTTCAAAAGGGAAGAAATGTATTTTTATAAGATATTCAAATCTATCTAAGGGTTACGTTTTTATCGATGAAAACGAAGATGGAACAGTAACGGAACTTGAATCAAGAGATGCCACATTTCTTGAAAATGAATTTTCTAGCAGAGGTGAAATTGATCGTACTGTCTCATTTTATGAACAGCAAGATCAAATGGATAATAGCAGGTCTTATCCATCTTATCCGAGTGGGAGCTCTCAAAGAGCACTTACTATTCCGAGTGGGAGCTCTGAGAGAGAAAAAGAAAACCCTATTTTTAGAGATGACATAATACAGGAAACCCCACTACGAAAAAGTAAAAGAGGAAGTATACCCAAGAAACGTTTTTCAATTGAAGGATCAGTGTTTATGGTTACTCCTCAAGATAAAGAAGAGCCTAAAACAATACAAGAGGCTCTAAGTTGCCCTGCTAAGGAATAGTGGAAGAAGGCAATGGAGGAAGAAATAGACTCAATGATAACTAACTAAATTTGGCAATTAGTTAACCTTCCATCTGGCCGAAATGTAATTGGGAACAAGTGGGTTCTCAAAATCAAAAGGAAAGCAGATGGATCAATTGAAAGATATAAAGCTTGGTTAGTTGTAAAAGAGTATACACAATAGGAAGGAATAGACTATGAGGATACATTTTCACTTCTTGTGCGTTTTAATTCCATAAGATTGCTCCTAGCCATAGTAGCAAATTTAGATTTAGAATTACATCAAATGGATGTAAAAATCGCTTTTCTCAATGGAGAATTGGATGAAGAAATTTACATGAAACAACCAGTAGGTTTTATACAAAAAGGAGAAGAAAAGAAAGTTTGTAAACTTAAAAGGTCCATTTATGGACTCAAATAGTCATCCAGACAATGGTATTTGAGGTTTCACCGAGCGATAACCTCATTTGACTTTCAAATGATTGAGGAAGACCATTGTGTTTACATCAAGCGGTATGAAGGCAATCTAGTAATATTATCCCTTTACGTGGATGATATACTATTAGCTGAGAATAATCTGAAATCGATTATGGCTATTAAGGAATGGCTATCCTCGAATTTTGAGATGAAAGACATGGGTGAGGTAGATTATATCCTTGGAGTCAAGATCATTAGGGATCGCTCCAAAAGATTGATTTCTCTTTCTTAAGAAACTTATTTATGGAGAATTCTTGAGAAATTTAACATGAAAGACTGCAAACCTATAGATACCCCTGTAAATAAGAGTGAGCCATTGAGTCAAAACATGTGCCCTCAGAATGAATATGAAAAGAAAGCAATGGAAAGAATTCCTTATTCCAATGCAGTTGGTAGTCTTATGTATGCAATGATGTGTACAAGATCAGATATTTGTCATGCGGTCGGACTCGTAAGTAGATACCAGTCAAACCCCAAACAAAAGCATTGGAAAGCTGTTAAGCGAATACTGAGATATTTAAAAGGCACGGTTAATTACGCATTGTGCTACTAAAGCAAAGATTTGTGCTTAGTCGAATATTCTGATGCGGATTAGGCAGGAGATCTGGATGAGCGAAAGTCCACATCAGAATACTCATTCTTGCTAAACAATGGCGCCATATCATGGTGTAGCAAGAAGCAAACATGTATTACATTATCGACAATGGAAGCTGAGTTCGTAGCATGTTCTGCAGTAGTACAAGAGGTTATATGGCTGAAAATACTTTTAGAACATCTGGGAATTTATGGAGAAAACTTAGATCCCATCCTGATATATTGTGATAGTCAGGCAGCCATCACCTATACAAAGGATCCGAAGCACCACAGCAAAACTAAGCACATTGATATAAAATATCATTTTATCATAAATGCCATAGCACAAAAGGATATCACCGTTCAACACATTTCTACGCAAAAGATGATAGCAGATCCATTTACTAAGCTAATACCTAGAGATGTATATATTGAACATGTAAACTCTCTTAGTATGCGTAGAATGTAATCAAACATTTCTAAATTTGAAATGAACAAAGTATATTTCATTCAAATACAATTTTTTTGATGTGTATATGAGTATACAAATATCTCGTATGTATGTCGTACAGGTTGATAAGGTTGATTCTCTCACACGAACAACCGCCTCTAACACTCATGAGGAGTGAGCAGAGATAAGACATGTGTTCACCAACATGATAATATAAAATATTCATTTGGTAGAGAAGTAACACAAAATAAAATATGTCACCTCCAAAGTGGAGATGAGATCCAAACTACAAATATGGATCATTTTTTGTGGATACTCCCACTTTCCACAATACCTGTAGCCAGATAATGAATTCCTCACATACAGACGTCAAGAAAAGTCAATAATGTAAAAGAATTCAGGTTAGGTACTGTGTGTGCCTGAACTAAAGTCTATACGATATTACTAATAAAATCGACATGCGCCCTTATGCTAAAAGGGAAATACCATAGCATGTGATTCATACCACATGTGTAAAAGAATCACAAACGGGAAGCAAGTGAAAGATCCCTGATTCATTACTGTATGAGTCCCAGAAAAGAAAATTTTTTTCATGGATACCCTTCAACTTTGACGATATCATGGAGAGATGATACAGTGCTCGCACCTTAGTATGCATCTTATGATCATGATATAAACGGTCTAAGAGATAAAATACTAGGAAAGCAACTGTTTTCAAATTAAAATGATATGTGGGCGAAAGAAAGATTTTCCAACATATACACAATTATGCTAGTGTCTGAAACATGTCCATTATGAAGTTAATTCAAGTAACTTCATAAGTGTGGATACTATGCATATATGAATAGTAATCAGAGCTTACATTAAAGCTCATGAGGAATCAGATTTACAAGTGAAAAGTGTACATAGGATAATCTAAGGCATCCAAGGCATTATATAAACAAATGGAAAATATGGTTGTTTTGTGCTAATCCTTCATCAGGATTTCTAGTACAAGAATATCCGAGGAGACATCATGCTCATGCGATCACGATGATGCACCAAGTATGAAAACCCAAAAGAGAGATGAAGGTTATATGATGTGGCTCATCCCATTATGTGCGAGTGGGAGATGTAAAATGTAGATGTGGGGTACACCCATAATGGGGGACCCACATCTTACATATATTAAATAGAAAAGAAAAATAATTTTATTTATTTTTAAATTACATTCAAATTTGAATAACCACCTCCCCCTATTTTTTTGAAAGTTGGAAAACTGCTAGTGCAGTTACAGAGCCATGATCAGGAGAGGAATAAAAATACGAATGTAATTTGGGTGTTGGGTGAAATCATCATGAAAATCAAGCAAGGAGTCCAGTGTGATTCCTGTACACCGTGTGAATCAAAGCATCAGAGTGGAAATCAGCATTATTTCCGAATCAAGTAAGTAATTCCGCATTAAAATTCTTTGTATTGAATTTTTTTCCTACACTTTCCAATATGATAAAAAGACTGGTTAGATGAGAAAGGAGAAGATCCAAATTTCAATGGAGAGAATTATATTTATACTAATTATAATATGTATTTTTACTTTTATCTGGTGAAAAAAATAATAAAATTTAATTGTTATTCATGTATCAATATCAATTTTATAAAACAACGTATATTACAAAATATTCTTTAAAATTTTTAACTTGAGGACGAGATTCTTCTTGCACATATACATCTGCTACATCTGTTTAATCCATTTTCACACTTAATTCCTTTATCAAATGAATTAATCAGATTAATTATTGAGGCTTCCAAACAAATAAGAAACATTAATCTATGAATTCATTTAGTTTGCAATAATAATATAAGAAGTTTTATTTCCTATAAAATAGAAAAGATGTGAATTATTTAATTTATTATTATTTAACAAATTGTAAAAAATAGAGCTTCTCATGAAATCATACTTCCTATAAAATATGAGAAGTTTTTTGTCCAACTTTTCTTAAGCAAATTTTACTTTTTATATTATTTATAGATATAAAAATAAAATTATTTTTATAAAATTTAATTAATGATAATTAAAATTTATTAATTTATATTATAATAATAATAAGAATATAATAATTATTTTATTAATATTTTCTAAAAAATTCAAAATTAAATCAAATAAAATATAAAAAGTTACTTCATAAAAAGTACAACATACTCGGTGTTAAACAAATAACTTTGAATAATTTTTAAAAAATTCATATAAAAAATTATTTTTTGAAAATTTTAATTTTTCATAAAAGATTATTTTCCATCCGACCCAAACTACTCCAGTGACTTTTCATTTATCTATTAATAAAAAAAAATGAAACTAAAGTCACCCGTTGAACTAGTAAATTTATTGAATAAATAAATTATGGGTCATACTTGGGAAAAGGTACGTAGCATTAATTAATATGCCTCCTTATAATTTTTTTTTAAAATTTTACAATTTTTTTATAAAAATTACAAATTTCATAAAAATTATTATAACTTGCTTATAAAATTACATAACTTTTTCTGAAGTACCAAAATATAAAGCTCAAAAATCATGTATAGACGAATGCTAAATCCATCCTAAATTTTTCAAATAAGAAGTCCAACAAGCAAGGGCGAGTTTTGATAGTTTTGTGGAGTGATTGACTGTTCTGGATGATCAAGTTTATCAGTTTCTGTATAATTTATTCTAAAGTTGTATTTTTTTGGTATTGCCTATATTGATTCAGTCAATAATAGCTAAATTTTAACCATGGAATGAGCTGAAATGCTCGGTGAAATATTTTTTAACGGTAACAGTAGAAAATACCAAAAAAAATTTGGACTCGAATTTCAGAAATGATAGAAAATAAAATTTTGGATAATATCAGTTTCTGTATAATATTGCCTATATATATATAATTTTGGACTCGAATTTCAGAAATGATAGAAAATAAAATTTTTAAGATAATATTAATTTCATTAACCATTGAAGTATTGACAATAAAATATTATAAATTTACATCAGCAAATAAATAGTTTAGAAGTCAGATAATTTTATAATAATTATTTTGAAGAAATAATCCCTAATTTATATCTCACGTAGATCAAATAATATAAATTTATTCAAAATGCTATAGGTCATAAAAATTTATCCAAAATTAAATTTTAAATTGTTTATGTTCATTAAATTAAATTTTACAAATTTAATTATCATTTCATATTTAATTATAATTTTAATTTATATGTAAAATTTAATTTTGATTTTTTCCTATGCATAAAATATTATAATAAATTTATATTAAAGGTGGCGTATCATAAACGATCTCTTAAATGATTTAGATCAGGGCCGCTCAAATAGCACAACTTGTTTAATTTGATTCGTTTGTGAAATGTGGGGAAAGAGAAAAAAATTCTAGAGGTCAATTTACGTTTGGTAGTTTGCCACGTCAGTGGATAAAACTATAATTTGCCTTTTGCCGGGGATCGCATTAGTTGGGAAAAATAATTTGGCTTATACTTAACAATACAAGACCGCATTTTTTTTGTTGGTAATAATATCATACACAAAGATTAAATTTGTAAGAAAAGCTTCAAGTAAAATTTTAGTATTATTAACATTTCTAAATTATTATTATTAGTTTATTTTTATATGTAAAACTTTTGTATTCATTAAAAATTATACTTAATAAACTTAATTTAAATAAAATTGAGAAGTATAGATAAGGGTACGAAAGTTCATAGATATAAATAGATATTTAAAAGTCTAAGCACATGCATCAACATAAGAATAGAAATTAATAAATTATTTTTGAATAAAAATAAATAAGAAGGTCTTAATTCTCTCATAGGATTTTTTTTTTTTTTGCTAAAACAATCATAGCTTGAGCTACACTATGAATCAAACCAAGGAAAAGTTGAAGGAAAAATTAAGGGGATATATAAAACCATTTTTTTAAGAGAGTATATAAAACTCCGTTACTTTTTCTTGTTTTGCTAAGTTTTCAAAGAATTAAGAATTTGCTATTTGTCACTTTCCAAGAATGATAGTATAGTTCTCACAAAATTAATAATTCCATCTTTCAAATTATAAGATATTAATAAAATAGTTATTAAATTATATAAAGTTATAATTTTATCTTTAAATAATAATTTATATAAATAATTTCATCTTTTAATACAAATAATTTCATATCTAAATTATTATACAAAGAAATGAAACTATATGTACAAATTATTATTTATAGATGAAATTATAATTTTATATAATTTAAAAATAATTTTATTAACACCTTATAATTTTAGGGATGGAATTGCTAATTCCATCTAAAATTTTAGATTTAAAGTTTGGTTAACAGATCTTATTCCATGGACTATGGATATGGAATAATTTTTGTCCAAGGGGCAAGGCAAATGATGGGTTTTTAATTTGATGCAAATTTTGGAGACATAATAGTATTACCTTATTTTGCTCTGTAGAGTCCTCCAATTATGAAATTATATTTTTCCTTTATTTATTTTTTTTGGTAAAAGACACTTCATTTTATTAGTCATAAGCTATCTATAAATCATTGTTATAGGCACTTTCAACTAAATAAAGAATCTTATAGACTAAACCAGACCCACTTCCTATAACATTATACATCCATTTAGCCTCTTCATGAGCTGTAATATTAGCATTCCTACTAATTCAAACTATGGATAAAATAGTATAATCATGTAAATAAAATCTAATATCTTCAACTAATATAAGCAAATACCATGGACATTTAGTATTTCTTATAATTGCATCTACTACTAGTTGACAATCACTTTCTATAATAATTTTAGGAAATCACATGTCTTGGGCAACTTGACATGCCTTCAGAATTGCATATGCTTCTACCTCCTCTAGAGAAGTGTAGGTTAATTTTTTGAACCAGAAACACTTGGGCAAGGTTATCCCTTCTTGTCACTACTTTTGCCACCAAGTCATTTTTCCATGATGCATCAACATTTAGCTTGAGATATTCCATAAGCAAGGGCATCCAAGTAGTTGTAAGTTAAACTGGCACAGAAGGTAGCTAATATTTGATTCGCCTGAGTTCTATCTGCAAGTCATTTTCCATTAAAACAACTAAGGCTTCAGAACTTAGTAATTTACCCTTAAACACTAAATCACTGTGGGCTTCCCAAACTCTACATGTAATTAAAGTTGCACTAGTAGCTACTTTAATTGCAAATTCTAGTGGGGCAAAGTGTGGAATAATCCAATCATCCATCTGCAAAATAAAATCTAGGAAACTTAGACTATCTGGGAATAAAATATTACAGATATAAATACCTAGAATCCAAAACCATAATAATTAGGTGACTTCACTTCTACTTATCACATGTAATTCATCCTCATGTTCCAATTAGCACAATGGGCAATTAATATCCTATAAATTTGCAAAGCATTGAATTCTACTCCTAGTAGGAACTACACCTTTCATGCATCTCCAATAAGTGACTTGTAATCTATAGTAGATTTCAAAACTCCATAATTTCTGCCATCATTGAACCTTTTGATCAAAGTAACATCTCTTGTTGCAAGCATAATAAACCAAATTGATTGTAAATTCGACTAAATTTTCCATAATCCACTTAATTTCATCTTCCCCTGAGAGTGGGACCTTAAGTTAAATTATATGATCTATATCCTCCTTAATAAATATGTTGCACAACATTGTGATATTCTAGATTTTTGTTCCAACTAACCATAGATTGGATATAATTATATTTATAAGCACTTTGGCAGTTTCCTTGATAGTGGGGCCATGGTAATTGGTCCACTATTTTTAAGGAACCATTTCTTATTATATGACATGCACCATAATGTAACGATGATACTTCTTCCAAAATAGGTGATCACGCCCTTGATTTAGCTAAAATTTATGTACTTTTACTATGTGTGGGAGCTTACTATAATGTGTAAAGCCATTTCAATTAGGCATGATGGTTGACCCATTCTTGTGTTCAAGTGTAAGTTTTAAGAACATGAGGTGGGTCCCCTCCTTTTATGCGGATCCATGTGTTAGGTTTTGGATCAACATACATAGCGAAGTTTTAAAATTTTCAATCTAAATCCTACCTAGGATCCATGCAAAAGGGTATAAACTAGTGTTATGATTTTACCTTATTTATGCTTATGTTCTTTCTAAACGAATTCTCAAGAAATCGAGATAAATCAAATGCCAACTGGAAGGTACAATGTCTCTACGGTATTCACATGGAGTGAACAACGATTTCTCTCCTCCACAAAACTGCTAGGATTTGTCTCTCTCACTAGAATTAGGATTAGGCAATTTTCTAAGTGATTTAAGGTTTTCTTGAAGCATATGGCGTGAAATCAAAGTGTTGCCTTTAAGTCCCTTTTATAAAACTAAGGCATATCACAATCCTAATCCTACTAGGATAATGCTTCAAAAAATCCTAATCACATTTAACAAAAATTACCTTATCCTTATCTTAGAGAGAGTGAAGAGAGATAGAACTTATCTATTAATTATCTAATATTAGATAATTACATGATCTCATAATATAATTATCTAATATCTAATAACATAATTATCTGATATTACTTTAATATCAAATAATATCATATAATATATATATATTACGTGAAAAACATATTATTATCTTAATAATAATATATATGCACGAAAATAAGTCTAATTAATTAAATTTTAGTCCAACTAAAATTCAATAAATTATTGTCTTATTCCTATTTCTTTTATGTGACTCTGTAGATTCTTACTACGTTGATAATTACTCATTTTAGGCCATAGACAGTGAGCGGTATTTAGTAATATATCATTGTCACTCAAGTAGTAAGAATATTTGTGATTCAACATCTACCTAATATATAATCAGCACTTTACATCATAATTCCTTTTGTAACAATATCCAAATCGAACTAGAGGCATGAAGTGTATCATCCTCATCAATATTCAATTTATATTTCTTGATACTTAGTAGACATAAAATAAATAATCAATATCACATATTGATCCAATTGAGTATGACCATGCATTTCTAAGTCTTACTCAATTAAGGGGCTCAAGAATATTTCTTTTTTATACAAGAATAACAAAATTCCATCTACATCACTCACTTCCCTCTGCATGATTCATGACACACCCAATTAATGCCCTACTCATCATTCCAATTAAAGGTGACATATGATGACATTAAAGTAAGTAACTCCTTATGCAGGGAATCGTAGTGATTTTAGGTTAAAGGACTATGTGCATTTGTGGTCATATTAGAATAACTAATGACACATCTATCCATATAGTATTTTCACAATGAGTCAGTCCAGTATATTGTTCACTAACAATGTACTCATGTATTGACTTGATACCAAATATCCATGATTCGTAATCATCAGTCACTATACATACTAGTTTCAATATATTATTACTATCATTTTCATAATAATACTTTATTAGGGGCATTTTAGGAATAAGGAAGCTATTCCAAGAATAATTATTATATTTAAGTTTTAATTTGTGCAAAATAAAATAAAGTAAATATAATAATTATATTGTCAAATGAAAATGTAATACATTGTGTAATATTGCAATCATTTTATAATTGGCTCCTAGAACACATATCAATACTATGTTATAACTATGTAGTGACGACTACATTTTTTTATGTAAAGACATGTTAAGTAATTGTGATTATTGACTACATCCTTCATGTTATGGAAACCACTATTTTATAGCTAAGTTGTTTGCAGACTTTCTGATGCATATAACTTTGGGGTCCTTCAAGGCTGAGTGTTAATCCATATTAGCAAATGAGGAAGTAATTGCTAAATTTAAAAAATAAGATAAAAGTTTAGTTCTAGAGAGATATTTGTGTTTAAAATTGGGGACAAAAAATTATACTTTTGGGTAATTATTTGCCACAGTAATTTGGATAATAGAGAAAGATTAATTTCTTTAAATCTTTTGAATCCTAAACTGCTTTTATCTCTAGGCACACAAAGAGCGTCCTATGCCAATAGAGCCAAATAATAACTTTTATTTTCTTCTACATTCCACTAGAATTTTCAAGCAAAAGTATCCAATGATAAGTAGATTTCCTTCATAATTTTAATGTGGAAATGGTATATATAAGGACTGCTTGAATTACTAATTTAATTAATATAGCTCTCCCAACCCAGGATAGTGTTCTGTAGTTCCATTCTGTTAGTCATTACTGCACACGGTCTATCAAAAATTAAGAGTCCTTTGTTTTATGTATTGTAAGGAACATAAGTATACCTAAATATTTAGCCTTTGCACTATTGGTGACAAGTTTAAATGCTCTTGAATTGCCAAATGTTCCCTATGATGCATATTTGAGGAGAAAAATATCCCTGATTTGTTAAAATTAACTCTAATCTAACCACTTTTCATATTAAGTAATGTAATTTTTGAATCGTTATACCTTATTCAAATTCGCCTTCAAGAAAATTATCATATCATCTACAAACATCAAATGTGAAATTGCTAAACTACCTCGAGAAATCTTGATACCATGTATGAGATTGTCTCATTCAGCATTTCATAATAACCTTGTGAAAACTTCTAAGACTATTATAAATAAATAAAGGGATAGCAGATCACCTTGACAAATACCTTAAGAAAGTGAAAAATACCCAGATGCACTTCTATTCAATAATATAGAAAACTAAATAAAAAATAAACATTGAATTATCCAATATATAAACTAATCCTGGAATCCAAATAATTAGAGGACTTTCTTGACAAAACTCTATTCCACTCTATCATAGGCCCTCTACATATCTAATTTAACACCAATTAATCTTCATCTATTCCTTTTGATAGTATGAATTACTTCTTAAGCCATTGATCCATTCTTTAAAATCTATCTTCCCAAAACAAAAATCAATTGGGTAGGAGAAATTATCTTTTTCAATGAATTCTTCATATGATTAGCAATAATCTTATAAATGACCTTATAAATAAAATTACATAAACTTATAGGCCAATAGTCATTATAAGTCTTAGCATGGTCTATTTTTGGAATAAGTACTATGAAAGACTTGTTAAATTCTTTAAGTAAGTAACCATGTTTGAAAAAATGTTGCACTGCCTCCATTGTAGCTGAGCATACTATTTCTCAAATTTCCTTATAGAACACTCCTCGCATCCCATTTGAACCTAGAGCCTTCAAAGGATCTATTTTCTTAACTACCGACCATATCTTAGTTGTTTTCAAGATAATACATATTGCCTCATTCTTTTCATCAATTATTACTGGGTGAATTAACTCTAATATATCATTAGTAATTTTAGGTTCTAAAGTCTAAAATAATTCTTTAAAATCATCCATAAAATAGTTTCCAATTTCTTCTCTTTAAATAAGCCACTCATTATAGGCAGACAAATTCGTTCTATATTATTGTGTCTTCTATGAATTATGGTGGATACATGGTAAAAATGGGAGTTTATGTGTCTATCCTTTAGATACAGTTCCTTGGATTTTTGCCTCCAAATGCTTTCTTGCCTATTAAGTTATTCATTTATTTATCATTACATAAATTTGATAGCTTGTAGATTTTCCTTTAAAGGAATTGCATTCTTTAGGCCCCTAAGCTCCCCTTGTAATGTATCTAATTTATGTTAATAATATCTAAACACTTTACAATTTTATTTTTGGAGGTTGTGTTTAACAAGCTTAAGTTTTCTAATCATTTAGTATTGGATAAGCCTTTTATATCAATCTGCCAAGCTTTTAGATTACCTCTTTGCAAGTATTATCTCTTAACCATATTGTAAAAAATCTAAACAGATGAGGTAGATTATCACTATCACCCAATGTGTTCAATAAAATTAGATTATAATTTGATTGCCCACTTTCAAGTATTTTAACAGTGCCATGAGGAATTGAATTTGTTATAGGGGACAACAAATACCTCTATCCAAAATCTCTCTAATATGAGCCTTCCCTTCTTTTCCATTGGACCATGTAAAATTATAACCTTAACTAGGAATATTGATTCTTCTAATAGATTGTATAAAATAAGAAAAAGTTATGTCAAAAGACTTACCTACTAGGCACCTTCCTTCCTTATCACTCGAAAATAATAATGCATTGAAATCACCAATTATTAACCATGGTTGATTGATTGATTTTGCCAACTTGTATATATCATTCTAAAATTGAGCTTTATGTTATTGCATTAATGGTCCATACATACATGTTAATAGTTATTTTTTTATCATCTTCACTATTAAGTATTTCACAATGTATATAATTAGTGTTCATATGGTGATATCGAATTTCTTATCTCCACATGAAAGTTAAACCCCCTACCTTAAGATGAAACGACCTCCACATTATCAAATTCATTCTTTGCTACTATCCTTTTTTCTATGACTTCATTTGTTTTTATCTCGCACAAAATATACCATAGGGCCACATTTTTCTATCGAGGGCTCCCAAAGCCTTTACTGTAGGGGTGTTATTAATTTTTTAATAGTTCTAACTTAATATTTTCATAATGCTAGTAGGGGCATGATAAGACCTGCCTCTTCAGTCATCCCTAGAAGTGCATATTCATTCTTAAATTCTTGTTGTTATCTATATCTCTCTATTTAGCCTCTAGCTCAATTTTTAAGTTTAGTCACATGAATTCTATTCTTACAATCTTTTCTGTTGTCTTCCTCAGTATATATTATGTCTATTATGAATAGTGTCGTGGTTAGTGATTTCTCACTCTAGATCATCATTCATTAGCCATGCATTCATTTTCCCCCATGTTAATAATTTTGGCCTTGTGTTTTACTTAACCTTGTCATTTAGATGATATTCCGAACTCATCTATAATATCATTAAAGGGGCCGCTTCTTTTAAGATTATTAATTACATCCTCACCATGCTGGTTTCTTTCATTGTCTGGTTGTTGCCTTTAGTTAGTCATATTGAATGTTAACTCATCCTACATATTAGTTTATTTTAAGGTTATAGTCTCGCTCTCTAGAATAATTGATGAGTTTTCTTCCATTCCATGGTCACCCCATATTGCATTATTTGGTTCATCTATTATATACAAGTGTTTACACTATGTAGAGAGTTAGTCCAATAATCTCATTTTCACTGACTTTGTAGTTGTTTTTGAAATTACCCCATGACTTATAGATATCAAGCTGTTCATTATACTTAGGGTTTGTACAGTTAGCCACGATCCCTAACGCTTATGTTGTTCCATTTCTAAGAAATAGATCTGTGGTTGGGTGCAATCTCATTGTTCATACCTAATTATGCTACAACCAAAACAAAAATGATTTAGATGTTCATATCACAATGTGATCCACTTTTTATCTCCATCCTTTCTTGATAGCTATATGCCTATCTTTAATGACTTGATAAGAACCTAATGAATTCTAAATTGAAGATAGGCTCATTTTAAATTTTATTTATGATATGGATTTTCAACCTCCAATATCTCCCCCAATTTGGCTGCAATTTGACTAGCACTATCCTGTGATATATATTCTAGTGGCACATTACAAGCTTGAATCCATACATTCAAATGAGTGAATTATACCTTTTCAATGGTTAATCTGGGATCCTAATGTCATAATATCATAATCCGACCTAGTATATTCCAAGGATCTTCCCATTGAAGTCTTTTCATGCATTCTTCATTCTTAAACATAACTACAAACTTGTTTACACTTAGATGCATAAAGTTCATGTCCTTACAAAAGCTCTATGCTTTCCATAGCATCATTGTAATTATATTCCAATTATATATTTTAATGGCCAAAATTCATCCTACCAATAAGAAGACTTAGTTGTCCTACAATAGATTTTTAAGGTTTCAACTAAATTTCATCATCATCTTTATCCTAAGACACTGCCTTTTGTTCCCTAAAGGGCCTTTCCATTGTCAAACTTGATGATGGCTTCTCCTTTATATTACTATTTTCACTGTACTAGGAACTTCACACTACTCTTACCCTCAAATTGATTTTGCATGAAACTATTTTTAACTTTTGCAAAGAACAATACTCCTGCTACAAAAAGAAAAATAACATCATCAAGGACATTAAAAATCCTAGTCTTTTAATATTACTTCCATACTAAGCGAGTAAATATTATAACTTTATTTTCAAAGAATTTGAGGGTTTTTTCACTTTTGTTCCTTTTATCTTCAAATTAAGTAATTAAGAAGCAAATTTTCATCAATTTCTTTACATAAACAAGGATTAATCAATTTTCAATCCTAGCCTTTCAATATTACTTCCATACTAGGTGAGTAAATATTTTAACTTTATTTCTAAAGAATTTGAGGGTTTTCTTAATTGATCATAAGTTTCAAGTTTTCCTATATATATGCTCAAAATGGTTAAAATTATGTTAAATGATGATATTTAACTTGATAATAAAGTTGAGGTATATATATAATGTTTCAATGGTGCATTTATGATATGGTATAGTTTGGTAGTGATCTAAAGGTTGTAGAATGGTATTTATGGCAAGGAAACAATAAATTTTTCCAAAAAATTACAAAGCATTTCTTATACCTAGAATGCATTAGGCTAGAAATCAATTTATGAAGCAATTCATTTCTTTTGAAATGCTACTAAAAGACTTAAATTGATTCTCAAAGTACTTTGTTTCTTCCAAAATGTTATTAGAAAACCTAAAATGATCTGTGAAATGCTTCCGTTGGCCCTGTTTCATAATAATTATAGAATCAAATAAAATTACTTATTTAATGGTTATTTACCAATGGAATTAATATTGAAATATTATTAAGGATATTTCATTCCTTTTAACACATGTATGACTTATATGTTTTACTATGAACTAGAATTAAATGCAAACAAATGACTTAAAGTACTATATTGATTAAGGCCATACAATAAAGGGATGATAGTGTTTTGATGCATGAAATATGTTGTGGATAGAGTTATTATGTTGTTTATAGAAAAAATAAAGTTATATGACCATGGAAAAGTGCATTGTAAATTTATGGCAACATGATATTTGAGTCATGTAAGTTTAAGTACTTAGATGATAATGAATGAGTTATATTATTATGTTTGAAATGTGATATGCTTGACATGTTCCTTATGAATGAATTTACTGTATAACATGAAAAAGCAATCTAATGAAGGTGGCATGATAGTGTGAAGAATTGTTAGGTAACCTAATGGTGTTAGAAGTTGCAAAAGGCTATCTTCATCAAAAGGTAATGTAACGGTGTCAAAAGCAGCATGATGTTATCTTTACTAAAATGTAATGTAATCGTGTCCAAAGTCTACAAGGCTGCCTTCACTAAAAATTAATGAAATAATGTCAAAAGCCTGCTTTTACATGAGACCATTTTTACTAAATGGCTATGGTATTAAAAGTCCATGAGGTTGTTTTCTTTACATTATTATATTTATAACATAATGAGATTGTGGGATGATTACTTATAAATAAGTGTGTAGTTACTAATGAAAGTTATTTTTTGAAATGTATGATTATATATCTAAGTTTACAGAAGGGTAAATTCGATGGGTAAGTTTACTATTATTACTTGTATTTGCTTGTGCTAGAGTGTTTACTCATTAATTCTTGGACTAACCCTTTCATGTGTTTTTCCTTTACAAATACTCAAATTGACATTCCACCACCACCTGAGGGTTGAGTTCTTAGAAGATCATCCAATATAACTTAGATAGCATTAATTATTTTGTTATAAATGTTTTAGGCCTTCATCTGCATAATGTAAAAAAAAAAAAGGATAAAGGGATAGTATCTAAATCTTTTAAGGCTAGTTAGGCAAACTTATTTTCAAGTTGATGAATTATAAGCATATCTAACTTCTTTTGTAACTAATTATATTTTGTTGAATGAAAATATCCTCTTTCCTCATATTACATGGAAACTTTTCCTAAATCCTTGTGCATACTTTATTTATATTAAAGTGGATCGTAGATTAGGCTTGTAGAAGCCGAATTTCAGGTTCCATGCTAGTCACAACTAAGGTTAGCTTATGATAATATATTATAAGCTATTATATATAAAAAATACGGGTCAATCTAGTAGGTTAATGGATTAATTTTTAATTAATATGACTTGGCTTATTTTATAAAATATGTCAAATATTATGCTTAAGTCTATTCTATTTTACAAATAGATTAGGCCAATAAAGGTTTCTAAGTGAGATAGCTTACTTTCACCTCTACTCTAAGATAAAGAAATGATTTATTACCACTAGATTAACTATCTTTATAGTACAATCTTAGCTAATTTTACTTTAATTCTTTATAAGATATTAAAAATTATAAAATTAATGAATGACTTTTTATATAAAATAAAAATGAAAGTACAAAGTGATCTAATACTAGGAATAATGTTTGTTTGATGAAATTGGCTTAAAAAGCTTGTGCAAGTGAGGACAAGCTGTGGATTTCTATTTTAAAGAGCAAATATTTAAGAAATGGAAATTGGAAGTTAGAAACTATTGCTAAAAATAATGATTTGTATGTTTGGAAATGCTTATCCAAAATGTGGCCTTAAATGGTTCAAGGAGTAATTAAACATATTAATAATGGCACTTCAACATCTTTTTAGTGTGATAAATGGGTTACTAACTTTTGTCTTTCAGATACATTAGAGGATCACTCATCTAGTTATGATTTGTAGGTTTCAGTTACTGACTTTGCAATAAATGAAGGCTCATGGAACTTAAACCTACTGAACTTAATTTTGTCTCTTGAAATGGTTGCTTGTATAAATTCCATCCCTTCTTATTGTGATTAGTATGGAAACGACTCTATGTTTTGTTTGCATGATTTAAAAGGTAGCTTTAGTATCAAATTTGCTTATGCTCATTTATGTCACTTTAATGACTTTGATTCTAAGATGATATGGAAGAAAATGTAAGCATAAAAGGGTCCAGCTCGGCAAAAATTTTTTGTTTGGAAATGTCTACATGAAAGGTTTCTAACTAATCAATTTTGAGTTTCTTATACACTAGGTTCAACAACTTGTAGCTTTTGTTTCAATGCCATGGAGGATATCTTTCATGTGTTGAAAGGCTATGAATAGCTAAAAGTGTATAACTAGTCTTGGTTTATCATAATAAGAGAAGGCTATGTTTCTCAGCAATTATAGAGTTAACTAGTTTGAGATGAATTTGCCTTAAGTGGCATCAAAGGAGTAGATTGGTTAGTTCTTTAGAGCTCTATGATATGGTAGTCATGGAGGTGGAGAAATGAGAGAATATTTAACAATAAAAATCCTCCAAGACATGCGGCTAGTTTTTAATACAATAAGAGAAAAGTATAATGAAAGCTTTTGAAAGTTTTAATAGGGAGATAGGGCAAACTAATTTAATGCAACTGAACATTTCATAGTCCCCTCATCCAAAGGACTAGGTTAAACTCAAGCACTGTTTGTTTCATCAAAAAGTATTTTCTATAAAATATTAAAATAAAGGAAAAGTATTTTACTTGTTTAATGTTAAATATGAAGAATTTGGAGAAAGTAACTTCCTTTATTTCGAAAAGGATTTTGCTTTTCTCAATATTTAAGCTTTTATATATCATTTTCTTAATCATCAATATAGATGACATATCACTACAAAAAAAAAATTTTAATAAAACAAATGGAGCCTCAATATAGATGGCGCCTTTAAATCTAATCTAGGATATATTGCTTGTGGAGGACTTATTCACTTAGAGGAAGATTGTTAGATAAGAGGTTTTCATTGTAATATCAGCATGTGCTCATCGTTTATTAGTTGAGTTATAGGGTATTATCTATCGTTTGTCCTAACTTAAGACATTAGGTGTAAACAAGTTCTACTAGAATCAAACTCCTAACATTTAGTCAATATCTTATTGAATGGGAATGATAGTTCCTTCAAGCATTACTTATTGTTGTTCCTTCATTAAAATCTACTTAAAAGGAATTGGAGAATTAAGATTCAACATGTTTTTATAAAGAAAATAAATGTGCAAATTGACTCACTTCTTACAATTTGGAATATGATTTTAGGGTCAAGATTCTTAAACACTCCTTACAGATCTAGGTATTTTATTGTTAGGTAATGCTTTTGGGCTTTTTGTCCCAAGATTTTGTCTATTTGTAATTTTCCTCTTTTTTTAATTTTTGACACTATTTATTTATAAAAAATAAATAAATAAATAAGGCTAAGCCGAAGCGAGCCTTTTTTTAGTTATATGAGTTAAAAAAAGCAAGCAAGGCTACCAAAAAGTAAGAAAAAACGATGGACGGGCTATCATTATCACTAAACTCCAAAAAATTAAGGTTAAAATCATAAACAGGGTTTTCTCACACGGAGCCCAACTAAACTGGGTCGGACAAGTTGGATCCGATTTGGAGAAATGGTTACTTGCTTCCAACGAATACACCACGAAGAAAACAGAAGCAAACAATCGCAGGAGCACTGAACAAAAAACAATACAGGGCAAAAGATTGTTGTTAGTCTTGTTCAAGGTAAAGTAGGATCCCCAATACTAATTCCTTCTCAGTGACGGATTCTGCATTAGAGTTTTGATTTTCTTCTCTCTCTATGTATGTTGTTATTTTGCTAGATTGGTTCTAACGGACTATTCTGAATCCTTTTTTTCTCGATATCTTTGATTCATTGCTTGCATTTCCCACTTTTAAAATGTCCTGCCATCTTGATATATATTTTTTTCTTCCTGATCGTAAGTCGTTGTCTGTGCAGGTACGTTTGATTTATCATGGGGGATAGTCAATACTCATTCTCACTTACCACTTTCAGGTATAATTACTGATTTAAATTGGCTTACAATGCTATGTGAGCTCATAGATTTTAACTTAATTGTATTAATGTTGTTCAACAGTCCTTCTGGGAAGCTTGTTCAGATTGAACATGCTCTGACAGCTGTTGGGTCCGGACAAACATCTCTAGGGATTAAAGGTAACGATTTTAATCAGTAGATCTGCTATAGACTTGTATGTTTTCCTTTAGATTCGAATGTCAACTGATACCAAACGGTAATTGAGATGTGTTTGGGGGCTGAGGAGAAGCTAAACAAATTGGGCCATTGGGAATACTGTTGATATTTTTAGCTGCATGGTAAGAGGGCATCTAGGAATGTTTTAATGTTGTTCACGTACTTAGTAAGCCAGAATGCCATCAGGAATATTTATTATTGATGACCATTTGTTATAGGATTTGAATGCAATGAACCTGCAGCTTCAATTTTGTTTTGGGATTTCTAAATTCTAAGGAACTTTATAAAGTAGCCCTGGTGTGTTCTTTTACTATGCTACACTTGGAAGCCTTCTTTGAGAACTTAGTTTAAAGAGTATTTGACAAGTTCAGATCCCTTTGAAGTTCTACACTTACAGTTTACTGTTTGAATCTTGCAGCTGCTAATGGTGTTGTCATTGCAACAGAGAAGAAACTACCATCTATATTAGTTGATGAAACATCAGTGAGTTTTTATTTGGATAAATTCATGGCATTTGATTATGCTACTTTTTCTTCCACTTTCCTGCCCCTCCACATCCCCAAGAAATATCTCCTTTTTTCATTGTTGACATTGCAACTTAAGGGCAAGTTCTACTGAGACTCTTTTGTGAAATTTTTGCTTCATCACATGTGAATAAAACAATATGGTGCTTCCTTATATCATTGCTTGTGATTTCCCCCATCAATAAATTATATGCAATGTATAACTATGTGGGCATGAAGCCACCTTAAAAGATGATGTGTTCATTGTTTTTTGGATTGAACATCTATGAGATAGTGATGGCTTTAATTTACACTAGTTAAGAAATTTATTGTTTAGCTGTAGTTGTTCCTGTTTCTGCTTGATATCTGGATTGAATGATGGATGAGAAATACTGTTATATGTATATACACATGTATATTTGTATTTAGACGCATATGTTCCTAAGTTTTGGTTAAATTTATTATTAATCTCATTCTCCTATTAACACAATCTTGGTGTTTTTATTTGGTTGTAGGTTCAAAAAATTCAGTTATTAACACCTAATATCGGTGTTGTTTATAGGTTTGTTGCTTGCCACATATTTGAATTATTTTGAGTTAGATATACTTGCGTACATCATCGATCTTGTGTGACCTTAATAATTGCCTATGTCCTGGCTTGTAATGCTTACAAGTTTTGAATTTTATAGTGCTATTAAGTGAAACTGTGAAAGCCTGCTTGAGTTGCCAAGCCCCCTGGACAACTGAGGTAATGTGGTGGGAGGCATGACAGCTGCCCCAATGAAGTGCCAAACCTAGTTTTGAAAATAATTTTTAGAGCACAGGATTTGACATGATTAACTGTTATAATACCTTATAAAATAACAAGATTTGTTTTAATCAATTTATACCCAGTGTTATTGGGTATATGTGCCTTACCTAATTCTCAACCTTTCCTTGATCATATAGAGTGGATCCATGTACAGGCTGTCCCAGGATCCATCTAGCAGGATAAGGCATGGTGGTTGTTTTATATAGGGTAAATACATGCCACCTGGGAGATTAAGTTGCGGGATGAGTGGTTACTAATGCTTACTGCATAGGAGTCAGTTTTGTACTTTAAAAGAATAGATACATGTTGCAGCTTGATAGTGTTTGTGGGATATCTGGGGATGAGGACCTGGTTTTCCCCTTTAAAAGGGATAACAAATTGAGATAAATAATAAATTGTTTCTTTAATTTTACTTTTATACTTGAAAACTCCATAACTATGTCATTCACTTCTATCAATCATTCTTCATAATTGCATTTGTGCTTTGAAGTTGGTTACTTCATTACTTCTACTTAATTAAGTTGCTATTATCTTGGACTGTTGTTTCTTAACCTATATCTTCTCTTTGTTGTTTAGTGGCATGGGTCCTGATTTTCGAGTTTTGGTCCGAAAAAGTAGGAAGCAGGCAGAGCAGTATCACCGGTTATATAAAGTACTATTCATTTTCATTTTTTTGTCTTATATTGTATTCTCTCCCACTTATATTTCTGCCTTTCTGCATGCACTTGATTGCCCAGTTGGATTTAAATATATGATCATAGATCTAGATTTTGAAATTTTAGATTCTACAGAGGGCACACTTTTAGCTGACCCCATATAATGGGATAATGTTTGGTTATTGCTGTTGTTGTTGTGAATAGTACAGGCTCTAGTTTCCATGTTTTGTAACTCTCTAGAACATCTGGAGACCATTTTCATCACTCCTTATGCAATGCTATTTATTTGAATGATGCTGAGTTCAGGATCATGTTTATTTTATTGAAGTAAAGAAGAAATCCTTAAGCTTGCAGCATTTATTTTTTCTGCAACACAATACAAATAAAAGAGGTATTATTGAAATCATATTTGTTCTTCTATCTTTCATCTTTCCTATCATGTAGTGGATATATTTTTTGACTTTTAAGCTTTTATTGGCAAATATTCCCTCTATACTTTCTTCCAAGCTTTTATATTGTATAATTGGCAACAGATAGGAGTTCTATTTAATTCTTTTTGCTTATTGATATATTTTTGAAGAAATAGGTGACAGTAGAAGCATTCCTTTTGCAATAGATTGAATAAATTCTGCAGCATTAATGAATGCCCTGATCACTTTCTCTCTGAAAGTCACACTTTCCTATATTTGTTATTTGGTGGAGAAATTTTAAAATAACAGAAGATATCTGCAGTTCTATTTGCTAAAGTAAATATGACCAAGTACCCAATCAAAACTTTATTCTCTTTTTTAATTACATTTCACAACTCATACCAATTATTATTTTTATATTTGAGAAAAATGCGTTACAATTTCTGGTTTTCTTCACCCACCTATTTTCTATTGCTTGGAGATTGTGTGACATTTTCCTTTCTCCATCATGTTTCATGGTTTTTCCTTCTTGTAGCATGTATTTCCTTTTGAATTTTGGTGATTTCAATTTTATTGAATCTTTTTATTTGAATTTTGCTCTAAATGAAAAAAAATTTATGCAAAAGATTTTCACCATAAGCATCTTGAATTAAAGGTAGAAATTTCTTATAACAACTTGTGTACTTTCTAACTTAATAGAGTATATTATAATATCACAACTGATACTTCTTTTAAGATATGTGCTTATTGTTCTTCCATCTTATTTATTTTTGGTCTGTTATTCGAAGGATTGATGTATATGTTACATCCAATCAATCAAGTATAATTTGTATCAATGAGAAGTTGCTCCATCAAGTATAGTTGACATTAATGAGGAATTGCAGGAACCAATCCCTGTTACTCAGCTTGTCAGGGAAATTGCTGCTGTTATGCAGGAGTTTACTCAGTCTGGGTAAATATTGATATCTTTGTAAACTATCCTTTCTTTAAATCAGTTGATTACAATAAGAGCACATCTAATATTTACTGTTTCACTGTACTTAAGTTGCTCATACTTTATGTATATCTTTGTACCTTCTATCTTCATCTACCCCACTCTCTCTCCTGCCAAAAAAAAAGGCTAAATAAGAATACTGATATGCTTGTGCATGCTGAACTGTGCCCTTATTTTTTTCCTATTTGTTATCTATCATCTTTTGATACCATAATTTCCCTTTTTTTATTTTTTGGATAGTGGTGTTAGGCCATTTGGAGTGTCATTGCTGGTTGCTGGATTTGATGATAAAGGGCCACAATTATATCAGGTATTTCAGTATGCTCTGTCTGATGTTAACATGGAACTCTTGTTGCTTTCTATGCCTGATTTGCATTTTTACCAAGGAGATTCCTTTTAAATTTGAATAAGCCATGTGCTGAATTTGTTTATAGTGTTAAATGTACCAACTGTGCTCTCAAAAAGTCTAGATCAAATATTTATTCATTTGTAAAATTCATTAATTATCTTCAAATTTATGAAGATAAACTTATAAACTATTTGAAGCTTTTTTGTCTTTACAACATAAAAATGGTACTTGGTTTTGTTTCACTAAAAGCAATGTTTTGGGTCATAGTAAGCTTATCTGTAATTATTTGTGCTTAATGTAATTTGGTTTCCTGGAAAGTTGGTTGAGGCTTGTGTTTTCCTTCAGCTTGCTTATTTGTTTGACCAGTTTGTTTCATGATCCTATGCACTGGGAATTGTTTGGAATAAATTACTTTGGAATTACCAAAAGAGAGAAATTGAACAAGGCAAGAGAAATAAAGACTCTTGTTTGGTGCACCTTCTTTTCGCTGCAGGTGGATCCATCAGGTTCATACTTTTCTTGGAAAGCTTCTGCTATGGGGAAGAATGTTTCTAACGCAAAGACATTTCTTGAGAAGAGGTATGCTCTTAATATTTATAACAGTGCTGCAGGCACAATATGTGTCATGTCCATTCTGTGTTTTATACTTCTATTATCCATAGGTACTGAGCATGACTAAATTTCCACATAATTTTGGCTTATGCAGTGTGTAAAAAATTATGATATATAAGTCAAAGGTTTAAAAGTTGTTCTTAATTCTTTTTTCATGTGAGTTGAAACTCTGTTCCTAACCAGAAGGCTTGATTGTGTTGCTTTGGTAGGTACACAGATGATATGGAGCTTGATGATGCAGTTCACACAGCAATATTGACACTTAAAGAGGGGTAGGAGCATGCCTTTTCTGTTTTATGCCCAAAATGAACAATGAGAAATATTTCTTCAATCATTTTTATACATTAAGTGGGTCAAAGCCATTATCATGTGTCAATTTTTTTTCTTTTTTGCTGGAATTAATGTTTTCACAACCATTCATATCATAGTAATGCATGATGAGTTGGAGAATGAAAATGTGTCTATGGTTGACTGATTGGATTTGATATTTGATTTGAGGCCAGTACATTCTTTGGATCTAAGCCAATTTTGTAGACCAGGTTCTGGCTTTGTTGTTGTAATGTCTGAAGTTTTTTAGGATTCCAATTAAGTCAAAGGTAGTTATGACTGTTTATTGCCCTGTTCCGTTGACATCTTCTGACATTTTATTCATCTCTTCTTTTGCTTTTGCCATCTAGATTTGAGGGGCAAATCTCAGGCAAAAACATTGAAATTGGCATAATTGGTGCAGACAAAAGGTTCAGGTGTGTCTCTCTTCTTACCATAATTGTTTCTGTGATCATTGCCAGTTTAAACCCTTTTTCCTTGTTTTCTTTGTCCATCTAGAATATATATTATTTTCATGGGCATATGGATTCTCACATCAGTCAAACTGACCTGATTACTGGTTGTCCAAGTTGGCTTGAGTAATTATAGGTACTATGGAATGCAAGAATAAGTTACATAACAAGAAAACCACCCCCCCCCCCAAAAAAAAAAAAAAATAGTGAAGAATGGTAGAGCTGATACCTGTGGGAATGTTAGGAGCAGTAGGAGGAGGGCAGGGAATATACATGATGCAACTTGAATGTTTAATACTAATAGAGATTTTGAAGCACTTAGCTGCTTTAAGTTTCTAGTCAAATCAATGAACAAGCAGCAATTACGAGTTACACCACCTGTCAACTAATCTAGACCCTACGCTTCAAATTCAGCCAAAGTACTTGGAAATGCATTACAAATCAAGAACCTTAGTAGGAAATTAAAAAGATGCCACCGATAGTTTTATTGAAAATTTCTCCTAAATTTATGCACCTAAGACCTCATATATTTTATTCCATATTCTGGGGCCAGATCTAGCTGTTGTATTATATCTGGGTTTCATTTGTCTCATCTGCAAAATTTTTTATACCTTACCAGATATTGACAAGTTTTGATCTCTGTGCTTTAAATCTATAGTTGATGCAGTTGAGAATTAATGTACATCTAATGAATCATGCCAAATCTTTTTTTGACATGTGACTTGTCATGATGGTAATTGCGTTGCAACTTGCAGGGTGCTGACACCAGCCGAAATTGATGATTATTTGGGTGAAGTAGAGTAATCATCTATGAAGAAAGCATTCTATTCTCCGAAGTAGTGTTTGTTTAAAGGTTGAACTTTGTCAAAAACTAAGTCTAGGTAAAGCTCCAATGGAGACAATTGATGTCATTTGTGGATTTCTAAGCTACTCAATGCGGTCCTCTAGTCATCCATCAATCTTGGCATACAAACTTGGCTTGCTTGGAGTGCGACAAAGAACTCTTCGCCTTGACATTTTCATGTACTCGAGAATTTGTATAATCTGATTTCATTTTATCTGGATTTTATTTTAGATGTTGCCGGTTAACTTTAATCCAATTTCTTTTATGGTTTTTTTTTATTTAAATCAATATTTATGATCTTTATGGTCATGTCCACTGGCGTCACAAAGGTATGTTTTATCTAACGAGATAATGATCGGTTTTGTTGTATGCTGGAAATTCCCTCTAGGGGAAACCTTGATAAACTCTCATTTTGAGAATGAGTTTAAAGTGTTCTCAAGTAGTATGATTTACAGAAGCATGGATTCCATAATCTATGAGAAAGAAGTGATTTTGAAATGTCTTTAGAGGAGTGTATGCAATAGAACTCCGCACTTTATCTAGGGAATGAAACACCCCAAAAGCAATGAGGAAATGAATATTTTTTTGCCAGTGGGGACGGTGTAGAATCTGAACTTCCATCAACATTGACGATTTTCACCTTAATTCAGCGGTGTTTGAAGACTGAATAGTAAGGAGACTAGTGAATACATTTTCAGAGCTAATGCCAGTAGATTATAACTTATGACGTAAATTATATTGTTAAAATATTCTGGAAGTTTGTTGTTTTCATTACAAGCGGAATACTTGGTTAAAATTCAGAACCATCGGCTAGAAAATGTAAGAGAGATTACTTGACTGAATGGTTTGACAAAGTTTCAAGTTCACAATTGGGTAGTTTTGTATGGCCGGATAGATGTCGGTGATGCTGCTGGATGAAATTATGAAAAGCCTAGTGTGTTTGGAGCGAAGAGAATCAGATTTAGGGTAAACTAAAGGAGAATCGATCAAGAATTTTTTTTTTTATCAAAGTGACATTTGACGCTTGAAATATAAAGTAAAATGAGTCGACGGCCTAGTGTAACTCGTAAATTTGCTGCCCTCCTTAGGACTTTCTGCCAAGAGGGAGAGAGTTCGAATTCTCCTCTGCCTTCGATCTAGGATTTAAATGTCAGGTTCCGCCATTCAACATAATCAATAAATGAAGGGATTAGTCCATGGAGATGAGAAAGTAAAAAGGAAACGAGATGGGGAAGGGATTGCTATTGGTTGGTAGATGAGTGAAAGAGTAAAATTGGCCAGATCCTTAACAAAATCTAATGCAAACTACATACCGAGAGAACAAACAACAAATCACCTGCTTCTACACTCATCTCAGTAATCAACTGTCTGCAACCATGAATAAACGATTCTATAAAGATTCAAATCTATGATACATACTGATGAAAGCATCTATAATAGGTAAGTTTCTAGTTGGTAACCTGAAACCAAAACTAAACAAAGCACCAATCTCCAGAGAGTGAACCCCAGTGACTGCTTTTCCTTCTCAACTACGCCTTAATTTTCCAGTTATGGGCTGAACGAGGCCCGCTTACAATACCTTCATAGTAACGAGATTCCAGCTTCTGGCTATTCCATGCTTTGGCAAATTCTAAAAACAACTCACGTGATGACTCGGATGAAAGGTCAGAGAAAAATACATTCTTCTCCTCTTTTAGCCACGTAGCAAACTCATTGTTCTTAGAGAAATAATCATCACCGGACAACTCTTGGAATTCCTGTCATTGAAACCCAAAAAAGAAAAAGGAAGCAGCTTAAGATCCAGTGAACCGATTAAATTATAATTTCAATGGAAATTACAGCCAACAACTAAAAGGTCTAAATGTAGATATGGCAACAAACGAAAATAAGTTCTTCCTATTTTAGAAGAATTACATAAATAGACTGAAAGATGGTTTAAAAGCTCAGTTATTTTGCATATTAATCAGTAGTGCTTGTAAAAGCAGCAACCTTAGAAACATCTTTGGAAGAGATAAATTACAACAATTGACAATAACATATTCTGACTGTTTATGCTTATTTTTCTGGTTTCTCCTTTTCTTAACTCAAAAAAGTGGCAGGGGCAATTCTGTGGAAGCGTACAGCTCTATAAAATAAGGATCCCATACAGATGTCCAGCATGACATATATAATGTGGCAAAGCTTATTTTTACTTATTTATATTTTTTGCATGTGGTTAATTCAGTGAAATCGGGAACAGAACTCACCCTATGGCTGCCACCTTTATCACGTTTGCTTTTGTGCTTATCTTTTGACTTCTTTCCTGAAATAAAAATAGCATGTAAATATATTTTTTCAAGAGAAGAACAGAAGACCATAAACTTTGTCTATAGAAAAGCAGAAGCTATACAAAGTTAATGCTTCTCATACATAATAGTCATATACTAACAAATGACTGGAACAATCACCACAAAAAGTAAACTAGAAAACTCTTTCCTAACCATATAGCTATAACACTATCAACCCAATTCAGAGACACACTAAAAGAAGAATCATCATTTTGGTGGTGAGTTGCTTCTAAGCCACTATTAACCTGCTGTGACAAGATTCAATTCATGCCAGTTAAGAGTTGGATGTTGGCCCCAGTTCCAGGCAATGGTGGCAAGTGGTTTGACTTTGCTTCAGGTGATTATTGTAGCAATGAAAGTTGTAGAGAAAATATTCTGGAATGCTGTATCATTCAAAAGAGGATGACCCAAGAATTATTTATGTTTAGTTGTTGTAATCAGTCAAACACAAATATAGCACTGCATAATTCATATGAGTACAATTTCTACAATAATTACAGAAAAGGGAGATTAGAGTAAATAGCAATTATACTCCAGTTGTAGGACTGATTCGTTAGGCCAGTAGTCCCATCTCTATTATTGTACGACATCTATATTATAAAGGCATTGCAATGTCAAAAGTTTAAGCGGGCTGCAAATTTCCCAAAACGTGTCACCTTCATGTCATAAGATCCTAGGATATTCAATGGTACCAAAGATAACAAAAATGCATTTCCCCTTATTATAATTAATAGCTTCTTCTATTACCACAATGATACACATATGCAGGATTGTCAGTTCTAAGTTATAAGAAAATCATTGTCTTGTGAGACCTGACTGCTACTTAAACATTGAGGACTTCACAGAACCACCGCACAGGCAATTGGTCTTCATTGCATCTCATGGTCTAATAACACTATTAAGCTTTTCACTTCCTCGATCCTCTATTTAGAGTGAAGTTACTGAAGTATAACATATGGACGGAAGGACCAAAAATCATTACGGCCTCCACTAGTACATTAAAAGCCCTACAATTATATATATGCATATAAGCTCTAAATAATGGATCGTAAGTCTAACTTCAAAGAAACCACACCAGAACTTCTAAAACGGGGATGCTCAGTATTCAACCCAAAAAAAAATCTGATCAAGTTGAGCTTCGATAACAAGATCACACAATCAACACCCCACATCTATATGCATATAAGCTCTATTTATAACAATAATAATTAAAAAAAAAAAAACTCAATTCATGTATTCATTACTCTAAAAGCTAAGCCTGGCATCAAACCCAGAAAAAGAATCAATTCATGAATTCATGCACCCTTACCCTTATCGGATTTATCCTTGGAATGCTTATGAGATTTCTTCTCCTTCCGTTTCTCTTTCCTTTCCCTCTTTCGGTTCTTCCTTTCCTCATCCTCTAACGTTCTCCGCCTCTTGTTTTTTCCCTCATCTGCAAATTGACAGCAGAATTTCAATTAAAAAAAAAAAATCACAAACCCAATTTTTCAGAATCATTTTGCACAACCAGTAAATCAAGTCCTTAAAGTAATTAGCTCTTAACTGAGTTAAATTGAGAATTTAATCTAAAAGATCCCATTTTCTAATCCTTAAAATGGGCATTTTTTTTTTCCTTCTCGAGGTTTCTTTAGTTTACTCGGAAACCAAACAAGTTGCATGAAATAGGAACATGGAAAATTTCATTAAGAGAAAAATTAAAATAAGCACCTTCGGATTCTGAAGAATAATTTCTACTCTTCTTCTTCTCCTTCGACTTTCTATCGCTTCCCATGACTGCTTCCCACAGCAAGAGGGATCAAAACACAGCTTTTGAGGTGCAAGCAGCTATGATGTTTTGCTATCGAATCGAAGAAGGTGTTTTCTGTGCACCCAGGGATACCGGCATGAAACCTCAATTTGAGGGGGAAAAAATAGTTTCCCCAAAAAGAATTGAAGTTTTTGGGAAAAAATTATTTTTATAATTACATTTTATAGAAATATAATTAAAAAAAAGTTGCCTTATTTTCTAAGATTTTTTTAGTTAGTTTTACAAGGTAAATGGTTAGATTTTATTTGATTTGTGTATTATTATGTAAATTAATGAATCTAAATCTTTAAATTTAATAATGGACCATAATAATGGTACATCGACGTCTCTAATATTGTGTTTGCATAACATTGTCTAGTCGATTATGTTATTTTAAGTACAAAAGAAAATTCTACACACTTCTATCACATTTCTTGTTTAATAATACGGTAAATTTGATGGTTTAAACGGTAGCTGGGGAATAAAGCCTCTTCCATCAGCAATACAATAATATAACCAGAGTTTAAAGGAAGTGATATTTCCATCAAGATATTGTTTGGCAAGATAACTGTCAACTAACTAGTACTAGATAGGGTATGCATAGTATTTGCTTTTATATTATACAAAATTTGATTAATGAGTCATTATACACGGACATAATTGTATAATTTTATATATTTCTTAAAATAATATGCAACATTAGAAAATTATTTTGAATAAAACTACTTTTGTACAATGATATTGATAGATTAAAAGTGTTGGCAACAAATAATGATAATAAATAAGATAATGATAAAGAGAAAGCGGTAATGAGTTAGATGATAATAGTAAGGAGAGATGGTAATAATGTGTAATTGTTGTAATAGTGTGATGAGTGACGAAAGTGGAGAAGGAGGAAATGATGTTGGAGGTTATGATAATGGTAGTTGAAGTAATGTGTGGCAATGATAAAGGTGGGAAATAATAAGGTTTTGTAGCCTAACTCATCCCACTCAACAAAATTAATTACATATTATTTCAACCCAATTCTGATCAAACCATTATTAATAATTGATTATAACTGATCAAGTCAATTGTGGCCAATTTATAGTGGGTTTAGGTAAGTTATATTAATTAAATATTTTTCAATATACTCCATCATCTTATTTTGCAACAACTAGAAACTAGGGTTAACTAGGGTTGAATGAAATTTTGCAATCTTATAATAATTGCTTGAGAGTGCTCAAATTTTTATGTTTAGGTTGGGTTGGTCAATTGATTGCATCTAAAAATGGTTCATATGAGTAGGACAACCTTTACCCGAATATGCCCGCACTCGACTATCTTATCAATTTTAATTTTTCTTTTTGCCATTTTGCATTGCAAAACCACATTACTTTGGAGTTGTTATAAAAGGCTAAAATTAGGGTTCCTTAGTTATTTTGTGTTGCAATCCCTCTTTGAATCTCACTCCCATATTCACCTTACTATAAGAAGTTCCCTAAGTCTTTCCTTTTCCTCCCTCCTTCAATGGTGCTACTTTTGTGAAGGATTCCTTACAAATTGTAGTCTTAACCTTGATTGATCTATCCTTGAAGTCATAGTCTCCATTAAAAGCATCAAAAGCTAAAAGAAAGCTTAATCTTTTCTTGGCCATTGTCTTCCTTTTCTTTGTAATGATGCTTTAAGGTTAAGGTTTTTTATTTTAACATTAGATGTAGATGAATCATTCTCTTCTCTTATGTGTTAAATTTTTTTCGAATTTTATCACTTGAATTGGAAAGATTTTTATTTAAAACTCTAGTGGAAGTCTGGTCTATAATTGCAAATTCGAAGAGGTAAATGAACCTTTTTTATGAAGTTGGCATTTTTTTTTTTAAGATTCGCATGTATAGAACTGATTTTGAGAAATTAAAAACCCTAAAATCCCTATTTATTTGTCTAATAAATAGGGGATCTATTGTCTGAGTTGTTATCTTTTATTATGGATTTTTTTATTTAAGTGACAAGTAAAAATATCAAAAAGATATTTCCTTCCAAATCATCTAATGATTTTGATCTTAGACCTAGAAAGGTAAACCTTATTATTTTTCTCCAATTACTATTAGTGATAATTTTTTGTCTGTTATTACTATTTGATTCTGATTTGTGATCTCTTGAAAAAAGAAAAAAAACCTTACAATTGCACAAATCGAGACTATACTTTCTATCTATGAATGATTCACTTTTAGGCTCTTGCTGTTAATTGTGTTTTTATACTTTACTATTTAGTTATTTTCAAGTATTGAATATCAAGATCTAAAAATAACCTAATGCCTTCTCTTTTGAGTAAATTATAGGTAACAAAATTTTTAGAATTATGCTTAGGTAAGGAGGTTTAAAATTCAATTTGCTTTTAAATCTACAATTGTAAAAAAGGTCAAACAAATCATTTGGTCTTAGAGCCCCACAAAGCCAAAGGTAATTAATATAACTTTTATTTTTTTTATTTTTTCACATTGTTGTTATGGTCTTTTGAAAAGCTAATTGTTTGTGATTGTAACATGATTTGATGATTGCAAATTCTCTAAATTGTTAAAAGGTCATTTTTTTGTCCTAAAATTTTTCACTTTTGAAATTTAATTTGTAAAATATTTTTAATATAAAAGTATTGAAAATGATTGATGAAATGATTCCTTTTCTGCATCATAAATCTAATGTAGTATGTTTTACTTAGCATATTCTTTTCACCCTCTAATTTTGATTTAAATTTAAATATATGGAAGCCTTTTTCATGTTGGATGGAATTTGACATATTATTTTCAAAAACCCTTTTTTTTAATTTGCTATTTTAAAAACTTTTCATATGTTAAGTGTTTTTGAAAACTAACTATAAAATCAATTATGTAGTGTGAGTTAAAAAAAAACTTTTAGCTATAGTTTACCAAAATATGGTAATTTGAATTTCAAAATCTTTTTAAAATGTGTTTAAGTTCTTTATGATTATATTAATAATTTCTAATAGAAATTTTATGAATTTTCTAATTTACAAATCTAATTTAGCATTTATTCTTAATAATATTATTTGTCTACTTTCTAATTGTATATTATGTTTAAGGTTGGGGATGATATTTTTGGATGGAAATTAGTACATTATTTGCAAGAATTATAATTTTTATCTTTAACTTGATGTTTATAATGCTTTTGATATGTTAACTTTTTAATTTATTTAGAAAACCATTTCCATTTATCAATTTATCAAAATCCTAATATCTAAATTTTGCAATAATTTTAAATGCCTTGATTTTTTTACATAATTATAATCAAAGAAGGTGATAGTGTTCAGGAAATATATCTTCATTGTTATCATTTATGATCTCTATTTTCTATTCTATTTGATTAATCAATTATAGAAAGTAAGGAAAAAATGCTGAAATTTAAATTGTACTATTCTATTCTATTATATCTAATATTATTTCTCTTTTATTCCATTGCAATTATGTTTCTAATTTATGGTTTGCTTATATATCTATTATGTTGTTTTAATCTTATTTCTCACTAATTTTGATAAAACTTAAGTTTTTAGCAAGCTAATGAGATCATTTGCTTTCCAATTAAATTGATACTTCATTATTTAGTATGTTAGGTGCCATGGATCCATCAAATGCACTCAAAATAGGACCAATTAACTTATCAATTGACTTTGTATTATCCAACTCTCTAGTCTAACCAACGTAGTTCGATGCAATAGCAACAAGCTTTTCAAAAAAACTAGTAAAAGTTAAATGGAAAAATAAAAGGAAGGAAAAGATAGCCTCACTTAGCCCTGTCCAGATAAAGCCAAAAATGAAATGATATCTCAATGCAAATAGGAGCAGGAAAATAGTCATAGATAGGACTACTTCACCATAGCTCCGAGCATTGAGAACAAAACTCTATGACTACATGCACCATTGTGGTAAAAGATATTTTTGTCACTCTAAGTGTCATGGCACATCTAACATGAATGCTCATCTTAAAGTTTATCCTAAATTTCCATAAGCATTAGTTTTCTATCCTAAGCAATCTATCATAAACTTTCAATAAAAAAAAGTAAGTTTAATATAGTAACTGCATCACAAAAATGTGATGTTTCTATATGTAGAATGGCTTTGGCCACTTTTGTCATTGTAAATGTACAACCTTTTAAGGTTGTAGAGAGGTAAGGTTTTAATTATTTATACTTTAATCTTTAGTCACAATTCCATTTACCTTCTCAACATATTATTGTTAAGGATTGTTACTAACTCTATCTAGATGAAAACTTAAGAAATTTTATTAAAACTAATTTTACTGGTTTGTTTAATAATCAATTATTGGACATTACTTTAGAATTTAAACTACTTGGTCTTAACTATACATTTTATAGATAGTCATTGGATGCTATAAAAAAATTTAAATTTTTGTTAAATTCTTAATCATAAAGAGGAAGCTACAAAAAAGCAAATAAAGACATATTTGCATAATTAGGAAATGAAAAGTTTTTTTCATAGTGACTATAGACAATGTAAGTTCTAATGATTTTACAATTCCATATTTTTTTAAAAAAAAATTAAAAGTACTAGCGAGATGGTCTTAAATATGTAGCATATTCATGTTAGGTGTTATGCAGATATTATAAATCTAATTATGAATGATGGATTGAAAAAGATGTATACATCAATATATGCTGGTCGTAATGTTGTGAAATGGGTTAAGTTTTTCCCATCAAGGCTTGCAAAGTTTAGGCATTATATTGAGTGGTGCAAGATATCATCATTAAGTCTTATATGTCTTGATGTTCCAATAAAGTGGAACTTAACATTCTTAATACTTGAAGTTATTGTAAAGTTTCAGCTAACATTTGAAAGGCTTAAAGATGATAAACTAAGCTATGTTAACTACTTTAATAAGAAAATAGTTAGTTCACTTTTTTCTTTAGATTAAACCAATACCAAATTTTTTAAAAATTTTTTGAAGATATTATATGATTGCATAGTGAAGTTATCTAGTTCATTGTATGTGACTTCAAACAGAACCTTTCCTTAGTTTGCTTTAATTCAAAGTAAGCTCTTAAAGTGGTCAAACAATGCCAATTTTTTGCTTTCTTGTATGGTTATAGACATAAAGAATAAGTTTGAAAAGTATTAAAGGAACATGGAAAAATTTAATCCAACGCTTTATATTGCTAACATTCTTGATCCTAAGTATAAAATGGCTTACTTAAAGTGGTCATTTGATGATATTTATAATCCATTAAATACATCCAAATTGCTATCAGAGGTCAAGAATGATTTATATAAGCTATATAGGTGGTATTATGCCTTATTTGGGGCAAAGAAAGCAACTTTAAGGGCTAATTAGTCATCAAAAGTAGTTGATAATTGACCACAAGTAGACAAGCTAGCCTATAAAATAAGAAAAATTGCCTTTAAGTCACATCTCAAGGAGAAATAATCAATTGAAGCTAGGAATAAAGTTGCGAGATATTTAACGAAACCTTTGTATTGATGTTGACAATGGATTTAGTGTTTTAGAATAGTGGAAGGGTAATTGGTAATGGTTGCCAAATAAGTGTTGTCACAAGTTTAATTCTGATTTTGTAATCTAAATTATCAAATTTCACATGTTACAAATTATAATATTGCTTTCATACTTAGTTTTTATTACACAAAACCTTTCTACTGGCTACTTATGTAATTCTAGTTTATTAACATTTTTTCCTCCTTTCTATGTAATATAAGTACATAATCTAACAATCAGCTAAATGGTTGTTAATAATAGGTAATTGCTAGTTTTTTTTATTTTTTTATACATATCAACATGAAGCAAATTGACAGGTAAAAATGGATTTTTTATGTAGGTAAAATATGTACAAGCTTGCCAAAGCTAAGTTCTTTTTTGGTTGTTTTTTGTTTTGTAGGTAAAAAACCTCTTGTGTAGTATGCAGCCCTGATATGTTTTTTTTTTTTTTTTTACTTTCATGTTATGATGAACAATTTGTATGTTTTTGGCTTTGTGCAAGTAAACTAACTAATGAGCTAGTATGGATAGATTTGGAAAATATTAAAACGTAATAAGTACTTATCATATTGTATAGTTATCAAGTTATGATGGATGCTACACAGATTTAGTTAAAATGAATGTAAATTATGCTATAGTTTTTAAAATTTATATGTTTATTGTGTGCAATGCTTTTGTCAATTTAATAATGTACTGATTTTGTTATTTTGTGATATTATTCAAAGTTAATAAGGTTTATTTCGCTGTAGCACCTTGGGTTTTTTATGGTATATTTTTCTAGTAATTAAGTTTATTAAATGGGCTTTTAAGTTCTAACATGTTACTTTTTATGTCTTTTTACTACTATGAATGAATTTTTAGTTGAAATTGTCCTATTTTTAAAGTTTTGAGTTCACAAACATTAATTGGCTTTTTGGTTAAGTAATTTTTTCGGCTAAAAATTGAATCGAGCTTGAATAATATATATTTTTTATAATTTTGGACAAAAAAATAACTAGGTTTCTAATGAGCCTAAATTGACTTAACGACTTGACCCATCTAAATTCAATTTCATTAAGGGTAATTAATTATTAGGTCTATATGGTTGGTTATAAGTGGGAAGATTCCAAATTGATCCACTAGTGATCAATCACTAGTTAAGCCTAAAATCAAACTAGCTTGCCTAATATTCAACCTTACCTTTTTCTTAATTCACTTGTGTAATGCAAAAGGTTAGCATTGACATCAAAGAAACTTGATAAGTTGTATATCTATAAATTGACCAAATACTTATATTATGTAATTAGGTTTAGATCTAGTCAGGTAAGATGCAAGTAACCTATAACTAACTAACTTGATGAATAAATTGAAATTTCTTATTTGCCCCAACTTATTTATATTATTTTACCTAGCCACAACTACCAATTTATAGGTCAAGTTGATCAGTTGGAAGTAGGTCGATAGATTATTTCCACCCTAAGTAGTGGTATAATTGAGTGAAGTCATGGCATTTGGTGGTGATAAAAAAGTAAATGTGGTAATTAACAATAGTAATCAAATTAGGAGAAGTAGTGGTCACAATAGAGTTAGGTTTATTAGTGAATGCATGATTATAATGAATGGTACCCTCTTCATTTTTTATTATTTGTTACATTTTGAAAATAATTTTTATTCTTTTTTATCTATCACTAAGAATTTCAATAAAGCATTAACTTTTTCTCAATTTATTTTTTTTTATTAATAAATATTTTATTATTTTACACTCTTAATCTAATTTGCATTTATTCTATTCTATTTTTATATTTATTTTTAACTATCTTGAACTTTATGTATAAATGGTAGTTTTGAAAATTCTACTAAAAAATAAATAAATTAAATTATTTTTTAATATTTATAAAATTAATTAATTGTGACAAATAATAATGAATAAAGGGAATACAAGATAATGTTAGTAATAAAGATAAGTTAGTGTTAGACAAGGTTATACATGGTGATAAAATTTTTCATACCATCTTAAAAATCTTTCAAATCCTATGACAATTTTCTTCTAACAAATAGTACCACCAACGAGTTGGATCCTTAAAATTTTGATAACTAATATGTTTCCTTCTATCCATACTTGCACTCTTTCATTTTCCAATTGATTGGCTTCATCATCCATGCTAATTGGCCACTAAGATTTATTATTATAGTGCTCAGGTTGAAATATAGTTTATTTGTCCATTTTTAGCTCTTATTCTTTTAGTTACTTTTATTTTTTAAATCTATTTCATTTAATAAATTTATGAATGCAATCTTTTATACTTCAACTTATTAAATGCTTAATTTCTTTCATTTGTACATTCTTTTAGTTCCTTTTGATGGCAAAATCCTGCTAAATTTGAAATTGCATTCCACTTTCAAATTTCACTTTCGATTCTTTCTCTTTTTCTAATTTCTACTATAACATGTATAGGTTAGCTTCCTTTTAAACTTTTAATCTCTATCAAGTTTTCATTGCCTACTATATGTTTGATAAATCTCTCAATAAAGCATGAGTGATTTTAAGATAGGCATTTCAATTCTTTCCATCTATATTTTGTTATGGAAACACACACATGTATGATTATTTTTAGCTTTGCTATATCTCTTAAGTGCTAACAAGTATTAATTTCATTATACTTTTCATTCTTTTTTTTGCAATTTTTGCTAATGGTCGTTATTGTTGGCTCAATTAATTTCTTTAACTAGAATAATTTTGTAAATGGTACTATAGTGGTTAGGAAACCAATTAATTTTGCACACAAATAAAATGTATTTTAACACTATTTTGCTCTTTTCAAAAGTTCATGTATTAAGTTTCTCATGTTTTGTAGAGTACACTTTATGATTGATTTAAGAATGAAAGAATAATAAAAAGAGTTGATAATTTTGATAATGGTGGGAGTGATTTAACAACTGATGGTATATATGAGTACAATAATGCTAAAAACCAAATATATCAAAAATCAAGAAATTTTCATATTTTTAAAGAGAGTTCAAGGCTATAAATGAACCAAGTAATAAATTTGAGGAAACTAAAATTATTAATAAACTACTTCAACTAGGAGTTTTAGGCATGATATGTTCATAACTTGTAGAAAATTTTATATCATCATTATCTAATTGTAGTGTCATTTTAAATTTTTTTTAATTACCCTTGATAATTATTTAGATCAATTAGGTCAACTTTATAATAAGGTAAAAATACCTTTCTAATACATTCTTTGCATGAGTTGCACCTTTCTTATGAAAAATCTCTTTATAAGATAAAATAGAAGATACAAGAAGAGTAGGAAATATGTCTATTTGGACTAAAATTAAGTATTTACATATTAGTTAATTTGGTGACAATATGATATCTAGGTTGAAAGTATTTTTTCCCATTAACAAATTATGCTCATTTCAATTAAAGCTCATTTTTCTTCTTTTTCTTCTTCTTTTTAATATGATATCTAAGTTGAAAGCTTTTTTTTCCATTAACAAATTATGCTTATTTCAATTAAAGCTCATTCTTCACTTCTTTTTCTTCTTCAAAATGCAATTTGTTATGTTATTTTCTATTTTCTTTCTTTCTTTCTTTCTTGTTGTTGTTGTTCCTCTGCTTCCTCCTTCTTTTTCTTTTTTCTTTTTGGGCTAAAATCTAGAACAAATTACTTTACAAGTTTGATTTTTCCAACATTATGTCTATAATCATCATGTGATAGGTTACAACCATTTTCTCTCTACCTTGTTAATTCTTCTGAATATTCTATTGATTTCTTAGAGCCTTTATGACATACATGCTTAATTTATAAGTATGGATTCTAAAATAAAAGAGCTATCTTGGTTAGAATATAATAGCCATTTTTTTAGATACATACATTTTCTCTTGTTGAAAAGACAAGTATTTTTATGAATATCAAGGTAATTTATTGATACATTAATTATGGATTTGGTATACATTTATGGACTACTTATATAAGACAAGCAAATATGTTATATATTAAGTCATGTAATTTAAAAAGAAATTTTTATTTGAACATAATTTGTTGTAATTTCATGAAAGTTAGTGTTTTTTTTTTCTATTTTCTCTTAATATGAAATATTATAGAATTTGGTTTCATTTATATCCGAAGCATGTCATCCTTTACATTTGAATTAACGTCCCTTCTTTACATTGATGTCCATACATTTATGTATTATAGGCATACCATACATTTGCAATACTTTTATCTTATTATTTCTCTATTTTATTCCAATAAAATCCCTCATTCTTTTTAATTTTTTTGCAAACTATATTTTCTTATTCCGTTTAATACTATTCACATATAATTCTTTTGTAAGGCATTTTGTTATCATTTTCCTTATCATTATTCCATATTTTTTGGGATAAGAAAATCTACTTATTTGGTTGCTTTTCGTTAATAATTATTATGCTTCATATCTTTTCCTAAGTTATATTTGTCTAATTTAATTTTAATTTTAATTTTAATTCTAAAAGTATTGTTTGCATGGCCTATTTTTGTTAGGCTACTAATTATTAAGTACTATCTATTATCATTTTATTCTTACTATCCCTTTTCGTTGCAATGTGATTAATGCTTTTCATATATTCAATATTTTTATATCATGATTTATTTTTAATTGTTCCTATAACATTGCTAAGAAAAGCAATCTATGTATTTTACTTGATTTCTTTTCTAAACTTAGTTTTTGCCTTATAGTATAGTATTTATCCAATATGTTGATGATAAACTTGCCTTAAAATTTAATATAGCAGTATAAGTTGTTTTCATGAATTTTTATCTTAACTAAACATTATATATTGATTACATTTTATAATTTGTATTTTTAGATCTTAATAGATGATCTTTTTATCTGCCAAAGCTTATATAAAAGTGAAATATAGTTAAATTCAATTGCCATAGTTTATAACCATATTAATTTTATTAATTTTGTTAGAGTAAAGAATCTATGTATGTGTGTATGAGAGAGAGAGGAAGAGAAAAAGAGAATGAGAGATGGATTTTTATTAAAAAATGAATTAACATATTTTCTAATTACCATATCAGTCTCTTCCTATGTATGTTATATTAAAACTCTAAAAGGTTTATACATTATCAAGAAGATGACAATGAAAGCATGAATCTATTTTTATTTTTGCAAGATTATGTTATGACAATTATTTAAGATATGTTCCATTCCTCTTTTTTTTAATGAATTACATAATTATCAAGGGAATGCAAAATATAGCAAACATTTTGTTGGACATGTTATTCTTGATTATTGTTATAATAATACTAAAAATTGCACTTTCATGGTTAAATAACAAGGCATAAACTAAGGGATTAAGGGAAGAAGATGAAAGGTAAGTAATCATAACTTATGTTTTGATATCTATCAATAATAATATATGTTATTTTGCTTTCATATAACAAGCTATAGATTACTAGATTATATAAAAATAACATTAATTTAATTTTTTAGCTAGCAATTAAACTTTGTTATCATGTTAAATAAGCAAATGTTTTTATTTCTAAATGTTAGTATATGATGAATTTCATGTTATCAATGTGCAAATTATTACTACTCAAAACTTGACAATATAACTTAAGAAGGGGTTTTGGGTTATATAACTTGATAATGACATAATAATAAAGCTTAAGGTGCAACTGATTTTGGAAGAACTCTTTCTTTCATCCTTTAATAAAAAAGTCATTTTCACCATAGACATTGATTTTTCAAAATAAAGACTTGAAAGATTAAATATGAAACAAAGTCATGCTACTTAAATCCTCACTTATTTGCCAAAGAGAAAGTTAGATATCCTATCCAAAAAGATTTGAGAGAAGTATTGCAAACTTAATCCAAAAGTAATTATGGTTGGCTAGTTTGTTAAATATATGACTGGGTTAGCTAAAATCATTATAAAAGAGGTTTTTAGTTACAAATGATATAAATTAGAGTGCATGAGAGATTAGAGTGTGATTGAGTAGTGTGGGTTAATAAAAATTAGTACAATATTATTTAATTCTCTATTTTTAATTAGTTTTACATGTGTCTAAATTTTTTTGCATTAGTGTTAGTTTTCTTTCATTATATAAATTTGATTCCAACTAGAAGACCATATAATTCAAGACTTTAAACATAAATCATAAATAAATCATTGATTTTTGATACAACCCTAAATGCTTTATTAGTCTAGATTTGCCCTATTTGGTCTATAGTTAACTTCACTCACTTTAAACCTAGTCTACTTGGTTGAGCTATAGTTAATTAATCAAAAGCATTTACTTTTGCTAAGTGAAGTTTTGAAACATAATGTTCACTTTATTCAATCAATACATGTAAGAGCAAGAATCTTATAATTTCTTGTTTATGTGTACACTTCTTACTAACCCAAAACATCATACTAAATGTCACCAACCAAGTTATATATAACTAAAGATATATTCACTAGATCATTTACATTCTCATATTGAGACCATGTCTTACTTTATATTGAAGTATTAAAAGGTGCTTGATGAATTATTTCCACTGCATATTGCTGACCATTAGTTCACTATGCAAAAACCCTTAACCTATCAGCTATTTCATCTAACATTATGTTTATTTGTAGATGTATATTTGTTAGTTAACAATGGACAAGATCTATTTGTGCACTATTATTAATATGTTTATGTCCTTAAGTTTGATTTATGTTTTTTTTTAATTAATCATTGATGATTATGGTCATTTTAAGAGAATGTAGATCAAATATGAAAATAAGAACGTATGAGAAGTATTATCCACTTATTTACCAACTTAATATAAATTAAATTTGGATTATATTTTTGATATGTTGAAGTGGAATAGATATAAAATTTAGAAAAATTACACTTTACCCATTTAAGTTTCCCCCTTTTTTCTTTTACTTAATTCATATATGACTTTAAAAGTTACATGTTATCAACTTATGATTTGAACCATTAGCCCTTTATTCACTTGAGTTATCTTCCTTCCAAAAAAGCTAATAGAGATAAAAACAATTCCATTTTAGGTATCATTTTTTTTCACAATAGTAGAGAAGCAAAAGTCCATGAATGTTATTGTTTTGGACAATTTTCTATAGAATGCTTCTTCCATTACGTAGAAGAAAATTTCTCAATTTAAAACCTATCTCTATTACACACATGCTATACAAACAATGTCTAAATGCTAAAGGAATTGTTGATTGACCAAACAAGTGATGATTAAACATCAAAGAAGCTATTGATTGACCAACTTGAAAATTTCTAAAATCAACCAATTCCATTTGTACAACACATAAAATCATGAAAAATATGCAAAAGGGCAAGAAATTACATGTTCATTTGCAAAAATAGAATTATAACTATTGTAAAAGCCAACATTGAAGTAGCATTCTATAAAAAATTGGAAAATTTGCTTCAGTGTAATAGAAGAAGCATTTTGTAAAAAATTGTCCAAAACAACTATGTATATGAACTTCTACTTCTCTATTATTGTTGAGAAGATGATACTAAAAATAATATTATTTTAATTTTCGTTAACTTTTTTGGATGAAAAATAACTCAAGTAGGTAAAGTACTAATAATTTAAACTATACGTAAATAACGTATAACTTTTAAAATCATAGATGGCTAAAATGAAAAGAAAAAGATAAAATCTCATGTGGATAAAGTGTAATTTTCTATAAAATTTTTATATGCAACAAAATTTAAAATTTTTATCAAATTTAAATTTAATTTATTATTAATATAAATTATTTTTACATTATTATTTATTTATATATTATTATATTAATAAAAATATGTTAAAATTTCATTTTTGTAATTAAATTTTTTATTAATAATAATAATAATAATAATTTTTTAATAATATTTTTATTTATTAATAATATAAAATATTTTAATTGGTCATATTTGACTTAAAAAAAATGATGAAAAGGAAAAGGAGATGATGGAGGGATACGTTTAACTTTAAACCCAATCCAAACTAAGGCAGCGTAGTTGCAACTCATTAAGTAATTGTCTCTTGCGCCAAATGTATGGTCTTAAATTAGCCTCAATATATCAGGCCGCCCCCACGGGAGATGCCACGCTGTTAGCTTTATCTTCTAATCCCCAGATTTGCTCTTCCATTTGGCCAGGCCATGCCGATCATACCACTCTGCGCCAACTCTCTCGTCCGTTCTGTCCCGAATGGCCTCTGCGTCTGCGACCCTTTTCTCGGCCAATTTGGCTGCCTCAACCTCCGATCAGACTCCCGCCATTCCCAGATCCTTTTGTGGTCTCTGTAGACCCTTCCATTCTCGGGTTCCCAGCTTCGTTTCCTTGATTCGCGACTCCAATTGTAGACGGGGTTTCTTCGTCAAGGCTATGGTCAGTAATTTTACCCTCTCTCAAACAATATACGGTTTTTACTTTGAAGGGTCAGTAGCAGCTGCTTAATTGTCCATGGGGACACTGAAAGTTGTAATTTTTGAGTTAAATTTATGAATGCTTGAGTGATAAAAGCATTTTTCATGCATTGCTGATTGTATTTTGTTAAATTGCTTGAGTTTATTGAATTTATCTATTTTATTTACAGTATAACTTTCCATCTGATGGGTACTGCTGCCTTTCGTTGTTTAATTGGGTGTCGCCTTTTTTCACTTTATTTTCCTCTGATGGCGTTGGCGTCTGCGACCCTTTTCTTCTCAAACCCACTGTCGGACACTGTACGGTTTTTGCTTGGACGGGTCAGTTGCAGCTGCTTGACTGTCCATGGGGACGCTGAAAATTGCAATTTTTAAGTTGGATTTTTGCATACTTGAGTGATAAAAGCGTTTTTCATGCATTGTTGATTGTCTTTTAGTAAATTGTTCGAGTTTATTAAATTTATCTATTTTATTTTATTTACATTATAACTTTCCATGTGATGGGTACTGCTACCTATTGTTGTTGAACTGGGTCTCATCTTTTTTCACTTTTATTTTTCTCCTGTCGTTTCTCAAAGTTGAACTTGCTGGTCGCATTATTGTTGAAATTCAGAACGATTGATGATGGAGAATTACTTGTAACACTATCAGCTATCTTCAAAGACTAGCAAGAACGTAGGAGAGTAAAAAGTTTGACAAACTCTAAATTTGATTTTATTAATACACTTGCAGTGGTATTGCTAATCCAACGACTGAACATATTGAATGTGGTTTATCTTCTCTGTGATATAGCTTCCTGTTTTGGCTATTGATATTTTTTTGAACTTAATTAACAGCGCAACTAGCACACCAGATATATATATGATTGATGTGTTCAAAATGATGCAACAACTGAATTGACTATAGTAGCACAAGAAACTATACTCTTTGGCGAAAATCAACCCTTTATCTGGTTTAATGTATTATGAGCATACTAGTTCCTTCTCATCATTCTTAATGACACAAGATACAATCTTCTTTGGGGAAGCGAACCCTTTATCCGGCCTAATTTATGATTTGCGTAGTAGTTCATTCTGATAATTCACTTATGAAACTTTATTCTAGGGTGATAATTTACATTATGAGACTATATTCTAGGGACTTCCGCAGAATACATTCTTTCCTCCGCAACATATTACTTTTCTGTTTCCCGATATGAAAAATGACGTGTCCGTCAATAAATGGACATATAGATTAGCTTATTGCTGCCATCCACTTATTTACTGTGCTTCTGTTATGTTCCAGGTTATAAAGTGGCGATGTCCCAATCAAACTCTCCGTCCCAATCAAACTCTCCCCTGTGATGCTGAGTTTGAGAAAAAGGTCCTGTATTTGGAATCCATTGGGATTGACTCTTTCTCCCTTATTGAACACCATCCAATGATGGTGTCTGCCTCTCTTGCTGACATAAAATCCATTGTGGAATTCATGATGTCAATGGATTTCACTGCAATTGAGTTTCAGCGTATTGTTGGCATGTGCCCAGAGATTCTTACATCACAAGTTTCAGACATCATTCCCATCTTCACATTCCTTCTCCGTGAGGCTGGTGTGAACGGATCAGATCTCAAGCGGGTCATAAATCGTCGTCCCAGGTTGCTAGCCTGCAGTGTTAATAAGCAACTTCGTCCAACCCTGTACTTCCTCCAAAGTATTGGCATAGAAGAGGTAAAGAGGCATACCTATTTGCTCTCTTGTAGTGTTGAGGAAAAGCTTATACCCAGGATTGATTACTTCGAAAACATTGGGTTTTCTCGGCGTGATGCAACTTCAATGTTTCGGAGATTTCCTCAGCTATTTAATTATAGCATTAAGAATAATTTGGAGCCCAAATACAATTACTTTGTGGTGGAGATGGCAAGAGATCTGAAGGAGCTGAAAGAATTTCCACAATATTTCTCATTTAACTTAGAGAATAGAATTAAACCTAGGCACAAACAATGTGTAGAAATGGGGGTATGTTTTCCACTCCCTATATTATTAAAGACAAGTGGAAAGCAATTTTCTAATAGATTAGATGTATGTGTAAATTCTTCAACGCCCTTGAGAACATCTCCTTTGTGGGGTGCTTAAAGTTAAATCTACTGAATATAGAAAGAAAAACTTGCATTGCACATTTATACATCTTTGTTGATCTGAATGTAGCCATGGTTTGGTTGTTACCCATCTTATTGTAATTTGGCACTGACTTGTATTTAAGATTTGATCATTTGATGTTACACTTGAAACTTTGGATTTCAGTCATGTTAACCTGTCAATGCCCCAACAACAGGTCAGAAAGTTTACCTGACGTTTTAGATTAGTGTTTTCGATATCTGTTGATTTCCCACAGCAACAGTTGTTTACTTGTTTTAATGTGAAGTTTACTAGGAACAGTTTTTGCCCCCCAAATTCCTGGTCCAGATTTGTGCCTGCTTCAAAAGAAAAGAGTTTTTCTACTCCAGCTCTTTAATATTCATATTCACTTTCCCATCTGATACTTTGTGAGGGGAAGTGGTTAGAATGTGAGAATTAGAGAGAAGGGATAGATGTATTGAAAAGGATGCAACAAAACCTATTTACAATGATGCCCGTTCTAGTCCTGGGAGTTAGGTTTAAGAGGAGCGAATCAAAATAATTTGTCATCCTTCTTCGTAACTAAGTTGCTTTGTTGATGAACCTCCCACCGGAAAAATTGGCACTTGGAGGTTATTACTGCGTTCTTGATCACTGTCTTCTGGTTGCAGTTGTACATTCGCCATTGGATGCCTGTGTGAATCCATATCCATATATGACGATAGGATTTGAAATCAGAACATGATGACAGAATAGCTTCTGATATGTGATTTGATGAAGGAAGTTTTTGTAAAAAATTGATATTTCTCAGAAGGAGAAGACTAAGACCCACTAGTATGGTATATTACTAATTAAAAATAATTAGATTTTATTCAACTTGCATAGTATTAAGTATTCTAAAAGATCTAGGACTTTAAAGGAAACTGGTGCACCAAAGTATCTCCTTTCTCAAAATTAAAAATATGCTTAGATTCTATTTTTAACAAAAATTTTGAAAAATTTATTTAGTAATGTATTTTCAAATTTTGACTGTATTTCGTATAAGTAATTAATAAACTAGTTTATAACTGATAAAGTAATTATTAATTGATAAATTAATTGATAGTTGATAAGTTAATAGATTATATAAGTAGTATTTCATAAAATTAGTTATTAAAATAATTAAAATTAAAAAATTAAAAAATTATATATCAAGATATATTAGTAGAAATATATATATATATATATATATATATATAAATTAAATAATTCATATTTATTTAAAGATAAAATTATATTAATGTAATTAAGATATATAAAATAAAAATATAATATTTAATATTTAATTAATTATATTTTGTGAACTTATATTTATTTATATAAATTTTATTTTATTATTATTTATAAATAAATTATAATTATTATAATTACTTAAAATATAATTAATTATATTTTATGATATTATATGTTTATATATATATATTTTTATATATTTATTATTTAAAATTAAGATATAATCAAATTAAAATTAAATTATTATATTTTATAAGATTATATTGTGAAAGGAATGTGTTATAAATTAATTAAATGAATAATGATAAATTTGAAAAAAATTTAAAGATGTAGTAGCTTATGAATTATTAAAAATAATTTATTAAATTAAAACTTATTTTTTTCAATAAGTTAATGTGTGAAATATCTCTAAAAATTAATTTATAACTTGTTGACTTGATTAATAAGTTATAAGTTAATTTATTTATTGTATAAAATGGAGTCTTTATTTTTAAAATTGTTTTTAAAATTCTTATTTTAAAAAAAACTAAGTTTTAAAATTTTTGAACTATTTTTTTGTTCTTAAAGATAGTTTTATAATTAAATAAAATTTTTAGTTATTTACTTCATTGAACATCCTCAATTCTTTTGTTTCTTTGAATTTGAAAACAATTTTTGAAAAAAAATTAAAAAAAACTTTTAAGAACAATTTTTAAAAACAAAAAATAAAATCACATCCAAAAATATTTTAATCTCTTATATTTTATTTGGTCTAATTTTGAACTTACTAGGAAATATTATCAAAATAATTAATATAAATTTTAAAATTATAATACAAAATAATAAATATCAATAGATTTTAATTTTTGTTGTTATCTTTTTTTTCAAAATCATATTTCCAATCTGTTATTTTATCATAATTTTTCTAAATTGATAATTTTTTATTTGTTAATCTACCATAAAATGTTAGAATTCAGTTTGTATTAAAAAATTAAGATGTTCTTTTTATATATGATTAAAATGGAATATAGTTTAAATGATAAAAATATTAGTTAAATAATTAATGTAATAATAAATAATTTTTTTAAATTTGAATAAAATAAATAAAAATACACAAGCTTTTTTTATAATTGAATATTAAAATAACAAATAATGAAGCTAATAAAGATAAAATATATATAATAAATATAATCTTATTTACAATTAAAATTTTATTATAATTATATTTACCATTTTTATTTATGATATGATATTTAATATTTATTTTTTATAATTTTATATGATACACATTCTGTTTATTATATAAGTAATAAAAATTATATTTATATTTTATAATAATTAATTGTATTCATTATTAATAAACTATATGTATTATAATTTTTCAATAATGATAATAGAAGGTTAAAATGATAATTAATTAAATTAAATTATAATAGTTTTATATTTCTATTTGTGAAAGATATGAGAATTTTTTTTAATGTAAGAAATTTTACATCCTTTATTTTGATAATTAATAACCAATTAAATGACTTAAAATTTTTTTACTTATAAGAAAGCTACATTTTCCATGCTTTTTTAATGAATCAAATATCTTTTAAGACAGCATCAAATGATATTAGATCACTAAGTGGAGGCAGTCAAAAATATATTTTGAGTAATTCTCAATCTATATTTCCAAAGGGGAAAAAAAAAAGGAAAAAGGGCAATCCCACTGGCAGGCTAGCCAGGACATCCTTGTCTTGTATGATTTGGACCCCTTACCTTTCTTTCGTTTTTCTCTTTTTTTAAGATAAAAATATAATATTGAAAATAATTAACTTTCACATTTATATATAAAAGTTAGTTATTTTTATTTTTATTTAAATAAACAATTATACTACTAATTAAATTACAATAAAATAATAAATAATATTTATATAATTTTAATATAAAATATTAATTTAAATATTTAAATTGATTTTATTTTTTATAATCAATGTATTCATTAAATTTAGAAGTTATTGACAATATTAAATTGACCGTACTATTATTTATTATTTTATTACTTTTAGGTTAATAAAATACATTTTTTAAACGTAAAAGTGGATGCAGGAGATTAAGAATTCCATATAATTTTTTTTTTGGAACTCATTTTTTTATTATTAGAATTTACTATTTTTAATATAAAATTTATGTCTGTTTCTTTTTTTAAAATCAACCTTTTCTTTTTCTAAGAAAAGGATCTCGATTCTCCGATCCTACTGATTCCATGACCTGCAAAATTAGCTTTCAAATAGGCTGTGCGTCCAAAATTTTTTTAATAGTAGTACTTCGTTCATAATTCCAGTTAATGCTTCAGGAAAGATTCAATGAAACTTATATTAAATAAGGGAGAATTTTATAATACCCGGATTAAAAATTCAGATATGAGTATCTTAATTGACAATAATTATAAATTTTTATTGCTTGTACTGTTTTGTAATGCCTACATTATTTATTACTTAAATAAGATAGTAAAATAAAATTATCTTTTTGATCCACTTATTTTTTATATTTATTAATCACACACCTTAATAAATTAGATATAATATTTTTTATTTTTCTCAGAAAATTTATATAATTTTTTTTCTTTTTCTTAGTTTACATTCGCTCGTGACATAAAAAAATTATAAAAATGTAATTATTTAGTAGTGTTAATATTAGAATTTCATATATTCTATTATTAATGAAAAAGTTTTATTCAAAAGGTGCCATGTTATTAAAAAAAGTAAATATGATCATAAGTTATTATTTCTAGTAAAAATAATTTAATAATCTTTAATAATTTAAAAATACATGATAAATAATAGTGTAAAATTATTTTCTTTATAACATCAATAAATCAATTTAAAATTTGAAAATTAAAAATAATTTACTCCATAAAATTTTTATTTTAATGTGTTAAAATAATGTAAATTTTGTAATATCTCTTATTATATTATTGAAAACTACTACAATTTTTTTACATTTAATAAATTTTTTAGTTATTTTTCTTTTTTAGTAAATTAACTTCTTGTTCATCAATAACATTAAAAATATATTATGTGATTAATATAAAATTTTATAAAAATAAACCTGGCAAGTAATTAAAATATAGGGGCAGAAAGTAAAAATGAAAGCATTGATTCATTATATTTAATATAATATCTAAAATTAATTGATATGTCATTAATGGTAATTGAAAATATAAAATTTTATAAAATAAATTAAAATTAAATTTCACTTAAAATAATTATTAAAAACTACTCTTATCTGAGTATATGACTTTATATAATATTTATTTAATTAAATTTATATTTTCTTAAATTTATATTTGATTAAAAATTTTATATTTATATTTCAATCGATTTTGATATTTATTAAATATTTAATTACGAGAAGCACTTATTTAATAATAAATAAATAAATTTAAATTTAAATAAAAATTAAAATATGATTTAATCATGTTTTATTTATCATTCCATTACTATCAATAAATTATGAAGATATATGTAATGATTTTATGTTAATTTAATTAATATTAATTAATATATTTATAATTACTTTTACATAATGTATTTCATAAAATAAATCATTCGTGCTAATATAATATGATAATTATATGATTATTCATGATTCTATAATAAAATATGCAATAGGTGTGAATTTTGATATTTATAGAAATCAATTAAATTTAATTTTTTTATTAGTGTGTTGGATAATTTTTTTATATATTGAATAAAATTTAAATTATATAATAAACGATCAAGTTAAATGGCTTTTCAATGAAATAAAAATAATCACTTCTAATTTTTATTAAAAATATAATAAAAATAAATAAAACAAATCATGTGAGTTATAAAATTTAAAAAATATAATAATTATCACTTTTAAAAATAATAATTAATCATTGTATTTATTCTAAATATAATTTACCTTTTTTTATTTTTTAAGAAGAAATGACACTCGGAGAAGGTCCATGTATGAAAAATAAAATATAAAATTCATTTATCAATTCTATTAATGTTAAAATTATTATTAGAATTAGTTATATTTATAAAAGCAATAAATATTTAATTTGATATTTGAAAAAATTTAAGAAATTATGTTTATATATTTAAATTATATTAATATTTGATTCAAATATAACCAAAAAGGTCAAATTTTATTCTATTCTTAATAAGTGAAATAAAAATTTTAATAAATAGGCAACATATGATAGAAAATAAAAAATATTAATAATGACATATTATAAATATTTTTATAATATATATAGTTAAATAATTAAATAAATTATTAATTAAATTATTATAATTATTAGATTTAATGATAAAAAAATTAAATGTTTTAAAATTTATTATTCACTCAAAATATATATATATCCTAACTTCTATTTTAAGTACGGAAGGATTGTCCTTACATAAATCACTAAAGGTCAATGCGCAGTTGTCAGATATAAGATAATTAAACGACGATTAATTCCCTAAGTTATATACAAAGAGATTGATCTTTTTTATTTCACAAAAGCTAATATTTCGAGTTTTCAATGCATATTCAGTTTGTTTTATAATTTTTTTTTATAAATAATTGTAAACTTTAAAAAACTGTATAAATCATTTTCAGTATTTTTACAAATACAACCCTAATTCCCTCCCTTTGCTGTCTGCGAGACTGAGATCAGATAGCAAGGCACGACTGTCGTCTTTCCTCCAGCTCCCTCCATCGGCGCCGCACAACTAGGCGGCAGCAGCTCCGGACCGTTGTCGTTGATCCCATAACAGCTGTGACACGCAACCTTCATCCTTCCTTCACCGTCGTGGGCGACCTCTCCTTCACAGCGCAGTTAGCAGCACACTTTCGAGGGGGTGAGTTTATCTCCAGTTTTTCTTGGCTAATCGCCATGTATTAATCAAGAGGCTCAGATAATTTTTTATTTTTCAATTTATGCTTGACAATTTGCAGACTTGCAGTAGAGAATAATATATGAAGATCCTGAGACTCTGAAATATGGTGTTTAATTGCGTTGAATATTTACTGCACTATAATGTTTAGTTTGACGTTCAGTCAGAAACTGAGGTCCTTTTTTTTTGGGGTCACACACTTATATCTTTACTATGTGATGTAATAATTTGTTGAAGCTTAAAACTTACAATGAAAGATATATTGGACCCTCATCAGTGTTTAAACTTCCCTTTTGAATTTAATATCCAGAGTTTCCTAGTTTCTGAAAATTTAGACACTGCATAAGTTATCGATGTGTATATATTCGCATCATCTGTTTTTATTTTTACTTTTTTTCCCCTCCTCTTATCTTTTTGTGCAGTGGGATAAGCCCTGTTTTTTGTCGTATCTTCGGAATTTGGAAGCCGGGGTTACCTTGGTATAATACATCCATGTTTCCCAAAATAGAATATGCTTACCCTCCATCATTTTAAATATTGCCTTCCGTTTTCTCTAAAATATGCTCATCTACTCAACTGAGTAATATGAAAAAGTTTGATTTCATTGTTTGATAATTATGATAATTATTACATCCTAGATATATTTTCATTATAAGTCTAAATGAGGTTGGAAAGAACAAAATGAGGGTGAAAGAGAAGCTTAGGCCCCGTTTGTCTTTCAGAAGATATTTTCTGTGGAAAAATCTCATTTGCTTGTATATAAATGAAAGAGTAGCATGAGGGCATTATATCTTGTGATTAAAAAATAAATGATATCTAGAGACATAGTAGTGATGGAAAATAACTTCTTTTTTGAAAAAGGAGTTGTCTTTCACCAAATTCTTTATGTGAATCATAGTCCACCATCTTCATATTTTATAACTATATTCCTATACAGATATTTTCCATCAGAACAAATGGAGCCTTAATATATGAAAATATTCTGTCTTTGTAATCCTAGATATATCTTTCTCTTCTATTTGAATCTCAAAGTAGCTTTAATATTTTGCAGTCTGGCTTGTGAAAGATGAGCTTAATATCTCAAAATATTACACTAAAAAATGAGGTCAGAAAGAACAAAAGGGAGGAAACTGAGGAACTTTCACATTTGCATGAGATTGAAGATGGAAAAGAATCTGATATTGATGCATTACAAACACGGAAGAGGAAGAAAGAAAGCAAGGAAGAGCAGTTGCCTGAGGATCAAGTGAGAGAAATGGAAAAGCTGCAAAGCTTTTTATTTGGGAATCTTTATTCCCCTGTTAAATTTGGGAATGGAGATGACAAATTGCAGGCTGACAAGACAGAGAGTTCTGATATTTTCTTCACTGACCGTTCTGCAAGTAGTGTGCTGTCTTATTATGATGAAGAAGCTGACTTCTCTGAGGGAAGTGATGATGAGGACAATGCTGCACATAGAAAACCTGCGTGGGTGGATGATGAAGAGGAAAAAACTACTGTAAACATTGCCAGAGTCAATAGATTAAGGAAGTTGAGGAAGGAAGAGGATGAAACTTTGATTACTGGCTCAGAGTATGTGTCCAGGCTGAGGGCTCAGCATGTCAAGCTTAACCCTGGAACTGAATGGGCACAACTTGATTCAAAGTCAGGAATGGACAGATCTTCTGATGACGAGTCAGCAGATGAAGAAAGTAAGCCTGCGAAGAGCCATGCCTGCAAGGGGGTTGATGAAATTCTTAGAACAAATGGAAACCTGGTTGTGAAGAGCAGCATAAAATTGTTGCCAGGACTTCTTGAGTACTCAAGACTTGTTGATGCAAATGCACAGGAGCCTTCTAATGGTCCCATAAATTCAGTGCAGTTCCATAAGAATGCTCAGCTGCTACTTGCTACAGGATTGGATAGAAGGCTTAGGTTTTTTCAGATAGATGGTAAACGGAACACCAAAATTCAAAGCATCTTTCTGGATGATTGCCCAATTCGAAAAGCATCTTTCTTGCCTGATGGTTCTCAAGTCATCTTATCAGGAAGAAGAAAGTTCTTTTATAGTTTTGATTTAGTTAAAGCTAAAGTTGATAAAATAGGGCCCCTTGTTGGCAGGGAGGAGAAAAGTTTGGAAAATTTTGAGGTGTCCCCTGATTCTCAAACAATAGCCTTTGTTGGTAATGAAGGTTATATTTTATTGGTATCAACGAAAACAAAGGAATTAATCGGTACTCTAAAGATGAATGGGACAGTCAGATCCTTAGCTTTTGCTGATGATGGACGCCAATTGTTAAGCTCTGGTGGCGATGGCCAGGTTTACCACTGGGATCTTAGAACTAGGACTTGCATTCATAAGGGTATCGATGAAGGTTGCATAAATGGCACAGCTCTTTGTACATCTCCAAACAGTGCACTTTTTGCTGCTGGTTCTGACAGTGGGATAGTGAATATCTACAATAGAGGGGAATTTCTAGGTGGCAAGAGGAAACCTCTCAAGACCATTGAGAATTTGACTACCAAAGTGGATTTTATGAGATTCAACAATGATTCTCAGATTTTGGCAATCTGTTCAACCATGAAGAAGAGCAGTTTAAAGTTGATACATATCCCGTCTTTTACTGTTTTCTCTAATTGGCCGCCTCCCCCAAACAAGACTGCTACATTATCCTCGTTGCATTGACTTCAGTCCTGGTGGTGGTTTCATGGCTGTAGGAAATGCTGCAGGCAGAGTGTTATTGTACAAGTTGCATCATTACGAGCATGCCTAGAGCTAATCTGTGATTCCAGCGGTAACTAGCTGCCCTTTTCTTGCATTGTATCTCACAGCATCATAGAGCATCATTTGGCCTAACACAACTTTCTTATTGGCAATGTATTACGTTTCTATTGTTTCTGGTAGTTCTGCTCGTCATGGGTCGTTACTTTTTCTTTTGTAGCTCCTATTTTGGACGTGCTGTGGAATTATTTATTTTGAATTATTTTTGCTGTTGCTGCTGCTGCTGCTTCTCCCACATTCCATTTTCTAGAACGGGTGACTCAGGTTTAGCATTTAAATTTCAATAGTGTATTATTTACCAGAGAAGTATATTGGAGATCAACCGCCTGTCAATGTAGCAAAAAATAGTGTATTATTTGCTTGGTCTTTAAAAAAAAAAAATCCAATTTAAGGTGTCTTATGAAATTCTAAATTACTGCTGGATTTTGTGGCACCACATCATTGCGCGCATGAGTCTTCATTGAGCTTCATTATTTTGAGATTACTTCTTTGTCTTTGCCGATATTTTATTACATACATTTGATAGAGTACAAAGTCAAGAAGAATTTGCCAGCATGCTCAGTGCGCTGGCATCCGATGTTATTTTAGTGCTATCTTTTTCTTCCTTTTATTTTTTTGGACGCCATGTTCTGAGTCCAGTGTCTTGTTTTTGCCTCAAGTGATTTTTCATTCCAAGAGAACTTAATGTAAAAGCAGCGGTATTATATTATATATACATGTGAAGGTCTAGTGCGGATGAAGGAAAGATAAATCTGAAACGAAAAATGGAACATGAAGTAATTTATAATAGCTCTCAAAATTTAGCAGCCTGCCCTACTTTTAATGCTAATAAAAACTAGAAATCCTGATAATTACAGTAAAAACACATTAATTGGTGGAAACTTCTGTGATATATACGTGTTCCATAAAGAATTTCTATTGAATAAGCCAAACTGTCTTAGTGAGGAAATTGGAAAATATTTCTAGTTCTACAGAGAATTTCATTTGGACGAGGAAGTCACCTTCTAAATTTAAATATCCATTCAATCAGCCATGACAAAATATTTCGTGTTAGAATGTAACTGAAATTAGTACTGGGATTCCTATTGAATTAGATATATTTTTCTTAGTAAAAGATTTTGGTTGCAGTTAACTTGTTGTTGTTGTTGTTGTTACTATTATGATTATTATTATTATGATTATTTGGATACGTTGACATTGAGATAGTTTGAATTTAAGCTACTATGCAAACTGCTCAAGTCCCTCGCAGGAGGCATACTAAGCTTAAACTCCTATTAAGCTCTGATTTTAGAAGTTCTCTATCCCTATGATGTATAAGTTATAAAACAGAATATCATTGCCATGCAATGCAAGTACTAACATCACCAAAACAAGAAGACAAGAAGTTTGCACATTCCGTGTATACAAATTTTCTGATTAAAATCATCATACATGTTCTAAAAGAGTAATATTAAATTGGGTAAATTATATTAACCTCTCCTGAGATTTAGTATAATTATATTAACATTCATTCTATTTTTAAAAGTATACACTAACTTCCTATTTTATATATACTCATCCTGCTCCACCCCCCCCTTTTTTTTTCTTGGGTAAATGAATGGGACTTAAGCTTAAATAGAAAAGAAATTACAAATGAACATGAGGATAGAAACTCCAAGAATATGACCAAGGAGAATACTATTAGGTTTGCAGGAGGACTATCAAGGACATGGAAATTAAGATTGTGGGCAAGATTAAAAGAAATCAATCAATCTGTACATTTATTACTTTTTCTATAAGTATGAGTGGTAACAATCTCTCACCTTTATTGAATTAAGAGAGGTCCATATTTGGTAAAAAGGAGATACTCATTAGAAAGTAAGTCAACTGGCTAGTTTTGAATCCATTTTCAAAATAACCTCCTTATATCCACACTTCTAGAATAGGAAAAATTCATTAAAGGTTACTGTTTCGCGCAACTTGCTGATATATTAGCTGATAGTTTATAACTGATAACTAATAGTTGATAAGTTAACCAAAGTGTTTCGTAAAATTAGTTGTTAAACTAATTGAAATTGCAAAATGATATAAAAAAATATATTAATAAAAAAAATATATAATTAAAGTAATTTTTATTTATTTAAAAATAAAAATATATTAATGTAATTAAAAAGTTAAAATAAAAGTATAGTTTTTAATATTTTATAAATTTATATATTTATTTACTTATATAATTTTTATTTTATTATTTATTATAAAATTATAATTACTTAAAATATAACTAATTATATTTTATAAAAATTATTTAAATTTATATTATAAAAGGTATGAGTTGTAAATTAATAAAAAGAATAAGAATAGATTTAGAAAAAATTTAAAAAAGGGATAGTTTATAAGTTATAAGTTATTCTAGGTAACTTATTAAATTAGAGTTTATAATTTGCTTGGAGTAACTTATAAGTTAGTACGAGAAATATCTTTGAAAGTTAGCTTATAATTTACTGATCAGGTTAATAAACTATAAGCTAACTTATTTGTTGCGCCTAACGGAGCCAAAAGCATTCCATAATTCAACAGTTAAAGAAGAGCAAATCTCCATATTTTGAATGAAATCACTTAACCATCATCCTTCATTATCTCGAATAATATCACCATAACCCAAACATACCATCAACATTTATTTTAATCCAACCTACCGGCAGACATTTCCAACTAATACGCAACTATAAACTTTCAAGATGAGTAGAAATACTTGAGGATGCACCGTCCCTCTGGCTATCTGCAGAAGAAAGCCAATAGCGTCAAAAGGCTTTATATGGTCTGGGTAAAAAACAACAGCATTTCTCCACTTCCAAATATACCATATAATCGAGCCCCACACAATATTCCATTCAATACCTATATCTTTGCCCAGGTTTTCAATCAAATTAAGGTAAACCCACTCCCAAACTCCTACATTAAAGAACATCGACCTCTTGCCTCTATGCAGTAACCCCAACCAAATTCGCCTGATTTCCTTACAGTCACGTAAGGCGTGTAAAAGATCTTCACGCAAACTGCAGAACCCAATTCCTCTAGCATGATGGAGCTGGTTCGTTACCAACCCATTATGGCAACATTGCCATACTAAATTCTTGATTCGTTCTGGACCAGTCATTGTCCAAATCTTCTTCCTCAGCAACTCAGATTCACTCCAAGTATGTCGACACAGATCAATATAAGCAGCTTTGATAGCCCGCTCATGGCAATCCCTGGCTTTCGACCAAAAAAATATAGCAAATTTGTTTATGCCAAATTTACTCTTTTTTTTTTTTCATATACTTTCGTCTCCGTAAAATATTTTTTATTAATTTTATCTCTATAAAATATTAATTTTATTCAATTTATTTTAGAAGGATAAAATAATTTAATATTTTATAGAAATGGAAGTGTGGAAAAGTAAATTTCAAGGTAACGAAGGAATTTATTCTTAATAATAAAATTGAAAACTTGAGAGATTATCTTGATAAAAAAAAAAGTAGCAAATCCAAAAACCAGCACAATTTCAAGTGAATCTTCTCTGCACATGTACAATTACAATCCTCTCTCGATAATGTTTGTATTTCTGACTGTGGTTACATTAACTTTCAAGAATTTTTTTTAATAGTTATTCAAAATGAGGTGCTTGCGATGATATTTCAAGAGTTTCAAAGCTGGAGTAACATAATAAATTTAGAGTTATTAAATTAAAATTATTTAATCACAATTTTCATTACCAAAAAAAGGGATTATACAAATGACAATAATTATCTATATAGGATTACTTGATTGTTTATATAGGTATTTCAAAACAAGGTGCTTGCGATGATATTTCAAAAGTTTCAAAACTGGAGTAACATAGTAAATTTAGAACTATTAGATTAAAATTATTTAATCACAATTTTCATTGCAAAAAAAGAGAATTATACAAATGACAAGAGTCATCTATATAGGATTGCTCAATCATTTGCATAGGTGTTTTTAACAATATTATAGTATGTAATGAGTTATTTAGATAGACTTATATCTATTGTCACCTATACAGATGACAAAATTGTTTATATATGAAGCAAAATTAGTCAAGATAGACACCTTTACATAGATGAGATTGTCATTTGTATAGGTGTAAACTTATATAGACATCATTGCACCTATAGAGATGATAATGTTATTTGTATAGAGGTGCCTTTAATTTATTTTGAAAATATTCTAAAAAATGAAATCTTTATATAGACAATAATATAGATGATAAATGAATTTTCTGATTGTATAAAGGTCATTTATTTTTTTGAAAATATTTTATAAAAATGAAATATTTATACAAAGGATTTTATTATTTGTATAAAGGTTTTTTTTTGAAAAATTTTAAAAATTCAAACTTCTATATAGATGGCAATATACAAATGACAATTTCATTTATATAGAATTTTTTTTTCTTTTAAAAAATTTTAAAAATCATAAACTCTATATAAATGACAATGTCATTTATAAAGTTTAATTATTTTTTTAAAAAGTTAAAATTTAAAACTTAATACAGATAAAATTGTCTATATTTTTTTAATATATTAAATAGTTGAATAATAAAATCAATATTCTACATCATTAGATATTATATACATTTGATTAATTTAATTGTCAAAATTTATTGTAAATTAGTGTCCTCTTAGTACAATTTTATTTTATATACAATCTAATCATTTAATAAAATTATATGACTTACTTCTAATATTATATTATTATGTGTTTTATTATCTGTTATTATTTATTTTTTAAGTATTTTAAATTACTAAATATTTCATATCATTAAAAGTTTTATATTTCCATTACTATAATTATCAAAATTATGTGTTATCATTTTTTAATGACTTTTATTTTTATATAATTTAATAAATTAATAAAAATTATATGACTTACTTTTAATATTAAATTATTACATAATTTATGCTTCACTATTCATTTTTTTAGTATCTTAAATGATTACTTCAATTATTAAATTTTTTTACATCATTAAAAATATTTTATCTTCAGTACTACAATTATTAAAATTATGTGTAACCATTTTTTAATTATTTACATATTCATACAACTTAACAATTTAATAAAATTATATGATTTACTTTTAATATCAATTTATTACACATTTTATTCTCCATTGTTAAATAATATTACACATTTATTAAGTTTTGAATGTTTGTAAATTTATCATTTTGTAACTATTGAAATTACTTCTTTTTTGTAGTATTTTAAATGATTATTTACATTGTTGAATATTTCACATCATTAAAAATTTTATATTTTCATTACTTTAATTGTCAAAATTTATGTGTTACCATTTTTTAATTTCTTTCATTTTTAATATGATTTAATAATTTAATAAAATTATATAAATTAATTTTAATATTAAATTATTATAAATTTTATTCTTTTATCTTATATCAAATTCAATAGATGTTTAAAATTATAAAATAAAAATTTTACCATCCAATATAATAAAGTACTAAGATAAATTCATATTCAAATATTATATCAATACTAGCAAATGTTCAAAGTAATAAACATATCAAAATATGCAAAATAATAATTTTATCAAACTGAATATTATATAAAATTATACAAAATAATAATTCATATTCAAATATTATATCAATATTATCATGTTTAAAGCAATAAATATATCAATATGCTCAAAATAATGATTTTATCACATTTATTAATAAAGCAAAAATTTATCTTTACATTTTATATTAATATACCATTACAAAAATAAAACGTATGATTTTTTTTAGCTTACCTCAATGGAATAATGAAACAATAATCTAGAATATCAATCAGTAATAAGGTAACATAAACTGATCATTTAACAAAATAAATATAAGAATAAATTAAAATTGAAGTATAAAAATATAAAAAATAGTAAAAAGAAAGAAAAAATTATCTAAGTTCTCCTAGGAAGGTGAGAAAGACAAAGATGTGCCTAGAGTGCTTTTTCTTAAGTGTTAGTGGCAATTTATAGGCCTTGGGCTATACAAATGACAAATTTTCAATTGTCAATATAGGCCTAATCATATCATTGGCATAGATAAGGACAAGAGTGCATCATTTTAAATTTTTCAAAATTTTTTCAAGTTATAGTGATGACACTTGTGGTTTGTATAACTTTTTCTCTTCATTTTTTTAAACAAAAAAAAAACTATACAAATGACACATGTTATCTATATAGCTTTTTTCAATTTTAAAAAAAAAATTACACAAATGACACATACAATTTGTATAGCTTTTTATTTTTTCAAAACTTTTTAGACTATGTAAATGATACTTGTCATCTATATAACTTTTTACAATTTAGAAAAAAAGCTATACAGATGACAATATTGCGTGTATAACTTATAGATAGAAAGGTTCTTGTCAAATGCTATACAATTAATTAACATTTTTTTATTTTTATTTTTTTGCAAAAAAACTATTAAAATATCTATATAAGCAATTTTTAGAATTACGATATCATCTTGAGTTTTAAAATTAGGATATCATAGAATTCACCTAAATACAGTAGATCAAAATTGAAATTTCACATGAATCAGATATGACTGCTGTATTGAAGAAAGAAAAATAGTTTTTATAGATGTGTTTGGGGCATATATATGGTAAGGAATTTAGATAGGATGTTAGGATGTGTTTGGATATATTTTTATTTTTATATTTTTAAAAATTATACATAAAAATTATTTTCTATTTTTAAAAATTATTTTCAAATTGAAGGAAAATAAAGAATAGAAAGTGGTTGACATTATAAATAAGAAAATATTTTATTTAATTATAAAATTAATATCTAGAATAAGAAAATAAATTTAAAAAATAACTAAAAATTATTTCTATTTTTTTTATTTTTAAGTTTTACATTTAGAGAATAATTTTTAAAAATAGATTTTAAAAATAGGTTGGCAAATGGGGTTTGTTTGTTTTTTTATTTTAAAAATAATTTTCTATTTTTTTTATCTTTAAAAGTAGAAGAACCTGTTTGCTAACTTATTTTCAAAGTCTATTTTTAAAAACTATTTTTTAAATGTATAACTTAAAAATAAGAAAACAGAAATAACTTTTAGTTATTTTCTGATTTTATTTTCTTATTTTGAATGTCAGTTTTATAAATGTGTCTTTAAAAACTATTTTTAAAAATATATTTTCTAAATGTGTAATTTAAAAATAAGAAAATAGAAACAAGCTATTTTCAAAATATGTTTTTAAAAATTATTATCTAAATATATAACTTAAAAACCTAAAAAATAGAAACAACTTCTTCTTGTTCTAAATGTCATTTTATAATTAAATAAAATATTTTTTATTTATAATATTAATTTTTCATTCAATCTAAAAATAGTTTTTGAGAATAATAAAAAACTTTGAGAAATAGTTTTAAAAAATACAAGAATAAAAATATATCCAAACACATTTTTATTTTTCTATTTTAAAACATAAAAAACTAAAAAATTATTTTTAAAAATAGAAAATTAAAAAAATCCTATGTTTGGCTGGAGGTGAAAATGGGAGAGGGTGTAAATGGAGGTGAAAGTAATTTCACCTGAGTTGTTTGAAATGAGTGAAAATAGGAAGGGGAGTAAATATGGGTGAAATGAATTTCTTTTATTTGGAATGAGTAAAAATAGAGGGGGAAGGAAATGTGAATGAGTGAAATGACTAAAATATCCTTTTGTTATGTTATGTTGAGATAGTTATAATATTATTTAGTAAAATTAAATAACAAATAATTTATGGATGAAGGAAAATATGTTAAATTTTTTTTCTGAATACTAACATATTTAAAAAATTATAATTTTTTATTTTCATATAATTAATAAATATTAAAAAATTTGCATTATATTTTAGAAAAATACTTATAGTGAGGTAGTAAAATTACTATATTATTATTGTTTAATAGAATTATACATATTTGATAATAATAATTTCATTTGATAATTTTAAATTACTTTTAATTTATTTTTTTATATCATTAAATATTTTATTATCATTTATCATTATAAATATAATTTTATTATTTATTATTATTTTATTATTAATATTATTTTCACTATTATTATTTAATATTATTGCTTTTTTTAATAACATTAGTTGTAGGGAGCAAATAGAAAAAAAGAATTTCTTCCAACAATTGTTAACTGAAATACAAAAGCAACCAACTCGTTAGTAGCAGCTTCTGAGGGCAGGAAATGGAAAAAATGAAAAAATAAATGTTCCCTCTGCATTTTCACCCTGTTCTAGGAGTGGTTTTATTTTCACCGGGGCCCACAAGATTTTACAACTCCTTTTACAACCCTTTCCTAAAATATCTGGTCTCCAAACAGGTGAAAAAACCCATTTCACCTTCGTTTCCCCTCCCAATTTACCCCCTCCCTCCTTTTCGCCTGTTCCAAACAGGGCGTTAGTGTCTTAAATTCAAATTCCTTGGTTGTCAATGTACTGTAAAAAGGGCACGACATTAATGCTCGTTACTCAAAATTTTACTTGAAACTGAAAATTTACAAATTAATATAAACTCAGTAAGAATCCAGATATCAATGTCCTCAGTCAATTAAAACAAGAACCAGGTTGAAATTTCACATACTCCTTCTGTCTTCTGCTTGAAGCCTCATTCAGAGAATCCTCAAAATCTCAGCTCCAAGGAGTAAGAAAGTATCTATCTTTCTTCAGAAAAGACAGCAATCTCTCACTGGTTTCAATCACAGCACCACTCTCTCTCCTCTCCTCTATCTGTGAATTTGGTGCTTCCTCTTTTGCCACCAGTCGTCGTGCTTCTGCTGCATCTTCTACTTCTTCTTCTTCTTCTTGTTTCTGAACTTGACGCCAACGGTAATAGCCAGGTTGCATTGATTTCTTCATGGGACTGAAAAGATTGGCTCCGCGGCAGTGGTGATGACGAGCTCTGTCAATACTCCTCTAAAGTGCATCTACATGATAAATATAATATCAAAATCATTGATAAAAAAATTAAGGATATGAATAATTATAAATTTAAAATTTATTTATTATTATTTATAAAATTACGAGTAATTAATTTTTTTATTAATAGTTGTGATAATGTATTTTATTTTTTAAAGTAGAATTTTATACTTTAAAGAAATTTAATTATTGTCAATCATGGTTTTAGTCGATCTTAACAAATAATGCTTGTTTGAAACTATGCAGGAGAGTTTCCATGTTTGCTTCTTCTTTAATGGCATAATTAGTGATTACTAATTACACGGCTTCGATTTTTTTTACAGAATCTTTATATTTTGAAAATCACTCGTATCGGATACGATCGAAGGGACAACCATGTGACTTTCTCCTTTTTAAGAGAAAAGATAATACACATCTTGAAAACATAAAATTTGTATTGAATGTATCATTAATTGATTCTAATCGTTCTTCAATTAGATTATAATACTTATATTTTTATAATAAAATATAAGTATTTAATTCAAGTTCTGTGTTTTATAGGTGGAGAAACAAATTTCTCAACAAGATATAAGCAAAAAAATTATTAATTTGAAGTTAAAATTAATATAAAATTAACACTTTTCATAAATTCTTTAAAATTTAAGGGATTAATTTATTTTTTTAAAAAGTTTAACGATATAATTTGTAAGTTATTAAAATTTATGGGTATTTAAAATTTAAAAAAAACTTATTTTTTCTTATGTAATTAAGAAGCATGACCGAAATAAATTTGGTATGTAAATCTGGAAAGTCAATGTTCCATAAGATGAATCCAAAAGTATTTAGTAATTAATATTTCGTCCTAATATATTTTCTATTACTAACTATATAATAAGTGTTACGATTTGCAATTTCTTTTACATTCAAAAGGGAAAACACACCAAAAAGAGTTAATACTTTGATTAAAAACAAAATTATCTGTTTTCTTTCAAATTTGACCAATATAAATTTTGCTTGTGGCTTGCAACTTCATCGAGCATCTTTTTGCCTTTTGCTAGATTGCTCATCTCAGCTTTTATTTATGATTAGGACAATTCTAACATGCCTAAACTAAAAATATAAGTATTGATACCTTAATTTTATGATAGAATAAGAATCATTAGATTTTAATGATATAAAAATGGATGGTTAATATCATAATTTTTAAAAATGGATTGGTTATTGAATTGAATAAAGGACTAGTTCATCTAGTTCATTAGTTTAACTAGTAGCTCACTAGTCAAATCAATTTAAATTAAAAATTAAAAATAATATATATTACTCAATGTCTTCAATACATAACTCAATTCCTAGATATTACTCAAAGTTTCTAATTCATAATTCAATCAATAAAATAATAAAAGTTCATGATAGGAATAAGAATTATATAATAATGATTAAAGATAAAAATAAAACATAATAGAAGTTCATGGCATATGAGAAAAAACATCTAAGTCCATGGATCCCAACTAGTGTTGATTTGTGAAGGTGCATCAATGGCTTCATTGTAAAATCTTGTTCCAAGCTCATCATTGTCTAATTCTTTATCATTATGTGAGTTTCTTAGTTCTTGATAGCCATTTAAAGCTCCATCTACTTCATCTTCATCTTCATCATCATCAATCTCATCCAAATTTGATTTATCTACAAGAATTTAATAATTTACATAAGAACACAAAGTAATACAAATATTTTCAATATTAAAAAGATAATGGAAGAATGGTAATATAACAAACGATAGTCATATTGAAAGTCTTGAATGTCATAATTTTGTAACACAAAGTGAAGGGATTCAACTTCCTTAATAGTTAAACTTGGTGGCTTATCTTCCAATAACCCATTTGGAATTATCAGCATATGATTAACAATAAAAACAAATCAAAGTAAGTACAAAAAATAAAAATACCTTTGTTGTAGTTTTAAGTTGTAATGAATATAAACAAGATATTAAGCTTTTGGTGCTATAATTTGTTTCTCTTTTTTGAATGGATGTATTCAAATACACTTCAATTTCTTTCATAACTTGAAATACTACACGTTCGGCTTAAGATATAAATTGCTAACTTTTGCAAATTTGGTACACTAGATCCATAGTATTGCCACCATTCATCTAAATATTACATATAATATATTAATATGTATATGCTTTAATAACAAAAGGTAATTCAAACCCACTTAAATTAGAATTAAAGAAATTAGTTTTACTTGGAATTTTCTTCCAAAATTATTTTTTGCATTTCTAGAGACTTTTATTTCACTTGTAAACTTAGATTACAAAGTAGGGTTGCCATAAGAACACCTCTCAATGACATCAATAAGACTAGATATGGTCTTCTTATGCTTCGTCATCTCATTAAGGTTGTATTGGTAAGTTAGATTTAACTAATAACTAGTAGCATGAATATTTTTGTGAAGTTAGTTATCCTAATGAGAGTCTAAGATTGTCAAGTAAAGAGCAATTACTTTTTTACTTTTTTGAAATCTAGTAATCATCCCTTTCTAACTTTATATAGAATTGCATACAAATAACCTATGATAGGTTTATCCTCACTATCCATAAGACGTAAGACATGAATAAGTGGCTTAGTGAGTTTCACAATAGTAACACATGTTATCCAAAACTTACTAGATAACACATTTTCTACAAACTTCTTCCCCTTGCTTTTTTTACCATATGTAGATTGTGTTCATTTATTACATGTCACTATAGCTTTAAGTGCATCGTTTTAAGATAAGATACTTTCCAAAGCAATAAAATTAGTGGCAAAGCAAGTAAGAGCAAGATAAAGTATTTCCCTCCCACTTGTATGCTTTCTCATCAAATGCAATACAAAGCAATAATTGCAAATATACTTAGAAATCTTAATAGCATGGTTCACAGTATTACTTACCTTATCCAACTTTTTAATGTCTTGCAATATCAAGTTAATGCAATGAGTAGCACAAAGGGACCAATAAAGTGTATGGAACTCAACCTTTAACTTTCTTCCAGTATCAACATAATTTGTAGCATTGTCAGTTACTAATTGAATAACATTATCTAGGTCAACAAATAACATAATCTCTCTAAAGACTTTAAATAAAACATCATTTATTTTAGAAGCATCAAAAGCACCAACAGATTTCAAGAATACAATTCCCTTTAGATAAGGAACAAGAAAATTAATTAATATTCTCCTACATTAATCAGTTAATCCATTAGCCATGATAGTGCATCTTGTCTCTTTCCAAGTTATGTGATAACTATAAATGAAATTCTTCACTTCCTTAACATTTTTAAGTAATAATTGATTGCAAAGATTATATAAATTAGGACTTTTGTATCTAGCACCTATAGTAGCAATAGCATTAATCATTGGTTGAGAATATGTGAAATTAACAGCATTGAAAGGTAAAAAAGTATTAATCATCCATTTAGAAATAGCAAGATTGCACCTTTCCTTAGCTTTCTTTGTTTGCAATGGACTTTTAATGGTAGGTTGTGCTCTAGGCGTAGTTCTAGGTGTGAAATAATAGCTTATACCAATAGCTCTTTTGCATTATTTATTAGATATTATCTTTGATCTCTCTTTTCGCTTATATTGCTTATTTATACTTTTACTAGCTACCTCTTGTACTTTATCATCATCATCTTGATCCATAAAAACAAGATCATATGGATTGCTATCTTTAAATTAATCTTTAGCTTTTCTTTTCTTATTAGAAAAGTCAAGAAAAAAATTATTCCATATAATAGCAAACATCTGGTGCAACCTTTTTGCATGCACTAACTTGTCCTTTTTAGCCAACTAAATATTATTTAAAATGATAAATACCACCCATTTTAGAACTTTATTACAATATAAACACAATTTATGGTCCCTTCCACTAGCATCAATGAGATGTTTGCACTGTCCCCAAGTTGGGTAATATTTCCTTCTATTTGAATTATTGATTCCTTCATTTGGAGGTAAAGTAGATTCTGATGTCGATTGAGTTGGAATAGATGTCATTTCAATCTTGTAAAAAATTAAAATTAAAAATTAATATTAAAAATTGTTAAATGAATGTCTATGCAAGCTTAATGTTAAATTACTAAATGGTTGTAAAAAACATGCAATTGTTTATATAAAAAAGAAAATCTTATAAACTTTTAATGTTCATACTTCATATTAGTAACAAGTTATGAATTTTAGTATTCATGTATAAAACTAGTGAAACGATGAAATAGCATATAAATACCATAAAACCAAGTTATGAACTTTAGTGTTCATATTAGTAATAGAATATAAGAATAAGAAAGCAAGCAAAATATGCATAAAAATGAAGAGTGATCTAGTGATTACTATTAGGAATTACATTAAAGGGAGAAGAGTTTAGCTTTATTTAAATATTTGAAATGGTAAGTTCTAGCTTTTAAATTGTTTGTATAATTTGATAGAACACAATGTTCTTGAATGGCTTATATATATGTGTGTGTGTGTGTGTGGGGGGAGGAAGGAATAACAAATTACTTAATATACTTATAATATCTTGATTTGAACTTATGCTAATTTAAACTTGCAAAACATTAATGATGTTAGCTGTAACTTGTTTACCAAACATTTGGAGCTCATATCCAAGTTCATTTTTATATATAGAATTTTGGAAAAGTGATGTAAGAAACTTATCCAACAGAAACTTTGAAGGTAACAAAGAAACAACAACCATTGTATAGTTATCATCACAAATAAATTCAATAAAAACCTTAAAGGTAAAAATCAAGTGACTAAAACGTGTGAAAAAAAATCCAAAGCCTACAACAAAACGGACATGAGACACTACACCACACAAATCACTTTACAAATAAAGACACGCACACAGATCCAATATAAAGAGAGAAATAGAAAAAATGGAGATGAGACATACTTGCAGTTCAAGATTCATCATGAAAAGTCTTCAGATTTCTCAAGGAAATTGAAATAAGGTACGACTGAGTTGAAGAAGAAGAATCCTTGCTTTTATCAATGACTAAAAGCACAATTATAAAAATGAGAAAAAGAGACAATGGAAAATGGCAAGATACACAGAATAAGGTAGCGACTGAAAAGTAAAGTTTTTGATTTTGAGTTTCTATTTCTATTTTTGGTTTTATTTTTTTTTGCCTTTTTTATTCATTTTTATTTTTTTTAAAATAATGGGCCGATTTGAATAAAACTGGCCGGCTTATACTGGTTCAACCATTGGTCCAAATTGGTTCACAATAGCTAAAATGTATTTCCAATCCATTGTGCTTGATCAAATTGATTACTGGGTCGGTTCAATCTGTTTTAAAAAAATGATTAATATTCACAATTAAAAGATTTGTTTAATAAGTAAAGAATTGCTGATATAATATTTTTATTTTAAATTATAATATTTTTTAATTTTAGATCCACCAATAATTTAAAATAAGTAATTCGAGTAAATATTTATATTAGTTTATACATATATTTTTATATCTCTTTACTATATAATAAATCTAATTTAATGATTATTAACTTAAGTTTATTTGTAATAAAATTTCAAAATTAAAATACCTTCAAAAAATCACCATACAATCATTTTAAAAATATAAAATTTGGTTAATAGTTAATAAATTAAAAACCTAAACTTTTACTTTATAAAGCTATTTTTTATGTCTTCTTTTCTTTTCTTTTTTTGGAATAATTTCTTTCACTTATTTCTTACATATTAATACACAATAAAATCTTTTAAAATACTCAATTTAATTATAAAATTTAGTATTATTTTTAATAAAAATTTAATATCCATTGATACTTTTGAAAGAAATGATATTTATACATATTATTTTTCTTACATATATCTAGACTTAAATTTTCTAAACTTATTTAAAATATTTTAAGTAAGTTTTATTTAAAAATTAAAGTATTATGCATACACTTATAAAAATAATAATATGTTTTTTTTTTCTTCTTATAAATTATATTAAACACAAACTTTTACAATGTATGTACTATGATCTTAAAATAAAATATTTATTTTATCAATTTAATTTATTTTTATTAATGATTTTTATACAAGATAAAATAAAAATAAAAAATAAGATAAATTAATTTTCTCTTCATAATGTGTGAAATTATGAAGAAAACAAAGATTAATATCAAGAAAGAAAACACAACTAATAATTTAATGTAACAAATTTGAAAATGGTCTATTTGTATTAGGTCAAAATTATAATAACAAATTGGTTATATTTTTTAATCTTTAATTTTTAGGTAAAATATATTTGAACATACATACATAGAGAAATAAGTGTATATATATATAGATATTGGTTCTTTACTAATAATTTCTTGATATTATTTGATTTTATATACAAACCTAAATAATTTAAAAGAATAAAAAGTGAAAAATATTACATTATATTAAAAAGAATAATATCGTGATTTCTATTAAAAAATTAATTAGTTTAAATTAAAACTTTTAAAATTATTTGGATGTACTACATTAATGTCTAAATATTATTTATTACATTGTATATAATAATATTTTCTTCAACAAATTTACAACAAATAAAAAATTTATTATTAAAAAAATATTGCAGATAAAATAATTAAAATAAAGAATTTAAAAATATAGTACATAGCTTTTTTTAATTTTTGGATAAATAACAATTTTCTTCATTTAAATCAAAAGTATCAAGTTTGATATATATTTTCTTTAATATAAATGAGTATTTTTAAATAGTAAAAAAGTAATTTTTTATTACATGTAATGTTTGAATAATGAATAATAATTTTTGATCAATTTTCATAATAATTAATTTGTTATTTTATTTAATAAAATAATAATTTTATTATATATTTTAAAATTAAACATAAATATGAATGTTAGAAATATGTGCGTGTAAAAAAAAGAGAGAAAGAGAGACAAGAAATTTTTAAAATTATGTAGAGAAAAAAATTTGGCCTTACTTTTTATTTAACTATTAGTATATTAAAAAAATTGAAATTAAAATAAAATTAAAGTAAATTTAAGATCTAATTTAAAAGGTTTATAAAAAAATAATTAATTTAAAAACTTCTTTCACAAATAATGTGTGATTATTTTATTCGCACCAGAATGCGTAATTGTATTCTTGTCTAAATTAACAATGGGCCATGATTTCTAAGTGGGTCTCAATTTAACATCTAGGAATTTTTCGTTCTTCAGTGGTCTTTTTATTCCTCTTCTCTTTTTTTAAGATTATTGGGATTTTTCTAATCTGTTATTCTTTTACAATGATAATTCTGCATACCCTTTTTCTCTAGGATCATTTTCCAAATTGTGTTTATCGGAATTATCTCAGCTCGGATTAGACTTATTGAATGTTTTTCATCCTTGTCAACATTTGATTTTGCATGTGTGGTCACATCTGTTGGATGCTGCTTGATAAGTGGGCAGAACGTGAGCTTTGGTCTGAAGTTATTTAGCTTTATGGCAAATTTTGGAGATATCATTGAATTATGTGTTTACTGTTCTAAAATTTTTTTATATTAATTACATGTGAATATTGATAATTTCTTATTCTTGCTTTGATCGTGGCTTCAATTTGTCGTTCTCCATGTGTTTGATTTTATGAGATTAGGGCTGTGATGCTTCAGTGCTCTTGGACGACAACTGTGGTGCTAAAAACCATTTCCGTGCGAAAAAGGCTATTCCACATAAGACCTTGAGAGGTTTTGACAAAATTGACTTGATTAAGGAGGATCTGGAACAATCATGCCCAGGAATTGTGGCTTGTACTGACAACAAGAGATGGCATTGTTTTCGATTGTCTCTCAGCATCTATGGCTTTGGTGTTTTCCTTAAGGATAATTTTAACATATCCAGACTAGAAGTCTGGATATTAATACTTTGACTTTGTGATAAAATAAGAATCGTTAGATTGTAATGATATTAAAATGAATGGTTAAGATTCATGATTAGGATACTTATTTAATAGGTAAAAAATTAATGATATGATATTTCTATTTTGAACTTATAATTTTTTTTTAATTTTAGATTTACCCATAACTTAAAATAAGTAATTTGAAGTAAATTATTTATATTAATTTATATGTATATTTTTATACCTCTTTACTATATAATAAACCTAATTTAATAATTATTAATTTAAGTTTATTTATGATATATTGTAATTTAAAACTTTTAAAATTAAAATACTTAAAAAAATTACCACATAATCATTTTAAAAATATAAAATATAGTTAATAATTAATAAATTAAAAATATAAAATTTTACTTTATGAAGCTAGTTTTTTTATTTCTTCTCCTCTTTTTTCTTGAATAATTTCCTTCACTTATTTCTAACACATTAATACACAATAAAATATTTTAAAATATTTAATTTCATAATAAATTTTAGTATTATTTTCAATAAAAAATCTAATATTCATTAATACTTTTGAAAAAAATGATACTTATATGTATTATTTTTCTTATATGTATCCACAATTAAATTTTTTAAACATGTTTAAAATATGTTAACTAAATTTTATTTAAAAATTAAAGTGTTATGCATATACTTATAAAAATATAATATGTGCATTTCTTTTTAACTTTTCTCATCTTGTAAATTATATTAAATACAAGCTTTTTAATATATATATATATATATTATATATATATATATATTATCTCAAATAAAATACTTATTTAATTGATTTAATTTATTGTTATTAATCATTTTTATATAACATAAAATAAAGAAATAAATGAGATAAAATTATTTTTTCTTCATAAGGTGTAAAATTATAAAGAAAATAGAGATTAACATCAAGAAAGAAAATACAATTAATAATTTAATGTATTAAGTCCAAAAATTGACTATTTGTATTAGGTCAAAATTATAATAATAAATCACTTGTATTTTTTAATCTCTAATTTTTATGTGGAATGTATTTGAATATACATATATAAGTAAGTATATATCTATATAAGTTAGTTCTTTACTAACAATTTCTTGGTAGTGTTGGATTTTATATATAAATCTAAATAAATTAAAAAATAAAAATTAAAAAATATTATATTACATTAAAAATAATAATAGCATGATTTTTATTAAAAAAATTAATTAGTTAAAATGGAAAGGATTCTAAAATTAACTAAATATAATTTTAGTATATTGTATATATAACTATATTTTCTTCAATAAATTTATAACAAATAAATATTTTATTGTTGAAAAAATAATATTGCAATAACATAATTAAAATAAAGTATTTAAGAGTATAGTATATTGCTTTTTTCAATTTTTTGGAATAATTTTTTTATTTAATATAGAAGTACTAAGTGTTATATGCATTTGTTTTAATACAAATGAGTGGTCTTAAATAGTGAAAAGTAATTTTTTATTTTGTGAAATGTTTAAATAATGAATAATAATTTTTGATTAATTTTTACAATAATTAATTTATTATCTAATTTTATAAAAAAATTAGTTTATTATTTACTTTTAAGGTTAAGTACAAATATAAATTTAAAAAAAATATGCGTGTGAATTAAAAAGAGAGAGAACAAATAAACATTTGAAGCAAGAAATTTTTAAATTTGTGCAGAGAAAAAAAATTTAGCCTAACTTACTTTTTATTTAACTATTAATTTATTAAAAAAATACTTTGAGACTAAAATAAAATTAAAAAAACTTTATGGCCCAATTTAAAAGGTTTATTGATAGAGAGTTATTGACAACTTATTGAAAAAATAAAAAGAAATCTTATGTGATATCATTTTTATTATCCATGAAAAATGTGTGGGTTTAGGACTAAATATATGATACATGTACTATATTCAAGAATAAATAAATGTATTATACATTATATTTAAAAGAATATATATTATAGGATAGAATAATTATTTTTTGGATAACAAAAAATATTTAATTTTCTATAATAGAATTATATTCAAAATATTAAGAAAAAAATCATAAACACAACACTAACAACATTTGAATATTACAATATATTAAGGGTGCTAGCAAATATATAATTTTGACAAAAGATAAATAAGTAGTATTTAAAGGTATTTATGTAACAATTGAGTAATGATTTTTTAAAATATATTTTTAGAAATTAAAAAAATAAGTATCAAACAATCAAAATTATAAGTACCCAAATACTTATAAATAAAAAATTATAATATTATAAAATTAAGCCTTATGAACACTTATTACAAATATTATAATAATATGTACATAAAATATTTATAAACTTAAATACGATGGTATAAATATATTCTAGTTTAATAATTTTAATATGTTTTTAATTAGGGTCAAATTTATAAATTTTACTAATAAATTTTTAACTTGTAAGTGTAGGTTTTAGTAATTTTAATAAATATAAAATTATAAATATAAATTCACTTATCAAAATACTATTGATGTATTAAGTCAAGGTATTGATACTTTGAATTTAACTTTTGGTATTAAAAAACTATCATTTCCTTAATTATCTCAAAAGTCATGAGCGACTGTTGGACTAATATTTAAAAAGTGTAAAACATGATTTTTTTTTATTAGAGCTAGCCATCAATCAAGCTGACAGATGAACAAGTAGAAGGATATGATAGGGGGTTAATATAGAAAAATGTTTGATACACTCCTCTCTAATAAATGATGGGATCGCAGACTTCACTGTATGTGAGACAATGAGAGAGACGTGAGTAGGAAGTGAACATAGAGAAGTGAAAATAGAATTATTTATTAATTCATTTGTTCTTAATACACACAACCATTGGCTACAAAACTATAGCTTTGAAAATCCGTTATAAATAACCCTTTCCCTGATTCCTTGAGTCTTAACTTCTGTTTTGTTTCTCTCTTCGAATCTCTTACGTTTTTTGCAACTTCCTCATTTACACTGTCCTTTTACTTTCACTAGTGACTTTTCTGTTAACATGCGACTCTTGTTATTTGGAAATATAATTGTTGTTCTGACATCTGTCTAGTTAATTAATCAAGTTCATTGTACTCTCTTTTACTTGATTCCGTTTTCTTCATTGACAGTATCACATCGTGGGGTTGCAGGCTGGCAAAGTTTCAAATATATTACGAGTTCTTAAGTTGAGCATTACTGTACTTGGCAATGGCTGGCTGTTGGTCCTCGCTATCATTAAGGAGGGATAGCGATGAATCATTCTATAAGGAGGCATCAGATCAGATTCCAAGACCAGATGGCAAGTCTTGACTCATAAGCTGGGCAAGCAATGATTTCCTCTCGCCCCTCCCTTATTTTTATGTGGCAGGACAGATGAATACACCCTCATTTAAGAAGACAAAAAAAAAAAAAAGAAAAAAAGAAAAAGGGAAGATATGTACATATGAAAGGGAGGTTATGGATATTTCGGAAAATAGATTGATTGAAATTGTAATTAGATGAAAATTTTGAAGAATTTACCTTGAGGGAATTCTATGGTACCACAAGGAAAATCTTGGGTTCCAAAACCTAGGCTGTGTTGTTTAGCAACATTCAGATTGAATTCATGAAATAACAACCATTAGATGTTCAATTAAAAGGGAAAATTTGAATTTCTGCATATTAAGAATGAAGAATCACAGATTGTCACCCGTTTCCTAATCTCCTCTGGGTATCTTATCAGCAGCGAACAAACTACGCTTACTTTTCGAACAAAAGAGGAAAATTTACTCAGCCAACCTTAATGGCATAAGAACAATTTAGCCCAAATCTAATATAATTTTTTATTAGGACATTATATTCATTATTATATACTTTAATGGTGTACTTATTTAATTTATCGTTAATATTAAATAAAAGTATTTTTTTTATAATACTGCATTAATATAATATATCAGACAATCAAAATCATAACTATATATATAAAATAATAGTTACCACATGTCAACATTTGTTGCAATTCTTTATAAAAATTTAAATAGTCAATTTCTTTCGCAATCAATTAAACAAATGTTATTTCTATTTCAGTTATAAAAATTATTTATATTTTACTTATTAAACTTATTTAAAAAAAGCAGAGACATTATTATAAGTATATATTAATATTCTTTTAAAATGACATTGACGAAAAATATTATTTTTTTTCAAGGTTAAATAAAAAGGAATTTTCATATATAGTAATTTATTGTGAGTATATTTAGAGGTTTTTTTTTTGGGTTAAATTTTAGCGGGTGAGAATTCCTTTAGATTATTAACAAACAATTAAATACTTCTTGGAATTATTTATTCTTCAACGACCTTATTTAATACTTAACTAACTTTTTTAAAATTATAATAAATACATAATAAATTATTCATGCTTCATAATTAGTTAAGATAATTAATTATATTTAAAATTTGTTTGTTTTAATGGAAAACATCATCTATATGAATATAATTATAAAATATTAAAGTAGTAAATTTTTTTATTTGTTTAATATTAAATATAAAAAGTATAATAGAAAATATATTTTGATTAAAACATGGAGTTATTTTCTTCTGAAAATTATTGATAACTACCCATAATGTTGGGTTAAATAGGACTTTACATCAACCAATACTGATAAGCTAAAAGAAGGTCACTTTTGTGACATTCCAATAAGTCAATCATAAATTAGGCAGCTTAATGGTGTGGCTCAATGTTGCTTGACCTCATTTAGTGACTGGTATAGTGTGTAGTGATCAACTGTTCATAGCGCATGTCAATTGATTTTAGCAAGTACAATTATAACTAATTTGCATAAGTTGGCATTTAATATATTTTAGAATAATCTCTTTGTACTTAATGACCAATTTACCTCCGTGTAAAAGGATTAGTTTGTCCCATTTAAGAACCTTCCAAATAACTGCTATATAAAAAGTCAGGTACACTATCTTTATCTCTAATTAAACTTTCATACTACTTTATACTTTTCTTTAACTTGGGCATTGGAAGGTCTTTGTGATATATACCGTCGAAGACTTATTGCAAGTTTATTGTCGAAGATTGATTTACTATCATGTTCTGCCACTTGTCGCTTGCCACCTACCTCAGCCTTTGTAAAATCCAAACATATCATCGGTGCCATTTACTATTCTTATTCACCACCATTTAACTCTTTTTTCTCTTTTAATTTTCAATTTCATCTATTAGATTGCTTTGAATCTCCTAAGGTTTTTAATTTTTCTTAGGAAAACTAATCTTCATCACTTTCTTGAAAAATTTATTGATCATCTTTGGTTGTTTTGTTTGAAAACAAATCAATATAAATTTCTCTCTGCATAATAAAAACTTTATCTGGTCATTCTTTAAGAAAGTTGATTAATTTTTTTCTTTTCTTGTTTATTTTCCAGAGAAATTGACCGATCATTATTGTTAGTAAATATTCCAAAACGATCAATCTTCAAATGATTAGTGATTTCTTGAAGAGAGTATTGGTTATGCAAGATATGAAATTTCGTTTCTCTTGATAAGCAATATATTATTTTCCATACTAAACATTAATCATTCTTAAAAAATAATTTGCAATCGATCCTTTGCTTGAAAAAAGTAATGCTTAGAAAATTGATTTTGATGCGACCATTTTCTTAAGAAAGTGATCTTTGGAAATATCTATTGTAAAAAGCTTGTTTGCAAAAATTTGTTTACTTCTTAAGAAAATTGATTATATAATGGTAAAAAATGAACTTTTCTTCAAAAAAAAAAAAAGGAAAGACATCCTTAAAAGATTAGTTTCTATTGCATTAATATCAATCATTTTCTTTCTTGATATAGATTGAATTAATCTTAGTGATTTCTTTTAAAACACTTGACAACGGGTTATATTCCAAGTGTTCACTTTATAAGTGATTGCACACCATTTGTTTAGCAACCAGCCTTGAAAACCATTGGCAAGGACCTTTATAATTGATACCTAAAAGGAACTAATCGAAACTTAGAAAGAGAAATGCTGATAAGAGAAAATAGGCACTTTTAAGACCAGTTGGAGCTCATGAGGTAAAATTTTTAGAGAAACATTGATCAGCAGCAGTTATTGCACCAAAGACAACAAAAGTAATATTACAACCACACTCCTCATTATAAAAACAAGCAACAATACAATCAAAGGCCACATATGAAGACTTCTAGTATAACTACATTTAGTTTAAAGATGATCACTATGACCAAAGGAGTTATGATCAATCAGTAAAGAAATCTAATGGTCAAAGATAAGATAACCATGGGTACTATTATAAGAGATTAGAATATGGAAAATAACAATCCTAATGGTGAATATCACACTTTCATCCCTATCATAATACAAGTACCACTTCCATAAAATTTCAAATTATTTATTAACTTAGAATTTCATTATAGAACAATTGATCCATAAAAAGCATGTAGAGGCTTTTAGAGTGGTTATGTTACTTTCAAGTACTCTTGATGCAATCATGTGTTATATATTTTCCACCATTTTAAAGAAAGCGAGTCTTTGTTAGTTTATGAGTTTGAACTTAAACATAATAACTAACTTTAGAAATCTAATTGATCAATTTTTAACTCATTTTGTAACTTCTAAAACCCTAAGAAGGACCATTGCTTCTCTAATAGGTGTTTGCTAAGGGAAAAATGAACCATTGAAAAACTTTCTTCAATAAGACCTATTTAGAAATTATTAAAAACTTGAAAGAAAAAGTTACTATACACTCCTTATTAGTTAGTTTTCAAAGTGGAAATTTCTCCAAATCTCTAGATAAAAAATTGGTTGAAAATATGGTTGAACTACTGAAAAGGGCAATTAAATTTATTGTTATGCAAGAACTTGAAGTGAATAAGAGGCAAAATAAAGGTCACATTGAGGATCCACAAGAAAAAAGATAGGAGATTGTTGAAGCCATGGTTTAATTAGTTTACCCTTTTTAAACACCACTTTGAAAAGAATTATAGATCTTGTGAAAGTTATGGAATTAATGAATAATAAATTGGCAAAGAAGCTGCATAAATGTTCACCATCCTTAGGGGTCACGACTTACTACAAATATCATAAATATTAGTCTAATGGTATTAAGGAATATGTAACCTTAAAGAATGAAATTGAAAAATTAATTTAAAAAGGTCACTTGAAACAATATGTCAGGAATGATTGGTTTAAAGGTGACCATAACAAAAAGGAAAAAGTGAAAGGTAAAATAATTAAAATAATAGGAAGTGTGATTGATTGCTTTAACTAACAACTTCCACCTTAAAAAGACAATCAGACAAAGGAAAGAAGATTAAAAAGTCACAAGAACCCTTTGATGTTGTCAATGTCATTACTGGTAGGTTTGTAAGAGAGGACCATTGAAGAATACTTTAAAACACCATATAAGATCGGTTATAAATATAAAATTTTAAAAATGGAAGCTCTACAAACTAGTACTAATCATTTTTCTAATGAACATTACTTGCCTAACTTTGACAAAAACCATGATGACCTTATGATTATTACAACCATGGTTCATAATTATGCAATGAGAAGAATAGTAGTTAATTAAGGAAGTTCAGCTGATATCTTGTATCTAGACACATTTAGGTGCTTTCATTTTTCCACAAAGGATATAACCCTTTATTAAGAAAATTTGATTGGCTCTTCTAGAAAATAGGTATTGGTTTAAGGTTCAATAATTCTTAGGGCCACTCTTAGGAAATGACTTAAGCTTACAAGTATCATAGTAAATTTTCCTAGGGTTAATGCACCAACCCCACATATAACACAATTCTATGGAGAACTTTTATTAATTAAGTCAAAGTGATCGTCTTAACTTCCCATTTACTTATGAAATTCCTAATTGAGAATAGTGTAAAACAATCTAAGGATAATTAAAAAATCATAAGATGATCTTACATAATCAGTCTTAGCAATAAGGAAGCCTCGAGATTCAAAGATAACCATGGCTAAAAAATTTAACCATGGAAAAATGTGAAATACAAGTTAATTAAAATTGATTCCTTAGATCCTCATGAAGAGGAAAAAGACAAAAGCCCTTAACTAAAGTTAAAAGTTGAAAAGATAAGTATCTTTGGTCTAGAAGATCAAATAATAATAAAAATATGCAAAAATCTTCCCCAAGAATACAGAAAAAAATTGATCAGATCTTAAAAAGAAACATAAAAGTCTTTGCTTAGACTATAAATGACATGCTTAGGATGAACATAGAGGTCACATGCTATAAACTAGCCATAAATCTAACTATAAAATTGGTTCAGTAGAAGAAAAAGAAACATGGTCCTGGTCGGTTAAAGGCAATCAAAGTGGAAGTAGTAAATTGCTCAAGGTTGATTTTATTAGGGAAGTACCTCAAGGCTAATTTTATTAGGGAAGTACCTCATGCTACATGAGTCTTAATTGTGGTCATGCTAAAGAAGGCCAATGACTCATGGAGGATGTGTGTGGACTTTACTAATCTTAACAAAGCTTACCTCATAGACTCATATCCATTTCTTAACATTGACTGTTTGGTTGATGGGTCTTTTAGATTTGTGAAATTTTTAGAGATACATTTTCAAGGTATAACTAGATATTTAAATGGCCAGAAGACCAAGATATAACCACTTTTATCATAGATGAGGGCATACACTATTACATAGTTTATGTTTTTTTATTTAAAAAATGCCAAAGTAACTTACCAACACATGATGAATAAAGTTTTCAAAGAATAAATTAGCTGAAATTTTAAAATTTACGTGGAAGACATGCTAATTAAATCTAAAGATCATCTAACACACATGGAAAACCTAAAAGAAATATTCGAGGTCATGAAGAAAGTAGTATGAGAATAAATTCAAGTAAATGTGCTTTTAGGGTTATAGTTGGCAAATTCTTGGGTTTTATGCTAATTGAAAGAGGTATAAAGGTTAACCTAACAAAGTGTTGAGTAATTTTGGAATGGAAAAGCCCTATAATCATTTAAAAGGTTTAACAACTTAATAGATGAATTTTTGCTCTTTCTATATTTGTGTCAAGGCATTTCTTCAATATCTATTTATCATAAGTCAATCTTTAATACTACTTGTCATTAAATATAGCACCCAATTGATCAAAATATAAGTTGGCTAATAGATGGTTACCATTTTATAAAGTCTTAAAAAGGTAAAAAAACTTCAAGTGAGATAAAGCTTGTGAAGATTCTTTTGTTAATTAAAAAAAAATTTCTAGCTAATCCACTTATGCTTTCAAAATCTAACCTAGGTGAAAGTCTGTTCTTGTACCTAGTTATTACCAAAAAAGCTATAAATATTGCATTAGTAAAAGAAGTAGACGGTGAATAAAGACTAGTTTACTTCATAAGTAAAGCACTACATGGCGTTGAATTAAGATATAAAAAAATTGAAAAATTACCATTGGCCTTGATAATAGCTTCCAGAAAACTAAAACTTTACTTTTGATCTCACTAAATAATGATTAAACTAATCGACCAATCAAATTGGTTTTACATAAGCCTGATATAATTGGTCGATTGGTGGCTTGGTTAATGAAACTTACTAAATATGGTCTAATTTTTAAACCAAGAAGGGTAATAAAGACTCAAGTCTTAGTAAATTCCACAATTAAGATGAGAATACTAAAAAAAGCAATAAAATAACAATATTAACTACTTCCATTTACTTAGACACTATATAACAATGGATCTTCCAACAATAATGAGAGTAACATGAGAGTGATCCTAGAAGGACTAAAAGAAATGACAATTGAATATGCCCTTAAATTTGATTTTAAGACCACTAATAATCATGCTGAATATGAGGCATTGATTGTAGGACTAAAATTAGCCAATGGGATAAAGGTAAAAGCTATAAGAGCAAGAAATGACTCTCAATTAATGGTCGAGCAACTTGATGGGACATATAAGACCAAGGTCACTTGCTTGATCAAGTATATAGAAAAAGTGAAAGAATTGATGTTAAAGTTTGACCATTTTGAAATTTAGCAAATTTTAAAGGTAGAAAACCATCATGCAGATATTTTGTTAAAATTGGCAAGTACAAAAGCATTAGTTAATAACCAATCGATTGTGGGGAAACAATCATTAAACCATTATTGAAGAAAAAGAGGCAATATGCATAAAATAATTATCTTTTTGGATGGACCCTATTATCAAATTTATTGAAAAAAATGAGTACTTACTAATCGATTAGAGGCTGAAAGGTTAAGAAAGAGGTCTATATCATTTTATATAGAAAATGATCAAATATATAAAAGAGCATTTACTTTTCCCACTTTAAGATGCTTCCATCTTAAGGAAGTTGACTATGTTTTTAGAGAAATACATGAAGGGATATAGGGTTATTACATTACAAGATCAACTTTGGCTTAAAAAGCTATATAGTCTACTTACTTCTAACCAATAATAAAAAAAGAGGCTTTAGAATTAATAAAAAGATGTGAACAATGTTAGAATTATTCTAATATGCCTCGATTATCTACCTCAAACCAAAATTCAATAATTTCTTTTCAGCTATTTGCTCTATAGGTAGTAAAATTTTTAGGACCATTCCCTATAGCCTCTAAATGGTTTAAATTTTTAATTGTAATATTAGATTATTTCACAAAGTAAATAAGGCTAAACCTTTAGCGATTATAATTACTAAAAATAACTAGATATTTAAGTGGAAATATATTATTTGTAGATTTAGTATCATTAAAGTGATCATATGTGATAATGGGGCTTAGTTCACTAATGAGACTAGGGGTGGGAATTTCTAATACGACACGATAACTCAACACGAATTCGATACGTTTATTCGAATTTGGATTGATACACTAACCTGTTTAAGAATTTATATTAAATTTTTAATAATTTTATTTAATAAATAGATAATATTTTAATCATAAATAAAAATATATAATAAAGATATTAAATTATTAATTTAATAAAATAATAATAAAAATTTAAAATAATATTTTATTAATAATTAAAAATATTTTTTGTAAAAAATAAAAAATAATTAAATTCAATAAATAATTTTATAATATATATTTTATTAATTAAAAATATTAAATAAGTTAAACGGATAATCCATGGGTCGACACAAATAACATGATTAATAAATGAGTCGACTCAAATGACACGAATTGCCGTCCTTAAATGAGACCTTTAAAAAGTTTTGTGAAAAAGATGATTGATCCCTTTTCTTTCCTTGAATGACTTTTGTCTTAGCATCGATCAATTGAAATGGTTGGGATTATTCTCCTTGTTCTTCTGTTTTCTTCTTTGCGATTTCCTTTTTCATTTAAACAAGCTTCAATATCTCCTTCATAGTCAATTCTTCACCTAAATAGGTATATATATATATATATATTAAGTAAAAATCAAATTATAAGTTATCAATTATTAATTAATAAATCCTTGTATACTTAAAAAAAAGACATAAACACATTTCTAACTATTTGAACATTAAGGGGATCCTAGATAAGTAACTACTTAATGCTCTTCATGATGTCTAAATCATCTTTATCCAATGCAAGCTCACTAGCTTAAAGATATAAGTTCATAACTAACCATATTATGTAGGGCTGTGTCTATAGGTAGGCAAGTAAGGCATTTATCTTAGGCCCCTCAATTTTTCCTAAGCCTTACTTATAATTTTTTTTATATTTTGTATAGTCATTGGTCAATAGCTAATATACTAATAATTGAACAAGAGGAGTGGTTGTTCTTCTCTCAAGACACCAATGTATAATACTACCACTTTCAAGCCTAAAGCTATGCTTTTTTCCACCTCATTAATTAAGGAATATCGTATCATGAATAAATAAAATGCACATATAATTTAGTTACAGATTTATATATATTATTAAGAAGTCATATGTTATAATCCAATGATAATATTGTGTTTGTACATTATTACCAATTAACAATTTTCAATATTATAATTTATAACAATCATTTTTTCAACTATATATATCATAAAAATTCAATATTTTCTTTTCAAATTTTCTTAACTCTCATATTTTGTTCTCTCTTCTCACTTTTATCTTCATATTCTTTTAAAGTGAATCCTTAAAATGAATTGATATCAAATTGTTGTAGTAGATACTATAACATGCAATTCTCTTTATTTTCAAGTTTTTAGATTCTATCATTTTACCATTTTTTCTATTTACTTTGCACATTTATTTTTTATTTTTATTATTATTGTTATTGTTATTGTTATTTTATTTTATTTTTAATTGAGAATTTGATGATTTATATTATATTAGGTCCATTTAACAATTTTACCTAGAGCCCCAAAATGTCTAGACATGACCCTGATATTATAGGAAATAATGCTTTACCATTCAGATAAAGTTGAAAAGGCCTTTGATTAGGCTATGCCATTACTCTAAAATATGTGTCCTTCCAATCATGAATATTTAAATTGAGATATTTAAATATTAGTTATCTTTCCCTTGAAGATATGTACATCTATAAGGTAATTGTTTTCTAACTTATCAAAAAAAGTAGAAAAAGCTATTTACAATTGCCTTTAGGCTAAACGCTTGGACTAGTAGCTCAAAGCATATGATCAACAACCATCTATTGCAAGATAATTAGGAAGTAGCCACGTTCATCATCCTCAACAAAGCCTATTGAAAACCAATGAATGGTGATGTTATGCTAATTTTTTTTATAATAGCACCATAAAACATATAAAAGCGTTCAATGTCAAAGTTGCCCACTTTTTCATCTTTCTTTATTGATTCAAATCACAAGTTGACTGATGACTTATAAGGTGGTCACCCTTCATTATAAAGCTCTAAAATTTTCATGGGCTTTAACCAAGTAATGGAAGAATTGTAAGCTTTCACATCATAATTTATAAAATTGTTCAATTTTGGTCTATTTTCATAATAAATTGATATTTCTTGACCTTTGGCATCCTTGGAGTTGCCTGGAACTAATGGGTTTAAAAATGGAATGTGAAAGTTATTAGTAAAGAGTGAGTTGACCATTAGAAGGATTAACTTGGCGCCAATAGGTGTGTAACATTACATAAGTTATTGCATCTTCTTAATAAACATGCCTTATTGCTTTAATCGACCTTTTGAATAATCGATTGCTAGCCATGGTCAATGATGGTTGGTAAGCAATCTTAGTTATCTCTGGGTCCCTGAATACACTATTACCAAAAATTTAAAGTCTTACAAACAACAAAAAGGAAAGAAACACACACCTACCAAGATTAAAAAGGTAAAATTCAAAAGTATAAAGTAATAACATAAAGAATAGCTTGAAGAACATGAAGGATAGCTTGAATAAATTTTAACAAATAGTGCTTGAAGATTGATTTTGGACAAATTATCATTATGAAAAAGGATAACAACGGAGACATAAATAGGAATAAAAAGATGAAAAGAATGTAATGAATTTTTACCTTGATGCATACACGATGAAAAGTATTTCTTAATGTAGCTTTGAGAATATGTTATTAAGAAAAGAAAATGATGTTAAACTTAGATGATCCTAAGAAGCCATAAATGGCTAAAAGTGAGGCTAAAAAGAAGATCTAACATATTTATGGTGAAGTGATTGGTATGGATGAGATCCTTGAAAATTTAATTTAATAGTAAGAATGGTTAATCACAAGGATCATAATTTTCCTTTGTGACATCAAATGGTTAAGAAGAATGAACACACGGATTGACATAAAATCTAATGTTCTAAATAATACAGTTATTTTGAATTCCCTCTATAAATTTGAATTTCAAATTTCAAAATTCAAAAAATAAATCTTGATAAGCCATTATTAATATCATAGGCTTCAATAAATTGACATTATCCTTCACATTACCTAAAGAATATTAGCATAGGTTTCAAGAAGACAAGCTTAAAAAAAGTCTTGTCTTCAATGATTAGTTAAGTCTCTTCACTTAATTCATAATTCATAATCAATTTTACATAAGTTTATTAATTAATCACCTAAACTAATTGATTGTAGAGTAATCACTTGCTCAAGCCTCGCCATGCTATTTGGGGAAGGGGTTTAGATGATAACTACTTATAATGTTAGGCTAAATAGGCCTTATGTCGACTGATACTAGTAAGCCATAAGAAGACTAACTGATCATGGCATATGTCAACTAGTTTTAAAAAGTACGATTATAACGATTTGTATAAGTTGGCATTTAATAGATCTCAGAATGATTTTTTTTATACTTAATAACTAATTTACCTAATGTTAAAAGACTAGTTTGCCCCATTCAAAAACCTTCTTAGCAACCATTATATAAAGTGTTAGGTATGCTTTCTTTATATTTAATTATATTCTTATATTACTTTATACTTCTTTCTAACTTAGGTTTTAGAGAATTTTCTTGGTGTATAACATTGAAGATTTGTTATAGGTTTACTCTTGAAGACTAATTTATCGATGTGTTCTACCGCTTTTTATCTACCTCATCCTTACTTGGTAAAATTCAAAAATATCAATTATGACATTATATATTATAATTTTCTAATTAAAACATATCAATCAATAAAATTTTCTTATAGAAAAATATTTTTTAATAAAATAAATAAAATTTTATATTCACTTAGAAATAGTTTATTATTGGCTTTTAATAAATTTAGTCTCTTTACTTAGTATACAGGAACCAAAGCTTAGCCCTTGTGATTACTTGTCCCACAAAAATTGAGAAAGCAATGGAGGCTCAATGTAAAAATTGACAGAACAAACAAAGTTAATAGTTTTCTTTTTCAAATAAATATTTATATGTAGTAATAAAATGAATTTGTACCAAATTTAGATTTTTACACATGTTTTAATACTAGTGGGCCAATAACACAAGGTTTTAGGCACCTTAAATTTTTTAAAGATACCATAGGTCATACCTTACCTTGAATTTTTTTATCCATTTTCTTTAGGTAAGGAAGTGGTAGCCTTTAACTAATCTACCTTTATTTTATTATTCTAGAAATTCTTCTCGTGTTGGCACCTTAGTAGTGCTAGCATCTTAGTAGTGTAGTAGCATTTGATGTTATCTTAGAAACTTTACTCCTTAACATATTTGGGGTATAAATCTAGGATTTTGTGTGTGTATATTAAATAAATTATCATTTTTTTTATAAAAAAGGAAGAATAAATTCCTCAATGTATTTAGAAAAATGTGAGAATTAATTCAACTTATAACATGTAGTTAATTATATGACAAAGCTTCTTTCTAAAAATAAAATCAAAAGAAATTTTGTTGGAAGGACCAAATTGATAATTGCAAATTATTGATAATGTGTACAAACTAATAAGATTTTTTTAAGAGAATCTAAAGTAATAACACATTTTGTGAAAGTAGGCTAAGTCCTAACATAAGCAACCTAGTTACTCTTGAGTCACAGGTTAGGTGAGACTAATATTACATATTTCATTGCAACATTGAAAATGGCACCTAAGATTTGTCAATAAAGATAGTAAAATATTAAATTGCCATATTACCAATGTTTTGTAGCAACTGGAATCTATTTCATTTAATAGCAAATTATCTTTTACATAACATTACTCAAAAAGTGAGGTCTTTACCAATTTGGAATACCAAATTGCTTGCATGTTACATTAGATTAAATATTATTTTTGGAACCTACAACAGATTGCTGCTCGTGCTTATCTCTGTGGTGGCAAAAGAAAATAAGCCTAAGACTTTTAAAAGTGCAATAGAATTGGCTTTTGCTTTATAATTAAAGACAAAAGGGAAAAATATAGTTTAATTTGAAGAAAATTGTTAAAATTTGGTTAACTTGGACTTTTATTTGGTTGACTTACAATAATTTGGAAGGGAGATTTACAACATTTCTTAAAATTGGGGGAGGGGGGAGTCCGAGTGTAATTATCCTTAACTTTAAAGCAAGGGAAAGTAATTGCCCTTCATTCTTTTTACAAATATTAACAACTTGTAAACATCTTTAATTTTTATTTTTTTAATTTCATCCTTTATCTCTCAAACAAATGGCAACATAACATTTTTAATCAATTTACTTAACAATTACAATTAGCTTTTTTTTTTGTATAACGAGAATTTTAAGGTGGGGGAAGGGGTGATTTGGGAGGGGTTGAATGCCTCTTTACTGCCACCACAACCTTGGAACCCAAGGGAGGGCCAACTGTGTTAGCCTTCAATGGCATTGCAATTGGGTTATTGAAATATAATACAAATAACATTTGAACAAACATATTAAAAACACAAATTTCCATATGCAATAAATAATACTAAATAATCTAAAATAAATGAGTATATTTTTGCCTTTTTATCCTTTTATTTTAAATAATTTGATTATATTGACATATGTATATTTTTTAATGACATTGATAATTAATTGGTTTTCTAATAATTCCAATTTATAACATTTTCTTGGAAATAATTATAACTCATATTTTTACCATATATTTTATTCTTTAATTGATATTTGTTACTATTAAAATTTAAGAATAATGCTACAACACATATTAGAATATTCGCAAATGTTTATGATTGTCGAATAAAAAAATTCTCAATTCTATATAAAAATCCATTAATTTTCATAAAATTTTCTATTTTATATAAACTTTTTTTTGTAATAAATATGTAAAAAAAAATTAATTGTATTAATCAAAATTTCTTAAAAGGTTTCAAAAGTTTATTTTGTATAAAATTACTTTAAAATAATTTATAAAAACATCAAAATTTTTGCAAAAATTATAAAAAATATATTAATATAATTTTTCTTGGCATACTTAATAAGTAAAATTCTAAATTTAAAATTTGAATATATAAAATTAAATCCATTTACAGTGGATTCTTGACTTTACCATCAAATAGATATAGGTCTTAGAATGTAGGTATAGTAAGATTTAAAAAAATTTGACAAAATAAAAAATAAAATTTAACAATTTCAATATTTACAAAAGATTTGCATGCATTTTACAAAATGTGCATGGTTACTACTCCATAGAATAATTTTTTAAGAATGACATTACTACTAATTCACTAGGTAATCATGGTTTAATACTCTGAGGTTTAGATACAATGTTAAAATCTTAAATTTGTATCATTTTTATAGAATATTTTGATAGATTCGATATCCATCAAATTAAATATATATTTGTTACATGTATCAATATATTTTGATTTAGTCAACAAGTCCTCTAGGGATTTTATAATTAATGCAACTTTAGCTTATCGATTACTTTAATTTGAGAATAGGGATATAAATAAGGTCAAAGGTATTAATTAGAAAATTGTTTGGAATCTTCTACTATCACAATAAGAAAGATAATATTTTTATGGAAAGTATTACATAAAATTATATGCACAACTCAACTATTAAGGGATAAAAACCTTAATCAATACACTTTTTATGGGCATGAGAGTTAAAGTATGAAGCATATCTTTATTCAGTTTGCTTATGTTAAAGTAATATGGTTTGAGCTCGCTTTAACGATTAGATTAAAAGGATTAGTTCCTTAAGAGGTGGTGGCGTGTTTTCAAATCATCTTCAAGAATTTTAATAAGGATCTTGATAAATTAACTTAATTAATTTTGTGATATAACAGAGATTTTGGCAATTATCTGGTATGTTGGGAATCAGAGTATTTTTTAGAGGATGTTAATTGAACCTTAAGGCATAATTTTAATTGTTGTTAAAAGAAGTATGGAATGCATAAAAATTTTGCAAGGTAAAGCTATGATAATTAGAGAAAATAATGATAGAAAGCAAGAGGTACTTCTTACTAGTGGAAGGGTAATTTTTAATTCAAAATTTGAAACCAAATGCAAGTTAAGATAAATCTTTTGATGCTTAAGACCCAATATTTGGTCAAAAGGCAATGACATAACAAGAGATATATTCATCATCTAGCTAACTATATTAGTGAACGAGGTTCTAGTCACTATGATTTCATTTAAAACTAAGGGGGCATGGAAAAATTAGATGTCTATTGGATGCAATCAAGTAATCGCCATGTTAAATGCCCAAATTAAAGGAGGAAAGAATCTATATTATTGTCCATAGCAAATTTTTTTTCCACACCTTTATAAATGAGAAGATCTTCCTAGTACAATGCAAAGCCTTTTGGCAAGATGTTCAATTCTTTATCAGCAGTTTCCTTTGATTAAGGTGAAGTTAGGTGAAAACATTATATATAATAGAATAGAGTTGTTATTAACTTATAATTATGTAAATGCTAAGATATGTTTATTTATCCTCTTCTCTAATATTGTTGTTGTATAGTGTATTGAAAAAAAACTCATTCCAAATGCAAGAAGTAGGGATGATAACCAAACAAGGTAGAGATGGATTAGTCATCTTATCTTGCTCTATTCCTATGACTTTTTGCCTTACCATCCTACTCCATTCCAATCATGGAGCAATTTGGTGTCCTATCTTTGAGTTTTGTGAGATGCACATATGTAGGAATTAAGAATTGAATCCTGGATATAAAGAAAGACACAAAAAACATATGCCATTTGATAAAAAAGCTCTTAGCTAAATTTAAATATTTTCAATCCATATTTAATCAATAAAATAATAGAAGACGGATTTAAGATGATACATAATCTAATGAACCAATCTTAAATTTTAAAAAAATAATCATAATCATGATATATACACTAGATTGAAAATATACTCATATCTTATTCCACAGGACAAAAATCAACGTCATTTCCACTTTTTATTTGGATAAAATTTGGGGAAGCTCCAAAAGTAAAATTAGATGTCTATTGGATGGAATTAGGTAATTGCTATTTCAAATGCCCACATTGACGGAGGAAGCAATCCATATAATTATCTAAAGTAAATTGTTATTCCTCACCTTTATGAACAAGAAGATCATCCTAGCATAGTGCAAAGTCCTTTAGTTAGATGTTCAAACTCTTTATTGGTAGTTTCCTTTGGTTAAGGTAGAGTTAATTGAAAATGTTATATATCATAAGATAGAGTCATTACTAACTTATAATTATGTAATTGTTAAGACATCTTTGTTTCTCTTTTTCCCCCCTACTATTGTTGTTTGTATAGTGTATCGAAATGCAAAGAATATATGAATAATTTTGCTTAAAGTTGGAAATTTAAAAATTAATATACCTGAGTAAGAAGTAGGGATGACAATAAGACAAGATGGAGATGTATTGATCTTATCTTGTCATGTTCCTATGACTTTCTACCTTACCATCCTGCTCATTTCCATTTGCAGAGCAATTTGGTACTCCATTTTCAAGATTTGTGGGATACTAATCCCGCAAGAAACACATGTAAGAAACAAAGATTGACACAAAAATCTTATGAAATATATGCCATTTAAACTAAAGACTCTTAACTAAATTTAAATATTTTTAATCCATATTTAACAACAAAATATTATGAGATGGATTTAAAATCACATATAATCTAATCAATCAATCTCAAATTCAAAGGGAAACAATCATAATTCTAGTTTCCATTTTTTCTTACTTTCAAATATAATAATTAAATCAAAAGATAAAAGTCAATTTTTTAATATATAAATTACAAACAAAACCAAATATATCATACATATATGTAGAGTAGAGTGAATGAGGAAAAAAATGTAATTATATAATTGCGGGACTCTTAAAAGTAATACTATCCCGTCCCAGAGATTTACACTAGATTAAAAGTCTGTCCCATATTGTATTTTACAGGACGAAATCCAACATCGTATCCACTCTTTATCTGAATAAAATCTGAGAAAGCCCGAAATCAAAATTTTGCCATTCCAGTAAAAGGCCAAAAATAAAATTGACAAAACTGCAATCAAAGTCTCAGTCAATCAAAATAAGATCCGGGTTGAAATTTCATGTACTCCTTTTCACCTCTGCTTGAAGCCTCATTCAGAGAACCCTTAGAATCCCAGTTCCAAGGAGTAAGAAAGGATCTATCTTTCTCCAGAAAAGACAGCAATCTCTCACTTATTTCAACTCCATCACCACTCTCTCTCCTCCCTTGCTTTGCCTGTGAATTTGGTGCTTCCTCTTTTGCTACCACTCGTTTTGCTGCTGCTGGTGCTCCTGCTTTATATTCTTCTTCTCGTTTCTGAACTGGAAGCCAACAGTAATGACCAGGTTGCATTGATTTCTTCATGTGACTGAAAAGATTGCCTCCTTGGTAGTGGCGATGACAACCTTTGTCAATCATGGTTTTCATCTGTCTTCACAAATAATGCTTGCGTGAGACTATGCAGGAGAGCTTCTATGCTTGCTCCTCTTTTTATACTTTGAAAAACGTATTGGTCTGATGCAATCAAAGGGAAAATTGTTTAACTTTTTCCTTAATAAGAAAATATATTCATGAAATTTCTCTGAATGACAAGTTACCTTTTAAATTTTAAAAATTTATAAATCACACTCTCAAATTTTATAAAAATTATGGATTACCCGTTTAAACTTTGAAAAAAAAAAGAAATTAAATTATGGAAAGATTGATTGACAATTAATTTTAATTGAAAATTTACAAATATGTTATATATAAATTGTTGAGCTTGTATTCTTCTATAAAGTACAAAATTTGCATTGAACATGTCATTAATTATAGTTCTAATAGTTCTTCATAATTAGATCATAATAATACTTATTTTTTTTAATAAATATGACATTTTATTCAGGTCTTGTACATTATAGATAAATAAATAAGTTCCTCAAAAAAATATATGTAATAAAATTTACTGGTCTAGAATTAAAATTGATAGCAAATTAATATTTTTCAAATTTTAAGGAAATAGTTTATAACTTTTGTAAAATTTAAGAATATAATCCCTTGATTACTGAAATTTATCGATAATATGTCACTCAATAAAATCTCAAAAGTATTTTATTTTTTTATGTAATTTGCGATCATGATCGAAGTAAATTTGGTATGTAAGAAATTGGAAAGATCGTATTCCCGGAAAAAAATAAAAAAAATTATATAATTAGTCCTAATATATTCTTATTACTATATAAGTGTTAGGATTTGCAGATTATTTTCCTTCCAAAAAGAAAATTTTCACCAAAAGGAATTAATAATTTAATTAAAAATAAAAGAGTAAAATGCAACATATTTTCATCAAATTTGGGATAGTTGTATTTCATCCTTATTAATGTTGGAAACTTATAAATCAAATTCTTTGAATTTGCAAATAATAACTATGATCTATTTAATTATTAGTGTGATTAAATTATGCAATTTTTTAAAAATATTTTTAAACGAGAACCCCAACATAATTGTATATTAGTTCATTATATTATTTTTATAATTTTTATATTATATAATTAATAAAAATTAAATTAAATATACAAAATTTTAATTAAGTATTTAAAAATAAATCACAAAATTATGTACAAAAATCATTTAATAAAATAATACACAATAATATTATGACTCTTGCTTAAAAAGTTAATGAAAAACTTATATAATCTAAAGAAATAATTAAATAAGTGAACAAGATGTTGGTTATAAATTTTTTATATTTTAAAATTTTGATTTACAACTTTTTAAAATTAGCGAAGGCAGGATGCAAAACAATAAATTGAACGCTGAATTCCCCTTATTTTTCTCAAAACGGAATTATCATATTTGTTTATCGAACTTTGAGCAATATTAAATTTTGCTTTGGGGGCCTGGGGCATAAGCAAACATGCGACTTCATCAGGAGTGGTCTCGTCTTTTCACAATTCTCTCGAGCACTCAGTTTCAGTTATTGCGAAATTTACGAATTCTCACACTTCCCGCTTCTTTTTCTTCTTTCTCAAACTCTGTTTTTGCTTTCTCTGAAGAACAAAATGTGGAGGATTCCTGTACCTCTACTTCTTCTCGTGTGCAGTATTCTTCTATCTCTTTTAGTCGCACGACTGACAGTTCGACACTATCTTTCCTTTACCTCCCCTTCGTTTTCTGTGAGGAATTCCTCTGCAGAATTCGCTTCTTTCCATTTCAATGGACGACGAAGAGACGGGTCGAACATTGGAATATGATTTTTACCGCGATACTTGCCCGCAAGCTGAGGACATTGTGAGATCAGCCGTGGCTCGAATTTACTTTGACAAGAGGGATGTATCTCCAGCTCTATTGCGTCTTTTCTTTCATGATTGCTTCGTCGAGGTAATTCTTTCCAGCAAAAATGCGTCTTTTCTTGATTAGATTATGGGTTCTTGGCTATCCTAAAAATGGTGCATGCTCTTCTTTGGATTCTGGAGGATTGGGTTTTTTTTCTTCTATAGCATATTATGCTCTGTTTGAATTCCAGTTCATGTTTGCCCTTTGTCATTTTCTTCTCTTTCTTGAGACGATGTTTTGTATATAATAAATGCTTCGTTCTTTATGGGAAAGTTGCGTGCTTTTTTCCCTATAGAAATGGGTTTCTGTTTCATGCGGTTTTTCTTGTCTATTTTGTTTCCAAGATGATGAGTTTAATTATATTCTTGTCCAAAATTAATGATGGGCCTTGATTTCTAAGTGAGTATTAATTTAATGTTTAGGAATTTTTTAATTCATGCTTCTGACAGTGTTGGTTTCTTTGCGTTCTTCCGGGGTTTTCTTTTTCTTTTTTTATTTTTCAGATTTTAAGGAGTCTTCCAATCTGTTATTCGTTTTACAATGGTAGTTCTGCATACCCTTTTGTCTCTGGGAGCATTCTCCAAATTGAGTACATAGGAATTATCTAAGCTCAGATTAGACCTATTGAAGTGTTTTTTCAACCTTGTCAACATTTGATTTTGCATATTTTGTCATGTTTGTTAGATGCTGCTTAATAAGTGGGCAGAACGTGAGCTTTGGTCTGAAGTTATTTGTTTTTATGCCAAATTTTGGAGATATCATTGAATTCTGTGTTTGCTGTTCTGAAATTTTATTTGAATTATATGTGAATACTGATATCTCTTCTTGCTTTGATCATGGTTTTAATTTGTCTCTCCATGTGTTTGGTTTTATGAGATTAGGGCTGTGATGCCTCAGTTCTCTTGGATGACAATGGCGGTGCTAAAAACCATTCTGCCGAGAAAAATGCTATTCCAAATAAGACCTTGAGAGGATTTGACAAAATTGAATTGATTAAGGACGAGCTGGAACGATCATGTCCAGGAATTGTGTCTTGTGCTGACATACTTGCTCTGGCTACAAGAGATGGCATTGTTTTGGTTTGTTTCTCAGCATCTAATGCTTTGCTGTCATCGTTAATTATCTTAGATCACGTAGGTCCGTTGGATTGGGATCTGGAAACAGTAAAACATGATCCTTTTATTAGAACTGTCCATCAATCAGACTAACAGATGAATAAGTAGACAGATATGATAGTGTGTTAATATATCAGCGCTTGCTTGTTCTTGATACACACACAATCTTTGGCTATAGGACCTGTACCTTTGGAATCCATTATATATAACTCTTTCGCCGATTTCCTGAATCTTTTCTTCTGTTTTGATTATCTTTTCAATCATTGTTTTTTGTTTGTTGCAACTTGTTCTTTCACTTGTGACATTTCTGTTAATATATGAATCTCGTTATTTGGAAATATAATTGTTCTGACATCCGTCTACTTAACTAAGTTCACTGGATTCTCGTTTACTTGCTTTTGTTTTCTTTATTGACATTATTGTATCCTAGTGTTGTAGACTAGCAAATTTCAAATATATTGAGTTCTTAAGCAGAGCATCATTGTACTTGGCAATGGCAGGCTGGTGGTCCTTTCTATCCAGTTTTAACTGGCCGGAGGGATCGCAATGAATCATTCTATGAGGGAGCAACAGATCAGATTCCAAGACCAGATGCCAAGATTACCGACATACTGCATCTATTTCGTCTGAAAGGATTCAATGCAAGGGAAACTGTCAGCCTTCTTGGTATAACTAATAATTTCAAGTCTAGCTTTCCCCGCTTCTGTTGTTCTCACTTCTTGGAGATTTTGATGGAATTTGACTGATGATATATGTTGAATTTTTAACCTTATGCAGGAGGACACAGTATTGGGTCAATTGGTTGTGATTTTATTCGGCCACGGCTTTACAATTTTCAAGGCACAGGACGGCCAGACCCCAGCATTCCTCCTGGTTACCTCTCTGTGTTGAGACTCAATTGCCTAGACATATTTATGTCCCGTAATGACACTAAAAATAAGCTTTCCGAGTTTATCAGTCTGTCTGACCGGTGGATGGAATACCTGAATCCATTATCATCTTCAGTATCATATGGGGCAGCATTTGGCTCTCACTACTATAGGAGGCTGTTGAGAGGGAAAGGACTCCTGTTTTCTGATCAGCAATTGATGGCTCATCTCATTACTGCCCTATGGGTCACCGCGTATGCTTCAAATGACGAAATGTTTCACATGGATTTTGCGAGGGTTATGTTCAAATTGTCGAATCTTGATGTTCTGACAGGACTTCAGGGTGGCGTCCGCACAAATTGCTCCCTCTCAACAAGTGTTCACTGACTTTCCTTGTTCCTTCAGGCATTTCTGGTTTTTCATCTTTTCTGTATAGTCTGTATAGTTTCATTTCAACACTTGGTCTCTAGTTTGTCTTGCCAGTGGGAATTGCAGATAAGTATGAGTCTTTGGCCGTCTTAATTCTCCATGCAATATTATGGTAAATTCTTGCAGAGTGGCAGCCAGATGTGAATTGTATAGAAGAACTCATGTAGTACAAGTTCTAGCACGTAGACTTTGTTAAATGTTTATATTATAAGTGCAATAAAGAGCTTGAGATATGCTCAGTGTAGTGTTAAACACTTTGACAATTGAAACTCGCTGTGACTGCTATAGTTTGGTTGTCTCAAGATTTACATCATCTTTAGATCACTCATATTGGTTGGTGTCCTTGCATTTGATGATCTCATCCATATCTCATCAATGAGCAAGACATAAAGAACGACTTGATATCTATTTCTTGATGCTGATATACCATAGTACTTGTGTTCACACCTCGGGTATAGGAAATGTCGTATTTGGAAGATAGAAATTTTCTCATCCACAAATACTACTAGTCTTAACTCATAAGCTCAGCAAGCAATGATTTCCCAGAAAGAAAATCAGCAGCATGGTTCACGCATGAAAAATATGACATGCAAGTTTTAAGGTAAGTTCTTGGGCAAGTTATATTTGCTCTGTTCAAGTTTAATTTAATTACGTTTACAATTTTTTATTTTTAGAAATATTCATTTACCTTTCTTATTTTTTTTTTTTGGTGGCAGGAGAGATAAGTGTTTTTTTTCAAATAAAAGGAATATAGAGGTGGATATATATGAAAAAGAAAGATTAGCGTACATTTTTAAAAGCGTCAATTTTATCATGTATTGAGTAAAATTCAATATTTGTATAAATTGATTTTATTAGTAAACTGTGAGTCATTAAATTGAATTTTTTTTGCTAAAAAAATATAAAACTTAATATGAATCATTAGAGATACTCAATATGTGGAACAATTTAATACATGAAAGAACTCATCTTTTAAAGATAAAATAATTGTGATTATAATTAAATCAAATTTTAGAGAGGTGTTTACAATTTACCTAAGATTATTTATCTGTTTTCTTTGGTAGTGAGGTGGCAACCATTGACTAATCTGCCTCCATTTGACTATGGTAGATCTTCAGAATGTGTTTAAAAAAAATGTGAGAATCAATTCAACATAAAATATGCATTTAATCATCTAGAAATGAAATTAAAAGAAATTTTATTGGAAGGGCCAAATTGTTAGTTGCATGAAATAAAGAGATATTTTAGGAGCCCAATACATTTTGTGAAAGGAATTTTGTTAAAATAGTAGAAATTTTTTACAATATCAATATTGGGGGGAATTGAGATAGTTCTATAGAAGCTTGCCCCTCAATGTTTATAGTGTTTTTAGACCCTGACCAATCATTGACTTGGCAGAGTGAACGAATCAAGGTCGGATCGATTCAATCGGTGGAATTGAATTGTTGAACTGGTTAATATATATTATATATATAAATTATAATATATTATATATATACATAAAAAATAAATTAATTTAAGTTGTATGAAACACAAAATAATAAATATTGATTTTACTCTAATTATAAATATCTACCCTAATTTTAATATCATTTTATAAGATTAAAATTATATTTCATTTCAATATAATTAAAATTTTAAATTAAACAAGCTAAATAGCTAAATAAGAATAGTTTAATTATATATAACATATAATACAAATAAGAATAGTTTAACTATATATATAATATAAATATATAATATGTATTATTTATAAAAAATTTGGATGAAAGAAATATGGAAAATAGAAAAATTATATGCATTATATATAATATGTGTCATTAGTATACTGATAGAAGCATCGGCCCCAACAATAAAGACAACATGGGTTAAGGGATGCATCCTGTGTTCAATGTTCAAATCCCCTATGGCCAATAACGGGTCAGGTCGGTTCAAAGTGGTTCGACTGCTTGCCTAGGTTTGTAGCACAACCCAAATCAAATCAGGGTTTGGTCCAGTCTGAGTTTCAAAATAATTTTGTTCCAATACTTTGAGGCGCTTTAGTAGCCCAATAAATAGATTCTTGTTAAAAGAACATTAAATAAATAGCCTCTTTTATCACTCATAGATGGAGTTTTTACCATTTTTTTGCGAAAATTTACCAATTTTTTCCTAGAGAAAATTTCATATTGATTTCATTCTTCATTGATATTAAAATAAAATTTAATTTCAACCGAACCTCTTTAAACATCTAAAAATTGTATCAACTCCATTTTTAAAGAGATTTGTTTAGAGCATTTTAGATTAAAAAAAGATGAAATTAACATTGAAAAATAAAAAAAAATATTGAATTAAATAACTAGAATAATTAAAAAGAAATATACGCAATAGAATTGACACTATTATGCATGCTTATAAATTGTAGTAATGATTGCGATTGTAATTTTATTACAATTAACAAAATTATAAATAAATGCAATCTTTGCAACATAAATTTTTTAAAAAAAATTGCAATTACAAACTGTGATTAGAACATTGCTACTACGTCACATTAAATTAAAATACAAGTAACTAGGAAAGCTTTCTATATTAGAAATGAACATAAAATTTGAAGTAAAGCACCACCACTAATTATAATCCGTAGCGTACTCAACACCACAAAAAGACACAAAATAAGTGCCATTGGGTTATATATAGTGCCGCTTCTTCGTAGCAACAAAATATCAAATTCATAACTATATATATTGTGCCAATTCTTCATAACAATAAACACCAAATTCATAACTATAATCACAATGGCCACCTCCAAAAATATTGTAACCACAATATTGTTCTTTATAATCGTTATTTTGAATACCGTTTCTGCAATAAGAGAGATAGATACATCAATTTTAAACAGCGGTGACCTTCATAACCACTGGTTGCACCATCGCCGAGCCCTGCTTGATAAAAAAGGGTTCGTGCCACCGTCAGCTCCAAGCAAAAAGCATAACTAATTAAGTACCACATCGTCTAATTAACAATCAGCAGGATGGTCCACGCAGGCTATTGGAATTGCATTGTAATAAACTTGTTTCTTGTTAGTTTCATTGCCATGTTGGGTGGCCAAGTTCCTAATTAAGATTTTTTTTTTCTTTTAATTGAAGTATTCTTGACCAACATTCTAACTGCGATTCTATTTCAATTAACAAAATTGTATATAAATGTAAGGAAATACGATTGTTACAATATAAAATTGTAAAATATTACGGTTGTGATCCATTTTCTAATAATAATACTATACATAAATTGTAGTTTATTTTTTAAAGGAAAGTCTAGGAGTAGATAGGTTATTATACTCTAAAATTAAGGCATGCCACTAACTTCTTTAAAGATTTACAATAATACTTATAGATTATATAATTAATTTTTGGAAACTAATGACAGCAAAAATTAAACTTAAGACCTGAATGTTCGAAGATAACAAGCCTTGCCGGTCAACCCAATTTTGAATCTTGTTCTTGATTAATTTATATCATTTGGTATTATTGGATTTTTTTAATTTTCTCCCTTTTCTTTTATGAATTTCTTATGCGATGCATCCTCATGGTGCAAACAACATCATTTGAACCAGGTTGATGTCATGTGTTCGGTATAAAATTAGTTTATCTCAAATTATATTATTGATGTATAGTTCAAATTACACCTACCAATAATCTACTATATTATGTTATACAATATTATTAACACTAAAATGGCAGATTTTGAAAATTGATTAATTTGATTGCATTAGTAATCTATATATCAAATTTGGATGGATGGGCAAATACGGGTAAATTTTTAATATTATATTAGCACTAAAAACTTAATACTATTTTTATACAAATATTGTCAAATATATTATTTTTTTAATTTAGTATTCTAACTTTTTTAGAAACGGTTGATTTATTATTAAATTAGATTATTGAGTTGAAAAAATAATATACTTAATAATACTTACATGAGAGTAATACTAAATTTTTAGCATTAATGTAATATTATAAATTTTTCCTACAAATATTATTATATCATATGAATATTCTGACAAGCTTTACATGATTGACGAATATTTTCAAGCTTCCTTACATGATCATGACCAACAATTTTAACAAATATTTACTTTAAAAATAGGGTTTTTTCCCCATTAATTCTTTTGATGAGATGGATCCACGATATATAAGTTTGTTCATACATCATTTTTAGATCATTTTAAATCATTCTTCTCAGTGCATATTGGCACAATCCTAAGCTTTTATGTGGTTAAGTTGTCAGAGTAATGTCTGTTTGGATGTAGGTATGACTTTTTTTTTATAATTCTTTTAAAAAATCAATATTAAGAAAAAAATAAAAAGGTTGAAAGAGAAATGAAAATGAAAAATTGTCCACCTAGTTCATAAGTAAGCAAGATATCTGACAATTGCTCATATTGACAAAACTAAGCAAAAAACTTGTAGCCATATTTTTAGCAATTTTTTGAGTGATAATACCCATATCCATATATAAAGTCAAAGTTGGAGATAAATCCCCATCGGAATAAAACAAGAACTTCGAAAATTTATATTTAGATTAGATATATGCAAAACAAGCTTCTCCTCTTTAATTTAAGTTGTAATTAATATATATATATATTTTAAAAATTTTTATCTTCTGAAAATTCGATCTCACATTATTATTACGTATGTATCCAATAAATCAGTCATTCTTATTATTAAAAAATAAAATTTAAAAAGAATTATATTTATCTTTTTTCTAACGTATAAAAATCAAATCCGCATGCTCCCAACATTATATCAATGTTTTGACTTATTCAACCCTTTACTTCTAAGATTTGTAAGTAACGTATCAAACATACTGTACGGTCAATGAGGTTTACTGCCCACCCTTTGATTATTGACAACACTTCATCTGAAATTTTGCATGTCTTCGGTAGACTATTTTGACCGGAAACAGATGGCGAAATCCGAATCCAATTCGACACTAATAAATGGATTTGAATTCTTACTTTTTTTATATTTTTATTATTTTTAAGGGATAAAAAATATTTTTATTTTAAAATTCATTATTTTTATTGAATTTCATAATTTTAAATAAAAATTATATTTATTTTTCTTTAAAATTTATCATATGCATATATATATTAAAAAAATCCAACCCAAGTGCCTGATTCACAGGGCAAGCAGCGAATGCTGACCACAAATTGCTAGCTGCCTATGCCTAAGGTTTGGTAAGATTTTGTCCCAATCATTATTTGGTCCGATGCATGCTCACCGCCCAATAACTTTCTTTTACGAAAAGATTGTACACTTCTCACTCAATGTTGGGGGAAAAAAATTGAAAAAATTGAGGTTAGATTATATTACTATATCTGATTATATATTAAATTTATTTAAAATATATTATATGATAATATGTTAACTTTTAATTTTGTAGTATGTCATCACATTGTTATATTAGTAATGCATCATTAATTTCTCTTAAAAGAAAAAATTATGAGATTAAAAAATATTGAACTAACAATTACGTCCTTGTATAAAAAGAATAAATAATGTTGAATATACTTTTTTGAAGAGTGTATTATACACTTTCTTTAATAAATAATGAAATTTATGAAATGATGAGTTCTATAATTTATAAGGAAAAGTAAGCAAAAAAATGAATTTGATAATAACATTAAGTATAGCTAATATTTTTCTTTTTCTTTGGACATATTATAGTTGATGGGATAATTTCTTAGTTTAAATTGATTTTCTATTTGTATTTTTGCATTGACCTGAGTAGAAAAATCCACAAAAAGCGGTGAATTCATAATCCATTTTTGGCTTGAATTGCACATCCTAGAGTTAAGTAGTAATGTACTTTCAATTAATGTAGTTTTCATTCTTCAAAGTTTGTGGGGACATGAAGAAAAAATGTCACACTAATGGTAGTAAGTGGAGAATATCACCCACCCACTTCCAAAGTGTTTGATAGTTGTTGTTTACCAATTATAATCAATAGCATTTCATTGTCATAGACTCATAGCTTGAGAGATCATTCACCTTCATATTTCTTTTCTAACTTTTGATTGTGAGGAAAATACATGAAATTCAGTGTACATCAAAGAGGACTAAAAGTCAGATCAGAAAACCTACGAAGTAAAACCTTGAAAGGTTATGTTTCACATGAATTTAAACTTAAACTAAGAATTTTAACCATAACTTTAAAATGTGGCCCGAGATAAGTACAAATTACAAGTTAATCTAACTGTTCATGGCAATTTTTGGGTTTTTGTATTCATAACCGCAACCTTAAAATCATGGGCTTAATTTGCATTTAACCTAAAAGATTAAAACTGTTTTGGTCTAGTGGCCATGTTTGAGAAAAATCCAAGTATGGCTCAGATTCTGGCTTTGTCAATGTCTCAAAAAGAAAATTCTGAGGGTCCAAAACTGGCTGATCAGCTTCATTATTCCTCAGCAGATCATACCGATCCTTGTTTTCTTCCTCCACTATTGAATTTGAACCTATTCCAATTAGCTCTTTCTCCAATTCTTGGAACCACCTCGTGGCTTCAGCTTCCTGAACACTTCTTTGGCTGACAAGATTGTTTGCCTGCAGCTGGACATCATCTGACTGCAGATCCTCCATGTCGTCTAATTCTAAAATCTTCCAAAACTCATAATCTGGTTCAGAAAATGGTATTTCAAAAACACCGTCTTCTGGTTTATCCACCACTTCAAGTGCACCATTAACATCATAAGGCCCTATGTAATCCAACGGAGAAATCATCATTTCTTCTGGTCTGTGAGCTTCAATCTGGCTTGGGTTTGAGATATTTGATTCAATAGAAGTTGCAGAATCTTTTGGGTCCTCAATAATGTCATTAACTTCATTGGAAACTGCTAATTGTTTGTCTGAATATTCCTCCATTCTGTCTTTCACGGTGACTTCAGATGCTTGTTCGTTGGATTCTATGTTATTGACACCAGTATTGGCTTCATTTGGTGGCGTCCCATTTGAGATAACTGAGGAATTAGATGAAGAAGACGAAGAAGTTATGGATGATAATTCTTGCTTGGATTCATCATCTTCTGAACTAGACTTTGAACTTTTGGGATTAGTCACTCTTTTCTTCAAATGGGTGTTCCACACATTTTTGATCTCATTGTCGGTTCGACCAGGCAAGTGGGATGCAATCTTTGACCACCTGAAACCGATTATTTAGAATCATATTAGTTGGTCAGCCAAGAATGAAAAACAGGGCAAAAATAAGATTGATTCAACATTTCATTTTATAATCCTGCCCCTCAACTAATTCTCAACCATCTCTGCCTTTTACCGACAAAAACTAGGTACAAACCAATTTTAAATTCAGAAAAATCCTTGAAAATATCTGTTGTTATTAGTGGAGAACATCTGGAGAGGATGGCAGGGAGGGAATTCCAACATGCTCTCTCATAATTATTAATTCAACTTGACAGGATCCAGCTTATTGACAATTAAAATTAATTATGCTTTAACATGTGTGCCAATTTATAATGAGTTTTGAATACCTAAACATTACCTAATTAATAATCAGGATGCATGTGTATGGATGCTTGTACTTCTATTGATGCTTAGAAGTATGGCGGGACTAGAAATTTTAATTTAAAGGAGTCAAAATGTCAAAAAGTTATCGGATTTTTTTTTTTTTCAAATTTTAGACGATTAACTAATCCAAAATTTCTTTGCATTGTATCAAATTTTTTTAAAGATCATGATTTCTATTGCCCCTCCTTCGATCAATTTTGTGTAAAAGTGGAGTAACATACAAATATTTCGTTTTAGAGAAATTAGGGTGAGCCTCCGACCTTGAATGCTTTATCAATAGATCACACGACTACTGACGACAATTGAATATCTTGGACTTAAAGGCAGTAGAATTAGCCTTCGTTTGTTTATTTTGATAAAGAATATCTTCGATAAGAATATAAATATAAAATATTAAAATAATTAATTTTTTTATATTTAATATTAAATATAAAAAATTTAATGAAAGATATTTTTTTTATTTTTTTACTATTATAATTTTAGATATTATTTTTTTAATTATAAAACACAGATACATATAATACTTCTTTAAACAAAAAAAATGTAATTTTTCTATCAAAAATATTTTCTGAAAAATAAATATAGCTTTAATCTTACTTGTTTCCTAAGGCTGCATGTACCCTTATTACGGTTTCTTCTTCTTCTACGGTAAAATTCCCCCTCTTAACATCAGGCCTTAGGTAATTTATCCATCTCAGGCGGCAACTTTTCCCACATCGCAGAAGCCCTGTAACATAACATACAAAGTCAGAGCTAAGTTTGACAATTATACTCATATATTATTTCAACAAAGGCATGAAGCTTGCATCTCGTCTCTTTTTCTTTCCCTTCTTTTAGCCCTCTTTTAAAATCTAAAATAAAAATTAGAATATAATTAATTTCAAATTGGACTCGTGAACAATATTACACATAAATTCAATTTCAAATAATTTGAATTCTCAAATTTTCTGAACAAATTAGAGTTAATGGACGTTTTATTTCTAAGATAAAGCCAAAAATAAAAATAAAAATAAAAAACGCAAGTAATCTCTAAGAATATATCAAGTTAGATAGCCTTTTCAAGTAATCACATTGTGATTTTAAAGGATGTTATAATTTTGATCGTTTGTGCAGGATTCAATGTTTGTGTTCACTTCTTTCACTTTGATAATATACAATGACAAAGCAATATTGTTGGCTCTGCCTCAAAGTTGGAAAAATCTAAAAAACAAAATTTATAAGATTTTAAACATTTTAAAAAAAAAAATTATAATAGCCCTTCAAAATTCAGAACATTTCCATTAAATTTTTTAATAAATTATATTTCAGTCATTCCGAAACTTTTTCTCTTAGTTTCACCCCTGACAATATATTTATAATCTCACTTTCTTTGTCAGTCTGTCTGTGTATATATAAAAACCATGTCCATGTATACAGAATGAAATTAACGTTAGCCGAACCATATCAATGGTAGGTGGATTAGCATTATCAGAAATTATACAATATGAAATGGAAGTAAATTTCTATGGTCCAAGATTTCAAATGTCCTTGTTATAGGTAGATGGAGGGCCCACAAACACAAAATTGATGAAAACGTTTCAAAATTTCCCTCACGAGAAGGCAGCCTTATGTCCTACCAGAGCCCCTAGTTTCGCCAAACTCTATATCATTTTCACTTAGTAGAGTGAGAAATAACCCACGTCAATTCAAACCCCGGCGGAAAAACGCACAATCCAAGCAACAGGAAATTTGCAGATGAATGCATCAACAAACTAAACTGTACAGTAAAGCAAAAACAATTTGCAGAAACTTACAATGGTTTTCATAAAAGGAAAACAAATTTTCCAAGGAAACAATAATGCAAATGCAAATGCAAATATAAGATTTATTAAAGGAATATTGTAAACTTTAAATCATGCTTATATAAAAATAAGAAATTAAATATAAAAAATCAATGAGAAACATGTTTTTGCCAGCAACTTTGATAATACTGTAATATTAGATGTTATACGTGGACTTTTTTCATTTTATGTCTCATTTCATATCTTGAGTTTCAAATTCAGAATTTGTATCCGTACATTTCGTTAAATAATTGTCACTTCTATTACAAACAAAAAAAAACTTTTACTGTTCACAATCATAATATTTTATAATTCTATTCCGTTACATATATTGGCATATTTGACTGCAATTATCGCAACATAAAGTCATAATTGAAACGATTGTCACCCAATAATCATAATTTTTCTGCAAATTTTTTCAAAACCATATCTCCATTGCCCGTATGTAATATATATATATATACATATATATACACACGAGAGCTACATGCAAAACAAGAGGAGGAGAAGGAGATAGAGCAGTAACATACCAGCTTGTTTAGGAAGAGCCCTCCAGTTTTCATGGCCATGTTTCTGGATAAAAGCAATGAGCCTAAGGTCTTCAGCAGGGCTCCAAGGCCCTCTCTTCACTTTGCTCTTATCACAGCATGGAGCTCTTCCCTTTCCCATTCTCTCTCTCTCTCTCTCTCTCTGTCCCCCCTTTTTTTCTGCACTCTCAAGGATTGAAGCTATGAATCTTGTATATATACAAAAATCTATTTGGGATCAGCTCATGTGGATATGCCTCTGTGTTTATATACAAATGGGGCTCTCTCCAATGATCCCACAAGGGTCATGCCTCTAATAGTTAGGACCCCATGGCGTTTATATAAGGCAAGATATCCAATAGGATTGCTGGAAATATTAGGTAATTTTTCATACGTTTAGTTATTACTCTATTACTTTCCTTTTTTTAAAAAAACTAGTTATGAATCCCATGTTGCTATTTATGTATATCCATTTCATTTAGGATTTGAATTTTATTTTTATTTATGTATTTATTTATTTATTTATTTTGAAGTCTGATATCTTGCATCACAGACTACCAAAGTCAAGGTGGAGTTGAGATTAGAGCCGTTCGTTCGGTGAGAACTGACATCATTTGGACTGTTTATGATCTCGACATTTTCCCCAACTCCGACATATCCGATAGGCTCCCCCCCCCCCCTCCTTTTTAACAATAAATCTATTTCCAACTCCATTGGATGTTTGCAATTTTGATAATAATAATAATAATAATAATAATAATAATAATAATAATAATAATAGTGTATATATATGTATTTAACTTTACTATAAAAATTTTAATAAAATTAAAATTTTAATATGAAAAATATTAATTGACAAAATTTATTAGATCCTTTATTATTTAAAAATTAGAATCAAATTTATTTATTTAAATTTGATAAATATTTTCTACATATCAATTTTTTATTATCACATTCTAAATTCAATATAAATCAATTGAGACTTTGTATAAATCAATTAACGATCTGTTTAGATTTTACGATTTATATATATAATTTCACTTTTATTTATCTATTACATTACATTTTTTTATATATTCATCCCTATTATTTATTGCTCGACTGCCAATATTATTAGGTAATAGAAATATAATATAATATATTTTATTATAGATTTAATTTTAATTGAATTATTTAAGTACATATTCTATTTTTATTTTTATATTATTTTACAATTTACTAATTATTTATTTCTTTTTTATTTGGAACATGATATGTTTTTCTTCTTTTTTCTATTCACTATTATTATTTATAACTTATACATTAATTTTACAAAAAGGTATACATATAATAGGACACATTTTATTTTTATTATAAAATTAATTTTAATAAATAAAATATTTAATTTAATTAAATTATATATATTTTTTTAACTCCTTTTATTATTTTACAACTTATCTATTATTTCTTTTCATTTTTCGTTCCGTTCCATTTTTTCCTTACAATTTAGACATCACTATCTAGTATAAATATGATATTATATATTTAAATTTATCATAAAAATATTTGAAATATGTAAAGATTTAATATACAAGGTATTAATTTCATATTATATTATATTACTTAATAATTAAAATCAAGTTTTTTATTTAAATTTTGTTAATGGTTCTTGATTTTAATTTTCTTGTGTAATATTTTAAATTAAATAACATTAATTAAAATTTTTTAATGCTTTTAAAAATCACATACTATTTTAATTCTTTTTATCTATTTCATTGCATATTTTTCCTTTTTTTTAATACTTACTCATATTATTTATAGTCCAAACATAAATATTATTCAGTTGTACAAATAAAATATGATATATCTTATTTTTATTATTAAAATATTTTATATAACTTGAGATTTTAATTTGATTAGATTTCTTAACTACATATTTTATTTTAAATTCTTATACTATTTTACAACTTATCTACGGTCTCTTTTTTGTTTCTTTAAATTTGCTCTATGGCATGTTTCTTTTTCTTTTTTCATGACCATTACTACTGTTTATATGTTGGATGCTAATATTACTGATAAGTGTATATGCAATATGATATATTATTTTTTATTATTTCTATTTTAATATTAGTTGAGAATATAATATAATTGAATTAGTTAATTATATATTATATTTTTAATTATTTAATTCTTTTATTACTTTATAACTCATTGATTATATATGTTCTTTTTATATGTTTGATTATATACTTTTCTTTTTTTTAATGTCAATTATTGTTTTTACAAATTAGACATTAATAACACTATAATATATATAACATGATATATATCTAATTTTATTATAAAATATTTTCAAATTTTTAAAATTTTAATTTAAAAAGCAATAATAAAAAATTATATAATTATATATTCTATTTCCAAATTTATTTAGCTAAATTTTGTCAATAAATTCTTTGTATCGATTTTCAAGTACTATATATAAATTAAAATTTTATTCTTTTACAATTCAAACATTCTTTCTATTCCTTTTATCTATTTCATCACACATTTTTCTATTTATATTTTTTAGTCCATTTATTAATAATTTAGACACAAATAGTAGAATATAATACAAATTTTTTTACTAAAAATATTTTTAAAAAAATTAAAGATCTAATTTAATCAATTTATTTTACTACATATCATATTTATAACTCATACTATATTTAAAAATTTTATTATATATATTATAAAATGAATATAATAAATTAAATTTTAATATTTTTATAATTTTTCATTATATAATTATAATAGAGAAAAAAAATTAAACACCCGCGTCTAAGAACGGGTCAAAAGGAGTAAAAAAAGCTAGTGATTATCGACTTGGATTCATTGACAAAAAATAACAAAATCATAAAATTATGTAAGCGTGAAGTCACTGACTGCAAAGTCCGTGAGAACTGAGACAATGGGAGGAAATGGTCCTCTGTTCAGTCTCACAACCACCATAGGCGGTGCGGTCGGTGGTGGCAGATCACGAGATCCACAGCAAAAGACTGGTAGTAATCACTTCCCTAAGTGTGTCAGATGGACCATTCTGCGTGGATGTTGTAATTATCTTATCCTATTACGAGTAAAGTAATTCTTTTTTATTTCAAAAAGGCAGCGTAGAATGAAACAACACAGGTAAGTGTAGCCCGGAGCTCAGCAGGACTACATGGGGTGACCTTGGTTCCAAAAATTTTATAAAATCATTTATTAATATTATATAATTGTATGTAAACTTTTTTTTATCCCAAAATATTTGACTCCTTATATACTTAAAAATTAATTGTGATGCCTAATATAGGGTTGGTAATTATAATTTATATTTATTTACTCATCTATATTTATTTTTATTTTAATTCATTTACATTCATTCACATTAATTTTAGGGCTAAAATGGATTGGATTATTATTAACAAAATCAATTTGAGTCATCAATTAATGTATTATCATTTATCCACATATATATAAAAAAGAATCTAATTCATGCATTATACAAATCAATATTAACATTAACATTATAAATGAAAAAAATATTATGTTAAAAATTAATAAATAAATATAATTTAATATAAATTTAAATATCTTAAAAATATATATCTTGAATAAACTATTATAATATTTTTATGTATGTGATAGTATTGATTCTCATATAAAAAAAATAAAATAAAATTTAACACTTATATTAATCTTATTTTTACATATATAAAAAATGAATTTAAATGTATTAATTAATTTCTAATTTATGTTCTTCACCCCGTTTGAATGAAATTTATATATCAAAAAAGAAAATTAATCAACATTTTCAATATTTTCATTTATTTTTAATCAAAATTCTAAATGCTTTGCCCAATTGACTGACAGGTACGTAATTGGTATGCAGGATCTCGTATTGATGATAAGAATATTATCAAAAATTGTAAAGTGTGACACACATGTATTATTTAATAATGATAATTATTATAAAACGTTAAATAATAATAACGATTCATAAAATTTTAGCTCATGAAGATTACTTCTCTGATTTATTTCTTTCTGATGTTGCCATTTCCAGTGTGGACCAAAGAAATATAATGAACATGTTTAATTAATTAAAAGCAAAAAAAACATTGCTCAATGTCAAAAAATAAAAAATAATTAAATGGCATTATTAGTACCACTGGGTTTACATAATTGGAACAACATACTTTAATTAATTTTCTTCTGCTTTGGTGATATATTTTATAATCACTCGCTTCTTTGGGATAGATTACACATTACACAGCATAACTTTAAACAGGCTTCTTATTATTTAAATATAATATTAGAATATATTTATTTATATCATGAAAATTAAAAATTTAAAACAGAGAATAAAAATTTAGTTTAAAATTTTTAATAGCATAACTTTGTTTTAAAATGATAGTGACAAATACAACACGATGGTAAAAAAATAGTATTAGCAAAAATAATAAGAAATAAAAAAATAATTTAATTGAAAATAGATGGACAATCATAATTTATCAAAATTTTATATTAAATTATAAATAAATAAATAGATCAATAATAATATATCTACTTTTAATTAAACTTATATCTATCCTAACGAATTGTTTGTGACTCCTAATTTAACAAGTTATTGTAACATATTATCAAACCTAAATATGACACATTCTAATAAATTAAAATATGTTTGCTGATATTTTAAATCTAAAGATAGGGATACTTAATGGACTACTAACTTGTGGGTTTTCGTAGCCTAAACTTGCAAAAATTAAATCCACATTTCTTAAATGGGCCAAGTTTGTGAGGGCTTTTATGTGGATTGCAAGCTAAGCTTATTTATAGTATAAAGTTCATAAATTTTACGAACTTTTATATGAATTGAACTAATTAAAATGATTTGTATAAAATAAAAGTCTTAATAGATCGGGCCTAAATGAACTTGACTCGGGGCGGATCAACTCGTGAGCCATGCGAACCAACCAGTTAAGCACTCCTATCTAAAAGATTTTCAAACCAAAAAATAAAATAAAATAGTTGAGTTAAATTTATAAATAAAAAACTCAAAAGAAATTTACTATTAAAAAATTAAAAGAAAAGAAGAATAAAATAATGTTGATTGCATGGTTTTGAGAAGGAGAATTAGGTTAGAGTGACTAATTCAACAGAAAAAATAGTGGGGCAATCACCTAACCACTTTGATTGGCCCTCAAAATCCTTTTGGATAAAACAGTGGAATAATTTGCGAATCATTCACAATTTGCATGCTTGAATTGACTCTCTTTTTCCTTTTTACAAAAAGTGATTTTACTTAACAAAGAATAATGTTTTACTTAAACATATATCTAAATTCTAAAGCCTCGTATAATCAAATACTACCTCCGTATTTTACAATCAAGATTCATAAAATTAAAAATAAAAACGATTCGACGAAAGCTTAACGTAGTAATTAGGTAATATTTAACTGGTACAGGACAGAAACCCGAACATAGATGCTAAATCATGTTCTAATTAATGATTAAAATGCATTAGAAAAATAATTCCGAAATCTAACAAATAAAAAAGAAAATTTCTTAAATGTCATTATGAAATATATGATTTATCCATCATTTTTATCCTACATCACAAGCTTATGAAAGTACTAACTATTTAGTAGGTTTGAGTTATTTTCATACTTTTATGCTTAATATTAAATTTCTTTGATGCTTTATTATTTTTGGTTATTGCATATTATATTTTTAATAAAAATTTAAACTTTTGGTTCAATATTAGTTGAATTCCAATCAAATCATTATATCTTGAACCCCCCCTTTTTTTCCCTATGGTTCAATAATTAGTTTTATTTTTAAAATATCAAATGTTCAGTAATCCAAAGGTGCACGTTTTGCCTTTCTCATTTATTACCTTCTATTCATTTCTTCATGTATATTTACGAATATTATATATATAGCTAAGCTTGTTTTAAAAATTTTAAATTGTGATCAGTTTATAAGTCAAAATTTTGGCCTAACTTACCTTATTTATAAAATTGAAGAAGTTTGACCTAATTTTATCTATTTTGACCTAATTATTACAATCTAAATAATTCATTGATAAATTTAAAATAAAAATGTTATATGCACAAAAAAAATTAAAATTAAAATTGAATTTTAAATATTTTATATTTATTGGATTAAAGTTTATTAATTTGTCCCACCATTCTGTATTGATTAACATCCCTTAATTTATATTTGAAACTCAATTTCAGATTCCATTTTTGGTGCATATATTATCGATGAATTTTAAAACTTGTGCATAATAGGTTGTAAACATGCCTCTTAAAACAAAATTACATAATAATAAATTTGTTAAATAAATAATGTATTGAACAAAAATTTGTCTCTAATTTTAGAAAAATATTTTTAATAAATAAATATAAAAAACTATGATCATATCTATTTAAGATAAAAAAGACTAAATGATATAATAATATAAATTCATCACACTTATAAACTTTTAAAATTTAAGAAGATTAATGACTAAGTGAAGAAAGAGAAGAAGGTTTAAGAATAAAATAGTAGCAATTATAAGCAATTATACCAATTAATTTAAGAATATTAAATTAGAACAACATATTTATTTTAAATAAGTCAGCCTAATAGGTTAATAAATTAAACTTAAAGTTAAGTTAAATAGGCTATAAGTAAATATATTAGGTTAGACCTAATTTGTATCGTTTAATAAACAAATCAAGTCAAACTTTTATCTAGGTAAAGCATAGAAAACTTATACATGGCCTATTTTGTTCCTACACTCTAAACCATTAACACTAAGACTTTTTCATATATATATATATATATCTCCATTAATATTTACATGCTCCTCTTTTACCCTTTTAAAATTTTAATCTTTTCAAAACAAATGTGTAGATTGATTTAATTCTTAGAACCATTACAAGAAATAGAACTTATAGTGATGATAATGTCATTGCTAATAAATCATACCTATAGACCATTTAGACCTATACCAACAACAAGTATCATTGTCGTAAATGCCTTGTGCTTGTATAGTGTGACACGATAGCAACAACATACTAACAATATTTTATCATCACTATATATATTGTTGACATGGCACAACTTATACCAACAACAAATGTCATTACTATAGGCAATAAATTTCAAAAAATTTGAAGCCTATGCCAACAATATTTATCATTGCTATAAATATTTTTAATTTTTTAATGTAAAAATTTGTACAATTATTAATTAATTCTACATTTTTTAATGATATTAATAGTAAATGTTATTCCCACACATTTTATTATAATTATTAAAAAATTTAAAATATCATTAAATTATGATATTGAAATTAAAGAAATATATATAATAAAATCTCGAATAATATATAATAATGAAAACATATAATGTTTGTATATAAGAATGTAATATGCAAATAGAAAAAAAATGAAGTACATGAAAAATTAAAGATCAGCTAAATCTACATAATCATCCTTATCATTATTTTGAAACCTGAACTAACTTGACTGGTTTAACCAGTCGGATCGGTATCTAGCCTTAAAAATAGGTCGGTTTAACCTCGGAACCCGAACTAACTAAAAATTCAAGTTGGTTTGGTCTAACCAGTCGATCCAACGGTTAAACCGGTAACCCAATCAACCCATTCACCTATTTTTTTTTTTTACAAATTGATAGAGTTTAATTTCAATTTAACTTAAAAGTCCAATATAAAAAAGGAAAAAAATTATGAAATCCTTAAGTAAGAAAGTATAATACAAAAAAATATTAGAAACTAATTTATTTCATATATATATATATATAGCAAAATAAATAAAACACATACTTTAAGATATTGAATTTAAAAATATCAGTAATCATAATATTCTTTTTCAAAATTTTGAATTTTTTCAATTGTTGAAAAATAAAAAATGTTAAAATTTTCTTATAAAAATGGATTAACAAAGTTTTAGAATTCTTGAATTTAAATTTAAGAACTTTAAAAGGAAAAAATTCCTTTTTAATTTTTGGTAAACTATAAAGATCAAGATGAATAATTTTTCTTATAAATTAATGTTTCTGTCATTTGTAATTACTATTAAATGAAAAAAATTAAGACTTATATGAAAGTAATTTGAATTAGAGAAAAAAATTTTGTCATTTGCATTTTATTTGAACCAAAATTATGTTGGATGATTAATGTAATTGCAATAAAATTAATATTTATTTATTATTTTAGAAATATAGTAGTAAAGTATATTCATATATGTAATATATTATTTATTATATATAAAAATATAATAACCGGTTCGACCACTCGATTTAACTGATTCGACCTTGACCTGCTGCTTGGCCGGGTTAATGGCTAGGCTGGGTTTTAAAACATTGATCTTTATATTAGGCATTATCTTACTAGGAATGGGGTCTTGCAGGAAGTAACCATAAAGCAGATCTAATGGGCAACATTGAAGGAAGGATGGGTCACAAACCAGTAAGAGCAAAAGGTGATGGAGGAGTGTGAATTCCAAACTGTGGTAGCACATGCTAAATTAACCATTAGAACCAGTGCTCAGTGTGCTACAACTTTTGCTGTTGATAGTTCCTATGTTGCTTACTTTGAATAATGTACTATTGCATTTCCTTAAGCTATGGTGCATCCTACTATTGCTATGAAGGATAAGATGCAGTCAATGAGCTGTTACCAAGGGTGCCACCATACAATGTCCTTTGAAACATACAATGAACCTTATCCTATGCCTTGGATAAGTGGCCAACACTTTGTTAGTAATGGCAAGCTCATTGATCTACATCAGGCTAGCCATTAATGAGCTAGACATAAGACTAGATTACAATTATAAGAACATAAAATGATAACATTTGTAGAAAGTTATCATAAGTAATTAAAATTAGAAAATAAAAATACTTACATAATTGACATTAGCATTTAGATATGCCTATTTCGCTAATGATTTAGTATGATGCTAGCTGAAAATCTCTATTAATGGTTGCAATGCATCTGTCTACTTATTTTTCTAGGCCAATTTTAAAATAAAAAGTAGGGTAACATTAGTTAAAATATTGATTGACTATATTAAATTTAATGAATGACAATTTACCATGCCTTGTCATATCAATGTGCTAATATACTTTGATCCATGTAAACCATTTTATCTCCATGATGGTGGGGCATAACAATAGCCATAGTTACAAACAATAATACTAACATGACATGAATAATATTTGAATATATTATATCAAAGTTAAATGTCTTACTAACCTTAACATGCGCAAGACATGTAGAAGAATCAATTATTATGATTGGATATAAATAATATTTATTACAATATATTAAAAATTAATCTTTACATAATGTTTACATGTTAAAAAGTAAAAGTCTTTAAACCTTAATCTAAATCACTATCATTAAAAGCTATATGTCCATCTTCTTCTTCATTAGTTTCAATATCATCATCAGACTGTAACTACTTCCCCTTTATGTAATAATTAATCATTTCATCTTTTAATATGTTATTGTCATTTATGGCATATTACGTGTTAGCACAAATATGTGTAGAAGATGAAGCATATTGAGGATCATTTTTGCATCTAATAAGGCAATGTTGTCCTAACTTTTGAGGTTAATTATAAAGTTGAAGTTTACAAAATTGTAATATTATGGCTCCATAACCATTAAAATCATCATATGAAGGATCTTATATATCATAATAAATCATATGAGTAATGATTCTCTAATTAGGTCTATTGAGAGGACCATTAATATAAAAAACTTATTTTTGCTTGGGAGGCAAGTATATATGGATTATCTTTGTACCATTGAGCATTAATGAAAATGCTTGTTATATTCTTATCAATGAAAATTTTCTTCTTTTTACAATCAATGTTAAACCATTTACACTTGAATAGAGTTATAAAGTAATTATGGATATAAGTTAACTCTATTATATCCTCTAGAATACCATAAAATATGTTTTCATCTAAACCCTAAGTATGAAAATCCCATTATTTTGTGTCTATACCTAGAATTTTAGAAGGAAATTACAAATTGAACTCTATTGACTACACATGCCAAACATGACATAGTTGTTAAATTTGGTTCGAAAACCAATGAGAATAACTCATCAATCACCTTAAAGGATCCATTCTTGTATAGGTGATACATTTGAAAATATATTAATGGCAACCATATTAAAATAAGCAACAAAAGGAAAAAAATTTAATAAACAAATATGAAAGACATTACCTTTGAGTAAAATCATAAAAAAGGAACTCAATTTTTTGGAGATAATCAAGGTTTTAACCATATCTTACTTGTAGTTCCCTCATGTGTTTACCATAGAGTACAAGTTATTCATTAAATAGTAAAAGGTTAGAAAAAAATGAGTGATAAGTTTGAGAGACTTACTCAAGATGCTTCTCAATTTCAATGCAATTGTTTAGGATGTATTATATTGCAATGTCTCGATCTTTCTTATCAAATGGAATAATATTTTATTAATTCCAATGGATTGACATTGAGATTTAAACATGGACAATTGCCTTTATGTTCTAACTTGGATGACATCTTAATTTCATTTGGGTCAATTAAATCTAATTTTCGCCTATTTTAGATGCACAAAATAAAATATCAAGACCTCATCTACAACTTAGCCTTGAACAATAAAACCTTTAAGTCAAGCACAATTCATAACATAGTCCTTTAACTTTTTAATATATCTCTTGTATGGGTACATCTACTGAAAATGAATAAGTCTTTCTAGCAACACTTCTTTCATAAATGCATCTCCAAGTATATCATTATGTTAAAGAATGTTAGAAGGTGTACCATTTCAAGCTTGTAAAGAATAAGAACAACATCTTCCTTAACTTTCTTCAAATTCCCTCTATTCAGAGTTCTTGCACGAATTTGATTAAAATGATTGCAAAGCTTAACAATTGTTCCAAATAATTATTTTAGCATTATTACTTAAATTCCAAGTGCTAATAATCATTCCATAATAATGTGACAATCATGTAATTTCAACCCCTTGGTTTTAGTGTCATTATCAATCACATTCTTTCTCAAATTGCTAGCAAACCCATCAGGAAACTTGACATTTTTAATGAATAGATATAATGAATGTTAGTCAACATCATTTAGTGTGTAGCTAGCATGTGGTTTCATTAACCTATTCCACTCTTCATATAGTTGTAGATTTATTCTTTTATTCATGTTAGTCAGAGTACATCTTACATTTTCTATATCTTTGGATTTGTGTTCAATGCCTAACAATGTGCTTACAATACTATCACACACATTTCTTTCAATAACATGACATCAATGTTGTGCCTCAACATCATTGTGTGCTAACAAAAAAGTTAAAAAAATATTCTTTTTATTCTAATTAAGTTCATTAATAACTCTTTTTCACTCCATTAAATTGCATGTGCTTTCTAAGAATCTCTAACCAATCTCTTTAATTAGTCTATGATCATGTCACTTGTAAATTACTTCTATGGGGTTTCTTCTCAATTTTACCATTAAACTATTTATTGGTTTAGAACCTATGACTCATTAAAAGAAAGCGATGATAACTAACATATGTTATTTTTTCTCTAACTCACATTGATAGAGTATTTTTATTGCATATTGGGTATTTTTTATACCGTTATCCACTCCACCTTGATAGACTGCTTAGTATAGGAAAATTATTAAAATCTATACCAATGTTACTTGTATTTTGATCATCCAATTGTTAGTAACATCCTAAGTTTCAACTCCTATCCTCTATAACTCTTCTACTAGTGGTCTTAGGAAGATATCTATATCTTTTTCTAGGGAGTTTGATCAAGAAATTAATAAAGTTAACACAAAAAAGACTTTTTTGTAAAAAGCCATGGTAGCAAATTATAAGTTGTGATCATCACTGACCACATGCTATAAGATAGACTTATATCACTAAAAGGATTGCATCCATTTACACTCAAGCTTAATTAAATATTTTTTAGTTCTATAAAAAAAATTGGGATGGTTTTTATCAAAATTTTACCAAACTTCTCCATCAATAGCACGTTGCATAACCTTATCCTCCATTAACCATCTTGCATAATGTTATTTTATGTCTTTCATTATATAATCAATTTGTACAATAGTTTTAACCTTAAAGCTCAATGAAAAATACCTCAACACTTTATGAAGTACCTTTTTCCTTTTTATTTTTGGATTAATCTAATAACTATCCTTATATATTGGATAGTTTTCCTTTTCAACATGCTTTTTTCATGCAAATGTGAATTAACTCATACCTTAACCCTAATTTATTAAGTCATTTCTTTACACTGTAATATGATCCCTTCAATCTATTCTTTATAGAAAAGGCTTCCTTTAATAATTTTAAAAAAGAATCGGATGACTTATTAGTCCACTTATATAACACTTTCCAATGCATAAGCTTAACTTAAAAGTTCAATGATGAAAAGTTTGTGCAATTAAGATACTATTCAATTTTAACTTTAACTAACAGCTCATTAAAGCTTTGCCCATGAATATGTTCCCCCTTTAAGGCATCTTTATCCCTATTGTCATTCTCAACTATTTGATTAACTATATGAAGGCCAATAAAGTTATGTATAATGTTAACTATTTCATATGCATTATCAAGAAGTAATGCTCATGTAGCATCAGTAATTAATGCAGCTACTTCACTATGATGAACCCAATTTTTGTAAAATAAATCAAATCCATAATTTATTATATGTGCCTCTATGGTCTCTAAATTCTAAAGGAACATAATTCTATACATATTACATGGACATCTTAGCTTTCTTGACAAATGCCATTACATCATTTAAGTACTTATCAATAAGCAATTTTATAAATTTATTCAACCTTTACTAAAAAATATGTTAACATTGTCAATAATGCAACAAGTTTTTTTATGATTCAATGTTGTATATGTGTTTCTTATGTGTCTAAATCTAAATTATCACCTCAACTCTCAAAGGTAAAACCTTATTTCATTTGAGATATTTCTATAATTGTTATGTTAACTTATCCATATTATTATTCTTTAAATGTAGACATTTCAACAGTATCTTTCTATAGTTCTTAAAGTATGCAAACTATATAGTAATATAGTACACATCAAAGACTAAAAAAGACATGACTTTTTTATAACATGAAACAATAAGTAGATACATTAATAATAATCACTAAAAGATTATTCTAAACTATCTAAGTTTATAAGATAATTCAAGGGTTGGTTAGTTTATAATGGCTAACTGACTCTTGAATAGATCTAAGGTTAAAATGCAAGTATATTAAATTTAAAATTATAGTAAATTTACAATTACAATAATCAAGTATTATGCAATAACTAAAACTCGTAATATTTTTTTATGATTTATTTATTATTTTATTTAAAATTAATTCTCCTCTATTAAATGAATGTTTTAATCCTAATAATTTATCTTCAAGTCTCAATTATTCAATATTGTTATTATTAAGTATTTTCATATTTATATTCTTATTATTTAATTTTTTTCTCCATCTCATATTTAATACCTTTATTAATTTATAATATATTAAAATTCATTTCCTTCCATTATTTAATATCATCTTATTCATTAATTAAGTTAACATAATTTTTCAACAATTTAATGTTATGCATAATAAATTAATCTTATTTAATATCTAAAAATTATGGTCACAAATCCTATGCGTAATCTAAATATAATATAACTATCAATATATTCAATATAAAATATTAAAATTCTCATACCCATACCAAATTTACAAATGTTATGTTAAGTCCAAATATAACACAACCATCAATATATTAGAGTCATATGATATGTTTAACCATTATCATAACAAATATATCAAATACAACATGTTAATTCCATAACTAATTCCACAAAAGTAAAAAATTATTTCATATTAGCAAACCAAAATCCATAATCAATCATAAAAAGAAAAAATAGTGCTTAAAAAATTTCAACTTACCTTAATTGAAGAATAAATAAAAGAAAGACTAGAAGAACAACAGCACAATTTAGCTACAATGTAAAACCAATGTTTAAAAATAAAAGAGACTAAAAATAATTAAACAACAAAGAAAACATTAAAAAAAACCATAGATGCAAAGAATTTTTTTAAACCTTCAACTTATTTGTCATGCGAATGAGAAGAAATTATGCTTTATCAAATTTATGGTGCAAGCATATTTTGACAACTTTTAATTTAATCATCACTATATCAGAAATTTAATAGCTGCTATAAGGGCTCTAAAAATTAGCACCAATTCGTGCCCCTTCACTTTCCTAGGAATCATATTGCAATGGCAATGTCATTGGTATATAACCAAAAATTCAAATTTCAAAATTTTTAAAAATTTTGTTAAAACAACAAATCCGTCAATATAAGGTATATTGGTTTTCATTCTAGATATATTTTCTTAGCCATATATACCGATGACATTATTGTTAATATATTTTGAATTTAATTACCGCATTTTTCAAGTAAATTGAATTTTTGCATGGTTATCTACTCAACCTATACCAATGTTAACATCATTTCTATAAATAGTTAAAATTTTAAAAAATATTAACTATTTCATTTTTAAAGAACATTAATTAGTTTCGTGACCCATTTTTTTTGCTCGGATACTTCCTATAATACATATAAAAACATGAATGTATACAAACAGATTGAAAGTTTGTCTATAAAATTCAATTATAGTACAATATTTCATATTTTATTGATTCTTCATTAAAATTTAGAAAAGATTCGAATCCTTATTATGATTAATATATCAATTTCATCTCTTGAAAATAAATAATAAAGAACTAAACACCCAAAGAAGATATTTTCAAATCCTAACGTGCATCACATATGTAGTTTATCATAAATTAGGCCAATGATGGCTCAAAATAACAAGATTGCAAATATTTTATAATTTTTACTGTTATGTAATTCAATAAAAGTCTTTTAATAACAATTCTTTTTTAAAAATATCAAATATGACTAAAAATTTTCAAATCCTAACTATTAAAAAAAAGTGGACATATCCTAAAAGTAAAAAAATATGTCAAATTTAATTAGATGCTAATTAATATTCAAAATTCAAAATGATATATGTGTGTGTGTGCGCGTGCGCGCACGTAAAATAGTAAAATTAAATTCTATAATTAATAGCAAATTACTGTTTAGTTCTTGGACACAAAAATAAAGAAAAAGATAATATAAGAGAATATAGAATCCTAAATAAAAAATATTCTTAAAGTAGATGAGAAGGAAGAATTAATACACTTATTTTTTTATAATTCTCCTATTTGTACCAATTATGATATCTTCAAATTAACAAGCATTGAAAGTGATTTTTTAATGTAAATGCTCATTTTGTTCCCATTTCTGAACAAGATGAAGCTACATTTTTTTTTGTAAATACTTTAATTTTTTTTAAAAAAATTTCAATTGTAAATGCTCAAATTTTTTTAGTCATATATTCATTAATAAAATTATATATAATAATAAATTCAAAACCCTTTTAAGGGCTTTCCATATCAAATTGAGAAAGAAATATATGTTATTAGAGTAGCTAAGTTCCTTTACCCTAAACCTTTTGAAGAGCTTTTTGTGTCAAACTAGGAAAGAAATAATTATTATTAAAGTAACCAAATTCCTTATTACACTTAGAAAGAATTTATAGTAAGAAAGAGTAAGTATTTTTACAAGAGTTAGGTGTTGATAGCCTTAAGAATAGAATTAGTTATCATGAACATGAAAGTAAGAAACTACTTTTACAATACTATAAAGATAATCACCATCACTGTTCATTTCCTCAATTATGCAAGTACCTCTAAATACTCAATTGTTTATATCTTTTTCTTCAAAAAGCAAGTATTTTTATGAAAGTTAGTGGATAATAGCCTTAAGAATAGAACTACTTATCATAGACATGAAAATATGAAACTACTTGTAAAATATTATGAAAACAATTACAATTATTGTTCATTTCCTATATTATGCAATTACATCTAAATACCCAGTTATCAACACTATTTTTTCAAAGTCATAAGACTTATATTAAATTCATTGACTGATTGTGTTACAGGCATGTTGAAGTACTCAAATATTATCTTTCTTGATAATATTTTTGCATGACTTTTTTTATTTTAATAACATTCCTGACTTCTTTACAACCATTAGCAAAGTCTAAACTCGAAGGATGTGTTAGTGGATGTTCCTAATGCATGATCAATTCCTTTGTATATATCAACAAATTATACAACTTAAATTCAAAATGAATATTTTGAGTTAAATTTACTTGTAATAATTTCATCTTGTTTGCTAATTTTACTAATTTTAGTCTAAATCTTTATTAAACATTCATAAATTCATAAAGAGATTAAGCATTCATAAAACATGTATATGAAATAAAGAGATTAAACATTCATCAAGCAATAAAAAAGTTCAATAAATTATATCAAGTTTAGAAAGCAATCTCAATAAACAAAAAAAATATAAAGACATGTGGAAAATTCATAAATTTAATAGCTAATGTTTCTATCCTAAGTTTCTAATATGAATTTAGAGTCTTCATCTCTTCAAAAGTATTAAATAATTTTAGTGGATTTTTTATGGAGTGGATTGGTATAAATTTGTGCACATTTATAGCTTTGATTGGACCTTTCAAATGTATTCCCTTTTCTAGAGTGTTGTGCCTAAAATGTTTTGCACTCTTCATGTTTGGGAATTGTGACAATAAGATCGTTTTACTCCAATTCACTTTGACATAGCATACTTCGTGTAGCCTCAGTTCATCCATGTATTTTTTAAGGTCAATGTATTTGATGATTCCTAACTTATAATCTTTGAATTGCTATAGTGCCCTTTTAATTGGTTTCCAGAAATTATTATTTGGAATTTCTTTTAATAGGGTATGAACCTAAAAATGATTAGGAAACACTTTTCTCTTATAGTTGAGTTCCACTTTTAGGGCTTTGACTTCATGCAGGAAAGCTTCCATGGGATATAATGTATGTGCGTTTCTTTGATATAATAAGTACATAATTTCTTTAAGGCTTTTAGGGGTATCAACCCAATCTGACTCTTTAGGATCTTCTCCTACACTCTCCACAAAGCCATATGGATCATATTCCTCTATAAACCATTGTTTCCATGTCTGTTTACAAAAAATAGACATAGAGTATAGTAAAAATGCATCATTATTACCACTTTTTAAATAAAAATAGTGTTACAAAAATTTTAATAATATACCAATTATATACCAATGTGTATATCTTGAATTCAGGGATTTTTTGGATCAAATCGTGCCTCAAAAGGACACCGTATGCGCCTACACACGCTGCCATAGTGGTTTGGTGTTAAAAAATCTAGAAAAATTAGAAAACAAAAACTGTTCCACTCTCACTACTAGCATGTGATGTCCTCACGCCATCGTGTGAGGCTTTTTCGGTCACCGAAGCTAACCATTTAGGGAGAACTCTTTCTCCTCTTTCTATTAGTATATGACATGTGGCATTTGAGGAAAGGTGTGAACCACACTTGCTCTTCCCAAGAGTAAGGAGAGAAAATAATTTTTTTTATTTTTCATTTTTGTGTTAAACGACATATCATTTTTAGAATATAAAAAACAATGTGTCATTTTGGTTTGGTTGTTTACTGAGGAGCGAAAACAACTTGTCGTTTAAGTCATCCCTGATCTTTAGATGGGTTAATTGAGTCTACTCGACCCAGTTCACAAACTCGATTAGGTTTATACAACCTGAAATGATTTTTTGGCCATAACTTTTAATCCAGAACTCTGTTTTTGGTGATTTAAAAGCCAATTTTCTCTAAATTTTATGCTCTACAATTCTGGACTAATTTTATGGCTTAAAAAATTCATCATCCAAGGAACCCATTATTTTATGGTTACGAGCATTATGGAGTTTTTTGGTGTTCTTGCTATTTTCTGTCATTTTAAGTGTATTTTATGGACATTTTATGTCTTCTCATCAATGTAAAATTTATCTCTAACATTATTTTTCTAGGAACAAAAAAATAGCATAATAAAAAAAAATTTACATCCAATGATTATATTCCATACCATAAAAGCAAAAAATAGAAAGTATGCTTTTGACAAAATTAGCAATCATATATAGTAAATAACAAATTCATATAGTACATCTCATATAATACATGTCTTGCATTCAATTGCATTTAATACACATAAGGAATCATAGACACCAAATTAACCTAGCTCTGATACCAATGAGGGAAAATTTATGAATTAAATTAATTATGAAAAATATACATACTTGTTTTTACCTCTTGATTTGATGTTGTATTCCATACAATAGCTAAGAATCACTAAGAACTCTTACTTTCTTTTCACGATAGTTTTTACTAAAAATCACATTTTAAGAAAGAAGGTTCGCTTTCTGTATTTTTTCTAATTATGTTCTTTTACTTTTTTGTGGGTAGTTATCTCTCTTTTTTCTACTTTGTTATTAGTTATTTAAAAAAAAAGTTTTATTTCCTTTATCATCATTATTTAAATTAAAATTTAAAAATTAAATAATGATGACATGAGTCATCCATTATGATTGTCCCTACATTTATCATAAGCAATTTTTAATTGCATTACCAATTACTTATGTGTAGTATGTCTTAAATTAAAGATGAAAATAGATTAGTTTACTTATTTGGAGCTCCCAGGCTAATTTAATTTAATTTTTATTTAAATAGGTTAGATTAAAAGTAAAAAATAAATTTATTTAAATAAATAAATTAGATCTATTTACTATAGGTTTCAGCTTATATAATAATTAATATATTTATATATAATATAATATATATTTATAAAATATATATTATATTGATATAATTTTACATTTAAATTTAATTCATTATTATTAATATAAATTAATTTTATACTATTTTCCACTTGTTACCATATCAATAAAAAATTATTCGAATTCCCTTACTATTGTTAAGATTTTTAACTACTATTTTTTTTAATTATATGTTTTTTTAATCTTCCACTGGTAGCATAAAATATTTTGGATCAAATTCAAACTCTATAATTTTAGTATATACAATTATAAATATAGACCTAATTTAATTATTGGTTTATTTTTTAACTTTGAAAACTTTTGCTTGTTAGCTTAATTGAAAATTTATTTATGTAAGTATATTTTTGAAAAGTTTATAGGCTAAGCTAAACTTTTTAAATAAGTTAGGTTAAATTTAAATTTTAGCTTTATATAAGTTAATATATTGGATCAAGTTAATAATTTATAAAGCAAGCCTAACTTATTTAAGAAAAACCTTAACATGACTTAACCTATTGTCACCCCTATTTAGGATTACGAAGTTACTAAAAGTTAATTAGGCAATTAGAATATATGTTCACATATAATGTTTATATTACACAACCTACTTATCAAAGGACTTGCTTAATACAAATAAGATTATTATGACTTTCTTTGATTGTAAATTTGAATGTCTCTCAACATTTGTTATTCTAATTGATAGACTATCCTTTTTAAGGAAATCCTCCTTATGTCTAGGGATTAATTGAGTCGTTATTTCTCAATTCAATAGGACTTATTAATAACCTCTAAGTAAGTCTTTATTATTAGCCCTAACATAACACTGGTGTTCTAGCAAGTACCCTTAACATGGCATTGATGCTCTGGAGAAACCTCTCATTCTAAGCACTTTGACTAAAAAAAAGATTTATTTAGAATAATGATAGAATAATTATTTGTTAGATTGAGTTTATAATAAATTAATTTTATATTTGAAAAGACTTTTAGTTATAATAAATCTTTTTTAGAGAAAAGCAATGTTTAAAAACTTTTAGTGAAAAAATTGATTAAATAATAAATTAATTTTTTGCAACTTGTTGTTCAAAATTAATTTTTTAAGATTTAATTGAATTACTTCTATATTTTTTATTTTTAAACATATATTCTCACCCTTCTTTTTCTTATGTGTTATATTATATATATCTTACACGAGAGTAAGTGAGTATATTTTATAAAAATAAGATTGGGTGCTAAGTTAAACTAAACTTAAAAAAAGGCGAGTGCAATTTTTAAAAATAAATGAAGAAAAATTTTAAAAAGTAATGCTATATACATAAAAAATGGAATTTGAAATCGAGTATTGAATATAAATTAAGGGTCGTCATTAAATATAAGATAATAAAATAAAATTTATAAAATTCAATTTAATGGATATAAAATATTTATAATTTAATTTTCATTTTCATTTTCAATACTTATAAAAAATTTTATTATCACACATAAAATAATAGGCTATATTTAAGCTCCATTTCATGCAATAAATAAACTACCTTATAGCTAACCTTTAAAAGTATTTCTTGCACTAATTTATTAAAAAAAAGCTCTAATTTAGGTTTCGTTTCATGCAATAAATAAGTAAATTTATAACTTATTGACCTAATTAATAAGTTATAAATAAGCCTTTAAAGATATTTCTTACACTGATTTATTAAAAAAAGTTTTAATTTGATAAGTTACTTAAGTAACTTATAATTTATAAGCTATTATCTTTTTAAATTCTTTCAAATCTATTCTTATTATTTTTATTAATTAAAAACTAATGCTCTTTGTAATATAAATTTAAATATTTTTTATAAAATATAATTAATTTAATTTTAATATAATTATATCCTAATTTTAAGTTATAAATATATAAAAATATATAAGTAAATAAATATATAAGTTTATAAAATATAATTAATTAAATACTAAATATTATATTTTTATTTTAAACTTCTTAATTAGGTTAATATAATTTAATTTTTAGGTAAATATGAATTATGTACTTCTATTAATTTATCTTTTTATGTTATTTTATAATTTCAACTAATTTAACAGTTAATTTTATGAAATACTTCTGTTAGTTTATTAATTATCAACAATTAACTATTATCTATCAGCTAATTTATCAGTTATTTGTGTAAAATAAACATTTAATAGGTTACCTAAAGTAGCTCATAACTTATAAATTACTACTTTTTCAAATTCCTTTTTAATATATCCTTATTCTTTTTATTAATTTACAACTAATACCCTTTAAATCTAAATATTTTTAATAAAATATAATTAATTAATTTTAATATAATTATATCCTAATTTTAAATTATAAATATATAAAAATATGTATGTAAATAAGTAAATAATGTTATAAATATAATTAGTTATATTTTAAGTAATTATATTTTTATTATAAATAATAATAAAATAAAAATTATGTAGGTAAATAAATAAATAAGTTTATAAAATATAATTAATTAAATATTATATATTATATTTTTATTTCAAACTTTTTAATTACTTTAATATAATTTAATTTTTAGATAAACATGGATCATTTAAATTATATATCTATTTTTATTAATATGTTCTTTTACATCATTTTACAATTTTAACTAATTCAATAATTAATTTTATAAAATACTTTTTGAATAATTAGATAACTTATTAACTATCAATTATCAGTTACAGATTCTATTTCGCGTAATAAATAAAGTAACTTATAATTTATTAATTTGGTATATAAATTATAAGCTAATATATAGAAGTATTTTTTGTACTAACTTATTGAAGAAAATAAGCTCTAATTTCATAAGTTATCTGAAATAATTTATAACTTATAAGTTATTATATTTTTAATTTTTTTAAAACTATTCTTATTCTTTTTATTAATTTACAACTCAATCCATTTATAATATAAATCTAAATTTTTTTCATAAAATATAATTAATTATATTTTAAGTAATTATAATTTTATTATAAATAATAATAAAACAAAAATTATATAACTAAATAAATATATAAGTTTATAAAATATAATTAATCAAATATTAAATATTATATTTTTATTTCAAACTTCTTAAATGAGTTAATATAATTTAATTTTTAAATAAATATAAATTATTTTAGTTATATATCTATTTCCAATAATACATTCTTTTATATCAGTTTATAATTTTAGTTAATTTAATCACTAATTTTGTGAAATATTTTAGTTAACTTATTAATTTATCAGCTATTAGCTAACTTGCGAAATGAAATTATAAGCTATCAACTATTATTTGATTTATCAATTACTTGTTAACTTATCAATTATTTGTGTAAAATAAGGCTTAATAGCAATTCAGAGCATAATGAAAGCATTAAAATATACAATTAGAAATAAAAAATTATATCATATTATTTTAATTCTTATATAAATTTAAATTATATTATTTATGTTAAAATGTAAATATTATAATTTTTTAAGAAAATATTGTCATATCATATAATTATTTTTGACATAATATCATATTAAAAAAATGTCATATAATCAGTTAGTTATCAACTAAAGTGTAAAATTAAAGCTACGCAAGATACAAGGATTGAAATAAAGATATAATCAAAGTTAATAGGAAAAAAAAAGTGAACTTGAAGTCAATTTTTGCCTCAATATTATTGTTAAAGAATTAATAAATTTGTGTTTCAATATTTGATTTGAGAAAAATGTGTGAAATTTTTTTAAGTGTAATTTTTAAAAAAATTATTTTTATTTATCTATTGTTTCATGAAATTAAGATTGTTTTTATTATCTTCTTTTAAATATTATCTCTATTATCTAAATAGCATTAAATAATTTTATTTATCAATTGATTTTTAATAGAAGATATAATAGTAAATTATAATTTGTTTTTTTAAAATAAAGATTATTTGTTATTTTTTTAATCATTATGCATTAATCCTAAATAACATTTAAAAAAGAATGGAGGAAGTATATATTATAGCATATGAGAATTTTAGAAGATTAGTAAAAGCACGCCTCTATGGTGAAATATACATCGTTTGTTATATTAAAAAAAAAAATCAATTCTTTACATTATCTATAGCTCTTTTTACCTAATATTAGATGTTGTATTATATAAATATAATTATCATCGCATAAAAGGACCAACCAAAATTAAAATAATAGAAAAATGGTTAATTGAGCCACCTAAACAGTGTTGATTTGTGATGTCATGGATGATTAAATTAGGTAAGAGCATATTTTCAAAGGAGGATGACTGAGAGATTATGTAAACTGCCAGAACCAACTTAGTAGAAAAAGTAGTGATCATAATTAATTAGTGCCTTACCCATAATTGACAACTCTTTGTGGAAAATCGCCTGCCGTGGTTAACTGATATATGACGTACGATTTACATTTAACAACAACAATACAAAATTGTCAACAGATGCAATCATATATACTTGAGTGTACTCTATGTCTTGAATACAAACCGGGGTGTGGGGTTAAATTGAAAGATCACTATGGGCTATTAATAAAATTTTTACGAATATTAATGAATGGATTATTGATAATTTTATTAATTGAAATTTTACAAGGCTTTGAAATTGAGAATGATAAATATATAAATTCTTGATTTTATAGAGTCATTAACTCATCGTTAAATGGGTTTATGATCAAACAACATTTTAAGTTGTATAAATTTAATTTTCTTCCTTGTTGGCGTACTTTAAAATTAGAATTTCTATCAAAAAAATTATGTTTGAGTTTAAATTTTTTAAATTTCATTTCATTTTAAAATCCTATTTTATTTATATCAATACTATTTTAAAATCCCATAAAATTAGATAGAATTTGATAAAAATTTATTTCATTTCAAAAATAATATTTTTATTAGATAATTTTGTCCTTAATTTTTCAAATTATTACCACTCATTTCTCTCTCTTTCTCTCTAAATTTTCTCTCTCTCTCACTCTCTTTAAGGATAATATTATAAATATAAATATTTGAAATGAATTTCACAAGTTTTAATAAAAATTATTACTAATTTAATTTTTTCAATTACTCAATTATTCCTAACAAAGGCTGTCAAAAAAATTTTAATATAAATTTAGTTCTCACATTCATTTCAATTATGCTAAATCACCTCCTTGTATTGATATGAATATCAAAGTGATTGATCTAATGGTATCAAATTATTACTTCATTTTGAAATTTCATGAATTTAATGTAAGAAAACATTAATTAATAGTCAATAAAGGAGGGAGGAACTGGATTATTAGTATTTTGACCGAACAATAGTGATAAGTTTAAGATTTAAATTATGAACAAATAGAAAGATTTAATTGAAGGTAATTTAACAACTATGAATTAATTCATTATTAAAATTAAGAACTAACCAAAATTCAATTGATGGAAGTTATTAGAAGTTTAGTTCAAATTTATGGTTTAGATTAGCCATCTTAGGGAGAGGGAGGAAGCCCGAAAATAATATTTAATGCCATTACAATGCCAATGATGGATCTTGAAATGAAGGTTTTTAAGGAGCCAAATAATTTATATAAATTCTTATTGAAGATTTTTTTTTCATATAATAATTGTGGTATTTGTTATGGTACTTCTAAAATTTGAAAACTAAGATGATGTAATAAGTTTAAAAATCGTTATATTAAAATTATTTATGTTTAGTAAATGTAATTAAATAATTTTTAAAATTATCATGTCACTCTAAATTTTAAAATTCTTGAAATATTATAAAATTTCCAATAATTATATAATTTTCAGACATAATTTTAAAATTCTAAGAATTATAACCCTCTAATTCGAAAGAAGCTCCGCCAATGCACATTAGCAAAATCATGAACACATCTACAACAGTTCAGATTCGAAATCAGAATAATTAAAAATATATATATATAGGCATATTATTAAACATTTTTGCATCACTAAGTATATCATCACAACGTCATCAATTTTCTCCCCATCCAGAAACGATGTTTCATGTCCCTTCCCTCAATTTTCTGTGTAGGCATACTTTTCTTGTGGTTCATGAAGTAGGGGCGATTCTGGGAGAGACATTGGTTGGAGGGGAATTGTGGGAATCTGAAAGCAACTTACGAATGTAGGTAAAGCTAGCCAAACTTCTGGCTGCGCTTTTGACTATCTTTCTCACTTTACCCCACTCCTTCCCACTGCCAATGCCATGCAAATTTTAATTAATATCTTTGTGGAAAAAGGTGTTTCTTTTCTTTGTTTATCGCTAATCTTTTTTGTTTCTTAGCGAAATCACCTAATTAGTCTGTATCCTGACTACAATTAGATAGGCCCCCGTGGAATTTCGGCTTGCGGACGTATTCACATTATAGGCTTCGCTCTTTAGTTTTGCAATAACATATGATCACTAACTTGAATGATTACAAGTTTAGAAATGAAATATATGTCTCACCCTATTGGAAGATATATTTTTATATTATATAAAATAAAGAAGTAATATATTATTTATATATTTTTGATAAAAAAAATTATAATACAATAATTTATCTTTTGGAATAGAGAATATTATTTTTCAATATATTTTTCATATTAATATCAAATAAATAGACAAATTTTCATCATTTGGCTTTTTCCAAAAATATATTTTTATTAAAAAATTTTATTTCCTTGTATATAAATAAAAAAGTACTATACATTTTTATAAATTGTAATTAAAAACATGATCCTTAGAGTGCACTATGGTAGTGGAAGAAAATAACCCTCTCTTTAAAAAATTAGTAAGTTTTTTTCATCAAATTCATTACATTTAATATTAAATATATAAATTATTTTCTATTATCTTGATAATTTATAACTATATTTTTATGGAATATGTTTTTCACTAAAACAAACAGAATCTTAATATTTTATAATTATATTTTTATAGGACATATTTTTCATTAAAATAAATAGGCCCTTAAATTAATTGAGGATTAATTTTATAAATTTAAAATAAATTTATTCTATCATTAATTACTTTCTGTACTAAAATTGCCTATTTAATATAGACTTAATAATTTTTTGACTGATACAGAAATTAAATATTAGCGTATAATTTTAATAGAAAAGAATTAATCCATGCGAATATTTAATTGAAAACTCTTTAAAGTCCGATCGATTCATTTCTTACCTAAATTGATCATTCTAAACTCTTTATTAATTCTTACATTTTTTCGTAAACTCTAGAGTTAGCCTATACTATCATCTCACATAATGAGCAAAAAACAATGAGCCAAAGCGGAACTTTTGAGTGAAGAAGATAAATTCAGAGGAAACAACTTTTTTTTTTCAAAAAAAAATAATAATAATAATAATAAGTCATTCATTGAACACATATATTAGTATTAGGAGTTCGAAGTCAAGAGATAAAAAGAATTCAGATATAATATCAAATATCATTACATTATTAATGATGTTATATAAATTTTAATTGTAATAATGTTAAATTAATGTAAATATAATCTTTTGAATAATAATGTGCAATTTACTCTAGCATATTTGATTTGAATTTGAAATAGGAACAATTTTTAACACAGAAGTTGATCTGTTAATCGGTCATTTTTTATTAGCATAAATACAATCCTAAATTCAAAAAGAGTCATCCATATTTTAGAGATTTCTTTAATAAAGTATTTGCTAAGACCGTGAATGAGCATTTGTCAAATACTATAAAGAAGTGGGAATGGATTCAATCAACACCGGCGTAAGAGTTTCTTTCATTAATTAATAACTTTTTAATTAATCTTTGAATTACAAGTAATTATCAAATTCATTTTATATGTAAATTTTAAGAAATTTTGGATGACAATAAACTTGTAATCGCAAAATTGAAATTATATATGTTTGGAAGGGATATCTTTATAGCCTTTTTTCTTCTATTTTATTTTAATAACAGAAATGGTTAAATTACTAAAAACAATCAAAGATTAGAGATTAAATCTTAAGTATAACTGAAAAGTACAAAACTTTTTAAAAATATAAAAAATCATTTGTTTGATGGCATAATAATTAATTTAAGGTTAGTGTAATATTTTGAGTGTAATTTATGTCATGAATATAATTAATCCATCAATGAATTTTGTAATTATCTCATAATCTCATAATAAAAATTTAAAAATACAATGATTCAAGGTGACTCCAATATTAGAACAAATATTTTTAAGCAGGTTAACGATGGACTGTCTTATAATAATCCAAAGATGGGTAGAACAAATGTATTTCAATATTTTAATAAAAATACTTTGAATAATATATATTCAACAATTTAATATAATTTTTTTTAAAAAAAAATCAATTGAAACCCACGCTTGATTCTGTTAAAGTAATTTCATGCACACGTTGTTTCATGTGTACTTTCTTTTTCATTCTTCTCTTACACATGCATTATGTAAACAAGCAAGCTCACCAACAATATTTGAGCTGCAAGGTCAACCATGGTTACTTTGCCTTAAAGGATACTCCAAGCAGACATCGCAAAGCAAAGTACCTTTATAAATTGTATCATTTGTACATATGGTTATTTTCAAGACATATATTATTATATAGCTGATTGTGAAATTTTTAGGTGAACATATTTTCACGAACAATAAACACATGCAGAACAAGAATTAGAGATAAGATATATACTGTAGACAGCGGCAGCATTACGTATATATTAATGTAGACACAGTAACAGAGTTATATATATATTTTAATATGAACGTGTGTTTTTATTAATATAAACGTGCAGTTTTGCTGATTCTCTTAAATGCCATCTAAAACATATTGATTAATCTTAAATATTATCTCTAATAAAATAATGAAATATATTTACCCTCATGTATCTTATCTTAATCTCAATATTGTGAAAATAGCTTTCACAATATTGAGATTAAGATAAATCCTCTAACAAAGTTCTGATTTGTTGCCTCCTTTCCAAATTAAAATATCACAAGATTTTTTTAGAATAGTCCATTTTCGTTGCTAATTTTTTGAAAATTTGAATTCATTTTTTAATGTGTTTTGATCAAAATAGAAAATGGATAAGTTGTAAAAAGTGATTTGTGGGGAAAATTAAGCCACTTGAAGACTAAAAATGTAAAGAAATTTTAGAGGTATTCGCCAGCTCATTTTCAATTTTTTGAAAATCTTGTAGTCAAATTTTTATATGTTTTTGGATCAAATATTGAATGAATTAGTTTATAGATTGAATTGACAATGGATTGGAGCTATAATCATGCAAAAAAATATTACACCAAAATGACCTAAAACAAATTAGTTTGCTCGTGGGTTGCAATCAAATTGGTTTGACCTACGTTGTAGACTCATTGAGCAAGGGGGATGATCTACAATGCTTTAGGCATGACACCCATGAGCAATGAGAGTATGTGGGGTTCATACACCACTCTCCTGGTGGCTTTTACAATGCTGAATATACCACTGACTTCTACTCTCTAGGGTGATAATTATGGACTTTTTTTAGAATTTTTTGAAATTAAAAACAGTTCTACTATTTTTCTCCATTTTATTTGAGTACTTATCTAAATTTACTTTTAGTTAAAAAATTTATTATGTAATTCTTATGTTACAAGTTACAATATATAATTTTGTAGCATTTTTTTAGCTTTGTTTGGATGATATAATAATTTTAGATATTATTATGTGTTACTATAAGAATTACAAATAGTTCATATTATCATTAAGTTTTATGTAATTATATATATTGCCTATCATGGGATCAATTCCATAAAATTTTGTTAAAAAATTTAAGAAAAAATTATTTTAATGTGTATCAAGAAAAGTACTGTATTAATAATATTAAATACCATTTCAAGATAATATGAGTGGAGAATTAAGTATTATAATTCTAAAATTTTTAAACACTATCAATGTTAGATTTTAAAAATGTAATATTTGATTCTAATATTATATTATAAGATCTTAGATACTTTTTTAGTATTAGGTCTCACAATATTGTGAATAATTGTATAGTTAATGTTATGAGAAAAATATAAGTATAATTAAATTAATTACATGCATTAAAGAGTTAGTGTATTTTGCTCAATTTCATTGCCCATATAATTAACCTTTGTAAAGACATTGAATAGGAAATATTATGATGAATGGGCAAAGTCTTTGAAGTTATATCTAACAATTACAAATATAAATATGGAAATTGTAAAAAATGAACCCAATATTAATGCAAACTAAAGTGCTAAACAAAAGAAGAAATATGAAAAGGCAGTGCACTTGAATTGAGTATATTTGATGGAAATGAAATATACAATGGATAGCACCATCAGATATAACATCCTTGAGTTTGAGTGTTCAGACTTATCTTAAATCTATTGTTGAAAATTTTGTGAAGTTTAATAAGGTGAAAAAAGACTACTATCTCTCACTGCTTAAGGAAATGACATATAATGGTATTAGTGAGTATGAAAACATATTTTGAAGCTACCCAAAAATGCAAGTAAAACATTAATGAACTAATATCAATTATTAGTTAAGCAAAGGAAGATATGAGAAAGTAAATGGTTTGGACAGTTAACCTTGTTACCCATAATTCAAACTTAAAAGATGGAATGATAAGGCATCTTAAAAATAATCATAGGAAATTCACATATGACCAAAAAAAAGTAAAATTAAAGATAATCACCTCAAGCTAAAGAAAGCCCAATTCAAGGGAAATTATATATTCTACAAAAAATATAAACACAAGAATGTACCTTACTTTAAATATAAAAAATAAATTAAGGGTTAAAAAAAAAAGAAAAGTGCTAAGAGATCTAAGGAGATTAGGTAATAAAGAATTATTAAAGCACATTAGAGATGGTTTCTTTGTGTTTATGATTTATTTTGTACTAGAACAAAAAAAATTGTACCTTTTATTAAAAGAATTTGATTTCAGTTATTGCATTTTATCTTAATAAATATTTTCTCATTTTGGTGAATAAAATTCAATTTGATCTATGATTCAAATGTGATTAATTTTGGTGCATTATTTAATGAATTGTATAAAATTAATTTTAACTTAAATTTTGCAAACTCTATTAATTAAATAATTGTGAAGAGAAACTTAATTCTAAAACTTTATCTAGGTTTGAAATTAACTATCTATTTAAAGGGTGAGATAGATAGTGGGAGTTGTTAGATGTCATTAATAATGGGAGTTAGAAATTATAGCAATATGATTTCAATAGCACCATGGCAATGCAACAATATGATTCAATGTAACCAGTAGCAAAAGGTATAAAGCTAAAATAATCACTAAATGAAACTCCTTCAATGAGATCTCATAGAATTCACCTAACTCTTACTTCATAGTAATGGGGAATGAAGTTGAATTGAATTGCCCATGGACAGTAAGCGAACCAAAAATGAATAAGTTTTTAAGACTAAATAGGATGCTTAAAATGAAATTGAGAGTATAAAGTCAAATCAATAGTCAATTGGCTACATTCTAAAAGAAAGTATAAAGTATAAAGAGAAACTTCCCACCAATATCAACAAATGACCCGCTTCAAATTTTTTTAGCATAGGTAGTTCATTTTGACTTAGAATTACATCTGTTAGATGTTAAAACAATCACCTTAGATGATTGCCTATTGGAAATAATATACATAAAGCAATCAAATAGTTTAAGAGAAAGACAAGAAACAATTTGTATGCAAGTTGAAGGAGTCCATATATAGCTTGAAGCAAGCATGTAGAGAATTGCATCTCAAGTTTGATGAGATAATAACATTTTTTGGATTTAAGGAGAATAATGCAAATATGTACACACACACATTGATAAGTGTAGATAATTTGTGATCCTGGTTCTACACGTTAACAATATTCTTATTAACAATGATATAGACATGTTAACTAACATGAAGTAAATGTTGTCAAAGTAGTTTAAAGTGAAAAACTTAGGGAATGCTTATTTTGTTTTAAGTATTGAGATTCATTATAATGGATTTTTGGGCGTTCTTAGCTTATCTCATTAATCGTATATAGAAAAAGTATTAAAAAAGTTGAACCACTACTATAGAATTGCTATATAACATTAGTTGTTTAACCAATTCTACATTTGTTATTCATTGATGTATGTATAAGCATCATTGTATATTCGATAAATTCTATGTCCATTATAAGATCAATGTTGAATATAGGCAACAATGCCATTCTTTTTAAAGGAAAATTGAAGTATTTAATTATTTGATAATTGTCGAATCATTAAAATAAGATGTCAATTTTTTAGTTTAATGACCAATTTAATCATTTATATCAAACGTTAGTTTGTAACCACCATTGAAAATTGAACCTTCTTTCATATTTTAAATTCCACATAATATATCAATTTTTATTAAATAACTAACATATAATGTCAATATAGAATGATGGTATTCTAGAATAACTAATATATTTTACTTCTTTTTTCTATTCAATAAAATTCTCTTAAACCTCATTACACCCAGAGCATTATTGAAACCTAATGACAAAATCCAACAATCATATTATTATTCAAACAATATTATTATAAACAATAGTGTTCAAGCCTTATTTCAATGTTTTTATAATAAAAAATAATATCTCAAATATAATAAACATCCAGTGGTAACAATTTCATACATTTAATTGCATCCAAATAGCAAAAGATATATAATATGTATACATTAAAAAAAACTAGAAATAATACCTCTAAATACTATAGAAGGAAACTACATTATTTTCCAATGACATAGCCATTAACAAAAAATTTTGTGAAACCCATTGTGACAAAAAAAAGGCACAAATATGTCAAAATTGATGTTATAAATATAACATTAATACTATATACTTTTCTTAAAGAGAAATTTATACTTAGCTTGTATTATTAAACTTTAGTGGTATTATGTGTTATTTATATAGTACTCCTATCATCTTAACATTTACATAAAAAGAATATCCATTGATTTTCTTTTGTAAGCTAGAAGTCCCTTACATTTTCTTCAAATCTAAATATGAATCCCATTCGAATCATTCACTGAGTTTATCTATAGCATTAGTCCTCATGACTTAATCTATCAATGAATAAAACTAGTGAACTTTTCTTCCATACTCAATAAAATGATTTAGATGGAATTCATGCTTATACAATCTATTTACTCCATGGGGATTATATCAACACCTACACCAACTTAAATCCTAAAAAATAAAATTAATAATATAGAATCTAGACAAATCACCACAATACATAATAGCTAGATGTTCTTCATTAGGTTTGAAGGAAAAATAAAACATTTGAAAGGACCTTAACATTGAGACCAAGATGTTAGCAAGATAGGATGAATAATTGGTTGAACTTAAGTTATGATAATCTTTTGTATAAATTTCTTTGTAAGGCACTACAAATTTTATAAAGAAGATATTTTCGCTCTATAATTTACACTTTAGCATCGGATAGGCATGTTGTTTATTTTAACTTTTACTTTTATTTTTACAAATTTTGAGAAAAGAAAACAACATCATTTAAATATTTCATGTTGATTATACTTAAAATTAATATCTAATATTATTTTAAAAATGTTTAATGGTTAAATACAATATGTAGGTTTATTAGAAAATTGATGTTATACTATATTGACATCAATTATTAACAAATAACCAACATTATTTTTCTATTTTTTATCAAATTATTTTTATTACTACTTAAATTTAATTAAGACATAATTTTATTTTTCCATGTCAGTTAGTTTTAAATACCTGACGTCATAACATATTTACATTAGCTTTTAATAAATAATCGATGTGGTTTAATATTTTTTTCAATTACTATAGTTACTACTTGAAAGCTAGAAACTAGAAACAAAACTTATTATATAGATAGCAAGATAGAAACACTTGTTAATATAAAAGAATGCCACCTTTTAAACAACTTTAATCATACAACAACATTTATAAACAACATTAATAACGCATAGGAACATATATACATTTACAAGTAACTCCACTAGTTCTTACAAATACAAGTATATATACATTTTCATTTATAATTAAACATAATAAGTTACATATTTGATAGCCCCCTTAAGCCAATAGTAATCCTTCTGTCAAGACATACGCAACTCATTCCTTCTACAAGGCTTTTATTTCTTCTTTATTGTAGGGGAGTTGCATCTATTTGGAAGAACTGCATATTTATATGCAAAATTTAACAAGAATACAAAATTACATATTTTCCATAAGTGGCTATCCAATAGAAATTTAAATAAATTATCTTATCAAGCCTTTCATCATTCTTAATATGCATGATCATGCCAGTCATGTATTTCATTATAAAGTATCCACACTCGATGTTGCCTTCCTATATAGGGCATTACAAAAAAACACTTAAAAAAGTATCAATTTCATGAAAAGATGATTGGTCATTATATTAGATACCTAAACATGCACAAGAATGTTATCTCCACTTGGACCCAGTAAACCACCACTACTACATAAATATTTATTTATGTTGGTCAATAGACATTAATTTAAGTTAGCATTAATATTTATTTTGACACAATAATATTTTTAAAATTATATGAAAACTTAGAATGATAGACAAGAATATAGCTGGTATCTATGTTGATGATGAGAAAGTTATCATGTTAGTTATAAAATAATAGACATCTAAATCTTGTATTAAAATGTAGAACATCAATTTTTTACTTAATTGTTGTCTAAAAGGCATTTTAAAATCTCTCTAAGATAGCACAATTTAATTTTAGTGGATAAGATATCAATTTTAGTTAATAAACACCATCTAAAAGGCATTTGGAAAGTGTAGATGTACAAGAAATTAGTTTTATTTAATAATTAATGTCTATTATTTTTTCATAAACTTTTGCTCTAATGCTCACTTTTCATATGAAATACTTCTAATATCTTACTCTTGCATATTTTATCGATATCTATCTACAGATCAACCACTTTCATTACTAAAGTATCCAATATACTCTCATGATTAAGGTAAAAAAAATAAATAATAAATTGAAATTTGTATCAAGTATAATAATTTTGATATATAGCATTTTTGTTATTCTTTTACTCCATTTTCATTGAAAGAGTGTACAATAAAACAATCTTAATCTTCAATTCTCCTATTATATACTTTTTTAATTGAAATGGAGTAAAAAAAGAATGAAAAGCTAATAAATGATGATTTGATATACTATTTTTCTATATTCTCACTCCACTTTCATATTACCAAAGTGTAGAAACTAAAGAAATTTTAGCAATAAGCTAGAGTTTACACCAAGATTGAAAATTTTGATATGCAATGGTTTTACTGTTATTTTTGTGTATTAATGTAAATGTGTAGTTTTTATTTATTGATGATTTAGTATAGTTATTATATATAAATTTATAGCTATTATTTCTTTTTACTCATCCATTTATACTTGCATTATGAAAAAAATAATGACTATTAAAATTTTATAGATTTATAGAATTGTTTCTTTTTGTTCATTTGTAGGTTGTTTTACACATTAAATTTCTATAATCAACATTTGGATTACTTAGATTATAACTTTTTGTGTTAAATTAATTCGAAAATAACTTTTTTTTTTCATATTCATAATTTTTACTCAAATATATTATGAAATTTAAATGAAAATAGTTCACAATGTTGAAGCATTGATTGAAGATTCTCATATCATTGATTGTTTACACAATAGAATTCTATAGAAAATTGAAAGGCCTTTATTGAGAAAATGACAAATATAATTTGGAATTAACCAACATCTAATATAATGGCATTTCTTACAAAATTGATGACATCTCAATGAATGCCAATTGAAAATGACTAAATAAATTATGTTTATGAAGTTTAAATAAATTGAACTGAAGATGACTAAATAAATGACATTTATAAAGATGAGGAACTTACAACATTAGTTTTTTTTATGGTGATCGTAGTCTAAGTCTATTTCAATCATCATGACAATTTATCAATAGTTTATACATTGGTTTAATACTTTACTGATATCTTAAAGCATTGCAATAGTACATATTACCAAATTTATAACATCAATTTTAAATTACTAACCGACATCTAATAATTTGCTCTTAGCCTATAAATACTGCCCTTATCCACCATTTGAAATATCTAAGCAATGCTTTAACTTCCATTTTTAAGATGGATCACCTCCATCAAAAAGAGAGCTTTTGAGTTCTAGTGTATAAATTGTTATATTGACTGACATTACTAGTAGTCATTAAAAGGTTATGGAATCGATCAAAGTTTCTTTTAGAAACTTGTACGCATACTTTGGTCATAAATATAAGAGTTCTACAAAGCATTTGGAAGAACTTTGGACAAGAATCCTTCCAAACTCTTTGTAGAATACTTATGTTCATCAGTGAAGTAAGGGTACAAGTTCTTAGAAGAAATTTTAAGAGATTCTAATACCTTTTCTATATTGATTACTATAATATATGCCCTTCATCTTAGAAGCTTTCTATATTGACTTTAACTAATGTGAGAAATCATTTCTATTTTTAAAGATGTCACTTTATTTTATATATCAATTTTCACTTTAACCAACATCAATGAGATGATATTGTATTGCAATTCTACAATAGTGGACATATCAATGTGCCCTTATGATTTTCACCAATTCAAAAGGGTGAGATTTTCTCGAGCACCTAATATCTTCAAAACGATAAAAAAAAGAAAGATAAAGAATGTCTCATATGCATTAAACAAAATAAAAAAATTTCACCATACTTTTCTCATTTAATGTTGAACAAAATAGAGAATTTTTATTTCATCTTAGTATATTGTAATTTTATTCATATGAAAGATATTTTCTATCAATATAAATGAACTCTTAGTAATATAGTGATATATAATGTTGCCTTTGAGTTTTCTCATTATTTAATATAGCATATATATTATGTGATTTGTTATTTCTATGATTACAAAAAAAAAAGAAAAATAAAAAGAAAAGAGTCTTACTCCAATCGAACATAGAACTCTATTTATGGGCATCGAGTACATTATCATTCCTACCATAAAAAAAAAGGAAAGGAAAAACAAATATCCAAGTGTCCCTCCCTCCAATTAAATTGAGAAAGTTTTGTAGGTCAACAATGTTTAAAACATGCACTGTATTCGTCAATAAGATCAGTTATGTATATTCTCCCACCAAAATATTCTCACCAACTTCAATTATATTTAATTACGGCAAGTGGAATGAATCTTAAGATTCATGGCGTACCATTGCATTGCATGTCAAAGACAAGAATTGTGAAGTCTCGTGATTTAGGTGACCAGCCCATATTAGTGCCTTCTCAATCATTAAAAAAAATAATAATAATATACAAAGCTGACACTTATTAGTGCGTAAAAATCAATAATTATATGCCAAACCCCTGCCCCATGCAATGATCCCAACATTAGTTTAATAATTAAGTACTTTTAAAAGAAAAATTAGGAAAAATTTTCTAGTTGTCAATGCTATTTTCATTCTGTTATGTATATTATTTTTTTTTATTTTCAGCATCAAATTAAATTTTTATTTCTTAAAATAAATTGAGATACATCCAGCAACTGATTTTTTTTAAAAAAAAATTAATAAACATAACAAAAATTGTATGGAGGCAATATTAGAAATATTTCCAAAAATTAGAATTATGATATAGCATACTTTATTTGGATGTGAAGATATATATTACTAGTCTCTTTAAAAATTTTCAGTTTATTTATAAATTATTTAAATTCTTGAAACCTTTGACAGTGAAATTTTAATTCAAGTAAAGTGATAAATAGTCAAAAATAACGAATTTTATGTATCAGTTGAGTTAATTCACAGAAATGATTAAGCATTTGCTTGCTATAGTGGTGGAATAATTGATTAACGATGAATTTGAATGTGCAACTTAATTCTATATATAGTACAGTTTTTAGTAATAATTGAATTTCTTGAGAGAAAATTCATGTTAAACAATTTTAATTAAAAAATAAATCATAGAATAATTTATTTTTTAATTATAATTTTTTACAAAAAAAATTCTTTATATCACTTAATTTTTAAAAATTATATTAAATGCAAAATTAATTTATATATTATGATTAATTAATAATCATTTATTTTTATCGTAATGTTAAATGAGGTCAAAGAATCAGATTTGCCCAGATGAAATGGGAAGCCCATGAAAATAATATTTAATTAAATACCACAAGTCTCTGTTAGGGAAACTAACATTACAAGGCTTTTGAACTATTTGGTACCTAATATTGACATCTTTGTTTGGGTTAGTAAGGTTACACTTACCACTAATGACTTTACATGACTACCAAACTAAACAAGTCCAACGAGAGAGAAAGAGAGACAGAGAGACTGATGGAGCAAGAAAATTTTGAAGAAAAATTATGATTTAATAATAAAATTATTTTAAATAAATATTACATATGTGTGACGTATCCCTTAAGTGGAGCAAGCAATGAATCCCCCCATGGTTTGAAACGAGTTAATTGTTTGGTAAGTGTGAACACAACTGCGCTAAGGTCTTCCAAAAGGGTGTTTTGATTTAATTTCTAGTTAAAGTTTGACAATTGGTTTAATCCTTTTGCCGGTTTAAATTGATAAGTTTTGATATTGACAGCCAGGAAATGAATATTCTTACGGTGATAAAAGATTTGAGAGATGTTTTTTTCTTTGATTTCGGAGTGATTGTATTTTGCTTTTTTTAAGTTTAGAAATTTAAATACCACTCTTTTAAGGCATACAAAATTTAAAATTAATGTTTGTTATCAATTTAATTTTTTAAAATTATGTAATTTATTTATTATTTATAGATAAAAATTAAAATATTATAATATATTAATTTATTTCATTATTTTTTCACACATAATTTATATGTTATATAACTAATAAAAGTTAAAGTAGACATATAAAATTTTAATTAAATACTTAGAAATAAATTATAAAATCATATTAAAAAATTGATGAGACAGACTAACATTCTATAATTTTTTAATTCTTATTCAAAAATTTCATTAAAAAACCACATAATTTGATAAAAATTGAAATTAAGTGTATGATTTTGTATAGTTTAAAGGAACAATATTTAAGTTTTTAAAATAAAAAGGAGTGAAATCTAATCAACCTAAAATTAAAAAAAAAATATTGGTCATTTTTTTAAAATATAAATACAAAATTAAAAGAGAATTGCTACTAAAGATTAAAAGAACAGGTATGTATATCTTTAAATCTATCCCTCACATCACGGAACAAAAATATTTGTCTACACATCAAATTAACATGTTTTTTGTTTTTATGCCAAATACATCAAAGATGTTAAAGTCTGTCAAAACTGATGGGGATTTTGCGATTTCTTACTTTAGTTCAAAGCGTAAGAATTAGCTTTATCGGTATGATGGGACTGTCTACACCAACAAGTTTTCAATTTGAGTTTTGGTCTCATTCTTTGTTGGTAGGGATTGGTTAACTATGGTATCTGTATTTGTTTAAAAATTATGACACGTGGTACGTCTGTTCTCCCTAATTTAAATTAAAATTTCCCACGTCGAATTGGAATAAATGTCCACAAACTCTAATCATTTTTTAATTACACTTCAATCATTTTTAATTCATGGGTAATGGTTTGCTACTTAAAAGTTTTATAATATAAAAATTTCAGTTCAATATTGCGCGAGAAAAAATATTCCTCTCTCTAAAGTTCTATTTCGCACAAAAATAATTGATAAATTAACTTATTATTAATAAGTTAGTTGATAGGTAATAATTTATAATCAATAGTTGATAAGTAATAAATTAATTAAAATATTTCATAAAATTAGCTGTTGAACTAGTTGAAATTATAAAATAATAGGAAAGAATATATTAATAGAAATACATATATAATTAAAATAATTTATATTTATTTAAAAATTAAATTATATTAATGTAATTAGAAAGTTTAAAATAAAAGTATAATTTTTAATATTTAATTAATTATATTTTATAAAATTATATATTTATTTACTTCTATAATTTTTATTTTATTATTTATTATAAAATTATAATTACTTGTAATATAATTAATTATATTCTATAAAAATTATTTTAATTTATATTACAAAAGATGTGAGTTGTAAATTAATAAAAAGAATAAAGATAAATTTAAAAAAATTTTAAAAAATAATAGTTTATAAACTATAAATTACTCTAATTAATTTATTAAATTAGAACTTATAAATTACTTTGAGTAATTTATAAACTAATGCAAGAAATAACTCTAAAAGTTAACTTATAATTTACTAAATAAATTAATAAATTATAACCTAACTTATTTATTATGCGAAATGAAATCTAAATATATAAGCGTTAAGTATTCAAAACAATCATAAACTCTAAATCTATACCATAAATTCTAAACTTACAAATTAGAATTTGTAATTTAAAAAAATTGAAAAAAAAATATACACAACATCGAATTGCCATATTTATGATAATTTTATTTATTAAATTTATTATTCTCTATAAATTAAGTCTCATATTTTTAGAGTGAATGTTTATTTTATGATTACCCCTAAATCATCGATGACGAAAGCTGAAAATGTGCTCCGAATAAATATCGGACCATGAATTTCCATCACATATGAGCTTCCATATTACATCCAACAACAGACAAGTAATTTTGCTGGTTCGGAATAGCGTTTGACGTGGATGTATTCGGGACCATCAGTATTTTTCTTATTTTATTTATAAATTTTTTAATTCTTAATTATATGGCATCATCCAGTTCAATTATCGGACGAATCGATCAAATCAATCATACTATGAACCACAAAAATCTTTCTAGTTTGATTTCAAATTTGATTTTTAGAACATTGCATCAGAGAGAGGTTGAGCAAATTATTCCCCCACCATTGTCTCATTATTGATCGATTAATTTTAAATGAACTAACAAAATTGAGACAAAAGGTTCGCGCTTTAATATTAGATCTCGTGACGATGGAAGTAGGCCATTGACTTATAAGCTGCTGACAACTAGACCTATTTTTTATTTTCGATTTAATCTAATTTCTTATAAGTTTGCACTTCAATTATGAGCCATTTTATAAAATAAATTGGTTCATATTAATTATATATAAGAAAAAATATATACATGTCTTAAGAAAAATGCGTGAAAAAACTCTTAACACTTTTTTCTTAGTTTATGGCCGATGTTGTCATTAGAATTTCTGACTTACACTTCAAGCCATTTTTTTATGTTGGATTCCTAATATTTAATTTCAAGTTATATTATGATCGATTTTAAATTGTCATGAAATTTTACTTTCAAATTATATTATAATATAGCATTGTGATTATTCGACCAAGAAATTTATAATTGTTATATGAAGACTTATAGGCTTGTCCATGTATTGAAAAAATTAAATTACAAATACCAAATTTTAAAACTAGTTATTGTAAATTTACAAATTAGATTAGATCATTTATTTTTATGTAAATCAGCAAATTTTGAATAAGATTTATGTGGACTTAATTTATTTCCACCCTTATTTTGAAGAATTAAGGAAATGATTGAAAAGTATATATATAAATGATTATGAATCAATTAAGATACTCATGTTTATTAATTTCTTTAAACTTGAAGATTAGGGTATTACTTTATTTAAATCAAATAAACGTAAGGCACAATATCATGCCTTTTTCCATTCTAAGAAGAAATGAGTAGAGCAAAATTTATTGTAGAGGAAGCTGACATGAATGGAGCACCTAAATGACTTGATGAAGGATTTTAAATAGAAACAAGTGAGCTAAGGTTTACGTGAGCCATTGAATTGTGAGAAGTTAACAGTATACAGCATGCAGCATGCAATGACCTAATCAACTTAACTTGTTGGAGATGACAACAATGAGCTGCAATGCAAGGCATTAGAACCTAACTCAGGAATTTAATTCATATGAATAGTTGACAGCTCTTTTTAGGCAAAACGCCAAGCCATTGGCATGGACATCACCATTAACTTTGCATTGAGTCAAAACTTAGCAATTAACGCATTTAGTGTTATATTTTTTAGGCCTTTTTTTTAAAAAAAAAAAATTCTAAATTCAAAATTAAAATATTGTATATGTTAAATCATTTATCATTAGAGGTGGTAGGATGGTCAATTGATTAAAATAGACTTAGAACTATCTCTTATCGGTTAAATTTAATTATTAATTCATATTTTACATTTGAAACCAACCAATTAAAATGATTTAACCAATATAAATCGATTAATTCAGGTGTTATCAATTTAAAACAGATTGATAAGGATTGAAAATTTACAAAATTCCTTTTCTAATAAATTATTACAGCCAAGAAACAACCATAATAATAAAAAGAAATGGTCAATTTGGGTGAGAAACAACTAGTTTCGATTGAAACTAGGGTATGTTCAATTTGGGTGAGAAACAACTAGTTTCGATTGAAACTAGGGTGGGTTAAAAGACTGCTTGTAACAAAATCTCAAAAGATTTCTTAAATTTTTATTAATCTCAAATTTAATCGATAAATTTGAAGCTGTTGATAAATTTGTGTTGATCCTTACTGTTACTTTTGTTATTTGGGGAAAAAAATTACAGACGACTGAATGCGTTTATGATTTTTTAAATCTCACTTTTTCTTTTCTTTTAAAATTTTCTCTCTTAACTTATATTTAGGTCTTGTAAATTATATATTTTTTGATGTAATACTAATTTCTAATCTACGATGTCAAATTCTTAACTAAGCTTGTTGACTAGGTTCCAACTTGACATCCTAAGTATAAAAGCATTTTATTTGCATAAAAATTTTAAGTTGTGGACACATAAATTATCCTCTTTCATTTCCTTACATTGCAAAACTATAATTTTGAGGAAAAAAAATTATAGACATTGAAAGATTTTCTACTAAAATCACCATTGTTTCGTTTAAGCCAATCCCTTTGTAACGATGATGATCACAGTCCTTCCATATCAATAAAATTTTACTTTTAAAATTTAGGTGGTGTTAGGATAGGGGTTGATATTGTATGAAACTTTTTAAACTAGAAATAAATGAGTAACATTGATTCAAATGATTATTGGTGTCTTTTATAAACTTTATCTTTAATTGCATCCTAAGTTTAATTTTAAATTATTTTATATACGTGTTTGGTGAATTAATTACTCTTAATATTACGGAATAAAAAAAAAATAGGTGACAAGTTATAAAAGGTCACATATTCCTAGATTTGAATCATGTAAAAATTTACTACTAAGGTTCTGTTAATATTTTTCATACTTTCATAATTTTTCCATGAAAAAGTACAGGTTCTTTTAAAGAAATTTGTAATACAACTTCTGTCCATGAATTTTAATTGTTTATGTAATTCTACACATAAATCTATCTGGGCCTTTCTGATTCGATCTGTCGAACCAAAAGATATTCTCACACTTACATAAAAATAATGGCACTTGTACTGTTTCAGGTGTTCTTAGCCATGAAAGTCAGATCCTCATGTGAAATAATCAACTTGGAATGTCCTCTTTTTCTTAAAGTGATTCAAGAGAAACTGTCTGGAGGGGAAAAGCTTTGAAATGATCATCATTTGGATTCCCATGAGATCGAACTTCCAACTTTTCTTTGCATTAAAAGAGTCAGTTTGGCTTATTAATTTTTAATTAAGACAATTTTTTTTCTCATATATACTTTATGAAAACAAAAATGTTATATACACTGTAAATGAAATTTAAAATTAAGTTTTAAATTTTTTATATCCATTTGACTGAATTTTATAAATTTTCCTTACTATCATGAATTTAATAATAACTTTTATTTACATTTGAAATCTAATTTTAAATCTTATTTTTTATGTATATATCATCATTGTTATGAAAATTTGACGTAAAAGTCATAAAACTTACAATTTTTAACATAAAATGGCACAAATCCTTTTATAAGAAATTATAAGTATCTACAAATTTTGCATGAAACAAATACATAAGAGGTTACAATACCATCGTTTTAAAATTTTTTTTTTCTTTTGAAATTTGGGTTTCTATGGGATTGAATAAGTTTTGTATATAGGACTTGTGTTTTCTAACCCATTTTCAAAATGGGCTTAAATGAACGAGTTGTACGGTCTTACTGTAGCATGGGCCTGGTCCAACCATTTTTTTAACTGAATGATGCCTTGAATTTGATTCAATTTTTAAGAGTCTTGGATTTGAATATGTTGGGAGAACTTCCACCCCTAAGTGATGTGATGACCCAAAAAAGGTAAAATAAAATAAAAGAACATGTTGGGAGAACGTAGAAAGATCAAAATTCATATTTTATTTCATTTTCAGAAGGAAGCATTTTCAAGTACGAGTACCCGAGAAAGACATCACAAAGCCTCCCAGAAATGGGATACACCTCTTTTGGGATATACTATGTTTTAAAAAATGTATCATGCAATTATTTTAAATAAATAAAATTGTGGACCCTACATTTAAAGGAAAGTGAATAGAAAATAAATTATCCAAGTCGAGAGCAAACGGAAGGAAAATTCAAGAAAATAAGGATAATGTTACTCCATAACACAAAAAGCTAAGCCTTTCAACCTACAAAGCACAAGAAGAAAACAAACCCTGATCCTCCGTAACATAATTGATAATCCCCCCCCCAACACACACACACATCATAGAATTGGAATTCTCAATAATATAAGACACACTCTATACAATACAGTGATAAAGAAACAGGAGTAATTACAAATTTTAAAACAACTTTTTTAACTGATTGTTATTTATTAAATTCTAAATTCTTGATTTCATTATTAAAAGCTACAAAATTTCACTTCATCTTTTAAAGGGTAATCTCAATATTACAATGACAATAAATTGAAGGCCTTTATATAGCTAAGGTCCTTCATGGTGAATAAAAGTAATTTTAAGGTGGCGTACAAATAGCTTGTGAAATAACCTGCTATAATCTCTTGCCGCTTACAATATTATATAGGATGAGACAATTTCTTTTTGACACAAATTGGACTTCCACATCCACTTGCGTCATTTATAATACTTCCATTTGGATGTTTATTTCATAAAAAGTATGCCTTATTAAAAATTTTACTAAGGAAAAAATTTTAATGGAAAAAATTTTCAATAAAAAAAAGAGTACATAATTCTTTAACAACTTGAAAAGCCTTATCAATAAAAATCTAGTAGGAAAAATTGATGAGAAAAAAAGTAAAATATGTGTTCAACTCCCTATGTTGATAATATTATTTATGATTTCTGATATGGCGCAATTCAATCTTGTGAATTAATTTTTCAAATGTTGATATAGAAGTACTTTGATGAATAAATCTACTCAACTATCACTGGAACAAATTTATTAAATATCAATATCATCATTCTTTTAAAGATCATGAGTGAAAAATAGTTTTGAAGAAATGTGTTTTATCCCATCTCCTTTAATGTATCATTCTTTTAATTAAGCTATACAAGCAACTTTATCTTCATATAATTTTGTTCAAATTCCTTTCTTGGAATTCAAACTATATGCTTCTTGGATATGTTGAGTCATTAATCTTATCTAAACACATTCTCAACTTGCCTCATAAATTGCTATTATCTTTGCATGATTCGAAGAGGTAGCAACTATAGTTTGTTTTGTTGAATGCCATTATATAGCTTTATCACCACATGTAAATATATAGATAACTTAAAATTGAGCCTTATGTAAATCTAATAAATATATTGTATTTGTATAACCAATTGATTCTGTTCTAGTGTCATATGGATAAAATAATCTCATGTCAATTATTCCTCAAAGATAACAAAATACATGTTAATCTCATTTCAATATTTGAGTTAGAGAAGAATTTTATCTTACTAATAAATTTATTGAAAAAGAAATATCAGAGCATATGATACTTCTAGTATCAAAGCATATGATACTAATAAATTTATTAGCAAGGCACATTAGTGTACTAATTGTACTAAGATATGATACTTCTAGAGCACAAACTTCTTTACTTTCTTCTTGAAGCCAAAAAGAATCCTTATTAATATCATGTAAATAAACAACCATCAAAGTACTCCATAGATATAATTTATCCATAGAAAAACATGATAGGGCTTTTTTTAATATAATTTGCTTGGTGGATAAAGATTCTATTAGTCAAATGCTCAATTTGCAAACTAAGATAAAATTTTATTTTTCCAAAAATTTTCATTTCTAACTCCTTTTTCAAGTATTCTACTGCCTTTAAGAGTTTTTTAAGTTTCAATAATATTTAAATCATCAATATATACTACAATTATGGTAAATTTAGATTTAAATTTCTTATAAAGACACAAAGGCAAATGAGATCATTTTTATATCCTTCTTTCAACAATTATGGTAAATTTAGATTCAAATTTCTTTATAAAGACATGAAAGCACATGGGATTATTTTTATATCCTTCTTTCCACAAATATTCACTATAGCAATTATATCAAATTTATCTAGACAACTTTAATCCATACGATGATCTTTGTAATTTAATTAAATACATTTCTTGAGAATTCAAATTTCATGTTTCAGCTATTTTAAATCCTTCAGAGATTTTCATATATGTATCATTGTCAAGCTTGCCATATAAATAAGCTATAACTACATCCATCATATGCATATTAGGCTTCTTTTGTACTATTAGGCTAATAAGATATTGAAATATAATTGCATCCACCATAGGAGAATATGTTTCTTCATAATTGATAGCAAGCTTTTGAGAAAACCTTATGCTACAAGTTTGCTTTATATCTTGTAAATTTATTTTTTATCATTTCTTTTTTCACTTAAAAACCCATTTATACCCTACTAGTTTCACACTTTTAGGTGATTAGACTACTAATATAAAAATCTCACGTTTTGAAAGTAAATTCAATTTTACCTAAATTGTGTTTTTTTCATTTTAGCCAATCAGATCTTCACTATTTTATATAACATTAAGCATTATATTATATGAGAAAATGTTGTTAATAACTATTTATTTTTTATTCTATTTTTCTAATGTAGAGATATAATTTATTGATATTTTTCATTATTAACAATTTCAAGTACTAGAGCTTCTTTTCAAAGTTTATCATTAATTATGTTTCAATTTTTTCAAGAATATTTATCTTTTCATTATTTTTCTCATTTATTCCCTTTTTCTTATGATGATTCTTATTTTTAAAATCAATTGGTCTACCACACTTTAGACATACTTTAGATTCATTTGTTACAGTAAGTGCAAATTGTTAAGGACATCAATTTGAATTAAAGCATTTAAAATTGGTATAAATGATTTGGTTACTTTTTTTATATCAATAAATGTATCCAGTTGTTAGTTTGCTATTCTTTATAAATGAATAATCTTTTAAATTTCAAGTTCACATTATTTTATGTAAAGATCAAGGTGATTTAGAAATGATATATTCCACACAAATATCCTTTTTCAGCTACTTATTCTCTCCCCCTAACGCTAAAAATTTTGTTTTATCAAAATGATAATCAATAAAATGAGCAATAAAAACATCTCCTATAATTGTTGAAAATATTTAATAATTGAGGGAGATTCATATCTACTATATATCCTATCCTCCTTTGAGTACCCATTTTTATGTGTTATGATGAAGTAATTGGAATATATACTACACATCTAAAAATTCTTAAATAGAAAATATTTGACTCTTAACGAAAAGCTAATTGTAATGGGGAATGTTTATGATAACTTGTTAACTTAATGCATACAAGAATGACATGTAAAATAGCATGTCCCTAAAAGAAATAGAAAGTTTTGCTTTTACAAGTAAATAGCTATAAGCTAGAATATTTAATAAAAGATTCTATTAAACCATTTGTGTATTAACATGTATTATGAAATATTCAACAATTATTCCAATTGACATACAATAATCATTAAAGGCTTTTGAAGTAAATTCACTACCATTATCAAGATGTATTATCTTAATTGGATAATTAGAAAATTGTGCTCAAAGCTACATTATTTGAGTAGGTAATCTAGCAAATGTTAAGTTGTGAGTTGATAATAAACATACATATGACCATCTTGTGGAAGCATCAATTAAAATCATAAAATACTTAAATAGTCTACTTGATGGATAAATAGATCCATATATATCAACTCGTATTATTTCCAAAAATGTAAGGGATTCAAATCAATTTTAGTTGGTGATGCCCTTATAATTAATTTTCCTTGAGAATAAGCGACACTTGAAAATTCATTGATTGAAAATGAATGATCATATGAATTTTTAATATCTTTTGCATCATTATTGATATAAGGTAGCCTAAATGATCATGCCAAATAGTGAAAATATTTTAATTAGTAAACTTCTAGTTCACTATAATATTTACTTCATTGGATTAATAGACGTGTAATATAAGTTAGAAGAAAATGATGATAATTTTTCTAATACATTTTTCTCATTTAAAATAGTTACTATAATATAAAGATATTCAATATTTTTTTATTTACTATCTCAATGTGATATCCATTTCATTATATATCCCTAAAACTTAATAAGTTTCTTCAAAACTTGGTAGATAACAATGCATCATTTAACTTTATTTATGTTCCTTCTGATAAAATTATACTAACTTTTTCAACACCTTTAATTAATTTGATACTATCAAATATTATATTAATATAATTTTCACTAATCTTTAGTCAAAAAAAAATATTTTCTATTCTTAAGAATAGTGTGTTGTTACACTATCCACATGGCAGAAATCTTCATTACTAGCTTTTAATCCAAAAAATTAGAAGTATTAATATTTTCTTTAGTAAAACAAAACAAAGAAATTTGTAAGAAAAATTACAAAATAACAAAAGGAAAATCTTACATATAAAATTTCATAACATAAAAAAGGGAAACATTACGTATGAAATTTTAAACTAAACCAAGTGGACAATAGCAAAATATAACTAAAAAGACACAAAAATAAATTCTTTTAATTTTATATATTTCTATCACCAATTAAATGGTCACTTTTACTTTCGAGATATTCAAAGAAATTAGCTATATCTAAATGTGTTAAATCATGAGTGAAGACATCATTCTCATAAACAAAATTAGCTTCTACATTTTTCTCTTTCTCTTTCTCTTTAAGTGGAGCTTAATAGAGTTTAACAAAAAATTTGGACATACAATAGGTACATCACTAATGTTGTTTCATGCCACATCAATAACATATATTTTTGGAACCCTTTGAGTTCTTATTATATTGTCTATTTTTTTGTTGTTTTCTTACTTCTAGTGGTAAGAAATAATTTTATGGTTATTCATATTATTTTTATAATCACTATAATTGTGATAATTAATTTGATTTCTTCCATAGTCACGGTTATAATTAAAACCTCATCCTCATCTAAATTTTTTAGTTGATAATACATTTATTTTAGGAAATGAAATAGAATCAGTTGAGCAAGTTTTATAATTTTTTATTAAGAGCTTGTTATTTTATTCAGTCACAAGAAGATATGAAATCAATTTTAAAATTTTTTTAAAATCTTTTTCTTTATATTATTGTTGTAAGAGCATATTAGATGCATGAAAAATAAAAAATATTTTTTCAAACATGTTTTCTTTAAGACTTTGTCTCCATATAATTTTAGTTAAGAACTAATCTTAAATATTGCATAATTATATTCATTTATTGATTTAAGATCTTAAAAATGTAAATGCATCTAATTATAATGAGCTTTTGAAAGAATCACAATTTTCTAGTGATCATACCTTTTTTTTTTAGTTTTTCCAAAGGACATTGTGATCTTTTACTATAAAATATTCTTTTTTCAATCCTTTATGAAAATGACAACAAAGGAAAATCATTACTTTTACATGTTTTTGTAATGATTCATGATTTCTTTCTTTGATTGTATTTTCAAGATCCATTAATTCTAAATGTATTTTAGCATCTAATATCTATAAGAGATAATTCTTTCTAGTAATACCAAGAGCCACAAATTTAAATTTTATGAGATTTATCAGGATAATAACTAAAATATAAATAATGATTGAATTGAAAAAATGAGATGTTAATTAAAATATGAATAATACATTACAATACAAATAATAAGAAATTATAATAAATATTATTATCTGTATATGAGATACAATTAAAAATAAAAATCAAAGCAATAAATAATATATCGAAGATAAATGATATAATATGACAAATAAAATGTATCTTAAAAAATGAATTTAAAGAAATAAACCTGAACATGAAATTTGAAGAATAGGTGGCTACATAAATAAAAATAATGACTTCAAAATTTTACTTCAATTGGGTAGAAATTCATACTAATAACATGTTATAAAATAAATACAAATCAAAATAATTATGAGAGAAGAAATTGAAGATGGACACGGTGAACTAATGTTCTTTCTTTTGATTATATCTCAATATCACAATAATATGAATTGAAAGCCTTTATATAGTTAAGGTCTTCCGTAGCGAAGAAAAACAATTTTAAGTGGCTTACAAATAACTTGTGAAATAACTAGCTATATCCTCTTGCTGCCGACAATATAAATATAAGATGGGGTAATTTCTTTTTCACACAAATTGGACATCCACACCCACTTGCACAGCTTAATATACTAATGACACTGTGCAACTAGGGATCTGGGCTAAACAAAGAAAGACCCACACTGCAAGCCGCATAAAGCTGCTAGCGGAGCGAAAGGAGAAGCAAACAATACCAAAAGGGACTAAAAACTAGAAAGAAGCAGCCTTATTGTAATTTGGTGAATTATCACTTTACTACCCTGTGACTCGGACGACCAGAGTTATTTGCCTCTTATCATTGTTGATGGCATAAATTGTTCATGAGATTCCATGATTTCATGTAGCTGTTAGCCATTCCAGGCTCCAGCTACCTCATCGCTGCCAGGAGACTACACTAGATACAATCATCATACAAGAATGTGCTGAAAAATGGAACCATAATAGAGCAGAATTCTAGTAAGAAAAAGGACAAGCAGGCATCTATTGACACGAGCACAGTGGATACCACAAGATATAATTCGAAATGGGCACAAACCCATGGGAATCAAATGGGTATGGGTCAGTCACCTTGAACAGAAAATTTGACTAGACATAGTTTTAATCAAACTCATTCTATAAAGATACCATGATTCTGCTTGCACTCAGCTTTTGACAACCATGTATACACGTAAAATAATATTTCTAATTTTACCATAATACTAAGAATCACAATATTATGGTTTCTTATTTTTTTTTTTCCATTTGGTAATGAAAAAAAATAAAAATGAGAGATTCTTCGAATCCTATTAAATAAGGGGTCAATGACACATTAAGATTATCAATAGAAAGCTTCTCAAAAATTACTGTCAAATCCAATTAGATCTAAATATAACAACTTAACTAATCCCTAATTGCTAGAAGATCTCCATGAAAATAATCACCCTCCAAGCAAAACAACTAATGGTAAGGAAAATTTGAACCTATGATAGAAAAAAAATTACAATGATCTAATCTTATTTGAATTCTTTCACCCAGTTGAACCAATATATATTGATAGGATTTAATATATTTTGACCAAGTCATTTAATTGCTTCATTAATTTTAGCATACTCTCCACTATAATATTAAGGAAGAAATTATAGTATACTAGTAATAATGTACTAGTATACCACCAAATTTAATTGTACATTAAATTTATTTTTTTAATCAAATTTAACACATTACACAATAACATAATAACATATCAATAGGTCAAATTTAGTAATGTACCGGTACAATATTGACCATAGTCATCTCCTAACATTAAAATATCTAACAAGCCAAAATTCCATAGGCAATAGTGCTGAGATATGACCGTTAAAGACTTGAAATATTTCGACACACATCACAGAAACAATCTGGGTAATACTGATTGTAAGCACACTTCTACACAAGGAAATGCGTCCAAGTAGAACTACTCTAATAGAGCAACCTAACGATACCACCAATCTTGCATTCCTTTAATCCGGTAATATTCCAACACCACAAACCTCCCATCACCTCTTTTAACAATCTTATGAAATGTCAGGATATTAATTTGTGAGCAATCCACGCATTTACAGGTATTTTATTTTCTAGAAACCTAAGCATCAAATAATATACTCTAATAAATTCTTTGATGAAAAGCTATTGCTAGAGCTTCCTTAAGCTACTTGATATCCAAGCAGAATAAGTTCCCAGATTACTGCTAAATAATTTACATTTCATAAATTCATGAGAGAGGTTAAGTAGGGGGCTGAGATCATACAAGTCAAAGAACCTGAATAAACCAAATAATAGCAGAAAATTTTAGATATTAAGCAAATAGGTAACAATGCTGTGGACAGGCACATATCAAGAAAGGATTTCCATCCATGTTTTTAGGTTTAGGTGCAAATCATACATTCCCCAAGAAATAGGATGTGACCAAGCCTGAACAAGCAGATTTTCTAGACATTTGATGTACTGTAGCTAATGACTGCCGCCCCTCAATGCAAGCACCAAGTGAAGCACAGAACCACCCTCAATGTTGTACTCCTTAGCTGTTTTGTCATCTGCAAGTTGCTTACCAGCATATATGAGCCTGCACGACGGGTGTCAATCATTAATATACAAGCGTTTCCAGCAGCATAATGCATAATAATACTAATGGGGCTTCATTTTCGTTTTTGCTTTTAGAGTGATATCATGTGAAATTGGACAAAATCACATGACATGCCACTTTAATCCTACTAATGGGGCTTTGTTTTCCATTTTGCTATTAAAAAACAACCATAGGGAGGAAAAGAAATCACCTCTGTTGCACTGGCGGAATCCCCTCCTTTTCTTCAACACGTTCCTTGATTCGGTCTATGGTATCAGTTGGCTCAATATCAATTTCAATTTCTTTTCCAGTCAGAGTCTTCACTTTAATCATAGTTCCTCCCCTCAGCCTGAGAACCAAGTGAAGTGTTGATTCCTTTTGGATGTTATAATCAGCAAGGGTTCGACCGTCTTCCAGCTGCTTTCCAGCAAAAATCAATCTCTGCTGATCAGGCGGGATACCCTCTTTGTCCTAGAAACACACGTCCAACTAGTACTTAGCAACAAGGGATAAAACTTAATCAAATACCAATCTCTTCAGTACACCCATGAAATATCATATAATATATAGTAGTAAAGTATAAAAAACTCATAAATTCTGTCATGGATTAGTAGCAAGGCTACTCTCGATGTTATGCGCTTTAATATATCATATATATATGTACCAAAAATCCAACATTAGATTTATAGTTGTTACATCTTTCGGTTGTTCAACCTTACAAGAAAGAGATCCCATGGAGATGCAAGCACACACAAATGGCACACAACAACTTCTAATATGTATTTACCAGCACCAGAATAGTACTAAATATCATCCATACCCAAGATACAAAAAGACAATCTCTAATCTCTAATCTCTAATATATGATAATAACACACTGAAGTGCCGTTGTTTTGTTCTATACAACATCAGGTGAAGTTTGAACTAAACAGGGCGAGAAGGGCAAGTAAAATAGTCAAACCCCAATCAAAAGGATAATTTTGATTACTGTTTTCCCCAGAAAAGTTTCACGGCAATAAGAAAATATATGAAGATTTTCCGCATTTTTGGATGAGAGGAAAGAAAACAGAAAGGTAAGAAATTTAGGAAATTTAAATTGTTTGGATTGAGAGAAAGGGAAGAGAGAGAAAATTCAACTTGATTAAAATTCTCTGTTCTTCCCATTTTCTTTTCTAACCAAATTTCAGGATTTTGTTTTCTTTCATCCATTTTCTGTTCATCCAAGCATAGCCTTAACTACTGGAAAACTAAATTCGCCATATACCATCATGCAGACCAAGCAGACTAATTCATCTGCCTAAGGACAACGCAGAAACCAAGCATCGCCAAAACCACAAGACTCTGATAAAATCCAAAAACAAAGCAATCATAAAACCAAAAAACCAGAAAGATTTCCAAAAACTCCAGCGAAAAAATAGCAAAGGCAACCCCCTCTGATGAAATTACAGTACAAAACTACGCTCAGTAGACATGCATATTGAAAAGGCGAACCTGGATCTTTGCCTTGACATTGTCGATGGTGTCGCTGCTCTCGACCTCGAGAGTGATTGTCTTTCCAGTCAAAGTTTTGACGAAGATCTGCATCTTCTACTTTCTTCTTCGAGCAAAAGCGCAGAGAGAGAGAGAGAAAGAGAACGTGTGATTGACGCCAGGGAAAAGAGGAATTAGGAGGGTATTTGTATGAAGTTAAGAGGTAGCGTAGCGTCAAGAATCTGTTCTTCGAATAGCAAATGGGGGATGGGATTCGATTAAAAGGGGGGCGGCCCGATAATGGTATTCTTATTCTCCTCTTCCCGTTGGAGGAGAGGCGAGAAGCCCTACATATACAATCTTTTCTTTCTTTATGTTTGGCTAGGAATGAAAACGGAGAAGAAATGAATTGACTGTGAAAAGAAATAGAGGGAAAAAAAATTGAAAGTAAAGGATTTTTTTCTTTAAGTTGGTTGGAATAAGTGAAAATGAAAGAGAAAGAAAATAAGAGTAAAATTAATTTTTTTATTTGAAATGAGTAAAAATTAGGAAGTAAGAAAGTGGGATTGAGTCAAATGATTATAATATCCTTATAGTATATTATGTAGAGATGATTATAATATTAATTCATCAAACTTAATTAAAAATTAATGATATATTGATAAAATGCTATACAATTAATCAAAGATAGATTTTTATTGAATAATTTGAAATAATAATACTAATTTTTATTACATACTCCCTTTAAATATTTTTATTACATATTATGAAGGTTCAAATCTTTTCACATATTATCATTTTAATAAGACACTTTCGCTTATCATATTCTAACTTGTAAAGTCGTGTAAATGTAATATCAAACGTTAGGTACTTTGCAATTGTCTATAAGTTAAATGGATTCTGGCAATGTTCTTTTTTAAAAAACCACCATACAAACTAGCTTGTTATAAATGTTCTTCTAGGCACACAAAGACAACATGACATATTACAAAATACACTTGACATAGAAACATAATTTGATTCCATCATCAGTAGCTTAACTAACTTTTGCATTCGCCATAAATTGGTACAATATCTATAGCCGTACATATAGCGAAACATAAAAAAATTGTTTCTTGGCCTTTTCATTTTCACACAAGAAACTATAACACTTTAACTAAAATTCCTGGAATACTCCTATATTTTCCAACTCCTACCATACTTTTGTCTCACTGTAATGATGAGGTCTATTACTCTTAAGGATCAATAGACTTCTTTTAGCTATCTTAACATGTTTTTCTACCACCTCTCTTATTACATCTATCAACTTATTCATTCTTATATCCAATCTTTCATGCCCCCTTTTAGTCATGCTCATCAAATGCCTTTCTTTATTTTATTATAGTAGAATGTGGATAAAATTGATTGGATTTTCAAGCTGTATGATATTTAATAATTTGTTGACATTCCTTAGATAGTAACATGATATTTGATATATGTACCACATATAAATGATACAACTCTTACATGAAGGTGAACTAATTCCATTTTATACATATAAATTCAATATCATTTTCATTTATGTTGAAATTTAATAATTTATTAACATTCCTTAAATCAACATCTCATTCTACTTATGTGGACACGAGAATAGAAAAAATCATATATTTTAAATTTAGAGTTATCTATTTTTCATTATTTTATTACCATATTGCTATTCCTTTAACATACTTAGAATATCAAAGACCCATCACTCGATTATAATGATGTGATACATCAAATAATCCTTTTTCATGCATGTTATTACTTTCTACGCAAATGGGCTTATCATTTTAAGATTCGATAAACATAATTTCTCACGTAAAAATGATTCTATCTTATAATAATCTAATTTGCACTAATAATTTTAATAACATTTTAAGTTTTAGTAATTTTAAAGAAATTGTAAAACTTTTCCCTATTTAATTAGCATTATGTATACTATAAATTTAAAAGGATTTTATCTTCTCATTTTACATAGATGCAGTACATATACTTAAGATAAAAAAAATATTTTTTCTTCTACAATATTTTAAAAATATTTAAATTAGTTTATAACATAATTGCAATTTTCCAATAATTTAGATAACTTTTCATAAGATTGAATTTCTATATTTTTTAATGTTTATTTAATTACAAAATATTCTTTAACTTTTCATAAAGTTAATTCTTTATAATAATTTTAATATGTATTTAATTACAAATAATTCCAAAACTATTTATTTTCTCATAGTATTTACATGATTTATTCTATTGTCCCTACCTCAAACACATGAGAAGTCAACATTAATTTCTGTTAGTTACAGGAACAAAAAAAAATCTCTATAATAAAAAAATTATTATTTGAAACACAAAAATAAGTCATACTACAATTTTATTTTGCTTAACTTACAATAGAGAAAGGGAAGAATTCTTGAGAAAAAAATTTAACTTAAAAAAAAATTAACTTTTGTAGAAATGGGTAGAGGTTGCTCTCTATAACTGAGTTCGGGTCAAGTCTAGATTCGACTTAACCAAACCAGGTCCAGAAACTTCCAAACTTATCGCCTTTGTAGTCCTCCCGATGGCTAAAATGAATCCCATCTAATAAGAAGCAAATCGATGTGGATACAGTGACGAACATCGGCAGCTATCCCCTAATGGTTGACATTCCACCACAAACAGGCCTCCTCCATTGGATTCAAATGACGAGCTCACTATTTCAAGGAGACAGAAATGCCAAAATAAATAAATAGGGCACAAGGAAGAAGGATCCATACCTATGCAGTCAAAGGAGGCGACGGTGGTGTGGAAGACTTCCTGGCAGAGACACTATGGGCAGCAAAGATAAAAAAATCCTGAAGAGCTCTTAGTGGACTCTTTAAAGGGCAATTATGAAATGAACAAAAAAAAAAAACCTTCCTCTCTTATTTTTCTTCTTATTTCTAAGGGGTTCTAATTTTGTTGGGCCCTATATTTTTTTACCCTATTTACTTTCCCCCACAAATTCACCCAGTTGTCAAACAAGTGAAAATAAAATTTCAACTTCATTTCCCCCTCCCCCTTTTCTTCCTACCTAGATTTCACCAATTCCAAAATAGAGTCTAAGATTCTTTTACCTTTTATTTGGCACACTAAAAAATAGAATTCATTTTATTTCATTTCATTTTATTAAAAATAATTTCATTTCAATAAAAATGATTTCATTTCATTTTTAAATGAATTCTTTTATTTAGAATAAATTATATAAAATATGATTTCATTTCACTTTAAAATGAATTTTTTTTGTTTGAAACTTTATTAAAACTTGTGAAATTTATTTCAAATATTTATATTTACAATCTTATTCTTAAGGGTGAGAGAGAGAAAATTTAAATAAAGAGAGATAATCATTAATAACTTAAAAAATTAAGGGTAAAATTATCTAATGAAAATATTATTTTGAAATGAAATGAATTCCTACCAAATTCTATCTAATTTTATGAGATTTCAAAATGACAATAATGTAAATAAAATAAGATTTTAAAATAAAATGAATTCTAAAAAATTTAAATCCAAACATGATTTTTTAATAGAATTTATTTCAAAATGAAGTAAATTCAAATTTTAAAGTGTGTCAAATAAGGGGTTAAAGATTTTATCCAAAAAATATATTGAAAAATAAAGGTTCGTATCACAATAAAAAAAATTAGTACAAAATGAAATTTAAAAAACAGAATCGGACTCTTTCGATGTATAAGGTTGCATTTTAAATCTATAAGTAAAGTGAAATATTACAGTTTTTTATGATAAAATTAAGGAATAAATAATAATTAATTAAAAATAATTTTTAAATTGAGTTTAAATTTGATATATCATTAATATAAAATATTTTATACTATTAATAAATATAAAAAAAACATATCTTTAAAAACGTAATAATAATTAAATTTTTTTGTTAATAATAAGGAAGTTTTAAAATTTTTTTAATGATATAGCAATACAAAAGTTAAGAATTGAAGTAGATTAAACCAAGTAAGGCTTTGCCTAAAATTAGTTAAGCCTATGTTAAAGAAAAATTAGTCTAATTTATCTTATTAATCTATCATAAACTAAAATTTTGACTTAGGCTATACATGATTTTTTTAAGGCATGACTAAACCTGACTTGACCTATTAGCTTACATAGATATATTAATAATTAATAAATATTTTTTAAAAATTTTATTAAAAGCAAAATTAAATTGGATCATGTCAAATTTTAATATTTTAAAATATAACTTGACTAATATGGCATTGTTTATAGTACCTTAAGGTTTTAAAACCCTAAGTGAGTTGTCACCATACAGGCCATTAGATAAATTTTGTTGAATAATGACCATAAATTAAAATAAGTTTGATAAACAAGAAGGGAATTTCCACTTTTACACATTAAGAATAGAGAATTGCACATCCACCTCATTTTAAGCTTTCACTGGGTAATTGCAAAAAGATAACATCATATATTAAAGAAATTTTCTTTTTCATTTGACATACTATTGCCATAATTGTAAATTTAACCCAAATCTTTTCTTTTTAGTATCACAATATATTATACATTATAAAAATAATTTTAATTAGTTAGAATTAAATAATTATAATAAGACAATTATAAATATATTACATTAATAAATTTTACTCTATTATGAATAATTATAATTAAATGTAAATACCCATAGATCAAATATTGTATCTTCATTAATATTCATTATTAGATTTTAATATTCTTTTTGAATTATTATTATAAAATTGTAACGTTTAATATATTTATTCTATAAATATGAACTTTATGAATTATTTTATGTACAGTCAAATAAAATATACTCATTCTCTCATAATTCTTCTTCATCTTCTTCATATATTTCTTTAATTATTTCTTTAGTATTGAAAGTTTTTTTATAACATACTCTTATTAATTAATATTTATGATTAATAAAATTAAAACCAACCAATTAATTTAATCACACAAATCAAATTATAAATTTTATTGATTTAGAAAAATATATTTTGCTTATCATGCTTTAATTAATGATGTTGTTAAAATTGAGTAATTCACTTTGCCACCCAAATTAATCAAATAATATATCTTAGGAGTTGCCTAATTGACAGTGATAGTATAACAAGTTCTATTTTTTGTGAAATAGAAAAGAAATAAATTATTTAGTTAGTTATTATCTAATAAATTGAAAAAAATATCACTTCTCAAAAAATTTTATTTTCTATAAAGTATGAAAAATTGTTTACCTACCTTCACATAAATAAGTTCTACTTCCTATACTTTTTTATGAATATAAAAATAAAATTATTCTCACTAAATTTAATTAATAATAATTAAAATTTATTAATTTATACTATAATAATATTGAAGATACAATAGTTTTTTTGTTAACACTTTTCAAAAAGTTCAAAAATGAACTAAACAAAATAGTGAAAATTATTTCTTGGAAAACGTCACTTCTTCAGCATTAATAAACTACTTTGATCACTTTTGGAAAAGTCTATATAGGAAGTTATTTTTTAGAAAATTTGATTTCTCTTGAAAACTTACTTATCATATAAATTAAATGAATGCTTAGAATATTAAAAAACTAATACTCCCATTAATGAAATAAAAATCGATCAATTTATTAAATTAAGAAATAATTTGTACATCTTGATAGAACTTATAAGCCAAAAGGGGTGAATTGACTTTTAAAAGAAAAATTTTACAAATAAATTAATGATTTTGATATAATGAAACTATGAAGAATAATTAAAAGATTCTTGAAATTTTGTTAATAGGTAGTTTAAAAAATATGAAATATTTTAGTAATGATTGAAAGTATTTTCTCAAAAATATTTCAAAAAGTGTTTCTTTAATGATGAAAATGTTAACTTCTTTTTCTATAAAGTAATGCAATTTTCAAAACACAATAATAGTAAAAGAATAGAGATGAAATAAAAGATAAATAAAAGAGAGAAGAGATGACACTAGGGATTTTTATAAAGGTTCAATTGTCTAAAAGGAACTCCTTTTGAGTTTACTCCTTTCTTTTCAAGTTACCAAGTATCACTTGAGTTATCCACTAGCTTTTTACCAAGTTACAACACTTAATTTTACAAGATTCATTAATCTTCCCTTGGATTTCAATCACCACCTAGTTTTACAAGATTCTCCAATCTCCACTAGGATTTCAAGATACTAGAAGGATTTTCCTCACAACAATTTTTCACCCACTAACATTCTTAAAGTGAATATGTAAGTTTTAGCTTTAGAGCAAGAAGAAGACAAGAGCTAAGAATTTTTTAGAATGAAAGCTAGAGAATTTGTAAGTTGTAGTACAAACTTCTGTGTTTCTTTTATCTTATCTTCATATGCATATAACCTATTCATAAAGAAAACTAACTTGGGCTCCAAGTTGTCTTTTGGTTCTAAATTGAATTTGAACTTTTAGCTTTGAGCTTCCTTTTAGCTCCAAGGATTTTGAAATTTGAAAAATGACTCCATAAAGTGTTGGCTTATCTTAAAAGCTTTCTAAGATATCACACAATCTAAAATAATCATGTAGGTACTATGTATGTTGATAGCTACCACACTACTATTTTGCTAAAACTATGCATTCTTTTAGAAATTGATCCAGGTAACATGTACTATATATGTACTGCATAAAATTATTCACACATCTGTAAAAGGATTCTCATGACAACTTATATAAATTAATATTAATTTTAGAACATTTTAGGTTATTTGAAATTTGAAATTCTTTCTCATTTTGAATTTTCCTATTTTAATTATTCAAAGGCTCAAAATGACTAATAAATATTAACCATTAGATCTTATCATCTTCCCTTTGAAAAATAAATATTATATTATGGCCAATAAGATTTTTACTTGATAAGCAAGTTTTGACATTTTCAAAAATAAAAATAAATGGGAAATTATAAAGCATTTTTGTTTCATGGAAAAATATACTTTTAAGAAATTAATTGGGCTTTTGTACATATAAAAGTATGATGGCCCAAAGTCCATAAGGGTTTGATGAACATGATCCATTTATTTTTTAACCTAAATAAATTGGATAAAAACTTATAAGTTTAAGATCCTACTTAAAAATATTTTATAAATAAATCCAATTTATTTCCTATCTGTTTCCTCATTCTCCCTCTTTTTGATAATAACAAGCCTTTTGCAAAGTTTTGCTAAAAATAATTTCAAATCATATATAAAAGGTATCTGAGCTAATAATTTTAAAACATATATCATAAAGGGTATTAGAGCAATATAAGTATATCAGAGCTATATGAATACATTCCTAGAAATATCAGAGTAACTTGATATATGAGAGATATTAGAGGTATCAAAGCAAGATTTAATTTTTAAAGGTATCATATTATATTAGAAAAATATATCATGCAAAATTATATGTAAGACATGTAAGGCTTTAAAATGCTCCCCCTAAATTTAAGGTTTCTTAAAAAATTGATCTCTCTAAAAATATGGGTTTCTTAAAAAAGTTTCTCCTCTAAAAATATAGATATTTAAAATATTCTTCTTTAAAAACTTTTCTCCCTCTAAGAATGACTTTTTTAAAAGCTTGCATAGAAAAAATTCATTTTAAAAACTTTGCATCCTTTCTTTCCTTTTATCATTAGTAAAATAAGAGCAAAAAATTTTTGGTATCAAAGTGAATAGGAGAGAAAAAGTTAATAGGAAAGAAAACAAAAGCAAAGCAAACATGTCAAAGCAAAAATCAATATCAAAGCAAAAGACATGTCAAGTACTAAAAGAATAGGTAAAGGAAATTGATAGTAATGGAAATCATAACATGAAAGAATAGAAAGAACATTAAAAAAGTGATAGTTTCAAGTTAAAAGTCATTAAAAATTAAAGCAAAAGAACATTAACAGATACACGATAGAGTAGGATAATGATATATTAAATAATGATATAACAAATAAGAAATTAGACAAGAATTAGATAATAATATAACAGAAATTAGAAAATGATAAATAATTGTCTACAAAAGTTATTCATAGGTAAGCAACATCAAGATATGTGAATTTCTCAACTAAAATTGCTAACTAAGGTCAACTTATTCTAACAGTTTTAGATGCATATGCAAAGGTGAAAATGCCTAAAACTTATGATGCATATGCATAGGCTTGATTAGCAAACTTAGTTAAGTTATTTAAGGCCTCAAGGAAGATTTATTTTATGACAATAGTAAGTCAATGATAGTATTCATCTATCTTTGCAAATCTTGGAAGCTAATGTTAACCCTATTAGAAAGATTAGTAAGATCTCCTTCAAGCTTATCAATTCTATCTTTATTCCTAAGCTTGGAATTAGATAAACTTGCTTGTTTAACCATAGGTGGAAAACAAGGCAAAGTTGGAAAGTATGCCTCGTGCACCATAAGATTAGTAAAGAAAGTGAATGGGTCACATGGTGGTTGGTTAGAATATAATGGAGAAGGTTGTGGATTCAACATTAGTAGAGAAGAGCTTTGTGTGCTTTTCATATACAAGTTCGTCCATTTTCATAAAGTCCTCCCATTGCATCTCCTTTAACCATCTCAAACATTTTAACCCTTCATTTTCTAATGATTGAATATTAACTCTTTTAGGTTTGATAAAACTCCTCATCTCAAAATTGATGTCATATTTTCAAGTTATGAATTCATCTATGAAATCATCTTCATTGAAAATTATGAATTGTGCCATTAACAGAGTAAAGGTTTATCAAAGAGAAACAAGGATAATGTTTGATTTGGTACTTGCAAAGGAAACAAAGTTACTGAATATGCAACTAAAGGGTTTTTTTATTAGAAAACTTTTTGAAATCTGGGTTGGAAATTGCAAGTTTGGTAACAAAAAGTAAAAAAATGAAATGATTTTCTATGTTGGAGCAGTGATGTCAAATTGACTTACTTTAAGAATTTAATGAAATAAATTTCATTTCTTAAATAAAATTATATTTAGTAAGTACGACCTAGGATTTCATTAAATCTTTACATAAGAGTACTTGATAAAAAAATAAATTATTAAAGAGTTAAAATACAATTCAATTTTGCATTAAAATGTTAACTCTATTTTAGAAGGATAATGAAAGTACTTTTAAGTACAAAAGGAGATAATATGTAATAGTGAATTTGGTGGGAATGTCCTTTTGGTGCTAGAGTTGTGATTTGACACAGTCTAGAAAATTCAAAATTTTAATTTTTAAATTTTCAAACCTTCCAGAAGCTTGAGATAGCAATAAGCTTGCTACCTCGCAACCCTAAACTTATTTCCTAACTAATTTAAGCCTATTTCTAAGAAATGATGCTTAGCATGTCACATAGGTATAAGATAAAACATAAATTGCACATAGAATGATTCAATCAAAATGAATTATACCAATTTCCTTTCTAATATGACAAAACCTATCTTCATGTAAAAGTTTAGTAAAGATATCTACTAATTAATTTTCACTATTTGTAAATTCAAGTAGAATATCTCCTCTATGCACATGATCTCTTATGAAGAGGTATTTAATTTCAATGTGCTTTGTTCATAAGTGCCAAATAGGATTTTTTTTGTTAAATTTATAGCACTTGTATTATCATAAAAGATTGGTATGGCTGAGAATTTCAAATTGTAATCTTTAAGTTATCTTTTCATCCATAAAATTTGTGTGCAACAACTTCTTATTACCATATATTCTACTTTTGTTATTGATAAAGTAACTGAAGCTTGCTTTTTACTATATCATAATACAATTCTTTATCCCAAAAATTGACATGTTCCACTAGTACTTTTTCTTTCTAACTTGCATCTTACAAAGTTAACATCTAAATATCTAACTAGGTCTAAGGAATTATCCTTAGGATACCAAAGGCCATAGTTCTTAATTCCTAGTAGATATTTAAAAAAAAATTTAACAATACATAAATAAGATTCTTTGAAATTTTATTGATATCTAGCACATATACAAATACAAAACATAATATCAAGTCTACTTATAGTTAAGTAAAAAAGTGAACCAATCATACTCCTATACCACTTCTTATCAATCATCCTACCATTTTCATCTTTGTCCAATTTTGTGGATGGATTTATAGGCATACTAATGGTTTTTGCATTTTCCATCCCAAATTTCTTTAAAAGTTCACATGTGTAATTTGTTTGATTTATGAATATTCCTTCTTTTGTTTGCTTTATATGAAGTCTAAGGAAAAATGTGAGTTCTCCCATCATGTTCATCTCAAATTCATATTTCATTAAATTTGAAAATTCCTTGAATAAAAGGTCATTATTAGAACCAAAGATAATATCAAACATAAATTTAGATAACTAGTATATCATAATTAATGACTTTAATAAAAAGAGTAATATCCACTTTACTTCTTGAAAAATCATTTCCAATAAGAAATTTATTAAGCCTCTTATACCAAGCTCTTAGTGCTTATTTTAATTCATAAAAGGCTTTAGTTATTTTAAAAACATAAGTTAACTTTTTTTTATCTTCAAATCCAAAAGGTTGTTTTACATAAGTTTCCTCATTTAGAAAGCCATTTAGAAAAGCACTCTTCATAATCATTTGATAAAGTTCAAAGTTTTTAAATCAAGCAAAAGATAGTAACATTCTTATATATTCGAGTCTTGCTATTGGTGCATAAGTTTCATCATAATTAATACTTTCTTGTTAGTTATATCCTTTAGCTACTAACCTTGCCTTGTTTCTTACCACTTTACTGATTTCATCCAATTTATTTCTAAATACCCATTTGGTTTTAATAACTGGATAATTTGAAGGTTGCGATACAAGCTTCCATACTTCATTTTTCTTAAATTAATGTAATTCTTCCTTCATAGCTTTGACCTAACTTTCATCATTTAAAGCTTCTTGTACATTCTTGGGTTTTATATGAGATAGCAAAGCCAAGTTAGTTTTAGTTCTCATACCTTAAGACGGGTCACTAATAATAAATTCATTTGGACAACTTGAATGATTTCTCCATTCTTTTAGTAGGATTCTTTTACTCTTTTGAGGTATATGTTGTTGTTTTTCTACTAGGTTATTTATAGCTTCATCATTTTGTTCCAGATAGTAACCATCTTATTCATTTTTAGCATTCTACTTAAGATGGTAGTCTTCTTGCTCTATTAAAAAATGAGTCCCAGATTAGTTTTCTCTTACTATTTTCATTTAATCTTTAAATTCTAGCTTTTTTTAGATTACTTGACCTTGATCATTAGCTTGCTTTCTCAATAAATATGCATTAAATTCATTAAAAACAATATGTATAGATTCTTCAATAGTAGAAGTTCTTTTGTTTTATACTTTAGAAGCTTTACTTGTATTGAAGCATTTAACAAAAATTCCTTTATTACTTCTTAAGTTAAATTTTGTAAGATTATCTTATCCAATATTTAAAATGAAACATTTGCATCTAAAGGCGTGGAAATAACTAATGTTGATTTTTCTACCCATCCATAATTCATATCTTGTAATGTCCTATTATTTCTCCCACCATCCCACTTTGTTAGAGAGTTCTAAGATAAGAAAAATTATGATTAATACCATTTTTATCACAAAAAATTTCAAACTTTTGATTTTCAAATTCACCACTATAGCCACTTTTAATGTTTGTGATGCAAACACTTTTTTCATTTTAAAATTTCTTATAAAATTTCTTAAATATAAAAAATATCTTTTTTATATGCAAGAAAATATACGTAAGAAAATCCAAAAAAATAATCAATAATTACCAAACCATACCTTTTTCTTTTAATGTTTATTATTTTGGTAGGACCAAATGAATCCATATCTAGAAACTCTAATAGTCTAGAAGTTGAAACCACATTTATAGGTTGAAAAGATAATTTTACTTGCTTGCCTTGTTGACATGCGTCACATATATGGTATTTTTCAAAACTTATTTTTGGAAGACCTATCATTAAGTCTTTCTTCAAAAGATTTGAAATAAGACGTATGTTAACATGACCAAGTCTTCTATGCCATAGCTAGCTTTCATCACTTGTTGATGCAAGACATTTTAAAGAGTTTAAATAAATTTCTTACATATTTGAAATATAGACATTATCAATTCTTTTTCCGATAAAATAAATTTTATTTTTCTTTTTATGTTGAATAAAACAATATGATGATTCAAAAATCACTTTATAACGTTTGTTACAAAATTGGCTAATGCTTAGAAGATTATGCTTAAAGTTATCAACCAAACTAACATTATCAATGGAGTTAAGACCCATACCTATCTTACACATATCAATGATTTTGTATTTTGTGTTATCTCCAAGTGTGACAAAACTGCCATTTATGGTTTTCAGTGATAAGAACTTGCTTCGATCTCCAATCATGTGTCTTAAGCATCTACTACCTAGAAACCAATCATCTTTTTTCTTATTGATTTAAAATACACCTACAATAAAAGATTAATTTTTCTTAGGTACCTAAATCTTTTTGGGTCCTTGAATGTTAGTTGATGCCTTTTTATCATTTTATTTATCAGACATCCAATAGTGATTTTTCTTTATAAATATTCTTTTTCTTAAATAACAAAAAGCAGTAATATGACTTTTATCTCCACAATAATTGCAAGTCATATGATGGATAAAAAGCTTTCACAAAGAAGTTTTTATAATGTTTATTAAAATATGAGTAAAAATATCTTAATCCTTCTTTTTTAAAAGAATATTTTTGAATTCCTAAAAGAGCATCCAAATTATTTTCTCCATTAATAAACTTTGCAACATCATTAGTTAAAATATTTATTTTTATTTTAAAGAAACATTTTCCTTTTTCAAGTTTAAATATTTATGTTCTAACTTATATCTTATTTTATAATATTCTATTTTCAAAATTTTAAGATAATTTTCTAAAGTTTATTTTCCCTTTTTTGAAAGATCTTTTTCTTTTAATAAATTTTAATTTTCTTTTTCCAGTTTTCCAACCAAATTTATTAAAAATTTAAGATTATTTTCTAAAACTTGTTTTTCCCCCTTGAAAGCTTCATTTTCATTTTTCAGAATTTTCAAATCATTTTTCAAGAATTGATTTTTAGTTTCAAAAGAGTTTAAAATATCTTTTTCCTTTTTGAGAAGATTGTTTTCCTTTATTAAAGCTTTGTTTTATTTTTTCAAAAAAAAATATCTAATTAACATTTTGTGAAAAATCTTCCATCAATTCATCATATGATAAAAGGGATTTAAGTTTATCATTAGTTACCTCATTATCTTCTTCACTTTTAGGCATAAAGCAAAATTTTGCAATATTATCTACTTCTTCATCTTCATCTTCAAGTTCTTCTTTAGAGGACATATTTATTGGTGTGTGTCCTAGGAACTAATTATATAGATGATTGAAGTAATACATAATGTATTATGTTTTATTTTATGCAATTTAATTATTATATTTTTTTATAATTTTATTGTTATTCTGCGTGATTTATAACTTAATATAATAATTATCCTTGGAATAGCTTCGTTATTCCTAAAATGCCCCTAATTAAGTATTATTACGAAAAGGATAGTAATAATACATCGAGATTAACATGTATAATGACTGATAATTACGAATCATGGATATATAATATCAAGTCAATACATAAATATATTATTAGTGAACAATGTATTGGACTGACCCACTATGAGAATATTGCATGGATAGACGTGTCATAAGTTATTCTCATATAATCACAAATACACATAAATCTTTGACCTGAAATCATTACGATTTCCTACATGAGGAATTACTCACTTTAATATTATCCTATGTCACCTTTAATCAGGATGACGAATAGGCATTGATTAGGTGTGTCATGAATCGTGCGGAGGAAAGTGAGTGATGTAGATGCAATTTTGTTATTCTTGTATAAAAGAGAAATATCCTTGGGCCTCTTGATTGAGTGAAACTTAGAAATGTATGACCATGCTTAATTGGATTAATATGTGATATTAATAATTTATTTTAAGTTTACTCAATATCAAGAAATATAAATTGAACATTAACTAGGATGACATATTCCATGCCTCCAATTCAATTTGGATATTATTACAAAAAGGTTATGATGCAAAACGTTGATCATGTATTAAGTGGATGTCGAATCACAGACATTCTTACTACTTGAGTGATAGTGATGTATTGCTAGATACTGCTCACTGTCTATGACTCAATAATTAGTCATTGTTAATATAATAAGAACCTATAGGGTCACACAAAAGGAGTAGGAATAAGACAATAATTAATTGGACTTATTTTCGTGCATATATATATTATTATTAAGAATTATAATGTGTTATTCACGTAATATATATATATATATATATATATATATTATGTGATATTATTTGATATTAAAGTAATATCAAATAATTACGTTATCAGATATTAGATAAATATATTATGAGATAATATTATTTTGATATTTGATAACTATATGTAATTATCTAATATTAAAATATTTATATTATGAGATAATATTATCTAATTTAGATAATTAATAAATAAGTCCTATTTCTCCTCATTATCTCTAGGATAAGGATAAAATGAGTTGTTAAATGTGATTAGGATTTTAGAAGCATTATCCTAGTAGGACTAGGATTGTGGCTTGCCTAAATTCTATAAAAAGAGGCTTGAGGGCAGCACATTAAACACACGCTCATAAGCCTCATAAAACCCTAAATCACTCAAAAAATATCGAATCCTAATTCCTATAGAGAGAAACGCATTCTAGCAGATTCGTGGAGGGTGAGAGGTCGTTGTTCACTTCGTGTGGATACCGTAGAGATACTGTACCTTCTGGCCAGCGTTTGATTCATCCACTCTCAAATTTTGATCAGTAGAAACACGAGTGCCCAATAGGTAAAACCCTAATCATTGATTTATGCTTTTTGCATGGATCCTAGGTAGAATTCGAATCAAAATTTTAAAATTTTCCTGCATGTAATGATCCAAATTCCCAACAATATTTTCATCACCCTATGTTGTTATTGTAGCATTCTTCTTGGTTAATTTCTTTGGAGGATTTTTCTTTAATTTTGGAAAATCACTTTTTTTATGTCCTAACTTTTTACATTCAAAGCAAACCAAAAGTTGGTTAGTTGATTCTTTATTTTATTCTCTTTTTTAAAGTGTGCTAGGCTTAAAATCACATTTTTTTTGTACATTCTAATTTTTTTTGCTAAAAGGTTAACTCATCTTCTTATTTATTTGTTTCTTGATCAAGATTATCCTCTTCTTCATTATCTCTTTGTGAGGATGTTTTAAATATTATTATTTTCTTTTTCTTTTCTTGATCTTCTCTCACGTATATTTTTTATATGCTAAGAGTTTTCCTCTTAGCTTATCATATGTAAAAGTAAAGAGATTATTTCTTTTTTATATGGCATCTACTTTAAATTGCCATGATTTTGGAAAAGCTTTTAAGATTTTTATCATTAATTCCTCATCGATAATGATTCTTCCTAATGCATAAAGATCATTAATGATGGTTGAGGGCCTTTTAAATATAGCTCTAACTTTTTATTTTCTCCCATCTTAAATATTTCATATTCATGTACAAGCATATTGATCTTAGTTTCTTTTACTTAATTAATGCCTTCATAGGTTATCTTAAGCTTATCCGACATTGATTTTACAGAAGTACATTTACAGATTTTTTTAAACTTGCTAGGTGTTACAACACACATAATGGTGTTCATTACTTTTACATTTGTTACTTCCTTTTTGCAATCAACTTCCGTCCATTCATTTTTTAGCTTAAACACTTTTATTTCTCTTTTCATCTTTATAGGTGCTTCATAACCTTTCTTGATAACTTTCCATACTTCAATATTAGTAGATTTGGTATAAATCATTCTAAACTTCCAATAATCATAATTTGTACTATTAAAAAATAGAGGTCTAGTTGTAGAATATCCTTTCAATCCATGATTTTAGCCAAAAAGCTTTATTACTTATAAGATCTTTACTCACAAAGTTGTTGAACTTTAAAAATGTGAAACTAAGCTTAGATATCAATTAATAGAGCTTATAATCCAAGATACCCGTGAATTGGCTTTTAAAAGAAAAAAATAAATTAATGATTTTGATATAATGAAACTGTGAAGAATAATTAAAGAATTCTTCAAAATTTGTGAAAGTGTAGCTTTAAAATATGAAATATCTTAGTAATGATTGAAAGTATTTTCTCAAAAATATTTCAAAATATTTTTTTAATGATGAAAATGTTAACTTCTTTTTCTATAAAGTAATGTAATTCTCAAAACACAATAATAGTAAAAGAATAGAGATGAAACAAGAGATAAATAAAAGAGAAAAGAGATAATACTTGAAATTTTTATAGAGGTTTGATTGTCTAAAAGGAATGCTTTTTAGGTTTACTCATTTCTTGTCAAGTTACCAAGTATCACTTGAGGTATCCATTAATTTTTTGCCAAGTTACAATACCTAACTTTATAAGATACTCTTGATCTCCACTAGGATTTTCATAACCACCTAACTTTCCAAGATACCCCAATCTTTACTAGGATTTCAAGCACTACCTAATTTTACAAGATTCACCAATCTTCACTAGGATTTCAATCACCACCTAATTTTACAAGATTCTCTAATCTCTATTAGTATTTCAAGATACAAGAAGGATTTTTCTCACAATAAATTTTCATTCACTAACACTCTTAGAGTGGATATGCAAGTTTTGACTTTAGAGTGAGAAGAAAAGGAGAACTAAGAATTTTCTAGAATGAAAGCTAGAGAATTTGCAAGTTATAGTTCAAGGCTTCTATGTTTCTTTTATCTTATTTTCATATGTATGTAACCTATTTATAGAGAAAACAACTTGGGATCCAAGTTCCTTTTTGGCTTCAAGTTTGAATTTAGGCTCCAAATTTGAATTTGAACTTTTGGCTTCAAGCTTCCTTTTGGCTCCAAGGATTTTGAAATTTGAAAAATAACTCTATAAAGTATTGGCTTACTTTAAAAGCTTCCCAAGATATAGGTATTATGTATGTCAAATTTTCTATCACTGTTTCACTTTTTTTCGATTTTTTGCCTAGTATAGTAACCACCTTGCTATTTCGCTAAAAATATGCATTCTTTTAAAAAACTAATCCAGCTGACTTGTACTGTATATGTACCACCTAAAACTGTTCACACAATTATAAAATGATTATCATGACAGCCTATATAAATTAATATTAATTTTAGCACATTTTACGTTATTTAAATTTTGAAATTCTTTCTTATTTTAATTTTTCCTGTTCTAACCAATTAAAGACTAAAAATGACTAATAAATATTGACCATTAGATTTTCTCATCTTTCCTTTGAAAAATAAATATTATAATATAGCCAATAGAATTTTACCTTGTAAGCAAGTTTTTATATTTTCAAAAATAGAAATAAATGAGAAATTATAAAGCATTTTTGTCTCATGGGAAGATATACTTTTAAGAAGTCAATTGGGCTTTTGTAAATATGAAAGTATGATGGCCCAAAGTTCATAAAAGTTTGATAAACATGATCCATTTATTTTTGAACCCAAATAAGTTGGATAAAAACTTATAAGTCCATGATCCTACTTAAAGATATTTTATAAATAAAGTCAATTTATTTCCCATTTGTTTCCTCACATCTTAATGATTTAAAACATTCTAACATCACTGATTATGCTATGTACCAACTATTAATGACATTATACTTAACTAGTATAATTACCATGCAAATTACATCAAATAAGGGTTTTATATTCTCACTAAACACATATTAGCTATTAATAAGATTAAAGTTGAGTAGTATGCTTATAGAAATCAAATGGTAGATTTTAACACATTTAAAAATGATATTGTCACTAATCATATGTAGGAATAGCAAATGACCTAATTTTATGATGCTGTAAGAGGAATTATCTTAATAAAGTTTAGGGATAATATATTTTTACTTCACAAGATAAGATATAAGGCAAATTTTCACTTCAAGTAAAATGTTTAGGTTGAAACAATAATATTTTACCTTATTCTGTGAAGTATTGTTATTAAGAAATTATTATATTTTTTTCATCTTATACACTTATATAAACATACGAACACTTTTAAAAAATAATTATTTAATATAATGAATTCTTTTTGAAAAAATGGTGGTTATAAAGTATATAAAAAATACGAAATGTAATAAAGTGGATCACATTAATAATTATAATATAAAATTTATTATGATTTTTATTTAAAAATATCTATTAATTATAAAACTTGACGCTTACTTTATTTAGAGGATACCATCGAGCGCATAAATTAACTAACATAGGATTGTTCTAACTTAATCAGAGGTTTCGGGTTTGAGTCCCTAGGAATATAACTGCATTAAAACTCAATTGGGAGAGCTTTACCACCCAATATGGTCCTGCTCGACTTGAATCCAGATTAGTCGACACCCAATGCGGTGTTTGGACGCCAAATGATTTATATAAAAAAAAAATTATTTACAGCGTACATAGTTTGATCCATATAAAATATTTATATGAAATAGGTTGTGACATTAGAAATGTAATTTAGGAAATAGCTATTAGTTGCAAATTGTTTTAATCTTTTAACTTGTAAAGTATTTCATATTAAATTAGTAATAAAAAATGTAAAAACATTTGGAAGGAGAAATTTTAGCAAGAAAAACTAATATATTTAATATTTTTTGTGCCAAATTTTTAATGGATATATTTTTTTATATAATCATATCATAATTGTAATTGTCTCAACCCGCTTATATGCATATTTCAATCTTGGAATCGTAAAGAAATGGACGGGAATTCACTAACAAATATGGTTGCATAAAGCTTGTTAATAATTAAGCCATAAAGGCTGAACTCACTTCCATTGGCCATGGTTTAAATTAAAGAATGAGTGGACCCATCATAAAGCAATGTGTGATATTGAGTAAGAATCCAGTAGGCATTGACTATTAGAAAATTAGGATAGTAAGGCATATTTTGAAAATATAAAATTGTGTATGATCAAAAGAATAAAATTGACAAATATTGTTGTCTTTATAAATGGCTTCTTCTCATTGGTTTACCTCCTCAGGGTTTTAGAACCCTATTTTTTTAAAAGACACTATAACCTTCTCCAACTAATAAAGAAAGTTGTTTGAATTAGGTTAATGATAATATTTTAATTTTAATTTATTTTAACTCTTTTAAAAATGTAAACTTTAAAGTTCAACTTAATTCAAACTTAATTTAATCTCAAAATAAATATAATATGATAATAATAATTTTAAATTAATTATTTAAATAATTATAATATAAATTAAAATTAAGAAAATGAGAATATATTAAAATTTTTATATACTTTTTAAAACATATATAATATTTTTAAATATTATATATATTATATATAATTTAATATATAAAAATACAAGCTAGCCTTGTATACTAATAAGTTAGGTTTTAAATAATATGGTTTAATTTATTTTATAAATTGAGCTAAAAATTTGACTATATAAGTTAAGCTAAGTTGGAAATAGGTTATGCCTCTAAAAGCTTGTAAGTTAAGCAACTCATTTTCACTCCTAACAAGAGTTAGGGATAACGTTAAACTTATTTGCATTTATATTGAATCAAATTTAATTTTTTTTAAAATTTATAATTACTTACTAATGGAGATATATTCAAAAAATGAGTATTTTCAACAATAAAATATAATTACCCTCTAATAAATAAGTAATTTTATGAAATGAAATATCTTTTTAATTGATATGATTATTGTGCATGATTATGATTATAATTACCTTCTTTATAGTTTATAAGCTATACTTGGAATGAGATTTTAGTAACTGAATGATTATAATTCAAGCATTTAACAAACATATTTATAATGGTAGTGATGACTTTCAAAATCAGAAATCAAAAGGATTTATGAAATAAATTACTATTTCAATTGAATTTAAAATTGAGTTAAAATGGCCAATTATTACCTTTAGACTTTAAAGTCAATGTTTGTTTAAATTGCTTTGTAAGTATTTTTTAGAATTTATATCATATGTTATGACAAATAATTTTTCTATTTTTATGAATATTGGCATTGATGCAAACTAAGAGCCATTCATTAGCCAACAAGAAGCTTTATTGATGGACAAAAAAATCCAATATCTTTAGCTATATAAGCGCAAGTCTTTTAGCTATAAGGGAATAAGGGTGCATGAGAGTTTATGTATTGGGCATATCACATGAAAGAAAAATCTCTTGTATTGTGTGTAAAGATACCATGATAAAAATATGTGACACAATGTAAAATTTATGCATATAATGGGATAGAGATAAAGTGGTGTGCATATATATAGATCTCTATCTCTAGTTCAATATAAGAATTAAAAGACTAAATAAATAGTATATGGTTGTAATTGTTGTATTCTAGGGACAACATATTTAAACCACTACACAAATTGCCTTAAAGAGAGTAAAAATACTCCTTCGTCACTCTTTATGCATAATTATAATTTATATGTTTAATTCTAATAATTTATCTCTATCTTATATTTATTTTTTATGTATTATTCATGTAATTAGTGGAAATATTCATTGAGTGCCTCATTTTTACAATTTCATAATTTGTTGTTTTTTCAATATTTTTTACCACCAAACCAATGCTTATTCTTTTGATTTTATTAACAATTGTAATTTTTACCTTAAAAAAATATAATATTTGCATTTATATTATTTTTTAAAGTGCAATTTTCTAATCCATTTAGTTGATAGGTTAATTATTTATAAAAGGAAATCATAAATAGCAAGTTAATCAACCTCCATTCTCAGGAGTAATTTATGAAGAACGAAAAAGATGGTCATCTACAACCACTTCAAATGAAAGAATTCTTAAAAAAATAAAAACATTATTAAAATCTAAATTAATGTAATTAGGATTTGTCATCAAAGAATTCCACTTTTGTCTATAAGGTTTAAGAATTACAAGTCTCATCCAATTTATACAAGAATTGATTTTCTTTAGTTAACAAGAAGATTCATATGTTGATCTTCCCATCCCTTGTAGAGAAACCTCACTCTTTCCCATTTTTTCATATCAATAACTACCTAAAAAAATCTTGAGATAATGTTTGGTTTGCAACATTGAAGATTGTTGAAAAATAATCTTGAAAAGTCTAGGTTGAAATGCTTAGGAAATTGTTAAAGAGCTTAGGAAATTGGGTGGATGCATATATAAAAGATAATAAATTGTGAGAAAATATTTAAGTTAATGGATGTATCTTGGTATTGGTGTTTATGTACTTAGATAAATGAAGTGTCATGTACCTAGATAAGTGTAAATTCATGAGTTAATGCATGTACCTAGATAAGTGTAAGTTCATAAGTTAATGTATGTACCTAGGTAAGAGGAAATTCATGTACTAGTGAGTTAATGATTATTCTAGGAGGTTCCATTGCTCACTATAAATATATAAGCTCCCAATGAATGAAGTGTATGAGAAAACCATTTGAAAGAAAAGAGAAGTTAAAACTCCAGCAACAATAAAGCAATAAAACAATTCTCATATGCTTCTCCTTCCTACTCACAGCCTTTTCTCTTAGCATTCTTGTTCATTTTATTCAATCAAAATCATTTGCCCATCAATCATTCAAATAAAACCCATAATATTCTTACCTAAAGGCTAAAGCAAGCATCCAATACAACCATACTTCCTAAAATCTAACAAAGATTTCTTAATCTATGACATTATAAATAATATTATAGTCGTGAAACTTTGTAAGAAGGAAAAATTTATCTTTGTTATGTGATAATGATGTAAATGAGTACTTTTGAGAAAGCATGTACATATATTTAGGTAAATAATCATTAATATCAAGAAATTAGATATATTTTATGGGGTTAATAAAGAATTTCATTTTTGTAAATTCATTGAATTTACAATCAAGTCTGTATTTTTTTAATTTATAATGACATCTTCAAATGAAAAAATAGATTAAAATTCTATATTAAAAAATAGATTAAAATCCTATGTTTATTCCTCTAAAATTTAATTTATATTAATTTAGTCCTTTATAAAAATTAGTATCAATTTTTATCTTTAATTATTTACTTTATCCTACTTTTTAGTCCCTTCATCAATATAGATTACACGTATTTAATGATTTAGCTAATTTGTCATTATTAGGGCTAATATGACCTATTAAATGTTTATGTAGCCCTAACAATACTCATATCAACCTTATAATAGACCAAATGTTATTTTAATTATTTGTCCATAAACTAAAGCAACCTTAAATAACATTTACTATTCCATTAACTACATTACCATATCAATATGAATCTTTCTTTCATTTGTACCAAGAAAACGTGTTGCATAGGTTTAATTTTACATTTTATCTTACTAATTTTAAGATTGAACCTATTTAGTCCTCTTTAAGAGTAAGATTCTATTTCAGTCCTCCTAAAATAGAAATTAAATTAAATTAAATTCATTTTACTTTCTTCTATTAAATTGGTAACAAAAATGCTAGCTTACTAAATAGTAATCGATGATGGCATTCTTGTCAGGAAAAACGAATCAAACTAATGCATAATGAAAATTAAATAATTCACTCAGATTGACTTTTCCTACATGTATAATAAAATAAATCACTAGAAAATAATATAAAAAAATAAATTAAGAGACTAATAATTTTTAATGTAAAAAACCTTTAACATAAGAGTAAAAATTATAGGATCTAATCCTATAAAAAACTTCACTAATAAAATAATAGATACAATATCTTTCTGAAAATTTTAAAGATCAACCAATATAAAAATTCTTCATCAAAACAAGTGAAATTCTCAATAAAATTAAGATAATAATTACTAATAGAAAAATATGCACTACACTGTCACTACATAAATTACTAATAACAATATATTTAAATTTGATTAAATATGGTAATTAATATCTTAGAACAATTTGGCAAAATACTGTGCAATCCTTTTTTCCTCTATGTGTTATCCCATAACTAAGAAAAAGTTAACTTATTTTTGTTGCTGCTCTTTTTACAAGGCACGATAAAAGCCTTATGTATATACACAAAACCCTAGAATATTTAAGCCACCAAAGCCTTTTAACTATTAAACCCTATTAATTTTCACATCAGCCAAAGCTAATATATATATAAATACATATTTTACACCTTGAAGATATCTTGAAAACATGGAAGCCAAATTTAACTTTTCATGCTTAAATAGGGCTTATTTCAAATTTGCCCCATAATTTTAGGCTTTTAGCATTTTTTTTTCATCATTTATACCAAATAATAAATGTAAAGGATATTATGGCTCCACTTAGGATGAACCTATCACCACAATTCCACTTTAGCATTAAATGAAGAGAATGCATTAACCTATGTTGCCACCTCATAACACCTTTCATATCACATGGCCTATATCCCCAGTTTAAATGTTATCTTCAATTTTAACTTTTTTTTGTCTTAATTCTAAGAAAAGACAAAGTTAGATGATTCATAACTCCTAAACCTAAACAATAATCCTTCAAGGTTACTAAATTTAAATTGTAAAAAGATAAAGATAATCCTCACCATTACAAGAAAGCAAATTAAACTAAACAAATTTGTTTAAAGACCCATTTGGACATTATTTCAAGTACATTTAAAAATATAATAATATAAAGCTCCATTTTTTCACTATAGTGGAATGGAAATAAGGAATTGAACACTTTTAGTTAGCTTTTCGCATAGATCTAGATCTATTCAAGAAAAATAAAGACTTTATGATTTCAACTATAAAATTTGTAAGAGATGACAATTTTAGCATTATTTGAAATTTTTTTAACAAACATTGGTGGGATCCTTTTAAAAATTCTATTACAAAAGATATTCAAGAAAAGTAAATTGAGATTGCCAAAATCTAAAGACATAAACTCATTAAACAAATTTAAAGAAAGATCTAGAAGTTGTATTTGAGCACTAGTGGGAAAAAGAACTAGATAAATAATTATTTTTCAAAGAAGCAACTGTAGATAATATATTCATGAAGGAGAAGTAAACGAACTCTCCATTGTCAATGGAAGCCAATTATTGAGAAGATCATTATTTAATTATTAAAAATTATTTTTTCTTTCAATCTCTTTTTTCTATGCTAATTATTTCACCTGTAGAAGTCATCTAATTGCACCAAAGTTAGTTTTGTTTTACTTTTATGAGAATTAAAATTAAATAACAATTATAAAAGAGGCCAAATATGATCAAATGAAATTTTAAAAAGATTAAAAATGTATTTAAGCCTATTATGTGCATGTATTTATTTCTATTCAAGATTTAAATGGTTATTCTACATATAGAGTTAATATTGTGATTATATTATGTACTAATAGTTAAGGATGTTTAGTGAATTTATGGTATTTTGATATTCATTAATAATTAATAAATTCAAGCAACTTTCTTATAAAATTTACAAAAATAATTATAGTAATTTTTTTCTTAACAAAATCTCTATGAAATAAATTTTCAAACATTACAAAAAAATAAAAAATAATTTTCAAATTCAAAAAACTTCAAAATTAATTTTCAAGTATAAAAAAAGGAAATAATGAACAAGTCAACATTAATTTCCAAATAATACATGCACAAATTTTGCAAGTAAAAAGAAAGGTACAAATCCCAAAAATGGATTAAAATAGGTGTTTTGGGGAGTTTTATTGAAATAGAAATGAAATTAACAAATTGATTTTTTTTTATCAATCGTTTGCTTCACATGTTACAAAACTTGATAACTTTAACTTTAATTGATTCCATTAAATTAAAACCCTTTCTCTCCCTTACGTTTTGAAATTCTTTATCCACCATAAATAAAAGAAATGCTCTTTTGGCTATTTTCTTCCTTCTTATTCTAGTAAAGGTCACCATTCATGGCTCTTTACTCTTTCTTACAAAAGCCTCCATCTACCTTATAAAAAAAAATAGATTCTTTACTTCTTTTGTTCTTTAATTACTCTTTTTTTCTTACAATTAGTTTTCAATTATCCTCTTGCTTCTTTATAATGAACACTAAAGAATAGAAGCGCTAGGAAATTCATAATAAATAATATAAAATACAAAAAATGTTTGCTGCTGATGGCAAAAGCAAACTAAACATAAGTTATTATCATTTTTGTGCATAGCTTCAATGCTTGTTTTAATTATTATGAATTTTAAAAATTTATTATGATTTTTTAAGTTAAACCATTACTTTAGTTAGATTTATTATTTTTTTTTAATTTTATCATTATTTTTAAATTTTCATCATAACTTATAAAATTTTATTATAAACTTTTAAGTTAAACAACCACTTTTATTAAAGTAATTGTAATATTTAAAAATTATTATTTTTCTAATTTTTTTGTTATACTTATGTCTTGATCCTTGAACCAAATAGCAAAAAAGAAAATTACAAAAATTTGATTCCAATTGAACTAAACACTAAAAAAATAGATTTATTTGCTTTATTCCCTTTTATTTAATTCCATTCTCTTTCCATTACTCCATAAAGCAATTATTAAGCTTAGAGTGTAACTAAGAAATGCCTTAAGAAGAAATGACATAAAATCTTGAACAACATCAAAATGTTAACCCTTTTTAAACCTTAAAAATGATTTCTTCTCTTACTTTCTTTAGTAAGCAAAAGAGGTAGCATTCAATGGAATAGATTTTAGCAAGAATTGATTAGGGGTTGTGGCAGTTTGAAATAAGACTGAGCAAGCTAATGGCATAAAGTCATGGTATAAAGAGATAGTAGTTGGTCAAGGGCACTTATCAAATGAAAGGAAAGAAGTGAAGCTTACTAGTATAGGAAAGTTAATGGGAAAGAAAGAGACAACAGGGAAGAGAGAAGTGAAAATGAGAATGAAAGGTAGTGATGTGAGAAGCTAAGAAGCAACTAAAAAAAAGGGGGACTTGAAAAGGTTGGAAAGGATAAAAATATGTTAAGAAAACTGAAAGACTATAAAGAAACAACATTGTTTTGTCTATGGGAGGTAACATGTACTCCATTAGAGTTATATCATTCTTTTATAGGCGACATCATTTCTAGTAGTGACAAGTCAATGAAATATTTAAGCACTTGTAATTTATTGTAACTTATTATGACTAAATTGATACTAATTTTTTATGGAAAGTAAATTAATACAAATAAGCAAAATCATCAAGAACTTATGGCCCACTCTACCTAAATTAATACTAATTTTTTATGGGGAACTAAATTGATATAAACTCAAATTCACAAGAATTAAAATAGAATTTTAATTTAAAAAATATATGTAATAACATCGCAATTGATAACAATTGATATTAAATAAAAGTAACAAACCTCTACATGTTAGTTCAATTGACAAGGTGACATTCACATTTGGCAACATGGAATAATCATACACCATATTTAATCCACTAAAAAAAATTTATTAGTATTTGATATGGTATTCGTGGAAGCAAGTTATGTTGATGGGATAAATAAAGTGTAAAATTATTCCGTTTCAATGAAAGTTTATGCTAATTTGGAGTTAAATTATATAGTTACTTGAAGACTAAAAATCTATTTTGATCCAAGTAAGATTGATTTTTTATCAATTTTGTAATTCACTAAAAGTTTACATATCAATTTGTTCCTTACAAGATTAACTTTATTTCAAATTTTAGTCTCTCCGTATATAAGATAAAGTTACTAAATTACTATATGAAGGGATTAAGATTTAAGATAGAGTTAATCTTATAGAGATTAAATTAATACAAACTTTTAAAGAAAAATAGAATTGATAAAAACTCAATCTTACATGGAGCAAAATAAGTTTTTAGTCATTACTTTAATTTACAAATTATTTGAAAGTTTTAAATTTATTTATAAATAAATAAAAGTGTTGCATCCCCAAATTCAAGGGAATGTGATCAACTTAGATCACTTAAGTGATAACTCATGAACTACAAGTTTATTTATACAATTTAAAATAACCAAAATATGTTTTTTTTTTTTAAAAAAAAGTCCAAATTTTGATGAAATACTAATGTTCAATATCAAAATAAGAAAATCGTACTTATATTATATTAAATCTAAAAAAACTTAAGTAAAGAAAAATCTTAAAGTGATTTCATAATATAAATCGAACTAAAACTAAAATAAATTTTATAAGATAATGTTAACCTCGTTGAAATCATAAGCATCTACATACTAAAAGAAAACACTACTTCTAGAAGGCTGGTGGATGCCCTAAAATAATGAGGGCAATTGAGATGTCTAAATCTAAAAAAAATGAAAAGAAAGTGATCATAACCACTCATTCAAGAAGATTTCCACCTTTATCTTCAAATTGAAAACCTTTGGGTCATACATACAAAATATATTGCTTACAAACCACTACTAGATTCATGCATATAGTCCTCAACCTATTACTTATAGTTTATGATTGACTATACATATTCGAGTTGCTCTTTAGATCAATATAGTTAACTACATAGTCGATTACGAAACCTAGAATTTTCCTTTGAATAATAGTATTAACTATATAGTCTATTATAATTGTCTAAAGTTGTCTCTAGACTTTCATACTTGGTTATAATTAACTATAGGTGTCAAAGTTCATCTCTAGGTACCAATAATTGATTATATAGTTGATTACAACCTTCTTTTATTTTAAAATCATACATTTTATGTAAATACAAAGCATTAAACCTTTTTAAACATGTAATATAAGATTAAATGACCTTCAAACATAAATAATAAGAAGTAATATGAGAGATAAATCAATTAGTTTGTTTTTAAGAAAGTAGAATTATATAAAAATGATGATATTAATCCATGAACCTTAGAAAAGGATAGTCTTTTGGTCTTATTTACATAGGGGTATACCTTTTAAGGACTTGCTTATAGGGTAAATTTGTATATGAGCATGATTCTATTATGATTATGATATCAAGAGGCATTAGCTTGAATTGATTAAGAACTACTTATTATGTTGTAAATTGTAGCATAGTTATGAATGATGAGTTAAGGAATAAATAGTGTTCAAAAGCAAGTCTTCTACACATAATTTGTGTGTTGACTTATGATGATTAAGTCACAAAGTGAACCTAGAGGATCAAAGTTAAAGCTTATAAGAGATAAGGATGAAGGAAGTCATAAGGATGATACTTATTTATATTTATGTTTAGTTTTAAATATTGCTTAGTTTCTATAAGTTTTCCTTCTTATTAGATTTGGCAAGTATTACCTCTATGGGTAATTGGTTACCCTAATATTAAATAAAAGATATTCTATTAATTGTATTCAATGTCTAAGGAATTTGTCTCATAAAGACTTGGAAGGACATTAGATATCTTCTTCATACATCTTGTTTAATTACTTTATAAATCAGTTTTCAAGTTATTTTTTAGGTGGAATATTTCTCATTAAGTTTCATAGTTACTTTTTATAGGTTTATTCTTTTTAATATGTAGTAGAACCTTCCACCTCCTCCACTATAGTAAGTGGGGTACCTATCTTTAAGGTTTTTAACTTCATTTTTTAGCGGATTTGGCAACAATTGATTTAGTACACTTATAAATTTGAATTAGTGGAGTTAAGCAATATAATGGGCCAAGTTTCCTTTATTCATAACAGGATATAAGTAGTAGAATGTGTTTTTGTGTAATTTGGATAATTTATGCCTTTACACGTGAGGATTATAAGTTAACCTAAGTACCATTTGACAAACTATACATTTTATAATAGATATTTTTGAAATGAATTGCATGATTGACATTTCCTATTGAATGAATGCAAGTTATGAATGATTTCCTAATTATGATAACCAATAGATATGGATAAGGCTGATAGGATTATTTAAGAATAATCTTATGTTGACTATGACCAAGGTGAGTCATGATAGATTTGTAACTCTTGACCTTAATTCAACCAAGAACTCAAAGATTCCACATTAAGGTTCATTTTTCACCTTATTAAGCTCAAAAGCTTGAGCTTATCAAATTTTAAAGAATATGGAAGAGAAGCTTAATATTACTAGTAGTTTAGATACTTTTATCTTGATTGTATAAAAATTTGATAAAGATTTACTTCTCTGTAGCTTGATTGGAAAAAGAAAAAGAAGAATGGATAAGGAAAAGAGTGAGATTAAAGTTGGTGGTGCAAAATGAAAGGAGTGAGTTGAAGTTAGATTTAAATAGGGTAGATGCATTTTCAAAATTTCACGTTAAATCTTTTTCATAGTTATATACTAATCTTTAATCACTGATAACTTTTAATTCTTTAATTTAATACATTTTTCCTTAACTAAACCTTTCAAGTTTTTTATTTTATACCTACTTAAACAACTTGTTTCTAGTTACTTTAAAATTTTACTCTAGACTCAGTTAAGGACCATTTGGTTAAGAATAATCAAGAAAGGGAAAGGAAATTGTAGGATTTTATTCCCTTTATTTTTATTTGATTTAGAAAAAAATTATTTTCTTTCCTTATTTTCCTTAATGAGATTATCCCAAATAAGAGAATGGTGATTCCCTCCAAATTTTTAGGGAATCTCATTCCTTCATTATGAGTTTTGAGTTTATCATCTTTAATATGATGATGATGATGATGATGATAATAATAATAATAATAATAATAATAATAATAATAATAATAATAATAATAATTCATTATTATAAAATAATAATATAAGTAAAAATAAAAATAATTATCAAATAATAGTTTACAATAAAAATAAATTATAATAAAATTAATTAAATAAAAATAAATAATCATATAATAATTATTATAATAAATATAATACAGTATTTAATAACATAAAAATTAATAATATTAATAATTTAATCATAATAATAAAATAATAACTATCATTGTTACAAAAAATGATAAATAAATAATATAGTAATAATTGAAATAATAATAATAATAATAATAAAATATTAACAATTAAAATTAAATAATTATGAAATTAATAATATTAGTAAATATATAATATTTAATGACATAAAAATAATTAATAATATTAATAAATATTATTTACGATAATATTAATAAAATAATCATTATTAAAAATAATAATTAACTAAATAATAATTTTATTTTTAATAATAATTATAATATAATTAAATAATGAATAATAATTATTATATATTAATAATATTATTAATAATATTTATCTAATAAATAAATGAATAATATTATTAAATATTATTAAATAAAAATATTATAATATTATTAAAATATATTGATAATATTATAATATTTTTAAATTATTATTTTTAATAATATTAATAAAATAATAATAAATATTAAAAATAATAATTAAATAAATAATAATAATTAATATCATTTTGATAATATTAATTATTATAAAGATATTAATAATAGTTGAAATAATAAGAGTAATAATAAAAATAATATTAATAAGATGTTAATAATTAATGTTAAATAATTATAAAAATTATAATGTTAGTAAATAAAATAAAAATAATGAGATAATAATTATTTCAATAATTATTATAAGTAAATTATTTTTAGTATAATAATTGTTAATAAAATAAATTAAAAATATTTGATTTCTTTTCCTAATTGAATCAAACAAATTGAATAATTAGGAGTTTTTTCTTTTCTTTCCACCTAATTCCTTCTCCTAATTTCATTTCATTTCCCCAATTTGAATCAAACGACCCTTTAATTGATTAATTCCATTTTCCCTAATGATTAATTCACTCTAGTTCTTACTAAAATTTATTTGTTCCTCACAAAATTTTAGTTTTAATTTATCATTATCAAAATTAATTGTTTTCCTTTACAATATAAAATTTTAATATTCGAAGAAGGATGTAATAGTAGAGTTTAAATTATTTTTAATTTCTAAATTAAAAAAATTAATTTATATTATCAATTTAGTTAAATACTAGTTCGATTTCAATCAAATCATTAAGATTTAAACCATTCTAATAATTAATGTAATGATTGGCCCAATTCTTAAAATAATGATATGATTTGAAGATCTTACTTTATTTTTTTCATTTCGAGTATTATTTATTTATAACCCTATGTTTGGATTTGGTAAGAAAAAATATTGAAAGAAAAAAAGATGGAAAAAATACATAGAAAAGTACTTTTTCACTTGTTATTTGAATATATAGAAAGTATGTAAAAAGAGAATGATAATGATAATAATTTTTTATTTAATTTAAATTAAAAGCAAAAAAAAATTAAAAAAAGGTAATTTACTTGAATGATAAAATTGCTCTTGTTCTAAGATAATAAAGCTATTTAATAAGCTTTATAAAAAGGTAATTTTATAATTATCAAGTTTTTTTTTATCTTTTTTTACATTTATTTGGTGGGAAAATATTTTTGGGTTCATTTCACATTACAATTTTTTAAATTTTATTTTATTTCATTTTACTAGAAATTATTTTCAATTATTTATAAATGAATACTATTATTTTAAATGTTTATAAAAATAATTATTTTAATTTATTTGTGAATGAATTGTATTGTTTAGAATGTATTTAAAAATATATAAAATTTAATCAAAAATAAATTTTGATGGTATCATGATAAATACAATATTATAAAGAAGTAAATTTTTTATATAATATGTATTTTAGATCAAATGAAATAAATTTTCAATGAAATTCTTACTAAATTTAATAGATTTTTATAATGATACAAATACAATTAAAATATAAAATATAAATAAAATTAATTTTCTTTTTACTTAAAGTCAAATATTATTTTAAAAAGAAATTCATTTAAAAATGAAATAAAATCTTATTTTAGTTGTGCTAAACAAGGGGTCAATGATTTTCAATATATTTTTTCAATTTTTCTTCCGCATCAAATTTTTCATAGCTTTCAAGTACTAGAAAATTTATTTTTAACCTTTTTTTATATCTTTTCTTTCCCATTTCTTTTAGTTCCGATGTAAACATATACTAGATAATAATAATAATAATAATAATAATAATAATAATAATAATAATAATAATAATAATAATAATAATAATAATAATAATAATAATAATTTTTTGGGCCAACCGCCCTCTTTCTTTTCAATGTTAATGTTCGGCCGACAACTGATCTAATGAATTTTCAAACAGGTAGAATCGCATGTGAAGTCTACTTGCCATTTGAACTATACCGATTATGGGCTCCTCAGGCCCAACTTCCAAATTACCAGAGCTTTGGGCTACTCCTTTAAATCGAAGCCCGGTACAAATCTGGCTTCCTATTTCACGGTAAATATAGAATGTTAGCTTGTGTGATATAAATAAAAAGGGAAATTTTATAAAAAGTAAATTACTAACAAGTTGAATGCTTTTATTATTGAATTTTTTAAAAAAATTTAAGGGAAAAGAGTTTAAATAAAATTAATCTAATTGTGAAAACACTCAATTTCATGAAAAATCAATTTTTCTATAGAATTATCCTAACAATGTATTTTAATGGAGAATTTTAAGGAGGGAAAGTAATTGTTTAGGTGATTTAAAATGTCATAATCATAAATGCTTTGTTTGGAGTCTTAATGAAAGAATTTTCACATTTCTAAAAATTTTAATTAGGTAGTTCGTCAGCCTGAGACAAGGAATTTCGAATTCCACCTATTTAAGTTTGAAATGCCCGTTGCGTGGGTCTATGACGAAGAACCTGTAATGTAGGCCAAAAGTCTCATTATAGTGCGTAAAATTTATTTACTATTAATTTTTTTATGAGGTATTATGATAAATATTTTTGAACAAGAATAATTTATCAATTCTATTGTGAATGTATATATCCTTGAAATTTTTGTCCAAAAAATATTATTTGTGTTTTTTATTACAATTTAATAAATTTCAGTGCAATTTTTTGATAAAACATTTAAGAAAGTGTAATCTGATTAATTTTTTGAAAAAATAAGCATAAAAAATCACAAAATTTAATATTTGCAACTGTCGCTTTCATGAGAAATTTTAAGAGAAAATTGCAATATTCCCTCGCACATACTAAGTAATTAAGGTATACATACTGTGTATTATTTTACATGTAATTTTAATTTTATCTCATTAAACTTTTTTATATAAGTTAAAGTGATTGTAGAGAATAAATTAAATTAATGCATATTTTTAACTTTCTATTAGGCTATAAAGATGTATAAAAGTATATCTCAATACAAATACATATGAAACCCAGACAAATTATTTTTTAAATGAAGGGAATTCAAAAGAAGTAATTTAAAATTTTAGCATTTCAAATATCTGAAAATTTACAAATACTTTATCCAAATACATTCTAAATAAAAGTAACCCTTTAGACAAAGGCGATAAAATGTCAGCTTATGTGGTAAAAATAAAAGTAAGTCTTAAGATGATAGTTTTTTTTTTCTTTCTTCAAGAAAACTCTTAACTTAATATTGGTAGGATGACAAACATTAGTCTCTTACTCCCTCTGGCTCAGAGGGGAAAAAGGAAAAAAAAAAAAGGTTCGTGTATTTAAGTGCACTCATTGATTGGGTGACAAAATAAGAAAATTGAGGTTAACAAATATGTCGGACTCCTTGCTATTAAAACGGGGAGAATTTTCTTAAGTTACATTGGTACCGATAGTTAATACTGAAAATTCAATGTTATCTTCATATAATTTTTATTAAATGTATTTTTTTCAATTTAACAATTCAATTCAACTATCTTTAATATATTTTAGGAAATAAAAATCAAATTAAATATTATATCATATTGTTGAATTGAAAAAAACAATACATTTAATAAAAATTATATGAAGGTAGTACTAAGTTTTTTTCCTCAAAATGTGATATGTATGTAATTGGGTGAGCTTATGAACAAACATAAAAGTAGCATCTTAACAAATAAAAAACCATTTATAAAATCCAATTTGTAAGAAATTCAGACAAAGAAACTTGTAATAAATTTTCTACTAAAGTCAGTTAGACTATTGATTACAAGAAATTTAGCCCAACTTATAATTTACTTTCAACTATAATCGGCTAAAAATATTTCTAAGAATCAAGCTTCACAAAACTTTAAATCCACTAACATTTTATATGAGAGAGTTTTTGTATATTTTTTTTTTTTGTCCAGATATTGAGTAAGAGTCATTTTCATTCTAAGAATTTGGATCATTCTGTTGAAGTACCCAATATCAATAGTAGGGGAGAGTCTAAATAAGAGAGCAGAAAAAAATGAGAAGGAAAAATTTTGAATCTTGCTACATGTTTATCGATGGATAAATATTCCAATGATGCGTAATCATTATTGCAGGCTTTCTGTATTTTATTACCCACAAGCCTGTTCAAATAGTTTTATTTATGTTGAGTCAATCAAGCTTCCTTACCATGGCAATTGATAGTTTTTTTTGTCTTTTTTTTTCTTTGGTTCAAGAACTTCGGGTTATTTGGCAAGCCTCAGTATACATGCTTAGGGCCCGTAAATTTTTTTTTTTATTTACAAAATTTGAATTTAAAATAGTATTTAAAGGGATCGAACTTTGAGTCCCGACCATCATTAATTCATGACAATTAATAGTTATTTTTTGTAATTCTAAATATGTTGCAATAAATTAAATGCAAATGATCAACAAGTCATTAAATGTAAATTAATAGTGATAAATTTAAATATTTTATTGGAAATTATAAATTTAAACCTTTTTTCTTTCTGTAAATTAAAATAGCATAAAGGAATGAATTTTCTAATTTTATCTAGCATGACATCATCATCGATGGCATTTTAAGTTAATAGTAAATACTCATTTAAATGTCATTAGAAGAATTCCATTGGGCTTGGGTGATAACTACTGAATTAGCTCTAAGTGTTAGGATCTTATCAACATTTTCAAAATTGAACCAATCTACATTGTTGTTTATGTATAAAAAAGTTGTAAATTATTGAATAAATAAGTTAAGTTAAAGTTGAAAATAATATAAATTTGAATAACTATGTAAATTAACTAACAAACTTAAATTACTCTTAGGGTTAGTTTGTTTTAATGGAAATACCTTCTATTAGAATATAATTATAGAATATTAAGATAGTGAAAAATATTTTATTTGGTTAATATCAAATATGGAAAATGATTATTATTCATATTATCTTTAATAAATATTTTACAACTTTAATAATCAAAGAACTAAGTGAACTAAAGGAAAATGGTTGAGGGACGATATCAGGAGGAAATCGAGAGGAAACTTTGGCAGTTACTAAAAATCCTTTTGATAAGGAAGCAAACTTATTAAGATGTAGCACTAAGAGAATTAAGCATGGGCAAAAGGTGTTTGATGGAGGAACTTTAAGCTTGAGAACTTAGGATGATGTGAATTTAAAACCACTACCAGATGCTAGAGAAAACTAGGTTACAATGTCCTATAAGAACATGTTGCTTAAGAAAGGAAAATATAAGGTTTGTAATGAGGATGAGGAGGATATAGTTGTGTTTAATGAAAAAAAAAACATTGTTAACAGATTCATATGATAAAGAGTCAAATAGGATATAAGCTATGTATTAAATCACTGATAACAACATAATCATACCAGTTCTCATATTAAAAGACCTTGGAGGAAATGTTTAATAATCAACTTGTTGGGCAAAAGAATTGGTTTTTATTTCTTAGTATGCAAACTACAACAATTATAGAGGGCACTGGTGTTTTTGAACTAGTACATTTGGGTTATGAGTTTTAATTGGTCAAGTTTTCATGTATAAAAGATCATGATTTTGTTCTTTTAAGAAGTTTTTGGATAATATTTGATCACTATTTGACAATCCAGGAATAGGTTCCTAATTTTAATTCTGCAGAGATTGTGATTGAAATAGTGGCAATTTGGGCTAGATTTCCAAAAATTCCAATGGAATATTATGATCAAAAGTATTTTAAAGTACTAGGGAATAAAATTAGCAAATTTGTTAAGACCGATACTACTATAGAAGCAAAATCAAAAGGGAAGTATGCTCATGAGTTTTTCATAGTGGCTTTTAATAAACTTCTTATTTCACAATTTTATATTGGTAATGAGGAAATTAAAGTTAAGTATGAAGGTTTGCATCCTATATGTTCTAAATATGGCATTTATGGTCATTATAGTGATCATTATCCTAAGAAGGAGGAATCTGCAAAGTTATGAATCTAAGTTATTGGGAAGAGATGAATTTAGATCAGTCAAAGTTATCAAATGAGTCTATCAACTATCAAAATCCTACTACAAAGCTTAGCTCATAGATGGCGGTTCTAAGTAGTAGAGTGCACGAAAAGAGGGGATTAGCAATAATGAAGGAGGAAATAAGGAGAACAATATCAAAATTAAAAGGCATAAATTAATTAAAGGATCATACTTTGAATACCTTACAAATCCTATGTGTTCAAGTAAAGATTTTATAGAACATCCATTATCTGATAGTTAACATGATCCTAATGTTAAAATTGAAATTCAGGTAAATCTTAATATTAATAAGCTAGATCTTATGGAAAAACTTAAAGGAATAAAAGGAGTCTAAATTAACTAGATAAGTGAAAGGTCATAATTTGGAAAAGGTTAAACCAAGTAGTCATACAGTCCATACAAGTTTAGCTTACATTTATATTGAGAGCTCATTGAGTTGGGCAAAAAGACTAAATATTATGCAACCTTTAGAAATGATAAATAAGAAAAGTATTATTAGTAATGCTACTAAAAATATGTTGAAAGATAATAACATATCTAGTAATGATTAACAAAATTTTCAAATTCATAATATTTACGCTAAAATGCGATAGTTTGTTGTATCACTAAAGCCATTAGATTGGAGCACAAAAAACTTGAATATAAGGCTTAAGAAGACTATTTCAATGGTAGAAGAGACATAAAATATTATTAAAGGAATTAAAATTGGTGGTAATGATAATCCTAGCAATAATAAGGATCATATGGTGATTGTTTAAGTATGTTTTTATCTATAATTGATAAATAAACTTTAGTATGGAATTATTGAAATACTAGAAATTTGGATTTCTAAATACATACAAAGAAAATCTTGAAAGATCATTATTTAAATATTATGACATTATTAGAAATGAAAACATATTTTGAGAAAGCAATAGGAGTTTTTAAGGCTTTAAATTTCAAAAGTTTTCTTATTTTATAATAAAGAGGATTAGTTAGCAAGATATAAGTAGCTTAAAAGGATGAAAATTTAAATTTAACATTGATTCATAATAACTTTCAATTCATGCACTTCATGATGAAGGAAAGTGGCAACAAAAGGTGGTTTTTAACTATAATATATATGAATTCTTTCCATTAACTTAAGAGAGAATATAAGCAGTCTATTCTTAATAATCAACAAGATTGGTAGACCCTTGGATGCTAATAGGAGACTATAATGATATTTTTAATGAACATGAGAAGAAAGGCGATGCCTTAGTAAATATAAGACAATATTAGTAGTTTACAAATTTGATTAACCATAGTGGATGGATTGAGTTAGTATAGCAAGGATCTAGATTTATCTATAAGGTTCCTAGAAGAATTAAGCTTAACAAAGTTTTTGAAAGATTAAATGAAGATATTTATAATTCTGATTGGCAATTAAGATTTGGAAAGGTGATCTAACTACAATCCATTACTGATTGATCTAAGTGTAGGGAGGTAAGTAAGAAAGATAGTCCTCTTAGATTTGAAGTAGCCTGGCTTCTTTATTCAAACTTTAACAATTTCTTGAATTAGCAATGGAATAGCAAGGATACAATTAGTTACAATTTGACTAATTTAACTCGAAATTTAAAAATATGGAATATACAAGTGTTTAGGAATATAAATAAGAGGAAAAAATCAATTACTAGAATAAATAAAGCTTAGAAGGCTACGAAAAAATGGTGAAACTTGTTTTTAGATAAATTGGAGGCATCTATACAAAAAGAGCTTATAAAAGTTTTGAAATTGGATGAGTTACTATAGCATTAAAAATATAGAGCTAAATGGATACAAGATAGTGATCGCCCTATGAAATTTTATTACAATAGAATAGTAATAGTAAAAAGAAGAAATAAAGTCAGTATATTGCAAGATCGGTTTGGAAATTAGGTGAAGGATAAAAAAGCATTGGTGCCAATGGTTTTTGAGTTTTTCAAAAGTCTATTCACAACAAAGGATAAAGCTCATATTTCTCTAGAAACAAAAATGAAGTTTAGTTCATTATTAGATCAAGATATTATTATTTTTAATAAAAGAGTGTCATTTTCTAAAGTTTAAAGAGCTATATTTGATATAAGAAGAATAAAAGCCCCAAGCAATGATGGCTTCCCAGTATTATTCTACTAAGCTAACTACGATAGAGTTAAATGAACCTTATTTGAATTTCTCAAAAATGTCTTTGATAATATAACTATAATGGAAAGTGTTAACTAGACTTTAATTGTATTAATCTCGAAATAGGATTAACTTGAGCTTATAAATTAGTTTAAACTTATTTTCCTATGCAATGTAAGTTATAAATGTGTGATAAAGGCGATTGTAAATAGATTAAAGCAATTTTTTCCTTCCTTTATGTCTCATTATCAATCTAGTTTTGTCCTAGAAAGATGTATCCAAGTTTATATCATTATAACTAGTGATATGATTCATTCTATGAAGTTTAAAATAGGGAATAAAGGCTATATGACAATCAAATTTGACTTAGAGAAAGCATATGATATATTACAATAAGAGTTCATCATTAAAATGCTTAAGGAAGTTGGTATACTAGTTAATATGAGAAGGATAATTATACAATGTATTTCTTCTTTTATCTTAAATGTATTATGGAATAGCTCGATGACAATAGGTTTTAAGCTAACTCAAGGAATTACGCAAGGTGATCTAATTTCTACATATTTATTTATTCTCTGTATGGATAAATTATCGCATTTGATTTTGAATAAGGTGAATAAAAGGCCATGGAAACTAATGAAAAGAGGTAGAAATAGGTCAAATATTTTTACTTAATGTTCATTAATGACTTATTATTGTTTGCAAAAGTATCAAAAAATCAAATTTAATGTATTAAATGTTGCTTGGACAAGTTTTGCCAAGCTTTTAGACAAAAAGTTAATGTTCTAAAATAAAAAATTCTATTTTCAAAGAATGTAAATGTTGGGTTAGTTGCTGAGATTTTTAAGGAAAATGGTTTTGCTTTTAATTTGAATTTAAAGAGATATCTTGGTATTAATCTTATTTTTTTAGCGAATAATAGAATAAAATTTGCTAGTTTAATGGATAAGATAAAAGGAAAGCTTGCTTGCTAATTGATAAGCTAAAATTCTTTCTATGGTAGGTAAATTCACTTTTGTAAATTATGTAATCTCTTCTATCCATGTATATAATATGCAAGTAAAAAGGTACAAAGAGGGATTTGTAAGAATATTGAAAAATTACAAAAGAATTTTATTTGGAGACATAATGATCAAACAAGGAAAATGCATATAGTGAGTTGGTTAACAATATGTTAACTTAAAAGCTAAGAAGGCCTAAAAATTAGCAAAATGGATTAAATGAATGCAACTTGCTTGATAAAGTTATGTTATAAGATCTGCTTTGATGCTTATAGGTTATAGATTGATATATTGATGGATAAATATGGTTTTAAAAGGTGGTTAGCCATTAAAGGTTATAAACAATAACAAGGATTCCATGTTCTGAAGAGACATTACTAACACTTAGGATTGCATAATGAAGAATATGAAATGGAAAGTTTGAAATGGATAACTTTTATCATTACGAAAAGATGATTGGTTAGGTTTAGGCTTTCCTTTATATAAAAAAACTTTAATCTTAATTGATAGGAGCATTAGTTTATGGATTTATGATAAATAACTTGGATTGGTATTAGGAGCTATTACAATAATTTCTTCTTACTTATATTATAACACACTATTCTTTTTGTGTTCCCCCCTAAATTTATGTAGGACTAGATATGCTATTTTGACATGATGACTCAAATGCTTTTAGTATGTATAGTGCTTATACAGCATTAATTAAATGTGTTTGGGATGAAAAAAGTTATTTAGTCCTTAAATTTAGATATTGAATGTTCCTTAATGAATTTGGCTATTTATATGGCAAAAGGTGTCATAATAGACTCCTTACAAATAAATTCTCATTTAAATGGATTTATAGGTTAAAATATTGCTAGTATTGTCCTATAGCTGAGGAAACTATCATTCATGTTTATGAGAATATAAAGTTACTACAATGGTTTAGAAAGAATTAGTTCCAATATAGGTTTATTCAAAATTCTATAGTTTAGAGTTTAATAACTAGCTTGAATTCAATTTGTAACTAAATTGAAGATAGGTGCTGATTTATCTTGGTCAAAAGTTTAGGTGATTGGCTACTGACTTTTATGGAAATAAAGAAATCAAGAGATTCATAACCAAGCAACAATTTAGCCTTATAAGCCACAAAATGTAATTCTACAGTATACAATAGACGTAACGTGTGTTATTAGTCTAAAACAACAAGTAGGCTATAGGGTGATAGGAGAAATTGGCATTTCTTAGTATCATTTCATGAAAATTAGGTGGAAGTGAACATTGTCAAGGCAATAAAGCTAGCAGCAGGTTAATCTAGTTGTAGGGGTTTAATAAGGGATATGTATAGGAGGTAGCTTTATGGTTTTGCCAAATTTAGGGAGGTGCCCAAGTTATATAGTTGAATGGTATAAATTGTTTAATGGACTTTAAAAAGCATGGAATTTAGGTTTTAGAAGAATGTTAGTGGAATGTGACTCAAAGGCTTTGATTCATTACTTAATTAAGCCTAGAAATAAAGAGAACTACTTTATTCAAATTATTCAAAAACTACTATGTATGGATTAGGAACTTGAGATTATGCATACTTTTCAAGAAAGGAATTATTATGTTGATTTTTTGGTAAACTATAACATTGGATTAGTTTCAAGTTTTTATGCATTTCTTACCCTTCCTCAAGAGTTAGTGTATTTAATTTTTGTTGATGTTTTGAAATTCTTCAAGACTTATCATATTATTATTTCTTAGTTATTATGTTTTCCATTTTAGGCTTATATTTCCTTAAAGAGGAAGTTATTTTCTTTACCATCAATCTAACAATAGGTATTTTTTTTAACAATTAGAGCCTTAATTTTAAGTTTGTGGGATAATGTCCTAGCCAAAAACCAATGAGGAATACTAATAGGATTAAGGGGTTTTATTATAAATAAAAGATTATATAAAAATGTTGCCAATTTTGTTTAACATATTAACTTAGAATTATTTATTATCATCTTTAAAATTTTAATAACACTTATGATAATTAAGTACATTACTATAAAATTACAATACAACATAGCCACATTGATGTTAATTGAAGTGAAAACCAACATATATAATGGCATGATGACATTTTTGAAAATACAAGAAACTTCCCATATCAGCTCTAATTAACAATCATGTTGAAAAAATAATATTTTTTATGTTAGTTATTAGTAAACTAAAGTCTAATGAGAGTTTAAAAGTTTGATAAAAAATGGGTTTAAAAAAATCTTAGGTTTCCACATCGATTGTTTAGAAACCAATGTAAAAAATAAAGGCAAATCATTAGATTTAAAAAAGTGCTAAATATTAGATGTCAGTTCCTATATACAACCAACATTGAAAGTTTAGCCTAAGTGGCATTTTGATAATTATATATAGAACATTATATATCAATTTTTGTGATAACTGTCATAAAAACATATATACATTGATTTTTTTTATTAATAACTAACAAGGAAAGTGCTATTAAAAGCATATTCTCATCTCTGTTTCTTATAACCATAGACAAACTTCATTTGTATGATAATTTACTTTACATTTATGCATGCTTTCCATTCGATTTTTTTCAATATTTGTTCATTGATTAGGTGGCTTTAATTTATTACCATCTTTAAGATTTACCCTAACTATTTATGGTATTCTCCTCGATTTTCTTATCGAATATTTTATGTTTCGATTATGGTTTTCAAGGTTAAATAGGTAGTATTATTGTATATTGTTAAAAAGTTTTCATTTTTTCCTTTGGAATTACTTTTGAAACATTATGTACATAGTTTAGAAGCATTATTAAATATGAAGACTTGATATATTAGCATATATGTTTTGTTATGTACTCATATTTTTGAAAAGATCATTTTTACTTAAATATTACATTTTTTAATTAATTTTCTATATTGGTGCTTTGTGTTTTAATTATAGTCTTTAAGGTTAAATGGGTAATATTGTCGTATATTATTAAAAAAAATTCATTTTTTCTTTTGAAATTACTCTTTAAACACTATGTATATGATAAAAAGCATTATTTAATATGAAAACTTGATATACTAGCCTACATGTTCTATTATGTGCTTATATTATTGAAAATATCATTTTTTTCTTAAATGCCATATTTTTAGAGTAATTTTCTATATTGTGTGGCTTTATTGCTTAGATGTTATTTTGAAAATGTTAATTTTATATGCAGAGTTATGTACTTAAATGCATGTCCTATTTTGTCCTCATATATTTGAAAATTTCATTTTTGCTTGAAAGTTACATCGTTATAGTAACTTTCTACATTAGTAAGACTTTATTATTTAGATGCTATTTTTGTAAATATTAATTTATTATTGCAAGATTTTGTTCTAGGAACAAACCAAATATGATAGAATGGATTTTAATTATTCCTTATTATTTAAGTTATCACATGTATGTACTTAAGAACTTATTAGATGTTATTTGACATATAAGTTAAATATTTGTATTACTTTTGTTAAAACTCTTTAAATAGAAGCAATATAGATTCAATTAGTTTCGGTAATGTAGTCACAGAAGGAAAGGAGCTAGAAGTTTTACAATTATGATGGACATGATCGTCAAGCATGCTAAAAGAAAGAAATTGAGAGTAAACTTTAATGAAAGAGGCTAAGCATGTGGCTTAGTGCAACTGAAATCAATAGCTATATCAATTGTTTAGCATGCACTAAAGTGCCCATTATTGATTAAAAAAAAATGAAACTAACTACAATAAAACATCAAGGACACCATTTAGGAAAATACATTAGTGAGGAACTTTAATACTCATATCTATTTCATGTTTTACATATGCATAATAATCTTTCTAAATTACTAAACATTCTTGTCATTTATATATGTATTACCTTGCAAGCTACCTTTAGTATGTTATAAGAGTACAAAGAACATGTTTTAACGGTGGCAAGAAGGAAAGGAAGGATTTTAAGCATAATTTGGCAAAAAAGTATATTGAACCTAAAAGAACGAAGGTGGGAGGTCCTTATAAAAAATATTTCTAGGATGCCTAGATATGAGAGTTTTTGGAGATATAACATTTAGAAAGATTCAAAGTAAATGTAACCATTTTAATAATGTTGTTTTTCTTTTATTATTGATAGTGAAAAATATCTTCTTATCAGATTTTTTTTTATTTTTTGTTAACAAAAGAAAAGTACAAGGAAATCATAAGTTGTCTTGAAGTATATAGAATAAGCTTGAGGAAGAGCTCATCAAGGAAATGACTTAAGTTATTGAGGAGGTTATTGATTAACTTAGAGATTAAGCATCTATTTTTGCCACTCCTATATAATAACATAAGTTATAGATAAGAGGTAAAAGGGCAATTCACAATAGAAGAGAGTTAGTAGGTTACCTAGCAAATAATAAGTGATATTATTATTTTATTTATTAAATACAAAGTTTGTTATTTAATTACTAGCACATAATTAATTATGTTTAATTAAATTATGCTAGAATGAGCTCATGCAATAAGTTATCTAATGAAAGTTTCAACTAAAAGAGAGGATGGACATCTCAATTGCTACCTTAGATACTTAGGAGCATTCCACACATGTGAAGGGTGTTAGAGGTCATAGCTTGAGTAGCTTATTCAAATGGAGAAAGTTACTAAAATGGAGAATATATTTAGGTGTGGTCGATGGTGGGTTAAAACAACCTATTTAATGCCAATTGACAATACTTAAAGCTATAGGAGAAACAATATTGTTTAGCATTTATTAAAGGCCAAATTGAGGTTGAAGTTAGATTACTTCCTACTCTATAACAAATACCACTAGTGGCTAGTTCTCTAAAAGAAGGTTTTAATTTACGTTGAAACCAAAAAGCCACTCCTAATTGCCATGAATTTGTATTTTGTGAGATGAAATTAGAAATCTGAAATGAAGGTAATGCAAATTCTACCATTAAGATGAGTGAACTCTTCCATTGTTTTCTTTTAAACAATATGAATATGCTTTCTTGTCTTGTTAATCACTTTATTTTAGTTGTTAAGAGTGTTGTTATTTTAGCTAGAATGTTTAATGTCTACTAGGGTTCATGAGTAATATTGCTTCTTCTTAAGTATTTAGCTTTGTGTCATTACTATTGTATAAAATGAAAGATAAAAGAGATTGTCTTTCATCATCTTGTATCTTTCCTTGTTGAAACAAATAAAAAAGTATAATTTTACCAAGTTTTAAGGGAAATCCATTTTGTTAAGTAGCTTGCTGAATTTAATTTTATATTGCTATGGTGCATGGTTTATTAAATACTCTTTTAAGTAAGTGATTCAACTTCATTTATGGTGTATAATTAATAAAGAATTTATTATTTATATGTTAATTTTATTATTCTTTAAAGAAAATGTACATCTTAATGCTTTAGTAGTTATTGCTTCTATTGTAGTATGTTATTTAAACCACAAAGATCTTTTTTGTTTTTTCTATTTTTTTGAAAGAAAATACAATGTTTACTTTATAAGTAATTAAGCATTTATTCTAAATAATTTTGACAAAAGTCTATTTCTACACTTGATTTTCCTTGTTATTGTAATGAAGCTTCTTTTTTAAAGCTAAACATTGCATAAACCCTTTTGTAAGACCAAAAATAATGTAACTCAAGGCTAACTATTATGATGCTAAGAAAGTATCTAAAGAACTTATTCCTTAATAATAAGAACTATAACCAAAAAGGAAAGATAGATCATTTAACCTTTTTACATATTATATATGGAAAGTGGTGCAATCTTTTGCTGGCATTGGATCATATAATGTATTTCTTTAATCTCATACTATAAAGTGTTATCCTTGAATGTAAATGATATAGGAAAATAGTTATATTGCTAAAAGCAATATTGGTATTTTTTTTCCAACACAATATTGGTTTTACACTATAATGCTAATAAATTATGTAAAATATGTTACCATTTTGCTCATTTTTGCACTTCATTTTATTAATTTGAGCACTTTAGATTGCTTACTATATTGTTAAATGATTTTAATATGAATGATGGTTGAATCCATACTTTTTCACTTGTATTATGCTATAGATTTATGCCTAAACAAGTGCACTTTATTCTAAAAATTAGCAAGGATTTGTCTTGTTAGATGGTTAAATTAGCTAAGCAATTTTGGTTATTCTAACTTACCTGGAATCATCATAACCTAACTATATCCGATATGAACTATTACATTAGCTAGATACTTGTTAATGGTCGAGTTTGCTTAACAATTTAGTTCATGCCATTAGCTTTGGTTAGGTAAGATAGAGTGTTCTATCTAATTGAGTTTCGCCCCTATTCGTATTGATAAAGATATGGCAAAGCTAAGGCATAGCTTATGGTTGAGATGGGGGAGAAATTGAGGAAAAACATTATAAAGAATGTGATAGTCATGCTTTGGTAGGAAAGTAGAGCATTTATTATCGCTTTAAGGGAAAAGAAGGAAGTATAGATGGCGACCCTTATACCATAATAAAGTAATTATTATCTCATTAACTTCATCCCATTCGCCCAATTCCATAGATAAATTCTTATTACCCTAGTACTTGTTACCAATTACTTTTCAATAATTTTGTAGTTTACATTGTTGTTAATCAATTAGTTTATTTGTCATTATAAGGTGGATGTAGATATGTATGGTTATGGGAACCCCTATTATAGAAGGGGAAATAAGCATGGTTTTCGTAGATCATGAGCTTTAAATCACTGTATGCTTTACATCCTTGCACTACCAAAGGATTAGTGTAAGATCATGGTAGACATTATTGAGGATAGTAAGGTTGGGGTGCCATTATCGATCAATTAGATAACCATAGTAGTCAAAGTGGTTAACATTTATCTAACTCAATTAAAGGCCTTAATTTAATTATTTATAGAAGTAAGGTTTTCCATCACTTTATGATACTTGCTTATGGTCAAATAAAATATCACTTAACATGTTTAATTCTTTTTTTTTTTTGTAATCCATTTTAGGTATCTCAATGAAAAGAAACTAGTAAGGGGTCACCAAGGGAGAATAAGGGCAAGGATGACAAGTTCAAAGAATTAAATAATTTGATAGATTATCCTTACTAAAAAATAAAATTCTAAAAATCTCAAAAGTAGCTCTGATCCATTGTAGCGGATATATTAAAGTGATGTTCCCATTGTACTACATATATGCATAGGACACATATATAAATTCTCCTATCAAAGGACTCATTTTGCATTTTCTAAGCATAGAAAAGCTAAATATTACCATTTTGCAAACTTAGATGAGGTGCATTCATCTTTACTTTTCAAGTTTTTCTTAATTTTTTTTTATATAATAACATTATAGAGTTGAGCTTTTATATTTTCAAAATGATAGGTATTTGTATTATGTCATCAAGGATAATAAATTAGGTTCCTAATTTGGTTTCTTGGATCTACACTTCACTTAAAAGTTGGGGAATACATTGGGTTTAAGTACATAGACATAACTATGTTAGTGAATAAGAAAGGACACTATTCATAGTACCATACCACGAAAGGTATATAGGTGCAAAGATGATTAATTCATCTTTGGTTATATTTTCTCCTTAGTTATCTTACTTTGGTATTGATAATATTGTAAGTATCATTGGATGTTGATCGTCATCTATTCAAAGGATAAGATGATCTACTAGTTTGACCCACCAAGGTATAAACTACCCTCAGGTTGGAAAGCAGTACTTGACAAAGCTATGAATGTATATTACATGATAGGCAATGCCAATAAGATTAGTAATATCCATTAGGTTAAAGCAAAGGTAACATTTTTATGCATGTTTGAGTACCTAATATAGTGATAAATCATTATTACATAAAATTAACATTATTTTGAGTTGGTTTGTTGCAATGCCTTATATAATAAGGAAATATCAAGTGTGGCTACATCATGATGAAATATATGACAGACATAGTCATGCATATTAAGAGGAATGAAAGGCCTGATAAGATAATTAATTTGTATTTCAATTAAGTAATGGAGAAGATAACTTATTGGAAGAATGTATTGCATATGTCTTAGGAGAGAGACAAGCATTAGCTTGAGAAGGACCGTCAAATATGTAACTTATTAAGCTCAATTATAAATGGAAATGGATATGCGCTTATACTTGTAAGATTTAATGGAATTACTTGTAAATGTATATATGTTTTATAGGCATTACTAATGTTGTTTATAAGTTTTGTTGTATGATTTAATGTTATTTAAAAAATGTTGCTCTTTTGCATCAACTAGTGTGTTTGCCTAATTGTTTAAGTAACGAGTTTGGTTTCTAGATTTTGGGTAGTAATAATAGTAATTTTTTTGAAAAATAAAATTAAGAAACCATATCGATTGTTTATTAAAAATTGAAGTAGCTATTATACAACAATTGGTTAATAAAACTAAATGATGTGGAAAAGAAAAATTATATCTTAATTACAATCGACTAGTAAACAACAATAATTTGATAAAAAAATTTATTTATTTTATTAATAATAAATGTCAATATTAATATTGTATGATGTCAACTTTCTAATTAACCAATATTTTATATTTGATCATTAGACATTTTAAAAATAATATTAGATATCGATTTAATATATAATTGACGTGGAAGAATGAAATGATGTTATTTTTCTTTTCTCAAAACTTATGTAATTAAAATACAAGGCAAGCCTATCTTGGTTCTAAATTGTAAATTGTAGGATGAGAGTATCTTTCTTACAAAATTTATAATATCTTACAGAGAAATTTATACAAAAAATCACCATTACTTAAGTTCAACCGATTGTTCACCCCTATCTTGCTAATGTCTTCTTCTCAAGTTTAAAGTTTATTCAAACACCTTATTTTTTTAAACCTAATGAATAACAACTAGTTTTCATGTAATAAGTTGATTTGTTTGGATTTTATGTTACTAATTTCATTTTTTAGGATTTTAAGTAGTGTGGATATTTATAAATTCCCTTGTAGAGTAGATAAATTTTACAAACATAAATCCTCTCTGAATTATTTCAAAGAGGTTATTTAAAGTGAAAAAGAAGATTGCCTAGGAGAAAAGTTCTCATATTTTATTCATTAATAAATCAAGTCATGAAGATTAATGTTATAAATAACCTTAGTAAATTATTCATTTAAGATTCATGTTTTGATTTAAAGTAAAGGTAGTAACATTCTTACTTACAAAAGAAAATCAATGGATACCAATGGGTATTTCTATGTAAAAGGCTAGGATAACATGAGCACTATGTAAATAAAACACAATACCACCAAAGTTTAATGGCATAACTCATATATTAAATTTCTCTTTAACAGAAGCATATATAGTATCAATATGACACTAATAACATCTATTCTAAGTACTTGTGCCTTTTTTGTTTTTTGCTACAGTGGGTTTCAAAAGAATTTCTATTAATGGTCATATTATTAGAAGACAATGTAACTTTTTTCTATGCATTTAGAGGCATCATTTCCAATTTTTGCAATGCATATATGTTGTATGTTTCTTACTATTTAGATCTAATTAAATATATGAAATTATTGTCATTATGTGTTTATTATATTTGAAATATTATTTTTTATCATAAAAATATTAAGATAGCACTTGAATATTATTGTCTTACTGCTTGTATAATAATATGGTTATTAAATTCTCTAATTAAGTTCAAATATTGATTTAGAGATAGTGGAGTTTTAAAGCATTCTACTAGATAAAACAAACTAATAAATTATGTTAATTATTTAGAAAATTATCATCTTATGTAAACACTAGACATCAATTATTTAATAGAAACCAATGTAATATGTAAAATTTAAGATATGAAAGAAAGTTTATTTTCAATAGTGGTTTATGAATCAATATTTGGTATAAATGATCACATCGATTATTAAATAAAAAAAACATCTTATTTCAACGATTCAACAATATCTAGAAATTAAACATGTCAATTTTCATGTAAAAAATGGCATTATTGCCTATATTCAATGTTAGTCTAAGAATTGTCTTTGAATATATTAGATATACAACGACATTTATATATATACTAGTCAATAACTAATGTGGAATAGGTTGAACAACTAATGTTACATGGAAATTCTATAGTAGTGGTAATATTTAATTCAATTTCAAAGTTTTCCTTAATGTGTAATTAATAATAGTTTTGTCTTATTTTAATGACAAAATTGTCGTTTAAATAATGCAATATAGTTGTTTGCTGTTATTAATTCACAAAAGTAAAGTGCAAATCAAATATATAGAAAATTACTCTTCCTTCGCTTAAAATTTAAACTAAATACACTCTTTTTTCCATATTTTTCAAAATATTTTATATTGATTTATTTTTAAAATAAAAAGTCTTAAAACATAATAAAAAAATATATTAAAATGAAAATCTAAAATTATAGTTATGAAAGGATTCTTGTTTATGCTTTTCTTTTAAGCAATTTCAAAACATTAAAAAATATATATTAAAAGGAAATCTAAAAAAATAGTTATGAAATGATTCTTATTTATGCTTTTCCTTCCCTTTTAATTAGATTTTAGGCTAAAATAATTAAGTTAAAAGGGTGAAATCGTTAATAAACTTTGATGAAAGGCACATGAGGTTTTAATTTGGCATTTTAATTAGTGAACTATTATTATATTAATAGACACTCAAGGGTAAGGAAGGAGAGTAAGAAGATACATAGTATGAGCAAAACATAGACCAATTTTGACAACTAGGGAAAGGAATTGTATTTAAACTAAAACTTAGGGGAATAGAGAGTAACTTATCCTTAAATATACTTTAAGGTGGCCAGCACCTCATTGGTGCAATGGCACCTATTGTCACCTTAAAGGCTTTTCTCCTTATTATATCTAAAGTTCAAATCCAAGATTTATATATATATGTTAAGTAGATTACTATTCTTATCATTACCTAAAACAATATACACTTTAAGGTGATGTTTGATTCAAGAAATCTTTTACACATGCTTGAAAATGTTTAAAAGGAATGTTAAATTTTTATATTTGGTTCAAATTTTAGAAAAATATTCTTAAAAATGAGAACATATTATGCATTTTTGGGAGTGTTTTCAACAAAATATTCTTTTAAAATATTTTCATTAGGGAAATGGATATTTTACATTCATATGACATGAAAATATTTTAATAATATAAATAAATTATTTTACTTATCATTTTATTAAAGGCTTATCACTATTAATATCTCATTTCACTATTATCTACCATTATTAATTGTTGAATAGTAATTACTGTCTATCACCACTCATTATTACCACTGACCATAATCAGTTAGTGCTACTATCCATTATCAATGACTATTATTGATCATCACTTACTATTGGTAATTATCGTCCATCATTATAAATTGTTGATGACCATTATTTACTGCCACCTATTATTAATGACTATTACTTACCATCAATGATTATCGTTCATTACCACCAATAGTTATTAACAGCCACCGCCATTAATCAATAAGTCAGTCGCCACTCATCACCAATTATTATCTATTATCATTAATTACTCAATTTTCATTTAGAATATCTTTTGTAATCTTATAATAATTTTTAAAATATATAAAATAATTAAAATATAATATTATAATATTTTTAAAAATATTTTAATTAAATCAAATATGATTATGTCACATTTTTAAAAAAAAGTAAATTCTTGAAAATCATATTTTCAAGAATATTTAATTTCATGAATTGCATATAAAAAAATAAAGTTTCCAGATTTTCACAATGTAATTATTATGGTTATGGAATTTTCATTCAATAAAATAATTATTTCATAATTTTTTTATCACATGGAAGAGGAAGTTAAGGTAAGTGAATGGAGTGGGTGGAAGTCAAACCTCCCACTCCCACCCCTATGTATCATAATTCTTGTTAAGAAAATGCAATCTAACCATTAAAAAGAGGGTGTTTAACAAATAATAATTTAATTAGTTTTTAATTGATTAATTAGGCAAATATATTATTTTGATATTTGATAAACAACTTTTTGAATTAATGAATTGACCTTCAATTTGCCATTTTGAAAACACGAGGGAGTATAGTATTTTGAAACAATCAATCTCCATTTTATATACAAAAGGAATTTTTACCCAATAAAATATTTTTCTTGTTCACTTTTTTATTATTTATTATTTATTTATTTTCTATAACAATACTTGTTTATATATTTAATATTAAAATAATATTATTGGCATAACGACGACGATGATGATAATGAAATCAATAAATTTTTTTATCTTAACACATATAATAGGTTGCATTTATTATATGATTTATCTCATAAATATTACTTTCTTATCAAGATAGGATAATCACACTAAAAATGTAATATATATTGCAAAATTAAACATATCTAAGTATAAAAAATTTATTAATTAAAATGTTTTTATTTAAATATTTTTTTATATATACATTATAATAGTTTTCAAGTTTAATTTCATGTTTGATTATAAGATTTATCTTCTCCATAAATAAATATATAAATAACCACAATTTTCAATTTTAAAATAACTAATTAGAGTTATTGAACTATAAAACAATGTTATGTACCTTAGTAGTAATATGTGAATAGGAAAGTGTTAAGGAATATTATTTCAATGTTACTTGTTATTTGCATTTTAAAGGTATTTGAACTATTTTTAAAAGAGAATTTAGTTTAATAAATAATATTTTAGATATGAAATATCATTCAAGTGAAGAAATATTCATATAATTTATAAAATATACTATTGCCTTTATATATGATTTTGCACATAAATAACTAATAATAAATAATTAAATTTATTAAATATCCTTATATAAACAATTAATATTATTAATTGATCATATTAATTAAAATAATTAATTGTTAGCTAATCACTAATTTAATTAATTAACCGTTAATATAATGAGTTATTATCAAATAAAGTCAAAGATTATAATGAAAATTAATTGTACACTACAATAAAGAAATATTTATTTCTATAATTTTTCTTAGGGAGTTCCAATAATAACAAACAATAACAAAAATGAGAGAAAATGTTATGGGTGGAAGCAGCTCATGTCTCAGACTCTTACTTATAATAAATAAATCAACTTATAACTTATTAAATGAATTAATAAGATATGAGTTAGCTTCTAAAGATATTTGTATACTAGTTTATAAAAAATAAGTTTTGATTTAATAAATTATCTTAAGTATTTTGTGATTTCATTTCACACAATAAATAAGTTAACTTATAACTTATTTTTTTATTAATATAAGTTATAAATTAACCTTTACAGATGTTTCGTGCATCAATTAATTGAAAAAAAATAAATTTTGATTTAACAAGATATTTTGAATAATTTATAATATATAAGCTACTTACTCTTCAAATTTTTTCTAAATTTATCCTTATTCTTTTTATCAATTTAAAATCTATGCCCTTTATAACATAAATCTAAATATGTGATACATTAAATTATAATTAATTAAATTTTAGATAATTATATTCTTATACTATAAAAATAGATAGATAAATAAATAAATATATGATATTATAATATATAATAAGATTTAATTTTAATATAATTATATCCTAATTTTAAATTATTAATATAAAAAAAGATATGTAAATAAATATGTAATGTCATAAAATGTAATTAATTTTATTTTAAGTAGTTATAATTCTATTATAAGTAATAATAATAAAATAAAATTTATGTAGATAAATATGTAAGTTCATAAATAATAATTAATCAAATATTAGATATTATATATTTTATTTTGAATACATTAGTTACATTAATATGATTTAATATTTACATAAATATAAATTATTTTAATTTATATATATATATATATATATCTATTTCTACTAATATATTTTTATATTAATTTACATTTTTAAGTAATTCAACAATTAATTTTGTTAAATATTTTTTACATAATTAATTAATTTATTTGTTATAAATTACCAGTTAATTTATCAACTATTAGTTAACTTATAGATAACTAATTAACTATCAATTAATTAGGAGTGAAAATCTGATGGTTAAGGTCAGTTATGAGTCACTTTCCACCTGACCGAATGTAACTGACCACACAAAGAATAAGACTTGGAACTGACCGATTACGTGTTCGGAACTAACCTAAATTGACAAGATCGGGTTCCGACGGGTTATGATCGGTTTAGTCCGGTGTAGGATCTAACTATGTTTTGGTCATTCACAGCTACAACAAGGAAAGCATGGATGAAATATCAACCAGTCTAACTCCAATTAGTCAAACTTCAGGCTTTCCAATTCCCATAAATTTAACCCCCAAGTAATAGTCTATAGAATGAAAACTCTGTAAAGTCCAAAATTTGTATTCCATTTTATTGCTCTTCCACAGGCTTTCTGTAATCGGAACTAATCCAAATGTCCTTTTTTTTTTTTTCCGTTATTTTGTCTTGGTGGTTTATCAAGTGGTATAGCTGTAGCTTGCTATAAGTTTCCATGAGAAAGCCTTGCTATGAGAGAAAGGAAGAAACGAACAAAGCATGCTAGTCCAAGCAAGAAGACTAGAATCTCATTGACTATATACACAAACATGAAAGTTCCTACTCATCCAAATGATCCTAGCCCTAAATTACATAAATTTTCAACCAGTAATTATTCAATCCTAAATGCACTAATTGAAAATACCCAAAAAAGTTTCAAGCAAAATCAGAAGAAGAAAATAATAGAGATTAGAAGTCTTACCTATTTCTTGAATCTTCCGCAACTTCACATTACAACTGTTGGTGTGCTAGTTTGCTGGTGGACTTGAGTGCTTAAGGCTTGCTGAATTGAAATAATGGTGAGAAGATGATAGGAGGCTCAAACGGTGAAGTGGGTCAATTAAAGGACTCTAATGCTAGGAGGGCGATAAACGGCGAAGATTGAAGAACAAGCTTTAGAGCAGGGAATGGTAGGGGAGTGGAAGGATGGGTGAGCTGTTGCGCGGCAAGCTCTATCTCTAATTGAAGATGGGAAAATGTGAATGGGAGAGAGAGATAGGAGAAAATCAGACTTAACTAGTTGGCCTTGGTGCAAAACAACATCTCGGGTCTGGTTTCAAGTATGGCCGGATAAGACCTAAAACTCACCACCGCCCAATTTACAATATTAAGTCTAAATCTTTCAACCGAACTATTGGCCTAACATAGAAAACCCATCCCAACCCACTAAATTTCGGGTTCAAACGAGCGGGTAGGGGTGGTTCAGCCCAATTTGTCTACCCCTACAACTAGTTTCATGAAACAGGGGCTATAGCTAGCTTCTAAATCGATAACTTTTCAATTTTTTTAAATTTATTATTTTTATTTTTATTAATTTACAACCTATTCTCATGATAAATAATTATATTTTTATTTTAAATAATAAATAAGTAAAAATTAATTAAGTAAATAAACATATAATATTATAAATTTGGTATAAATAATTAAATAAAAAAATAAATAAGTAAATAAATATGTTATGTCATAAATTATAATTAATTGAATTTCATGTAATTATATTCTTACCCTAAACTCTAGATAAATAAAAATAAATAAGTAAATAAATAAATAAATTAATGATGTCATAAAATAAAATTAATTTTATATTTATACTAAAATTAATTTAGTTAATCATATCCTTATTTTAAATTATAAATATATAAAAATATATATGAATAAATATGTAATTTCATAAAATATAATTAATTATATTTTAAGTAATTATATCTTTATTATAAATAATAATTAAATAAAAATTATATTATCAAATAAATATATAAGGTCATAAAATATAATTAATTAGATATTTAATAATTATATTTTTATTTAAAAATTTTAATTATGTGAAATATTTAATTTTTAAATACATGTAAATTAATTTAATTTATATTAATATATTTTTATATCATTTTATATTTTCAACTAGTTTAATAATTAACTTTTACGAAATATTTTTAGGAAAATTCTCCTGGTACTCCTTTATACCATACTCTTAGGTACTAAGAGTAAACTTATGGTAAATGTGCTTACACGTGATCAGAAAAATTGTCACTATTGGCAGCAATTGCAATGAAACAACTTTCCCCCCAAAGAAAAATTATGACAAAGCAACTCAAATTATCATTTTGCCTTGTGTCCATTTAAGTAAAAATAACATTGAACAAAGTTAACATAAAAGGGCATAAAAATTTAAAAATTATAATATTTTAACATTTAATGTTAAAATTATAATTAAAAAAATTTATAGTAAAATATATATTTTTTTGTATTTGTTCAATTATTTGCCTTTTTCTAATGCCTATTCTTATTATATACTTAATTATTCATTTTATTTTTAACATTAATTATTTTACCATTCATATGCTATTTTTATTTTTTTTATTTTATATATATATTTTTTATTTTTTCATAGAATTAAAATCTTTTCCATTGTTAGCATTAAATTTTTTTAAATTATCAGTGAATAATAAAATAATATGCTATTAAAAGTCAATAATTTTTGTTAATAATAAAAAATATTTTAACAATTTTTATTATAACAATGATATATAGATAAATTATAGTATAAAATTAATTTATATTAATAATAAATTAGATTTAAAATTTTTATATTTACTTTTATTATTTACAACTTAGATAGTGATATTCATGAGTGCTATAAAAATAATAAAGTATATTTTAATTTTATTATGGAAAAATTTTAAATACATTAAGATTTAGTATAGAAATTGTTAATTGAATTAATCAATTATATGCTCTATTTTTTAATAAAAATATTTAAGAAATTTAACTTAAAATATGGTATATGAAAATTAATATAAAAAATTAATATATATGACAAAATTTGAATAAATGTACACTTGATTTTAATTTTAAAATGTTTTCATTAAGAACTATAATATAAAATTAATCAATTCAATTAATACTCTATATATTAATGTTATAATTTATTGATAAATATTTTTCAAAGATAAAATATATCATATTACATTTAGTAATACCAAGATCAAATCCATGAAAAAAAAAGTGTAAATATGAAGAAAAAGGAAAATCTTGCGATGGAGGAAAAAGAAAAAAGAAGGGAATTGATACATACTCTTAAGTAACGTGAAGTTGTTGTCATTGATAATTACAATAAAGCTAATAAAATCATTATTTTACCCTTATTTTAGTAAAAATACTAAGCAAAGCCAAGCACAAAAATTTGGAAATTATAACATTTTCAATCTTAATATTAAAATTATAATTAATAAAAAATTATTTTAAAAATATATAATAATTTTCTTATTTATCCATTTACATCTTTTTAATTTCTATTCCGATTATATATTTAATTATATTTTTTATTTTTCTTGTTAATTATTCTATAATTCATACATTATATTTTTATTTGCTCAATTATATATATTGTCTTCTCATAGAGTTATAATTTGATTTATCGTTAATATAAAATTTTTTATAATATCATTAAACAAGAAAATGACAAGTCATTAAAAAGTTAATAATTTTTATCAATAGTAATAATGTTTTAATAATTTTTATGGTTGTAACAATACAAAAATAGGTAATAGTATAAAATTAATTTACATTAGTAATAGAATTAGTTTAATTTTTTTTTCATTTTCACCTTTATTGTTTATAACTTAGATACTAAATATTGTAAATATAACACATTATATTTTAATTTTTATCATAAAAATATTTTAAATATGTTAAGATTTTGATACAAAAATTGTTAATTGAATTAATCGATAATGTGCTCTATTTTTAATAAAAATATTTAAAAATTAAAATCAAATTATTATTCAAAGTTTGTAAATATTTTCTCAATTTCAACTCTTATATTTCAAAGTGAATATACATTAATTGAAAATTTGACAAGTTTTTATAGATTATGTATTATTTTACTATCCATTCAATTTTATATATTTTTATTTATTATTGAATTATATATTTTATTTTTATTTATTACTAATGTTGTTTACATCTCATATACCAAATTACTAAGTAATATCATACACAAATTTTTTTATTATATATAAATTTAAATTAATTAAATTATTTAATCACATATTTTATTTTTAATTCTTATTACCATATCAATTTTATTCTCTCTTTTTTTCCTCCATCTCATGGTTTTCATTTTTCTTTATATTTACTCCTCATAGATTTGACCTTAATATTACTAAATATAATATGATATATTTTATTTTTTAAAAATATTTATCAATAAATTATAACATTAATATATAGTATTAATTGAATTGATTAATTTCATATTATATTTCTTAATGAAAACATTTTAAAATTAAAATCAAGTGTACATTTATTCAAATTTTGTCCATATATATTACTTTTTTATTCCAATTTTCATATACCATATTTTAAATTAAATTTCTTAAATATTTTTATTAAAAAATAGAGCATATAATTGATTAATTCAATTAACAATTCCTATACTAAAATTTTAATGTATTTAAAATTTTTCTATGATAAAAATTAAAATATACTTTGTTATTTTTATAGTATGCACTAATATTAGTATTTAGGTTATAAATAATAAAAATAAATATAAAAAATTTAATTTAATTTAATTTGTTATTAATATAAATTAATTTTATGCCATCATCTATCTATGCATTGTTGTTATAATAAAAATTTTTAAATGATTTTTCGCTTTTAGTAAAAATTATTGACTTTTTAATAACGTATTATTTTATTATTTACTAATAGTTTGAAATTTTTTTAATACTAACAATGGAAAAATTTTTAATTCTTTGAAAAAAATAAAAAATATTTACAAAAGAGCAAAAAAAAAGAATATAAACAGTAAAATAATTAATGTTAAAAATAAAATGAATAATTGGATACATAATAGGAATAGGCATTAAAAAAGGCAAGTAATGGAACAAATAAGGAAAAAACTTATATTTTTACTATAATTTTTTTATTAATTATGATTTTAATATTAAACGTTAAAATATTACAATTTTCAAATTTTTGTCTCTTTTATGTTTAGTGTTATTTTCACTAAAATAGATACAGGGCAAAATGATAATTTTAATTTTTTCGCTGTAATGCATTTTTTTTTTTTGGTGAAAGTTGCATTGCTGAGCTTGCCACTAGCAGCGTCAATTTTTATGGCCACGTGTAAGTACATTCACCACAAATTGACTCTTAGTACCTAAGAGTATTGGTTAAAAGAGTACCGGAGAAACCCTATTTTTTATACAATTCAATTATTAATTAATTTATTAATTATTAATTATTTATCTGAAATATAGCTTAAATTTCAACTATTTTGACCGACTTGTAATTTCATTTAATATAATTTATTTGTAAAATAAAATAGGATTAAGCCCTGTCATGCATTTGTTTCATAAAATAAATTAGGTTATATTAATTGATGCATAACGTATTAGTCTACCAGACTGATTTGCATTTTCTTATGTATAAAATCATATAATACATAATATTTCAAAGAAAAATTATACAGATTTTATAAAGTATATAAAAAAACTCTAATACTTGTTCATTATCTTTATATTAACCTATATCATAATGTTGAAATTATTTAGATGATTAATTTATATTTGTTATTATGTTATTTTTATTTATCTTACAAGACTATATTCATATTAGTTTAACTCAATGATTAATCAGCTCAACCCAATTTAGAACTTGTTTATATTAAACTAGAAAAAGAAAGTTAATTCGCATAAACGATTTGAACAAAAAGTTTTCTTACTCAAGTTGTTTTGCAGGCGAGTAACTGGATTAAAGTTCTTTTATACTTTATTATTATTTCATCGTCAATTATATAATTGAAATTTGGGTTTTTATTATTTAAATATATGTTTTAATTATGTTTATAATCAATTAAATATTATGACCTTTTTGTTGGAAAAACTATTATTATTTAATTAAGCCTTGTTATTATATTAAATATCATGACGTGTTAAAGTTTGTAATGTCTATTAACTTTTGTTAGTTCAAATTACGTTAAACTTCGAATTTTATAATATTTGATTAAAATAAATTTAAGTCAAAATATTAACATTAATTTAAATTCAAGCAAAGACACCTATGATGTCTTCGTCTATGCCTTATAGTATTTGATATTTACCACAATGATGTTGTTCATATATTAAATTGTTTCATAGGTTAGATTTTACTTAACTATTTACGACATTGTTGCTTGTGTTCAAGGTCTATGTTAGTAGAACTATTCACGGTAATATCAAAACTCTATTCAATTTTACCCTTAGTATATTTGGAGAACATTTAATAATAATTGATAAGCCTGCGTAAACTAATAAATTAGATTATATCTTAAAAGCTTTTGATACGTTTAGAATATACAGGCCAATATTTAAACCTAAAAATTAAGTCAAACCAATTTTTTTCAATAGGAGCCTTACTTATTTTAAATAAAGCTTATTTTGATCTAATTTATTTCAATCCTTAATAAAAATTAATGTAAAGAAACAATTGGAAAAAAAGAGAGAGAAAAACCAAAAATTTGGTTTCATATATTATGCATTTCTAACAATAAAAAAAAATACTCAAACATTTCTAAAATGCAAGAAAATCACACTAATCTCTCTCTAATATTTTAAAATCATATACTAACTTTTTGTTATTTCAAAATTTATAAAAACCTACCCTAAGCCCTAAGAGTCATTACACTCAAGTTTCAATAGTGATATTTAATTAACTATCTGAACTAGATTGAAATTTTTCTCTGGTCATGAAATATGTAGCACATATATCTTATGTTGTTTGATTTTGACTTCATTATTATCTTTTTTTTTCTCATAATTTTATCGACAAAAAATACAACTTGAAGTTAAATATAGCACTTTTTTATGGCTATCTTTGAAAGTTTTTAAACTAAAGTAAAGAGATGTGCAATTTTGTTAACTTGTAGGAAAAATAGACTATTTTTCTCTAAAACATGTTAGGCTTTCTTTAGAATTCTTCTCTCATAAAGGCCATTTTAATCTCTAAAAAAAAAGGAAACACCCATTTATTATCATTATTAAATAGCGCAATTTTCATAACAAGAGGTTCTTTTATATATGAATTCATACTTAATAAATGCATTCTTAACTACAACATTTGTTAAATGATTTTGGATTAGCAAATGCTTAGGTTGATTAATTCCTTCCCCTTGTGCAAGTTAAATACAATAAATATCCTATTATATACTCCTTCCATTCTTTTTTAAGTCTAGTTTAAAATTAATGTACAAGAATAAAAAAAAATAACCTTAATTTTAAAAGAGATGAGTTATAATTTATTAATATATATTCTACTAAAATTCAATTAGTAGGTAAACTTGTTGAGTATTCATTTAGATTATAAATATAATATTTGAAAGAAAATAATAGATATATTTTTAATTTTTTAAAATAACAAATAAATAGAAACAAAATTTTTTCTCTAACATGATACTTAAAAAAACGAAAAGAATATTTTAAATTCATCCTTAAACTATTGGGTGAAACCTTTGATGTAGCATTTGTCAAATGGGATTAGATTCTTAACATTCTATAGGATTTAAATTTTATTTTTTATTAATATAAATTAATTCTAAACTCTTTTTTAATTATATATTATTATATTAATAAAAATTATTCAAAAATTTCTATTATTAAAATTTTTTAATTATTATTGTATTTTTAATATTTATTTTATTTTCATTTATCAATAATATAAAATATTTTATAATAATAATCAATCAAATTTAAACTCCACCCAATTTCTTATTTCCATTTTAGGAGTTAGAAAGTGTTTCGGTTAGCATGTGCACGCGTCGACATTTCCGTGGTCCGTTTGTGCAAGTCAAACATATTATGCGCTTTATTGCACATTTTAAATTAATCGTTAAACAATTAAGTCAAACATGGGCCGAGCAGCGGTGAATATTAAAATTTGACATCTATTTATTTGTCCTTTTTAAGAATGAACGCATGCTATTCCGATTGGCATATGCACATGTTAATTTTTTCTTTTCTTTTTTTTCCTTCCATGAGTCAAATACAACATGCGTCTTATTGTACGATTTAAATCCATCCTTTAAATTTCTTCAAACCTTTTAAGGTTATAAAAAATACTGTATATATTAAAAATAAGGTTTAAAATTATATTTTAAATATAAATAAAAATTATTAATTAAATACCAGATGATAAAATGAATTTATAAAATTTAGTTTAATAAATATAAAAATTAAAATTTAATATTGAATTTTACTTTATATATATATAATATTTTTATAAATTTATATTTATTTATATGTTAATGACATTATAAAAATCCATTTTTGTCACTGCAGCTTGTGCGGTTAGCATCTGCACATGTTAATTGATCCATTTTTCCATTTTTTTTCACAAGTCAAATACAACATGCTTCTTGTTGTACGATTTAAATTCAATTCATCCTTAAACTTCAGACGTTTGACGTTTATATATATGTTCATATGCTAATGATATTAATTGCAACATTATAAAATCCAATTTGGTCATATAACAACCTTTGACGATCAGCATATGCACGTGTTAATTGATCCTCTTTTATGAGTAAAATATCATATGCGTCCTATTGTATGATTTAAATTCAAACAAAATTTAGAAAAAAATTTTAAGTGCATGTCATAAGGTTTTTCGATCATATCATCATATATGTATTAATTGTCATATTTAAAGAAAATTATTAGTATATTGATATCAAATTTGCCTCCTTTAAAATGTGAGAGATATTTTAAAAAATAAAACGGATAATTACAATTATTGATAAGAAAATCAAAGAGCGAAAATTTAATAAATAACAAATCACCAAAAAATAATTTTTTAATTTATAATTATCTCTTCTTTTAATTTTCTCGCTAATTATAGTGATTATTCACTTTCTTTTCTAAAGTATATTTTACACTTCAAAAAAATTGATCCATTAATAATTACCATAATTACCAAATTATAATTATTAATAATAATTAAATAAAAATTAAACAAATATTGTGATATGATTAATAAATTTTATTATAAATACTTAAAAAAAATTATTTGCCCTTTAAATTCGCCCTTGAACTTCAAACCTTTGATATTTACAAACCTGCAAATGTTAATGATACCAATCGCAATGTTTTGAGATCTAATTTTGCCCCATCACCTTGCTAAGGGGAATAAGTGATGCTTGGTTTATTCAGCCGATTGAATCATTAATGAATAAATTTTTTATACATGTACAAAGTGAGATATATATATATATATATATATATATGGGTGTATTAAATGAGAAATTTGTTTTTTATGTGAGAGTGAAAGAAATTGTGACCATCAGATTTAATGTTGAAGAGTTATATTTAAAAAATAAAGTCATGTAACTTTTTTTTAAATTATCATGTGATCATTTTAAGTAATTACGTGACTTTTATTAATATTTTTCTTTTGATAATGTCCTTAATTAATGTTTTAATTCTAACTACCAATATAATATTTTCTATCGCTCCATTTTGCACAAGTAATTAATAAGTTAACTAATGATTGATAAATTAGTTAGTAGTTGATAAATTACTAACTTATAACTAATAGCTAATAACTAGTTAGTAATTGATAACTTATAATTAATAACTATTGAATATAAACTAATTAAAGTGTTTTGTAAAATTAACTATTGAATTAGTCAAAATTATAAAATAATATAAAAGAACATATTAATAGAAACAGATATATAATTAAAATAATTTATATTTATTTAAAAATTAAATTATATTAATACAATTAAGAAACTTAAAATAAATATATAATATATAATATTTAATTAATTATATTTTATAAGTTTATATATTTATTTACTTACATAATTTTATTTTATTATTTATTATGAAATTGTAATTGCTTAAAATATAATTAATTATATTCTATGATATTTATTTTCATATATATTTTTATGCATTTATAATTCAAAATTAAAATACAATTATGTTAAAATTAAATTAATTATATTTTATAAAAAATATCTAGATTTATATTACAAAGAATATAGTTATAAATTAATAAAAAATAAGGATAGATTTAAAAAAAATTGAGGAGAAAGTACCTTATAAGTTAGGTAATTTATTAAATTAGAACTCATTTTATCAATAAATTGGTGTAAAAAATACCTCTATATTTTAACTTATAACTTATTGACTAAGTTAATAAGTTATAAATTAACTTATTTGTTGCATGAAATAGAACTTATAATACAAAATTTAATGATCACAATTCAATTCTCTCACTTTTCAAATAAAACCACTTCTCTCGTTTGATATAATTATTAAATCATGTATTAATGGTCAAAATTAAAATATAATTTAAGTTCACTTAATCACTTTAATGGATCCTATTACCATTCAAAATAATTATATAAATTTATATTGTAATCGTGTGTGTGTGTGTGTATATATATATATTATATCGCGCAATGTGCTGCCCTTTGAGCCATTGAGTTTTCTGCATTTATTTATGCTTTTCGTCATTATTATGAAGTTTTTGAATCAACAGAGTACAAGGCGCAGCAAATTGGTGATAACTTTGTCCTAGAACATTCAATTTTGATTCAAAACTTACTTCCTGCTTAGGATATTTTTCGCTAAATTTTCTCCAACGAAATTGATATTACCGGATTTTTGGCCTTTTAAACTCAAAATTTCCAAAAAAAAATTCCAGAACAAGTCTTGGTCAACACTGAAGAATTTGGAATTTTTAAATTCAAGTTTTTCTCATGATTACTACTCTCTCTATTCCTTTTTAAATATCATTTTAAAAAGAATTTTTTTAAAATAATCGTACAAGTAATAACTCATTTAACACACACATATAAGATTGAGAGTTCAATCTTATGACATGAGAAGAATAAAGTCTTTAAAATAATATAATATTGGATATCAATGTACTATTAAGGATGCTAATTTAGAGAGAATTTTTTATTTCTATTTATCTATCATTTTAAAAAATTAAGAATATATTTATTATCTTCTTTTAAATATTACTCTTATAATTTAAATAAATGTTTAGCAATTTTACTTATTAGTTAAATTTTAGTAAAAGATGTCGAGAACTTGTAATTCAAGTAGCATTTGATGTTCTTTTAATGTTTTGCACTTTTTACTATATCCAAAGTTCCATCCCTAATCTTCATATGTGTGCTTCTAATAATTTAACCACTTCTACTATTACAAAAAAAAATTAGTAGAAGTTATGTCAATAAATTATAACTTATCTTTCTTAAAATTAAGGTTATTTATTACATTCTTTAGTCCTTATGTATGAATCTTAAAAAAAAAAAAGTATGAAGTATCACATAAGAATAGGGTTAGTCACAAGACGGAACTTGTGAAAAACGAAACCATTTGAAGATTGAAAATGCCAAAAAAAAAAAAATCATCCCAAAGATCATGGATTTGTTGCACAATTTTTTGGAATTTTCAAATTCAAATTCTTGGCAATTTTTTAACAAAACTATATATAGTTTGATTAATAAAATGAATTGGAGCAAAAAATCGCACCAAAATAGCAAAAATTGATCCGGGTTACTTTGGGTGGCAACTAGATCAACTTAACTTGAGTTATTGTTGACTTACTGGGAAAAGAATATGAACTTAGATTTCACGTGTGATGCCCATACACACAGATGACACGTGAGCTCGATGCACCACCATATGGGTGGCTTGTTGCAGAGATGGCTCCACCGTTGGCCTCCACTCTCCAAGGCACTAATTATGGGCTTTTTTTCAAAATTCAATTGAACTAAAATAATTTTATTATTTTTATCCATTTTATTTGAGTTCTTATTTGAATTTATTTTGATTTAAAATTTTTACCATCTAATTCCTAAATCATAAGCTATTGTATGTAATTTTTGTAGCATTATTGAACTCTGTTTGAATGATGTAATTATTTTGGATATTATTGTTATTAATAGAGAAATTACAAAGAGCTCATATTATACTATTAAATTTTGTATAATTGTGTGCCTGTCTATCATGAGACTAGTTATATAAAATTTTGTTAAGAAAAATATAAATAAAATTATTTTAATGTGTATGAAGGAGACTGGAATATTAACAATATTAACAATATTAAATACTTTTTTGTATTATATTATTAATATAATTCATTGATGTTGATATGAGTATAGAATTAAATATTTTATTCTTGGAATTTTAAAACACTCTATTTATGTTAGGTTTTAGGAATGTAATATTTGATTCTTGCATTATATTGTAAAGTCTTAAATATCATTTTGGTATTAAATTTTATAATTTAATACTATATATAATTACGTAGTTAATTTTATGAGGAAAATATAAGTATAATTAAAGTAATTACATATGTTAACGAGTTGGTTTATTTTCCTTAACTTCATTACCTATGTAATTAACCTCTGTATAGATGCTAAATGGGACAAACTATGAGGGATAAGTGATTCTTTGAAGGAATATTTGGCAATTGCAAATATAAATATGGTAAAAATAGAAAATAAACCTATTATTAATGCAAACTTGAATGCTAACTAACAAAAGAAACATGAAAAATAAGCACACTTAAATTAACTTTATTTGATAGTTATGAAATATATAATGGACAAAATCATCAAAAAACGCATCCCTAAGTTTATGAATGCTAAAATCTTTCTCAAATCTATAATAAAAAATTGTAAAATTTGATAAAGTAAAACAATGTCATTATCTCTTATTGCTTGAGAAAATAACATATGATGGTATTAGTGAAGTGTATGAGCATATTTTAAAGTTGATTAATTATCATAACAAGCTAAAAATTATAAAAGTTGATTTAGGTGATAACTTTCTAATTTGGTGTACATTGGAGTCATTACACTTCAATTTGATGTTCTGAAGACCATTTATAATACCCAAGAATGCAAGTGGACTATTAATAAACTAATATCCATTGTTAGTCAAAAGAAAATATAAGAAATGGAAAGTTTCAAACAATCAACCTTATTTATTATGATTTAACCTTAAAACATGCAATAAGGTGTATCTTAGAAATAATCATGGAAATCCACATTAATTAAAAGAATAGTCAAATGAACATAATCACTTTAAGCTTAAGGAAAGCATAGTTCACAAGAAATTGTAGGTTTTGCAAGAGATATAGACACTAGAAATTAGATTACTTCAAATATAAAAGATAATTTGAGAAAAAGAAAAGAAGGTGCTGAGAAATATGAGAAAACTAGGTGATGGAAAACTATTAGAGCATATTAGGGGTGTTTTCATTGAAGTTACATTTTATTTTGTACTAGAACAAAAAAAAACTATACATTTCATTAGAAGAGTTTAATTTCAATTGTTGCATTTTATCTTAATTAATATTTTATCATTTTCATGAATAATATCTTGTATACTATTGAATGGATTGTTTTAATTTGAGTCATATTTTGTTAAATCCATTAATTTAGTAATTAAAAGCAGAAACTTAATTCTAGAATTATATCTAAGTCTTCATTTGACTATCTATTTTAGGGATATGTTAGATAGTAGGAGTTGTTAGATGTCCTTAATAGTAGGAATAAAAAAAGAAAGCATTGTGATTCCATTAGTGCCATAGCTTGCTAAATTATCTTCTACCATCCCATGATATGATCTAATTCAAAAAGTAGTCGAAGATATAAAGATGATAAATTAAATAAATGAAACTCCTTTGAAGAAGTCTCATAGAGTTTACTTAACTCTTTAGAGCAAGTCATTGCAATGGAAAATGAATTAACTTTATTTTATAAAGTCAAACATAGGATCAAGTAGAATTACCCATTCATAATAAGCCAATCAGAAGGAAATGAGTCCTTAAGATCAAAATGGATGCTCAAAATGAAATTAAAAGTATAAGACCATGTTAGTAGTTAAAGGTCACACTTAAGAGGAAGATTTTGAGTATAAGGAGATATTTTCACCAATATCAACTAAAAACACATTCTAAATTGTTGTGACATAAGTAACTCCTTTTGACTTGGAGCTACATCAGTTGGATGTTAAAATGACCCTTTTGAGTGATGACCTGGTTGAAATAGTATCCATGGAATAGCTAGATAGTTTCTAAGAGAAAGGTAAGGAACATCTTATATGTAAACTAAATAAGTCCTTATATAACTTGAAGCAAAAATCGGGACAATTATATCTTGAGTTTGATGGGATAGTAATTTCTCTCAAATTTAAAGAGAATAATGTAAACCAATGCACTTGCATGATAATAAATATGGGTAGTTTTATGTTCCTAGTTCTATACATCCATGATATTCTCTTTACTAATAATGTTATAGACCTATTGATTAAAATAAAGTAGATATTGTCAAAGTAACTTGTAATGAAAAACTTAAGGAATGTCTCCCTTATTTTAGGCATTAAGATTCATTATGATAGACCTTTGGGTATACTTGGCTTGTTTTAACAATCTTATATTAAAAAAGTATTAAAAAGGTTTAACATGTCAATGTACTCTTATATTTTTTCACCAATTCAAAAAAGAGATATTTTCTCAAAGGTTAAATGTCCTCAAAGAGTTGAAAAAGAGAAAAGATAAAGAATATCCTATATATGTCAGTCATAGGTAATTGGATGTATACTTAGGTGTGTACACTTCTTGATATCACTTATGTTATAGGTATACTATGGAGATACTTGAGTAATTTTAAGTAAAGACACTTGACCATTGCTAAAAAAGTAATAAGGTACCTATAAGGCATATAAGATTACACACTGACTTATAAAAGATTGAGAGATCTTACAATTATAGGCTACTTAGACTTAGATTTTGTTGATTGCCTAAATGATTATACATTCATATTTAGATATATCCATATAATGGTAGCAAGAACTATATCCTAGAAAAGTGTTAAGTAGTTACTTACAATAACCTTTATTATAGAAGTAAAGTATGTCACATGACATAAATATACTTATGAAGCTATATGGTTGAAGAATTTTATTATTAACTTTATTCTTAGTCATTTATTATGATAATATTACTATTGTGGTCTTCTTCTCTTTAAGCAATAAAGATTTTACCTACACAAATTACTTAGATGTGAAGTATCAATTTGTGATAGAGAAGATATATGAACATGTTTCCATGGATTGTATGCTCATAAATCCACTAACCAAAGACTTAGTAAGTGAAATATATGATGATCATGTAAAAAATATAAGTCCATTTAAACCTTTTTGATGTTTTAAGTTAATCGAAGTTTTGATGTAATTATTTTGAATTCATTATTTATCTCAAGATATGCTTAATAAAATATTCATATTGTTGCTATTTATTTTTTATACATTTTTCTAGTAGTAGCATGTTATGTAGGATATTTAGACCCTATTCCATTACTATATTAAGAATATTGATTCTTATTTGGCATCTTGAACAAATGTTAAGACTATTGTGTAGAAATTTATATATAATCATGTTTAAAGTCATATAAATCTTATTATGCACATCTAAAGTTTAAGATTCCTATCGAATATTAATTATTTTGATTGGCAAAATGTAGGCATACAATGTGCATGGTGTTAGTATCCCTTTTAATTGTAATATTTTATATTATTAGATCTTCATGATCTTAATTGAGATTTTATAGGTGTAATGTTATCATTTGGACATTAACATTAATTTAATGTGGATGCTATTTATAAATTATGTGAATCCAAGAAGGAGATTGTTGGAATTCCTATTTCAAACCACTCCATACTATTTAGATAAAATTAATATCAATTTAGCTAGCTCAATTAATAACTTAAATTGATAGATTTTATTGGTATTTAGACCTAATTCAGGTTAATAGGTATGAATCCTATAATGAATAAGATTTATGATACCTAATATAATAAATAGTTTCCTATCTCTCTAACCTAATATACTGATTGCATTCTCTCTTGTTAGAATGAGTAAAAAAAAATTGTTCACTCTCAAAACAAAAGTGTGAGATTGAATAAAGGGAATTTTCCCATTTATGATATGTTCTATTGTGTGCTTTCAAGAACACTTTGTGAATTAGAATTTTTCATGATTTTGAAGCATGATTTAATATTTGAAGATTGGAAACAAGAAATTGATAAAGAAGATAATAGATTTGAAATCCTATAGTTGGATCTAAAATTTGAATTATATTCTTCTACTCGAATTAATTAATTTTTTTCTTCTGCTATTAAGTTATACCATAAAATATAATTATAGGGAAAATTTTAAAATTAAAATTTTACTCAGCAAGATAGTGTTAACATGTATGATTTATCCATTTTCCTCCATGCTTGTCAAATATAACATGCGCTTTATTATTGCACATTTTAAATTCTTTAAACAATTAAGTCAAATGTGTGTCAAGTATGGTGAACGTTAGTATTTGATACCTCTTACTTTTCCCCTTTAGGAATTGGATGCGTGCTATCATTTAGATTAGCACATGCACATATGTTCCCTTTCTCCACAAGTCAAATACAACATGCGCCTTATTGTTCGATTTAATATCATCCGTAAACTTCAAACCTTTGACATTCGGCTTACATATTCAATAGTACAGTGACATTTTATATTATTTTAGAGATATTAATTTTTTCATATCATGAATTCAAATCCTCAACCTTTTAACTTTATATATGTGCTAAGTAAAATATTATTTGTACAATTATATTAAAAAAATTTTGACGCTAATATATTTTCAAATGTTAATGACATTAATTGCAATGTTTTAAAATCCAATTTATTAATAAAGCATTAGTTTAATAAAAAATATGTATATTTTGGGCAAACTATATTTGTCAAGTCAATAAATAAAAGTTTGAATCCTAAAAATATTACTTGTTAGAAGAGAAGAAATCAGTTAGTACTCTAACATTAGAGGGATTATTCATCCTACTAGATAATCAAAAAGAAAATTCAATTTTGTCATATAACCTTGGATAGTTAGCATATACACATGTTAGTTGATCCTTTTTTTTTTGAGTAAAATATAATATTTACTTTAATGATTTAAATTCATCTTTAAATTCTTTTTTCTTTTCGAGGATCGTTAATATCTAATAGTCCTAATATACATTTTTAATCCGAGTCAAGTTGGGTTGAATCTCTAAAAGATAAAGTTCTCTCAATAATAATTTTATCATATACAAATCTCAAATTTAAAATTTTAATTAAAGAGACCGAACTCCTAATTATTAGAATCGACCGTTATTAATAATTTATTTTTAAACTTTAAATCTTTGATGTTTATATATATGTGCATGTTAATGATATTAATTGCAATATTTTAAAATTTAATTTTGCTACATTACCTTGTGAAGTAAACAAGTCATGATTGGATTGATTCATCTGATTGAATCATAAATGAATAAGTTTTTTTTTTTACATATATAAAATTATATATATATACACATATTATAATAAAAAGATCATAGCCAATAATTTTAGTGGAGTAATACTACTTAATCTTATAGTGAATGACTATCCGACAACTTTTCATGGACCTTTAGTGTATGAGTATCCAACAAATTTAAAATGACAGAAATTGACTTACGTAACCTTTCTTCCTTCAATGTGAAACAAGATTAGGACGAGACAAAGTTTAGCCGTCCTTGGATCTTTAGCCCTGGAGTTGGCATTAGTCGGGTTAAGGCCGGTTGAATCATTTTTTTGAGCCGGTCGAGTTTGACCGAATTTGATTGAATATCTTATTTTTTCAGAGCAATTCTAATATACTCAAATTAAAATTTTAAGTATTAATATATTGACTTTGTCAGAGAATAAAAATTATTATATTTCAATGATATAAAAGTAGATAGTTAAAATTCATAATCAAGAGACTTGTTTAGTATATAAAGAATTAATGTCATAATAATTCTATTTTAAGTTATATTTTTTAAATTTTAAATTTGCCAATAACCTAAAATAAGTAATTTAAGTAAATTGTTTACATTAATTTATATGTATATTTTTATATCTCTTCACTATGTGATAAATATAATTTAATGATTATTAACTCAAATTTATTTTTAATATATTGTAATTTAAAATTATCAAAATTAAAATACTCTAAAAAATTACCATATAATCATTTTAAAAATATAAAATATAGTTAAAAATTAATAAATTAAAAATCTAGACTAAAACTTCATGAAGCTATTTTTTTATTTCTTCTTCTCTTTTATTTTTCTGAATAATATCCTTCAATTATTTCTTATATATTAATATACAATAAAATCTTTTAAAATACTCAATTTAATAATAAAATTTGGTATTTCTTATACATGTCCAAAATTAAGTTTTCTAAACTTATTTGAAATATATTAAGTTTTATTTGAAAATAAAAGTGTTATTCATATATATGTGTATTTCTTTTTACTTTTCTCATCTTACAAATCATATTAAATACAAACTTTTACAAGGTATATATCATTATTTTTAAATAAAATATTTATATTATTGATTTAATTTATTTTTACTAATAATTTTTATATAAGTTAAAATAAAATAATAAAAAATAAATGAGATAAAATTATTTTTCTCTTTTTAACATGTGAAATTATAAAGAAAACATAAATAAACATAAAAAAGAATATACAACTAATAATTTAATGTATCAAATTTGAAAATAAGCTATTTGTATCGGGTCAAAAATTATAATAACAAATTATCTATATTTTTTAATCTCTAATTTTTAGGTGAAACATATTTGAACATACATATCTAAATAAGTATATGTGTATGTATGTTAGTTATTTACTAACAATTTCTTGGCATTGTTTGATTTTATATACAAACCTAATTAATTTAAAAGAAAATAAGTGAAAAATATTACATTATATTAAAAACAATAATAGCATGATTTCTATTAAAAAATTAATTAGTTAAAAAATAAATTTCAAAACTATTTGGACATAGTACATTAATGTCTAAATATTATTCTATTACATTATATATAACAATATTTTTTAAATAAATATACAGTAAGTAAAAATTTTATTGTTGAAATAATAACATAGATAAAATAATTAAAATAAAGTATTTAAGAATATAGCATATAGTTTTTTTAATTTTTCAGATAAATAATAATTTTCTTTATTTAATGAAGAAGTATCCAATTTTATATACATTTAATTTAATATAAATGAGTGGTTTTAAATAGTGGAAAGTAATTTTTTTATTTCATGTAACATTTAAACAATGAACAATAATTTCAATTAATTTTTTAAAATAATTAATATATTATTTTATTAAATAAAATAATAATTTTATTATGTACTTTTAAGATTAAGTATAAATATGAATTTTAAAAATGTGTGTGTTTGTGAAGCAAAGAGAGAGAGAGAGAGAGAATTTGAAGTAAGAAATTTTTAAATATGTGTAAAAGAAACTTATGGCTAAAATAAAATTAAATCAAATTTAAGTTCTAATTAAAAGATTTATAAAAAATAATTAACTTGAAATTTTTTTGAATACAAGTAAATATTATTATTTTATTGGCTTGTCAATTAATGTATCTATACCCATGATTATAGGTTGGATATGGAAGAACTATCGAGAATTCTATGATACTAAGATTAAAAATTTGGTATGGATACCTTAATTGGCAACAACTATAATTATTCGTTGCTTGTATTATTTTATATAACTTTTGTTATTTATTACCTAGATAAGATAATAAAATAATTTTTTTTTACCCTACTTACTTTTTATATTTACTAATTACACACATTAAATATAATATTTCTTTTATTTTCTCCAAACAGTTTACACAATTTTTTTTCTTTTTCTTAGTTTGCATTCAACCAAACAGTAATTAGTTTGTGATAAAAAACCATAAAAATATAATTATTTAGTAATATTAATATTAGAATTTCATATAAAAGGTGTCATGTTATTAAAAAAAGTAAACATGATCATAAATTGTTATTTTTAGTAAAAATAATTTAATAATTTTTAATAACGTAAAATACATGATAAATAATAGTGTAAAATTATTTTATTTATAACATCAATAAATCAATTTAAATTCTAAAAACTAAAAATCAATTTACCCAATAAATTTTTTTATTTTAACATGTTAAAATAATATACTAAAATTTTGTGATATCACTTAGTATGCTTTCAAAAACTGCTATAATTTTTCTTTATTTAATAAAATTTTTAGTTAATTTTCTTTTTTTAATCACTTAACTTCTTGTTCATTAATAACATTAAAAATATATTATATAGTTAATGTAAAATTTTATAAAAATAAGTTTAAGAATAACTAAAATATAGGGTAATAAGTGAAAATGAGAGCATGGGCTTGTGATATTCAATATGATATCTAATACTCAATTAACATATCATTAATGGTGATTGATAATATAAAATTTTATAAAATAAGTTAAGATTAAATTTTACTTAAAATAATTATTATAAAGTACTCTTATCTTAATATACGAATTTATATAATATCTATTTAATAAATTTATATTTCTTAAATTTATATTTGATTAAAAATTTTATATTTATGTTTTAAATGATTATGATATTTATTAAATATTTGATTATATATTTAATAAATAAATAAATTTGAAAAATAAGTAAAATTAAAATAATGTTTAATCATGTCTCATTCATCATCCCATTACTATCAATAAATTATGAAGATATATGTAATGATTTTATTTTAATCTAATTAATACTAATTAATATATTTCAAATTGATTTTATATATCAAAAATATATTTCATAAAATAAATCATTCATATTAATATAATATGATAATTATACAATTATTCATGGTTATATAATAAAATATAAAATAGGCATGAATTTTGATATTTGCAAGAATCAATTAAATTCAATTTTTTAATTAGTATATTGGATAAAATTCAAATTATATACTAAAGGATTAAGATAAATAGCATTTTAGTGAGATAAAAATAATTACTTTAAATTTTTATTAAAAATATAATAAAAATAAAAACAAATAATGCTATGTATAGAGTTCCAAAATATAATAATTATCACTTTTAAAAATAATAATTGATTATTATATTCACTCTAACTATAACTTATCCTTCTATATTTTTTGAGAAGAAATAAGGTTTAGGAGAGGGTTCATATATGAAAAATAAAATACAAGATTCCTTTATCAGTCTCACTAATCTTAGAATTATTATAAAAACTAGTTATATTTATAAAAATAATAAATATTTCATTTAATATTTAATAATATTTTTAGGATTAATGCTTATATTTTTAAATATATATTAATATTTGATTCAAATATAACAAAAAATATAATTTTTTCTAATCTTAACAAGTGAAGTAAAAATTTAAATAAATGGAAAATGTATAATAAAAGATAAAAAATTGAATGGATCAAAATTTATAATTTATTGAAGGTATGCATACTTCAACTTCTACTTCAAATATGGAAGAATTATTCATTTTTTAATTTAAAAATAATCAAGATACATTATATTCAAACTGACTTTAACTGTGGGTGTTTGTTTTGGTTAGTTTCTAGTCAGTATAAAATATGCATTTTATCCCTCTGAAAGAGAAAATAGTAAGCAATAAAACATAGTGTTAAATATTTTAGGTAGTTTTACAATAATTAACAAGATTAAACCTTTGATTCACCCGAAAAAAATTCCTTATATATAAACTATGTCTAACCAAACCCTACTCTTAACCGAAGTTAACCAGACAATTTTAGGTTTCGTTAATCGGTTAGGAGGGGGATATATTTTGTTTAGTACAGCTCCATTATCTCGGGATTGGATGGATTTCATTTTTTGTTTTTAAGTTCTTAGCATTTTTTTTTTCTATTGTTGACCATGAGTCTGCTTGAATGAAAGCCGAAGGAAAAAAAAAAAAAAACACAAATGATCATACATGGCGCAGTGGAGGAATTTGGATCACCTCAGTAATGATGCATCCAACCAACAAAGAAAACTATAAGTCCCAGAATAAAAAATTATACTTTTATTTCTATTAAATGAAAGAAAAGTATCAAGTAGGAAATTACGGGATATAAATAATCACTAGACCGAGTTTTATGAAGATTGATCGGTCAAATTCCATATTTTATTTAAAAATAAGGGTTGACCAAAATAAGATCGAATTGTTTAGTATAACAATAAAAATAATTAATCATTAAAATATTTTATTATAATAATTAATTTTGATATAATTGATTATATATAATTTTTTTTATGTTCGGTAACATTAGTTAATAATTGGTTATATATAATGTGCTTTTGTTTGGTTGGTTTATAAAATACTCACATTTTTGCGTTAAATTACTAAAAATGACAATAAAATTTACATGATTATGTCAAAATCCTTAATATTTTTAATTTTTGTTTTGGTAAGGAAAGGGGCTAGATTTCAAAACAAAAGATTTATAGATAAACTAATTTAGAGGTAGAAATCACACAGATATCAACTAACAATAAAAGATAAAGACCAAATGAAGAGTTACTAAGAATCTTGATGTCTAATTTTTGTAATAGATTATATGAAGCCAACCAATTAGTGCACTTATTACTTTCTATGTAGGTATAATTTATAACCACTATTTAGTTCCTATGTATAAGATCCTTACACTATTTTAACAAGCTTCTATATCTTAGATTATTATCTTTACCATGAGATATAAGGTCTCCTAAAACCTTAGAATCTATTTCCAAAATAATCAAGTGAAAACTCAGTCTCTAAATAAGATAAAGTAGGGATGGCAATAAGGGGAAAATGGGGACAGATTAATCTTTTACTGCCTTGCTTTACAATTGTTGCCATCTGCCTTAACCTACGGGACAGGACAATTTAGGGCATCATTCTTCCAATTTGCAAGACACTAGCACCTTTAGGGTAATTTGTAAAAATTAAAAGAAATTAAAAAAAATTATAATTTATATATTCAAAATTTGTATATAAATAATAGATAATATTTAATATAGTGTGATAGCATATGTATACAAATACATATAATTTGAATAAAAATATTAATAATTAAATTATTATTTGATCCTATTTTGTCATATGAATACATAATATAATATAATAATTGAATTAAAAACTAAAAATAAAATCACTAAAAAGTATTTTTAATAACTAAATTACTAAAAAGATTATACTTATAATATATATACATCAATTGTATTGGTAAAAATGTAATATAAAAGTTATGGAGTTCCACAGGACAAATCAAGCTATTATTACATCTATCCTAAAATTTGCTCTAGGTTAAAATCTTGACTTGTGGGGCCTATTTTCATTCTATATCTTCACCCTATTAGGGCAAATTCTAAATTCAAAATTTTGCCATTCCTAAGATTCCTTCTAGAGCTCCCCAAAATTCACAATGAATACATTGCATTAATTGTTCTACAAACAAGACACCTTATCCACTCCCTTCTATCATTTCTTAGAATACCACTATATGTAAAGTTAGAGAAACCTTCCTTTGCTGCCCTATCACAATTCAACTTGGTCTATCTCATCTCTAGAGCTTGATAAGCTACCTCAATAGAAATATTTCTTTTCATTACTGTTGTTTCTTACATCATAACACTAGCATTTTTAATGTTCTAAACATACCATAGTATAACATTAGCATAATGATTAGGAAAACTAAAAGACTGATAAAAAATTGACTTATTCCTCCATAACCAAATGACCTATACTAACACCTACTTTAAACTATTGTCTAACAAAATATAATCATTTAAATTCAAATGAACCCACTCCATTGCATTAGTAATAAAGAAAATGGCTTTAGCTTGACCCTCATCAATCACCAACCCTACCTTTTGAGCTGATTGACAACCTTGTAATGGATATAGTTTATCCTCTATAGAATTATAATAGAGATAGCAAATGCAATTGCCTATATTTTATCGGCCCCTTTCCTTGTTTGTTAGTAAACCTTGGTAGTAAAATTTCTATAAAAAGGGACCATATGCATTTTCATCCTAACCAACACCATATAAGATTCTATAAATCCTAATGACTCCTTATTATTTCGTTATTCATACTAGCATAAGCTAAATGAGCAATGGAATGGCCATCCTTAGAATGTTTCCAAAACAAAATCATTTCTTGCATGGGGATTTGGCAATAGACATGTATCAAATGTATCAATAATGTTTCACAAAATCAAACCTTTAATAAGATTCATGTTCCAGCCACCAACATTATTGACAAATTTAGTGGCCTTACTATTATATAAAGTTGAGAGCAAATTAATAGTAAAATAGTCTTTAGACTTTTGATTTTCAATTTATAAATCCTTCTATAAGTGAATGAATCTTCCATTACCTATACTCTTTACGGCCTTGCTTATACAATGCTACCACACATTAGCTAAAATTTTCCATAGCAAGTCCATTTATTTAATTATAACACTACCAAGCTACCAAATATTCTTGCCATATTTACCTTACAACACCTAAGCCCATAAATCACTAGAATCTAAGTAAAGATTCCATGCTATTTTCAACAAACATAGTTCATTCATAATCTTAAAGGTTCTAAAAAACAAATCACTATATTTTTCTCTTGCCAAATTTTATCCTATGAAATCATATGAAGCTTTCAAACATTTGCATCATGACCCAAATTAAAGCTTTCTTACATTTCTTAATTTTTTTAATATTTACAATAAGAAGAATAGCCACTTGCATAGGATAAATTAGTAATGCTTAAATAATTGCCTTAACAAGCGTTATCTTTCTTGCCATAAATAAACATTTAATTTTCTAGCTAATAAGATAGTCTTGAAATTTTTTCACCATGTGACCAAAATGAATTTAAAATCTCCCTTAGACACCATAGGAGATGCCAAGACATGTGTTGAGATCTAAGGATGGTGAAAATCCACTTAAATCAATTATTTTAGCCTACAACTCTTCTTTTACATTCCTAAAGAAAAAATGTGCAATTTTGCATGATTTATCTTTTGACAAAAAACCATATAAAATGTTTGAAGGCATTGTATAGTTATAAGAATTTATTCCTTTAAAGCTTCCCCAAAAAGAAAAAGGTCATATTTAAATATTATAGGAAAGATAGACGAGTTGTTCCTACCTACTATTATAAGAATCCAATCTTTATTATCAATAATATCTTGAATGATATAAGATAATTTTTCCATACAAAGCACAAAAATATAGAGGGAAGGGATAAAGGATCACCTTAACAAACTCCTCTAGAAGGTTAAAATTCCTTAGTTTTATTTTCATTCCAAAGGATATTGAGAGATATTAATGAAATGTAATTCATTATTAACTTTATAAAATTCATATGTATATTTGTCTCTATAAGCATCTTTTTAATAAACCTAAATTCAAATAATCATACACTTTTTCCAAGCCTAATTTGATAGCAAAAAAAAAACATGTTTATTTTTTATTTTTTTCTCATTAAATGAATCATCTCCTATCCAAATAATAATATTAACATGAATTAATCCCCCTAGAAGAAAACTCCTTTGAAAAGGAGACACCAATCCTAATAACATTTGCTTCATTCTTATTATAATTATTTTGGTGATACATTTGCATAGACCATTACAAAGAGAAATAGAATGAAGTTGATTAACAAACTCAGGCTTATCAAATTTTGGAATAAGACAAACTAAAGTTTTATTAACATCATGCAAAGGTTAAACTTTAAAAACCTCATTTATAAACTTACATACACTATCGTCCAAACCTATTATCACCCGGAGCTTTACTACTTCCAATGGTAAACATAACTTGCTTAATCAATGATAGGAAACATAAAATTTTCATTTTGATGTTCACTACCAATAGGAAATTTCATTTTCGTTGTTAAATTAATATGAAATTCTTTATTTTATGTAAATAGACCCTAGAAGAAATTCCTAATAATCTAAGAAATTAACTCCAAATCATTAACCTACACACCATTAGAATCTTTCAACACAATCTTATTCTAATGCTTTCTAGCAATAGTTTTCGTATAGTAATAGGTGGTATTCTGATCACCTTTAGTGAGCCATTTTGATCTTGATTTTTGATGCTAAAGTATTTCTTACCATTTTAAAATAATGGTCAATTCATTTTTGAAGGTCATGTTCTAATTTGTAAAGATATGGATTTAGATTTCTTTCAATAGCTCTATGAACTCTTGCTATTCTTGCCAAAGGTTCATTTTTTTCTTCTTAATAGGTTGAAAACAATCACATTCCAATTAGTAATAGCTAGGACTAACTCTTACAAAGCTTAAGAAATCTTCATATCTAACCTCCAAGTAAGGATGATAATTTCTGATACGACATGATAACCTGATATAAATACGGTATGATTATTCGGATTCGAGTTGACTTATCAACCTGTTTAAAATTTTTTATTAAATTTTTAAAAATTTTATTTAAGAAATAATTAATATTTTAATTATAAATAGATAAATAGATATATATAATAAAAATATAAAATTATTAGTTTAATAAAATATTAATAAAAATTAAAATAATATTTTATTAATAATTAAAAATATTTTTTATAAAAGATAGTAAGTAATTAAATTGAATAAATAATTCTATAATATAAATTTTATTAATTAAAATTATTAAATAAGTTAAACAAATGACCCGTTTAATAAATGGGTTAATTTGAATGATATGAATTACCATCCTTACCTCTAAGTAGTATATAAGAAATTATTAAAGAAAGAACGATCAATTGTGTCAACATGCCTTCTAAAGTAACTAATCAAGAATGAATGGTGATTAGAGTACATAAAAGGTAGAATTTTAGTATAACCTTTATTAAATCTTGTTTGCCATTTTGAATTACATAGCACATGATCAAGTTTCTTAAAAATACAATCATAACTACCTATCGTTGGACCTTTCCACATAAATCAATCCCTAGAGTTTCAACATCTAAAAAATTTCATGTATTGTTTCACAAGGATCACAAACTTCATTAAAGTTGCTCATCACTAACCATACTCTTGAAATTTGACTACTTAATAAACAAAGCTCTTGCTAAAGTAATGCTTTCATATCCTTTACTGGATTAGCATAAGCCATAATAAAATAACAAATCTACCCCATTATCAACTTTAATCTTAGCATGCAAAAATTGAAAATTTACCATCAATACCTTTAAACTAACTTCATAACTTCTCCACTTAACTCATATTCCACCTAATAACCATCATGTGGAACCAAGCTACAATTATCATAGCATAATTCTTTCATAATTCCCTTTCTTTTTCTACTATTAATTCTAGTTTCCAATAGAACTAAAAACTTAGGAAAATTCCTTACCATCATAATTAATGCATGTAAAGCAAACTCTTTATAACTTGCTCCTCAATAGTTCCAAGCAATCACATTACTTAACATAAAAAATAAAGTAAAAAATAAATGAACCCTTTGATTCCATTTACTATAGATTTGAATCTGCTACTTGAACATCGTAAGTAGCACACCTACCAATATTATTATCTGGAAGTGATTCTTTAATCTATGTAAAAATCATTTCATCAGGTCGTTTTAGGCCTACCAAAATATTCTTTGTTGGAAACACCAATTGTTATGTAGAAATCAGATCATGCTTTGCCATTTAGTATTACTTTGGAGTTTCTAAGACATGGATAATTTGAAAGATAGCAATTTTGTTCTGTATAAGGCCTCCTAAGTCCCCAGGTAGGCATCTTATTTTTACTAATAACTTTTGTTTAAGCTCTAGTTGTATCTTGAATATTTTTACTTTTATTTTCCTAATCTTCCCATGAAAGCCATATAAAGAAGTGGTTCATGTTATTCCACAACCCTTTATAACCACATTTTGTTGCTTCTTGTTCCAGCCTATATATATTTTTCTTTTATTGATACCTCTTGCCTATTCTTGCTTGTCCACAACTTTGTTAATACTTAATTAGCTTCATTCTTCTTTCCATTCATAATATATTTTTCTTCCATGCCAAATAGAAGTTGAAATCTTATAGTATAGTTTGTATAGTTTCCAATGTCATGAATAATACCATTACTTGCATCATTATGACTTTCATATTTTTTAGTTTTTTTTTTTGCAATCATCCATTTTCTATATCTTTTAATAACCTTGTAATTGGATTTCGAATCTCTCATTTATACATTCTACCTATCAAACTCCCTTGTTACATTCTTTTAAGCTGTTGCCTTATTTAGATTGACATCAATACAATAACCTTATTAACCATTGTGAAAGCAAATCATATGCATACTTTTGTATTTAATATAATAGGTTTTGGCTTTAATGAAATATTCCAAAAATAATTCCTTCTTCAAATTTGTCTTTGTACTAACTTTGGCATACTTTCCTTTAGCTTGCTTAATAATTATTACACACCTTCAAAGTCTTACTAACCATATTTCTTAAATATGTTGAGAAATTTTCATCATAGAGTTAATCAGAAAGCCTAGTAATCAAATTTACATTGTCATATGTTAAATGTTTGCCTTTTTTAGATCAAGGTTCAATTCCCATTTACAAATAGTTAAATAATGATCATAGATAAGGCATGGTCTACTAGTAAGTGCAAATTTATAATCCATGTAATCATAGAATTTCACTAAGGAAAAATCATTAACAAGATCAGTAATATCTATAAACTTATCTTTTGCCCATAATTGAAATAATATGGTTTCTAGTACCTTGAATCCTATTGTCTTTCCTAATAGTTTGATCATTAAAGTCTTCCTTTAATGCCTATTTATCCTCTCTTCTTTCTACTTAGAAATAATAAATGTTAGACACGGCTAATCACCATTTAATCCTTCTATAACCTTAAAAATATTGAAGTCTTCTAAGCTTTTTTTAGCTAGTTTCATATTCTAGATCACCCATTCCTTGCTTAACATTTTGTTTTGGCCTCTTTTTGCAGTAGATCTCCTCCAATCCAAGAATTTTTATAAGACTTCCTTTATTCTGCTTCTATACTACTATTTTTCATCAAGATATTATCATATTGGTGCAAAACCAACATTCTTCCAAGAAAGCTATCTTCTCCTTGTTTGACTTTCTTCATACTATAATATGGCAAATTTGCTTATTTAGTAAAAGCTCTTGGTTCTTTCATCAAAAAGCACAAATAATGCTTAATATTCTAACCCTATTTATGAAAGAAAATATATAATATACATTATTTAATATACAAACATATAATTTCCTTGTTTAAATAAATAATATAAAGGAAATACCTTTTTATCCTTGTAAAATTCATTTTTCTTACTTTTATTTTTATGAATTATTTTTTATTAATTTTATTACTGTAAAATATTAATTTATTTAATTCCATTCCTAAAAGAACTAAATTGAATAAATTAATGTTTACACAAAATATTAGCAAGAGAATAAAATTGGATGAATTAATGTTTTATTAGGATAAAATTAATATAAAATATTATACAAGAATAAAAGTTAAAAAAAGTTATTTTTATAGAGATAGACACTACAACTAAAGATGTAATTTAATTGCAATTATTTTGTCATTTAATGGTGGTTATAATTGTTGTTAAAACATCTTATGACAATTTTTAAAACCACTACATAAAAAAACGTTGGAAAGGTATTAGTGGTGACTTATGACAACTATTGAAAATGTGTATTTAGTAGCAGTTGACTATAGTTAAATGCAAATTAGAATTTTATAACTCAAAATCTTATGGCAATTGGTTGCTTTTTTTATTTAATTTTTTTAGCAGATTAGTTTAATTTAAAGATAGTTTTGCTCATCTATTTATTTTCATAATTCTTTTTATTTTTACAATAGTTTTCATGAATTTACTGGTATTGTGCAATTTTAAAAAATAGTTATTTTTAGTAGTGATTTTTTTATTATTTTCTATTATTTATTTCCATTTCTTGCTATTCTATTTTATTTTTTAAAATAGTTTTTTGATGAATTTTTTAACTTTTTAGCTTTAATTTAGTCATTTTTAATTCATATTTTTTTGATAATACATATTTTTTGAAAGGAATATTTATGCCAAAAATTCTTTCATGTCTGTTATAAAATAATCCAAATTTTTAATGTTGTATTCTTTTTTTAATTTATTTATCCTAAATCAAACATTTGTGGACTAAAATAATTTACAACTAATCTATAAATTTCAATTCCAAAGCAAACTAAGTTGATACTTTATATGAATCATAAGTAAGCATTCAATTTATAATCTTGTTCAAAATTATCCTCAATTTAAATATAGTTGGCAACATTCAAAGTTCAAAAATCTAATAATCGGAGAATATACCATAATGATATATTTACTATTAGGAAAGATCATGACTAACGGAGGAAAAAGGCTTTGCTTTTAAGCTATGTCCACTTTTTGCATCTTTTATATGTAAAATAATTATAATGCAATAGATAAATGAAAGGTTAGAAGTGATGAATGACTAAATTGAGTGCACTAAACAAAAATTACTAAAGAACTACAAGGTTTCATGATAAAAATAATTCAAATAAAATAAGATAATAAAGTAAACATATTAAAACATCAACTTAGATAAGCATATCATTTCCTTTGCAAGGCTTAAAAATCCATAATAAAAATATAGGTAATAAAAAAGAAATAAGAACATTCATCCATGGTAGAGAACAAGGGAAAATTCATAACATATCAAAGAATAAAATACAAAACCAATTCATAAATACAGAGTTTATTAAGGCATAGTTATTGGTAACTTTGTTAACTTCTTAAATATTAGTATAAATTACAAGTTACTATAAAATAATTTTAACAAACCATTCCTAGCTCATCTCCTTTCCTTCAATAGTGAGTACATAACAACATGACTTATATATAAAATTAAAAAGAGATGGACATATATTAGAGAACAAAATGAATTCTAATAATGAAAATTTAAGCATAATGATATATTAGCTTAAAAAAATAATAAATTCTTATTTGAAGCATACACTTTTTTGTGATTTTAAAATTTCCTTCCTCATAATTCCAAGAATTGCAAGCAATCAAGTCCATAAGTTTATTCATGAGAAACACCAAAATTCCACAAGAAAAATAAAAAGGAAATCCTAAGAGCTACTTTATAACAAATTAAACCTTGAACTAGGATATGACCAGGTGTACTAAGTTACCAATAATCAACTTAAACTACAAATCAATAAAGTAATCCTTTTATTTGAACATAAACTTCGTAATATATTTGATCAACCAATGAGTTAACAATCAGTCAATCTAAGGATTGTTTTTATATAACACAAAGAACACTATAAAGTCAACAATCAAAACTACTTTGAATCCATGAAATATAACTATGATCTCTCCATAGAGACTTAAAATTTTCCAAAAATTCTACATGCACATGCTTTAAAATAGCCTATAATACATATGTATGCATCTTCAAATATCAATTTAAACTAACTTATATTATAATAAACATATTGAAATAGTAGTATGTAATACATGAAGGAAAAAGGATATAAATATAAATTCTAATGGTTGCTTATAGAAAGTTCATATTCAATTTAATTAACCTAAAAACAAGTGTACCAAAATAAAAGATATCTAGAAACAAATGCATAAACCCATTATTCTAATAAAAAAGACACCTAGAAACAACAAATAAATAAAGCATAGATTTTTATTATAAAACTTAATAAAGCATTTAATTTTAGTCCATTTAGCAATAAAAGCTATCAAAAGCCTAAATTAACCATAGGAAATAGAGGCATACTAATTTTTACCCTTCATCTACATTGTTGATTCTTAATAACTAAACAAAAAAGGGAAGTAAAATGCTCACATTCCTAGTAAAAGTCAATATAAGAAGAGGAATTTACGGGTGGGGGATGAAAACTCAACTACACAATATCTTTAGAACACTCCCAAACATTTTTTTAAAAGCTAATGCAATTGCTTCTTCTAATGCTAATTTCCTATCATGTTTAAAATTTAATGTAGAAGTTAATGATGTTTCCATCATTTGACACTTTTGTTTTTCTAATTCCAAATCAAACTATAAATAATAGAATTTCTCTTACATTTGTGGCTCGCTAGAAAAATCACTTACAGGTGCTAATGCAATGTCACTAAATGGTTGAGTTATTTTTTGAAACATGATTGAATGTGAAAGTCTAAAATCCAAACCCTATACCCAGTTTGAGTGCTCTTTTCCAAATACTTTGACAATAGCATCATTCTATAACATAGGTTAGAGGATAATGAGAGCTCTTCACTCATGGTAATTTTCTTAATTTTCTTTTGTAAAAGTGAAATAATTAACATATTATCCTTTTGTGTGAATGCATGTTTCAAATAAAATAAAACTAACAGTAATAATTGATGTTATATTTTTTGTTTCCTCATTCACATAAATGTCATCAAGTTTTACATGAGTATAAAACTATAGCTTTATTCTTCCCATAAGATGACTAAACTCCTCAACCTTCATAAGAATATAAAGGTTGGTTTAAAAAATAGGTTCATTATTGGATATATGATATCAATACATAAATAAGAATGTGTAAAATATTATGACTTGAGCTTTTTTATTTTTAAAGAAACCTTTTAGATTTAGCAATATGTGCAACTTTATGATTTCGATAATTTAGAGTATTTCATTTGCACATCTCCTAGAAAGAAACCACTATTATTAAAATATGAACTTTTGTAATTCATGAATGAACATTACATTAGTCAATTACTTTATATTTGTCTTGGATTTGGTTGTTAACAAACCTTTTCCATTAATCTCAAAGAACCTCATCTATAACCTTATCATACATTTACTTATCAAGGAAGAATCATTGAATTCATGCCATAACCTCTCTTTAAAGTCCTTCCACTTTTTCCTTAAGTTTTTAAGCATTCAAGATCTTGCAGAAGAATCTACAACATCAAAGTGAAATCTTGACTTCAAAAAATAAGGAAGATAACATTTGTTAGTGTTTAAAATAAAAATGATACCAATATAAAAAAAAGCACCTAAACATTTCACTATATTAATTTCTTTATCAAATATTTCATTCTTCCAATTCCTAGGCATATATCTCCAATCAATATATGAGATTGGGAAGTTAATAGGTTCATATATTAATTAGTCTAGAATTTAGCCATATACATTAGCAATATTTTTAGTTAAGGTACCTTCCTCTTCAAAAGGGACAATAACCTTTTAATTCTTTATATCCTAAACATCTTCTATCTTAATATTAATCACCTTTTTGGAACCTTAGGATCTATTTGATAAATGAATTATTTAATTAGTATAACTATGTATGACATAAATAATCTTTATCAATGAAATATTTACCTATGACTATAACTTTCTAGTGGCCTTTAGATGGCATAGGATTTTTTATTACTCTTTATGATGGTGGAAGATCAATTGCTATATGTTAAGTTAGTAACAAGTTTGATGCATTTTATAAAGAATCTGTTGATGCATGTTGTGAGGGATTTTCAATAATTTTTTATAGTAAAGTCTTAGAATGAGCTTGTTATGGAAGGTCCTCAACAATAATGAATGATTTACTCCTACTTTTAAACCCTTTTATCTTAGGCATGGTTACAAAAACCAAATTTATTTGAAATTTTTTAGAAACTAACAATATAAGGTTAGAAATATAACATAAGAATTTAATACAATTTATAATCATAAAAAAGGATAAAGCATAATAGCTATTTTAGATGATATAGTTTAATAATTATCACATTAAGAATAATAAGAAACTAAAATTGATGTTATTTTTATACTTTATTAACCATATTGTTATCTAAATCTATCATATTTATGGCATCATCATTTATATCATCTCTTACAAGGCTTATTTTTCAACATCATCAATGAAGAATAACTAGAAGTCTTATGTTGTATATAGTTCATTCTCACAAAAAGTTTCTTTGACTTTTTCACCCATATCATACAAATCCCTTAGTTTCAAGTAGACAACAACACTGTAATCTTTATCCATTTCATCATTTACATAGTATACTATTTATACTTATGAAACTAATATATATAGATGACATTCTTCATAATCACCAGTATAGATTAATCCAATGAAGTTAACAGAAGTAAATTGTAAAGAATCTTTCCTTATATCCCTATTGGTATTGATCCATTTATATTTGAATAAGACAATGGTGAATTGACCATGATAGTTTAGCTTAATAATATTAACTAATTTTCCATAATAACCAATCTCTGTAGCAATAAAAACTTTAGTATGTTAAGTTTTGAATCCTTACTTTTAATCAACTGTATGAAACTTGAAATTATTAATGTGTAAGCATTAAATTGCTTAACTTGCCAAAGAGGTCTTTAAGCTAAAAACATTAAATCATTTAAGACTTCTTCACAATTGTCATTGTTCTAACCTAGAAATTTTAGATAAAAGATGATAACTAGAAAAGAAAATTATTTTTAAATGTTTTTAACATAAAAAGAGTTATCCAAATGTGAAATTAGACATGAATAATAAAGAAAGTAAATTAAAAAATATATAAGAAAGGAACTAATGAATGATTATGAAAATATATTGTACAATTTTATTTATTTTCATATAAATCATCACATTATTACATTAGTAAATACAATAAATAACTAACTTTTCATTACATATATATATCATTATGTCATTACATTGACAAACATTGTGTTCCATCCTTGCCACTAATTCTCCTTGTGATTAAGAATTACATTTTTTTTTCATATACCTTAAAGGTTTTTAAGTTAGAGAGTGTAGGTAACTTAAACCATCATGCCTATTGTATATATCATATATGCAACAAGAACAATTAAAGAATTGGACTCCTTTGTGTTTAATTATTGTGGATAGAATCTCTACTCATAAAAAGGCAAGGGTACATGGAGGATCCATTTCCAAGTCTAAGTAACATATTTACCTCCATTATCTAATTCAAGAGTCTGAATTGAATTTAAAAATACCTTTCCTTCCATCCCATTTAACACATTTAGAAATGTTACGAATCTTCTCGAATGACTTACCTCCTCTGATATCCCAAGCTTTACAATGTGACAATGTTAGTTTGTTAAAGGATCCTTGTCACATTATGAAACCAAAGATATCAGAAGAGGTAAGTCCTTTAACAAGATTCATAATATTTCTAAATATGTTAGATGAGGTATGTTTTTTCAATTTTCCATAACCTTGTAAATACAATAATTACTTGGTTATAAATACACCTTTAAACATCAATTCTTATATACAAATGATATCTAATGTTTAAACCTACTATTAGATATAATGTTTGGTATTCCTTTCAATGTTAAAAAATTTAAAAATTGATGTAATATGTTAGAATCTAATATCTATATTAGTTTTTATTAAATAATCGATATAATTTGTGTGCTTTTTTTTCAATCTAGTATGCTATAACCTAACAAGATTTGTTACAAAAAATAGACACAATTTTACATAGTGAAATTTTTGAAATTTAAGACAATAATATCATTATATTGTAAATATAAAAAATGACAATAAGAAAAGATCAAACATATTTACAAATTTAAACATAAAAGCAAAGATCAAATGAAGATTACAATTATAATAAATTATTATACAAATAAATTATAAATAAAAATACATTAAAGATTATATATCACAATAACTTTTAAATCTTTGTCATTTATCTTGTTGTGAATCCCATTAAAATATCTTATCTGTTTTGTGAGATCACTAGAGATGTTAAAAAATATATTGGATGCTTTAATAAGATTCTTATTAGGAGTATATTTTACCAGAGACATCTCATAAAAAGGTTTTAAAACGTAATTCTAGTTTCAAATTTTATGGAGTCACTTCACCCATTCTATGAGCTCATTATGGACTCCAAATAATAGATAAGATGCCTCTATAGGATTTCAAACTAGAAAATTCACTGGATTTTCATCAAGTCTTGATGTGAATCTTTTTGAAACATTTTATCCATTATGTGACATTTAAAGGTAGACAATGGATGGATTCTTTTGACAAGATTCCTAACAAAAGATTTCACCGGAGATTGTCTCAACAAAAATAGAGAATTCAAGCATAGAGCATGAAATTTAACAGACCTCTGATACACTAATCACATCAATTATTAATATAAAATTAACATGTTAATGTCTATCAATTTCCAAGGATTCACTTTAGATGTTAGTATATAAAAAACTAATGTTATAACTTAGTTCCCATTTCTTAAACTAGCTTTTTGACTATTATTAGATATTGATCCTCTAATAACCAATTACAATGTAGGTTTTTAATTAGAACCAATATGTTAAGTTGCTCATATTTTTTAAAAATGTTACTGCACTATTATTCACGTTGGCTTTCCCTTTAACTAACGTTAATAAGTTGATATCGTATCGCAATTCTATATTAGTAGTTAAGTTATATAAGAGTTTATCAAAAATTAACGTTTCAACCATGTGTTTTTACTTCGCATTTGAAAAAGAATGGCCTGGCTAATAGTATTTTTGAACCTAGCATGACTTGACCAGTTTAATTGTTCAAATTGGGACATAAGACAAATATCAAATCAAATAAGGCCATAAATCCAACCTGATGATTATATTAGATTAAATTGGTGAAACTTGAAGAAACATTCGGAGAAAACCTGGAACACTCACATAGGCTAGTTACCTGGTTTCAGGTGGATAACCCGCCTTTATTAAAAATAAAAAGTGAGTTGGTGTCAAGGCAAATCAAACCTATTTCACGAAAAATGCATTGCCAGTAAGCCAACAACACTTTTGGCTAATTATATGGCAAAAGTCTTATATACCACGACTTTACGTTATTATCTTCATATTATACTACTATTTTTTTATTGTTTATGAATACATATTAAATTAAAAAATATATAATTTGATTCAATATTTAAGTTAAACTCAAAAATTTGAATATTTAATGTGCTAACAACTCAAGTTCTAAAAGGATCATATTAAAGTACATCGACATATTAATTAAAGATTTAAAATCAATTTTATCAATTCATAACTTTTACTTGTTCAAAATCTATATTAGATTTAATGATCAAGAATGCAATAATATTTCTAGTGTTTTTTCATTTAAAGTATCCCTATATATTGTATATGATGATAATTATAGATTTTATTTTTGTTTTATGAAATATTTTTAAATGTTATATGTAATTTATATGATTATATATATATATATATATATATATATATATATATATATATATATATATGTAGTATCTAAACTAATATTTAAATTTTTTATTTTATTTAAATAGATACTTTTAATTTGAAGTTTCTCAAACTTTTATTTTAAACAATTATATTTACTAAATTTTTCCTAGCTAAGCAAACTTTGAATAAAAAATTAATTATTGGTGTATTTTATTGTTCAAAATTTTCCATTCTACTTCATGATAAGTTCAGGAATTTAGAATTCTTTTAAAAATTTTAAAATTTTTATTGAATTGGGCATGGCTTTATTTCTAGATGAGAGTAAATAATTTCTATGATTTATTTCTCGAATCAATCATGGAACTTCAAGATGTTTACTTTTAACTTCGAAATTCATTAATTTATTACAATTTTTTAGAAAATTAGAAATAGGGAAAATTAATATCAGATGGCTTTAATTTAATAGAATTAGTATGAGTATGAGTAAAGATTGACCAAAATTAATTTATTATATGATTATCCTATGTTTCAATGCATCACAAATTTTTTCTTTTTTTGTATCACCTTTTAGAAAGTTAAATAATCTAAAGGCTAAGATTTTCAAGAGGTGTGAATGCAAAATACCCGTCAAACCAAATAGTAAAACTTATGGCTTACTTTTATTAATTTCTCAACTTTTTTCATTATTCTCAATTTCTCTCTCTCGAGCTTTTTCTTCCTTTCTACCATTGTTACCTTCTTTTTTTTTTCTTGACCACTATTTGCCTGATTGCTTTAGTCACTGCTGCGTCTACTATACTACTACTTACTGTTGATGCCTCACCTATGGCCAGCCACTATAGCCAACAATGCCAGTGAGCCACAAAATCATGGTTAGAGGAAGCAAAGCAAAATAGATCGGCTAGCCACCCCTACCAGTAATTCCACCATTTTCTGACGTTGGTGATATCCTTGGATGAAGGTGAGTTATTTTGGAACATAATATATTTTTCCTATATAAGTTGGATTTAAAATTCCTAGATGTTAACCCATTTTTTGTTTCCCTTTTCTAATTTAGAAATACTAGCAAGTGATGATCTAGAATGTTAGAATGGTGTGACTAAAGCTTAGAACAATAATTTTTAGGAGGAAAATAAGTAAAATTATTATGTTTATAGCTTATCATTGTATATTGTTGAGTAGAGAGAAAAAGTAAAAGATGAGTGCAAATATTCTAGACTTAGAATGAATTAGCATCACCAGTTAAGTGCATATTTATATAAAAAATTATTTTAATTAATTTTTGCATTTCTTATTATTTATATTCATAGGATATATAAATATTTGTATTGTGTAATATTTTATGGATGTAGTTAGATTTTTTGTTATACTAAAACATAGAATATTATACTAGAGATTGTTTATTGTTAATTAAGTTACTATAAAGATTAAATGTGTTTCCTATGCATTAAGAGTTGTTTTTTAAGAATTATTGCTTAATTAATTCTTTGAGGCTATCTCATAAAAATATAGTTTAGTTGTTGTTATTGAGTTATGGCATATTCTAATTATGCATATATCAAATTGAGATTAATGCTTACAATTGGTTCATTGCCATGTATGTAAAGTATGGGATTACTATTTGATATCATTGTTATATAAGTATTGAGATTATGTTGATAAAGTGTTTGAAAATTATGATATGATGTGATTAGTGCCATTAGGCATACTTGATATGTTAAGATGGGGATGAATACGATTATATGATTATGATTAGTATTAGATCTAGAAAATAAGTTGTAAAGGGATTAGGTAGACTTTAAAAGGATAATGATGAAGTTTATGAGGGAATAAAGCAGACCCAGGAGCTACAAGGAGATTTAAATTATTTTCTTGATTTTTGTTGTTGATATAATGTGTTTCTAAGAATGATGATATATGCAAGTGAACATGATATTAATTGAAGAATTATAAATGACTTATGAATCCTTTTAATTAATGTCCTATGTATAGATGATTGAAAACCATAACTTGTTAAGTTATGACAACAATGTCACTATACTATAATTTTACAAAAGTTTTGATATGAATGTGATTAGGATATTTTGAAAGTAGTTAACTATTCAATAAAAAAAAAGCTTCATTTGCAAATATTACTATAGTTATTTCTCTTACTGGTGCTTGGCTAGTTTAAACCCAAATTGTTTATCCAATTTATTTTATAGTTAGTTTTAGGAAGATATGTATTTAATGAGTTATAAAACTCAATCCTTAATTGTCTTTAACATCTATAGGTCTAACTTGAATCATCAAATTGAGATACCTTAAGGGAAATCTAAGAATGAAGAGTTTGAAAGTTGAGAAAATGGTGTCAATTGTAAAATTGGTTTTGGTTATCATTGTATGTATAAGTAAGTCATTGTCCATTAAAATTTATTTTGCACAATTATAGAATTAGATGTATGTATTCTTTTAGGAAAAATTATTCCCCACAAGCATCTATAATTATGAGAAACTTCATCTTTTTTTAAAAAAAATTATATGGCACATTGGGATGTACAAATTATGGTATTTTTAGTTATGTTAAAGTTAGTACATTCAATTAGGCTATTGGAATTGATTAATAGGCTCCATATTGATCATGATTGGATTGGGTTGTAACAATATATATATATATATATATTAATCGTTTAAGCATCGATTTAACCATTTGAATTAGTTTAACCTTAATTGAACCAATTTTTTAGATTAATGATCAGATTGAATATCAAAACATTGATAATTAGTATGCTTAATATGTGTTAATCAAAACAATAAAAAAATGAGCATAACCAAAGTAGAAATAATAACCTTCAGTAAAAAATAATAACTTTTTTAGGATGGTGAAGCTAGAATTTTTTGTTCAAGAATACAAAAGCCCTATTTGTTTTGTTAGGAAGCATTTTTATATGAAAATATTATTTACATGTATATTAATAAGAAAAGAAATATTTCTTGTATTAGTAATTAAAATATTTCTTTGAAAAAGAAAAAGTTATTTTCCCTAAATTCTTTATATTTAATATTAAATAAATAAAATGCTTTTCCTTATCTAAATATTTTATAATTATATTTTATCAAAAAAATTTCCATCAAAAAGTAATAGAGTATGTAAAATTTTATAGAATATATACAATCTTTAAAATTTTAGAGGTCAATCAAAATTTATCATGTACAAAAATAAAAATATTACTCTCTTTGTTCCTTATTAATTATTGTATTTTGAAAAAAATCTTTTGTTCCTTTTTATCTATTACTTTAGAATTTAAATGAAGCATTAAAATTTTTTTAATTTTATCCTTTTTTTATTAATAAGTGCTCCATTATTTTATATTATTAACTCACTTACATTTATTTCATTATATTTCTTTTTCTATTTTTAACTCTTGAACTTTGTGTAAAAGTATAGTCTTGAAAAGTTTATTAAATAAATAAATTAAATTATTTTTTTATATTTATGAAATAAATTAATTACGACATATAATAAGAAACAAATGAATAATATTTTTTGTGGGGTCAAGGCCCTACTCTCCTCCGCTTTCTATAGTCATTGATTCTACAAGAAGTTAGGACTTTCATAAGTTTAAGTATTTGTACCACTGAATAACTTATTTTGCGTTAAAATTGATTTGTGTTTTTATTAAAAAAATTGTGTTTATTTATTGTTTACCAAAAAAATTGTGTTTTTATTTGAGTCGTTTAATTTGAAAATTTAAATTTGAAAAACAAATCAGTAGTTAACTTAGCCAATTCATTAATAGTTTCAACTTCCAATAAATTACTCGTGAAAGTATTTTTAAGTGAATTAATAAACACACACACAACTCAAAATTTCGTATAAATTAAATCAACCAAATCTTTCTCCATTTCAAATTCTTTCTTAACAGCTATGCATATTTATAAAAAAATTATAATTTTTTTATAAAAAGTTAAAAGTATTTACAATGCGAGGTTGTAAAATTTTCGTAGCCTAAAGTTTATACATGCACATACTTATAATTTTTCTTTTCGGTAAAACAGTCATATAATTTCACGTAGCAAATTATAAGTTTGAAATAAAATTTTCACAAAATTACATAAAATTTCAAAATATCAATTAAATTATTTTTTGTTCTCCTAGATTTCTGAGGAGGACTGATGCAAATCTACTGATTTGGCCATCATGAGGGTATTTGATGATATTAATCGGAGAGTCCTGAATTTGATGGTTCTTCTCTAATACCTTCACCGCTCCCCAATCTAATACAGGTAGGTGCGCAAATGAAAAGCCAATCTACTGCTTTTATTATTTTGTTATGCAATTAAAAAGCATTCAATTCCGAAATTTAATGTTTACCTAAATAAAGAAGAAAGTCATTAAGTTTCCTAACATAAATGCTACCCAACCTTTTCAGCTCTTTTTTTTTTCCCTTCATATTTCTTTTCTTCTTCTACTTGTGAAAACAATTAAAATCATTTTTTCTTCTTCCAATTGTAAATTATTTGTTTTTCTTTAAAAGTAAAGTGCAATAGGTTATATATATATATATATATATATATATATATATATATATATATATATATATATATATATATATATATATATATATTTGTGGGTATTTCAAGGGTCATACATTCATCATTCCAAGCGACTAGGTTTTTCTTGGTATTTAATATTGCATTTAAAACTTTGGGGCTCATCTTAAATACATACACCTTCCTTAACATAAAAGCACCAAATAGGAAAATACTTCCATTATTTCTTTTTATAAGTATCCTTGTAGAGGAATTTTTTATTCTTACTTTTTTTCCAAAAAATCAAGATTATATTATTTTTTAACTATTATCCTCTTATCTTTATAAATATTTAATTATTTTATTTATTAGTTAACTTTTGATATAAGATATACGCCCCCCTGTCCATTTTTATTCGTTGTTTTGGAAGAAATTTTTTTATTCTATTTTATTTATTTCTTTAAAAATCAAATGAAGTGTTAATTTCTTTTTTCAATTTTACCCCCCCTATCCTTAATTAATTTTTAATTACTCTATATATTCATTTTAAAAATCTCAATCTCAACCAATTTATTCCATCATATTTCTCTTTCTACTTTAAATCATCTTAGACTTATATGATTAAAATGTTATCCTCCAATAATATAATCATTTCTCCACTCTCAACTCTTTTATGTTGACATAACTTATTAGAGACTTAAATGTTGTTGGATTAATGATGGAGTAAATTTTTATTGTTGGATTAAAGAGTAGTTTTTGAAAGTAAAATAAAAGTAAATGCAATGGGGTAATGATAAAATAAATTTCTTAATTTTTGTGAAATAATTTTAAGTGACAAATATAAATGAATATAGGAACATATTGGTTAATTACAATTCTTTTCTTTTAAATTTGGGATTATTTATAACCTTTTTTTTTATGAATCACCAAGTGACATTGTTATCCCAAGATTAGATCATTAATAGATATTTTTTCTCTTTTAATGAGTGTGATCTCCAAAATTTGAATTCTTACCTATTAACATGTAAAGTTTGTCTAAAGCCGGTACATTTTTTTTATTGAATTAACATCTTATTGATTATTTATAATTTTTTATTTACCTTAAATGATACTTAAAAGAAATAATATAAGGGGAACATAGGAAAATAGTACAATTTTTTATGGCATTTGCCTGTCAATGTTTTGATCATATTGATTGAAGAGTATTTAACTGCATAAAAGGTATTAGACTCCTAGAGTTTTATATGTTTTTATTTAAGTTATTCTCAGTAATTTATAAAAAAATAAATTAAAGAGAAGCATACAATTCGTTAGGGCATTTGTGCGACTCTACTCTTAAATCTATGGTTAATGAGCATTTAATTACATTAAAAATATGAATCTTTAAAAATTTGTCTTCTTTTAATTTAATTTTTGAAATTTTTAAACAGATAAAAATAAATTAAATAAAAGGATATAGTGATTTTAATCCTTGTAATGTTATTAAATTTATAATTTCATCCTTATAATTTTATTTTTATAATGAAATCATAAAATTTCAAAATGATTTTTAATTAATTCCTTCCTCTCAACCTGTGTCAAATTTAACCAACAGAATCTTACATGTAATCTTATATGTGATTGAATTTTGCATGTTAGTATTTTTTTTCTTTGCTTAATCATCAATTTTTTGTTTTGATGAATTCCTAAGTGGGAAAATCACCTTAAAAATTAGAGTATTAACAAAATTTTCTCTTTCAAATGAATATTATCTTCAAAATTTGAACATCTATTTATTATTAAGTAAAATTGGCTTGGAACTAATATACTTTCCACTAATAAAATACTTTAACATAAAAGTGTTGATAGACATATTATCTCATAATTCTTTGAGGAATTTAGGATTATCAGCTTTCATACATTAGTGTGAATAACTCAGCAATCATGATTGGTAAGCGGGATCATCCATATTTACAAAAAAAAAAAGGAATATATGTATAAATTGGCTTACATCATCAAAACTTATTTTTTTATGATATAAATTATTTAGTATCTAACACATCTTATTGGATTATCAATTAATCAGAATTCGAATCGGATCGAACCTGATATAAAGGAAGCTCTTTAAAGCCTGTTTGCTCAATTCAAAAAGCTCGAATTTAAAGTCTTACTTAAGAGATATTGAGCTCCTTACTACTAAGATCAATAGAAGTTTGTATGATCCAAATTTACTTCTAACAAAATCATCTCCATCAAAATTAAAATATATTTAATTCCCTCATAAAATCATGTACATAATTTTTTTAGATAATAATAGGAATAATACTTAACATAAGATTTTAGATTCAAATTCTAAAAATGACGGAAAATAAATTGACTTTAAGATAATATTTAGTGTTACTATATAGTTAAAGTAATGGCCAAAATCATGCATATGATTTTATACCCTCAGAACTTGCTGCTAAAGTGTAAGCTTTTCTTCTTCTTCTTCTTCTTTACCTATACTTGTTTCACAGGGGTGATGTTTTAAAATTGATAATTTATTATAATTAAATGTGTTTTAACAAAGATAATTTTGGTAAGAATAAATAAATTTTAATGATTAAATAATATGTTAGTATATAAAATTTAATTAATACATAAAATTTTATTAATTAGATTTACTATCAATTAAAAGGGTGAAATTAACAACAAATTTTTTTAAATTTTAAAATTTAATTATATAAATTAAAATTATAAGGATGAAATTATAAATTTAGTGAAAATATAAAACTAAAATGTCTGTTTTTCCTTAAATAAAAATACATAATTTTTTTAACAAGTGTTACGTTTTCAATGTAATTTAAGCCACTAGTTAATAAATGTTATTTAAAAAAAATATTATATTTTCAATGCAATTAAAATTAAAGGCGGTCAAATATGTGTCTTGAAGAGACCAGCTCACAGTACCTTTTTTCGGCTATTTCCGGTATAAATATTTGGTTTTAATTAGTCATCAGTTAATTGTACCGTACTTCTGATATCTCTGCATACAATTCAGCTCATATTGCATCATCTTCAATGTCGTTTTGACCACTAAAACCCCAGAGTAATTAAGATCTCGTTGGTGAGTCCTCTGACAATATTGATCGAAGAGTATTTAATGGCCTAAAAAACATTGTAAAAATTTATGTATTTTTTATTTAATCTAAAATTTTAAGCATGAATTAAATAAAATTATATAGGAGTAAATTTTTTAGAAAGCATAAAATTTTTTAAAAATTTTACATTTTTAAGGTCATTAAATATTTCATAACCACTTCATCAAAAAGATAAAATTTATTTGGGGCCGGAGTCAACACTTCATAATTAGTGAAAATAAGTTTATTTTAATATTTTAATATAAATAAAATTTAATAATTAATTGAGGTATTTTAAATTATATATATAATTTTATATTAAATTTTAAAAAAGCTAATACAAGCACATGTCTACGTTGAAATATATGTAGTTACACACTTATTTATTAAGTACTTGTAAAAAATTCTTCGATCATCATATGATATGTTTATAATTTTTTATTCAATTATTGTTAATAATTATAATTTAAAAAATATAATAATTATTAGTAATATAGTAATTATTTTCTTTAAATAAAATAATTAATGCATATATTATAATCAAATTAAAAAATGTTATAACAAGAAATTTTAGCTGCATCTTTGTCTTGTCTTTACCAAAAACTCCAAAGATAATGGTTGACAAATACCAAATCCTAAATTGGGCAAATTACATTAATAATCTTAACTTTTGATTTAATTATATTCGATACTCCTTATTTTTTTAAAATTATACATTTTTATTATTATAAAATACAATAACATTAACTTTTTAATTATAATTCCTCCTTTAATGTTACTCCAAATGATTTGAAGATAATTTTTTTACATTTTTATTTATAAATATATTTTTTATTGGAGAATAAAAATATAGTAAGTTTAGAGTTTTTTGAAAGAGAGTGCAAATTTATACATAAAAATATAAAAAAATAGTCTTCCAATCAATAAAGACAACATTAAAAAATAAGTTGCAATTAAAAAATATATCTTTGTATTTCACAATGGTGAAGTACAATTAGGGGTTGGAAGTGTATAAATCTAAAAGAGAAGGAATATTGAGTAATTATGCTAAATTTTAAGTGAAGTCAATATAATTTCCCTTGCAAAATATTATAATTTAGGAGTTGTATATGTGAAAAAGAGGGAGTGTGTGGCATAAACATGATCACAACACATTCTTTATTTTTTTCGAATCTATCCATCAAGATAAACGTACAAGATTAAAAAAATACAAAGAAATAACCTCAATTTTAGAAAGGAAAAGTAATACTTTACTAATTTATTATTTATTAAAAGTTGAATGGTATTTAAAGTGGTTGTATATTTATTAAGATAATTGTTGTTGAGAAAAGAAAAAATTTAATAAATGCAATTTTAATTTTCTAAAATAACAAAGGATGTTTCTATTTCCACTATCATTGTTGTTGTCGTCTCAATCACAATTATTACAACCTTTGCCTCAATCATTATGTCAATGCCACTAACATTGCTATCATTACCACTATTACCCTTATCTCCATCGACACTAAAATTAATGCCACTTTCACCTTCACTACTTCCTCAATCACCACCATTGTTTTCACTTTTATCGTTATTGTTATTATAATCACTTTCACCATTACAACGTCTTCCACTTGTATAGTAGTTGACTTCGCCACCTTTAGCTCTACCACTATTACTATTGTCATTACCATTGCCTCTCCCAACACCAATACTATCGATGCCTTCATTACCATAATTACTATTATTACAATAACCACACATCATTGATCATTACTATCCAAAACAAATGGATATGCTAATGATAAAAATTATATACACATAAACATTAATTACATTTTCAAAAAAAGAGACAAGTTAAAAATAAAAAACATTTTCAAAACATAAATTAGGAAATAAAAATAGAAAATATTTTCACAAATCAAATACAACCTAATAAATGCATGTATGTTCTTTTTTTTTTCTTAAGTAATGCTATTTACACTCCTTCCTTTCTCTCTTTTCACTCTCTTTTTCATATTAGGAAGAATAATGTTATGGGAAGTACTACTTTTTAAAAAATTGAGTATTTCTACCATTAGTTCCTCTTATTGCATTAGGATTTGTATTTTTTTTAATTTAGTTTATTTTAAAATTTAAGAAGAGACAATTTAATGATGAAAATACTCAATATATTGAGAAATGAAACTTTTCATAATATCACCCAATCAAAAAAAAAAAAAAAGGTTAACTTAACCAATCATTTTATGAGCCTAAAATACTTTTTTCCCTTCCTAATATAAAAAGAAGAATGAGAGAAAAATGAAAGAAAATGAGTACAAGTAACTTTATCCTTTCTTTTTTCTTTTTATCTTACCTTTAAAATAAGTGTATAAAAATGAAAGAAACTAATAAATAAAATTAATATTAAGAGAAAGTCATTTCATTTTACAAATTTAGTGTTTATTAAAATAATTACAAAATGAAGTGGTTGAACATCTAAAGAAGACAATAGGGATAAAAGTAAATAAAAAAAAACTATCATATTAATTTTCTAAAGTAAAATGTGATAAATTCTTTGGAAAGAGAAATTAAAAAAATAAATTAAGGGATTATAATTCTTATACTATAAGAGTTTGTTTGGCTATTATTCAATTAAAATAGGTATGAAGAAATAATTTTTATTTTAAATTAATCAAAGATCCATGTATAATGCAGTATTTTGTAGTAGCATATTTCATTCATGCGCGCAACTCAGGCTCAACCATATTAGCAAATTTAAAGCAATTTTTGTCTTAAGCATTTGGCTCAGTATCTAATGCTTTTTTTTTTTATTTTTTTTATCTTCACAGCTTAAGTTCGATCTAGGTCATGTGGTGAGAAATCTATAAATATTATATTTCATGTAATTTTAAAATTATCCATTTTTTAAATTGTAGTAATTTATATTTTTTTATTTTTACAAAGTTTTATATTAGATAGAATAAGAATTTAATATAAATAATTAAGTCGCACACACGTATAATGTTTCATATACCTTTTTCTAAGATTGTTATATATTTATTTTTCTTTTGGTTACGATACTGCTATATATTTATACTTTATTTGAAAATTGCACAAAATTTAGTTTATAATTCAATGATCAATTCAGCATTTGAAACTAATTTTTTATTTATTTTTAATGTGATAAAAAATTACTTTTTAACCTTTGCTTATAGCCATTCGTAGAAAAGAGTGATAGAAAACCAAATGGATTAAACTCTTAAAAAAAATGAAAAGTGCAAGAGCATTATAAAGAAAATATGATATGAAAGGATTTTTATATGCATGTTAAGAGTGGTAAGCACTTGATTAAGGTTGGATTGAATTTGGACTTAATTTGAAAAATTTAGCTCAAAATTCAATTCATTTTCAAATGAACCAACACTTTTAGTTTAATTTCAACTCAAATTAAACTCATAAATCATTTGACTTAATTCAATAGCTTGTATGGTCTAATTAAATTGACAATGATCAAAATGTCCAATTGAACTAAACTCAATCAGAGATAGACATTACCAACCAAAACCATATAAATGCACCCTACACTATCAAGGGCAAAATTCAATTAAGCACTTAACTCAAGCCAACAAAGTCAATAAAGATTTATAACATGACCTTGCAAATATCTTGCCTAAATACCAACTATCAATACAAATATATGCTAAAGGTCTTCCATCATATCCAAAGACCAACCATAATAAGGATGACTCCTAATCCACCTGATTTCCAATGTATTCATAAATAGCTAACATCTTAAAAAAGGCCTCAAATATGCTTTCACAAACTAAGATATAATTCCATTTATCATCTTGTCTACGATCATACTAACTTAAGCATTCTTCTGTACTCAATGGATTACTCTCTGTCGTATATGTCTGACCTTTTGTTTCTTGTATAAGTTAGATTTAGACTAACCCCACCATGTTAAACTGGTCGACTAGAATTGGAGTTATCATTTAGCACCATCCATGGCTTACTTGGCCACTATGTCTTGCAATGTATGCTCTATTTTTTCACACTCTCGTACAAAGGCAACATCCAATTAATTCCATTGTTGAGATCTTATTTCCTCGGCATAGTAGTAATAAAAAATCGATATTTCTTAGTCAAACAAGACTGTTGTTATACCATGGAAATAAAGCGAGATGTCCTCATAAACAAGTTAGTTATTTGAAAGCAGAGATAAATGCTCTTCAATAACCACATCTACATCATCAATTTGGTCCACAACTGGTATTTAAAACTTAACTAGTTTCTTTAGCTACACTAGATTTAGTATTACTTCCATTGCCTCCTCCACCCCCGCCACCATCAATTTCTTTACAATTATTATTCGTTATGCCAGCAATTTTAACTAACCAAGTCATATAAGCATCCTAACACTCACTCAGATGAAATTTACTTCTGAAATTAAACATTTATACTACTTAAACATTATTACCTATATCAATATTACCCCCACCAATATTCCTTCCACCACTACCATGATTTCTTCCTCTCTAAGCAAAATTTAACACTCAACATAATGCAACACCAAGGGAACAATACCTAAGGCACAAGGAATGTGATTCGTTCTTCCCATTCATTAACCAAAATAATTTACAAAATAGATGGTCCAAGAACTTAACCTTCCCAAAGGGAAATGATCACCTTGTCACCATTGAGATGATAACCACACTATTCCCTCCTTATTTTAAGTCCCCTGTACACTTAAAAGCATATGATGGTATCTTAAATCTAGTGAAACACCTCAAAACCTTCATGCATCCATGCTTCTCTTAGGCACCTTTATTGTTATTATGAACGAGTATTTTCAACAACTTTGAGAAATGCAAACCTTAAATGGTTTACATCCTTACCTAGCCATTCCACTATTAATTTTAGATAATTATTCGAGACTTTCCAAACTTATTTTGCAACTAGTAGATCATTTAAGAAAATTTCCATAGCATCGGTGAATTTTCAACGAAGTCATCAAGAAACTCTCCATGGGTACTTTGCTCATTTCAACACTTTAGCTTTTGAGATAAAAGACTATAATGAATGGGTTACCATTCATCAACTAATAGCTAGATTACAATTAAGAAACCTTGCTCTCTCTCTCTTTCTAGCAAAAATGACTAGTTTACACTTTAAAAGAATTGTTCACTCGCGTGGAAAAGGTTATAAATACTAAAGAATAAGATATAAATAAGCAACAACATATAGTCAAATTAAGCCTAATTAAAATTTTCTATCAGATTAAGGTAGAAAATAAGATAAAGATCAAACCAGACCAATATGATAAGGATGATTCAATAACTATAAACATTTAAATACCTTACCAAGTAAAATTGTTCATGACGTTAGAGTAACTAAATTAATAAAATTCCTAGTTCCATAAAAAAAAGAAGCATCCCTTTGTCGAGTAAATAAAATTATATAAGTTTTATAGAGATTACAACCACGATATTGATAATTGCATTACCTTGAAAGATAAGATAGAGCATCTAATTTTCCAAAGACACTTTTTTAAATATAAAAAAGAGAAAAATAGAAATAGAATACAACAAAAAATGATAAGTTCAATAGGTAAACTAGAGAAGAGTACGAGGAACAACATCAACCAGAGGACTTGAAGGTCCAAGTTATTGAAATAATTGTTGGAAGAGGACAAGCAAATCTTGATATAGATACTAAAAGATAATAGTTAAGTCTTTGCTTGGTCTTTAATTAAGATGTTGGGCATCAACGTTGAAGTAGCTTATCATAAATTATTTCTTAATCTAAGTGTGAAATTGGTTCAATAAAAGAAAAGGAACTTGGGATCTGAAAGGAAACTGCCATAAGGAAAGAAGTCGCCAAATTGTTAAAAATAGGATCTATTAGAGAGGTTCGCTATACTAGTTGGCTTGCAAATATGGTTTCAATTAAAAAATCAAATAGCACATGAAGGATGCATATAAACTACATAGACCTTAATAAAGCTTATCCAAAGGACTTTTATCCTTTACCAAACATAAATCACCTATTAGACAATTTGTCAAGATTAAAAATTTTAAGTTTTAACAATGCCTTTTCGGCTACAATTAGATGAATATGTATTCGAGCAATAAGGATAAGATAGCCTTCATAACAAATTAAGGAGTGTTCTATTATAAAGTAATGTCATTTAGATTAAAAAATGTGGGAGCTTTGTATTAGTGTATGATGAATAAGGTTTTTGCTAATTAAATAGGCAAGATTGTGGAAGTATATGTCAATGATATGATTATCAAGTTAACAAGCAAAAAATAGTATTAGAACAACATAACAGAGACGTTCAAGGTACTTAAAAAGTATAAAATGCAACTCAACCTAAAAAAATGTGCATTCAGGGTTGAAATTAGAAAATTCTTGGGATTTATACTTATAGAATAAGGATTGAAGCAAATCCTTCAAAATGTTGAATGATCATCAAAATCAAAAGCTAGATGAAAGTAAAAGAAGTTCAAGCACTAAATGGATGATTAACAAACCTTTAATATCTATATTGTTATGATGACATTTTTAAAATTATATGAGCATTTAGGATAACAAGTTATAAATACAATTGATGTTTATCTAGACATGATGACATTTTTAAAATTTTGAAAAAACTTTAACATGTTAATTTTACATATAATTGATATATAAAAGGCATTCCATGTGTCTCGCTTTGAAATATGAAATATTTAAGCATTATTTAGGACTTAATTAACATTCAATGGTATGACAATGACCTACTAAATTGAAAACACTAATATAAAGGGCATCAATTTTATTTGATAACCAGTATCTTTTATTTTTCATTCTACTTATAAATTTTACTCTAATATTTCACTTTCTATATGAAGCGTTTTAAGATAAATTTATTACCAATTTGTTGAAGTAACCTATCCATTCTCTAATATCATTTTTAGGGAATGGACACATTATGTCAAAAAGTTCCATAACATATCTATAAATTTCCATTTAAACTTTAATTTTTTGTTGAATTATTTTAAATTTTTGTCTCACTATTTAATATTCTAGCTATAAATTTTGAAATATTGCTAATTATTCAAAGAACTTCCATTCATTTTGAGCAATATCAAAGAATGACAAGAGTTGCTACTACATCATTTATAGTATTTCTAAATGTATAGTAAGAATTAGTGAGTAACAAAGCTTTTTTTAACAAGGAAGAGGATTTTGAATTTTTCGACAAGATTTCTCTAACAATCCTACTTTTTAATCACCAATGTTTGTGTAAAAGAATTGAATTACCTCCTACACATACACTTATCATTAAAATGCAGAAAATCAAATAATAAACAAGAATTTGCATCAAGGATAATAATTTTGATTAATAGGTATTTTGTCATAGTTTTTATTTATTGATGTAAATATGTAATTTGTTTATATTGATGCTTTAGTGTTGTTTTATAGAATGCATATATATATATATATATATATATGTAATGATTTGAAAAGAAATGAAAATCTTAGTATAAATTTGTAGAATAGTTTCTCTTTGTATAATCAACATTTAGATTTTAAAGTTTATTAAATAGAAGATATTGAAACACAAATAACTTCCTGTATAAAATGCTTTAAAAAATTATCTCACCAAAATTTTAATTTCAATGTAGAAAATATATAAAGAAACTAATTAAAAAATTTTCCAATAATAAGACATTGGTTAAATTAACTAACATTTAAAAAACTAATAACATTGGTTGTTTAAAGAACAAACATATAAAGATATTCCAAACGTCTCTATTTAAGAAATAACAAACTTTAACACATCAATTCTGTAATTAACCAATGTCTAAATGGATGAGATTTATCAGGTTACGAGTAGACATGTGAAACGGGCTTTAGGCCCACAAGTTTTTACAGGCCTTAGCTATGGGCTTTATATTTTAAGCCTATTTTAATTGCAAGTCCAAATAAGTTAATTATGTAGATTATGATTCATGTGGGCTTGCCGACTACTCCAAATCTTTTTTTTTCAATTTTTTTAATTCTTTAAACATTTGGAGATTTTTAATTCAATTTAACCTAATATTCAATAACTTAATATGATTTTTTTAGCCTTACTTGACTTACCCATTATAGAAAGCAAAAAAAAAAAAATCTAATTGAATCATTATAATTTATAAAACAAATGAAAATAATTATTTATGTAGCTACTTGTGGGGTGAGGTAGACTTTCATTATTGTTTCTGTTTTGAATATAGGCTTATGTAACTTAGTCCATATGGCCTTGCCCTACTGTTTTACATATATAGTAATAAAAAAATTGTGAAGACCTAAAATGATAGTATTTATATTCCAAACGTCTTTTAGTAACTTAAATACAGCTAATTTTGAGTTTAATTGACATCTAAAATGGTGGCATTTGTGAATTTTTCAAGGAAAGTGCGAAAACGTAAAGATGTTTAAATGAATGGCATTTATGAGGTTATAGGAAAATCAAGAAAACTTAATATGTCAATTGTATAAATAACCATCATCTAAGGACATTTCAATTGTTATGATAGTTTATGTTAAAAAGTTTACATGTTAGTTAACTACTTCATTGACATATTAAGGTATGACAACTATTACTTTCTTGAGATATTATCAAATCTAAGATATTAATTTCTATTAATAACCAATGTCTAAGGTTTTGAATCTTACTTCTAAATTTTTCTTTCCTTTCTAATTTATCTAATTCCAGAGTTTGGGTTAAATATGTAGATAGCTCACTTTTTAGGCTTAAAAGGCATATTTAGATATGTTGCTATCCTTGTTAAGTACTTACCTCCTTTAATATCTCAGGTTTCACATATTATATATATTATTGTATCGAAAATGCTTTATACAATGTTTATATTCATGGTTGAAACATGGGTATAAGTCCCTAGAAGGAAAAGCAATAAGCTATCTTTGCATTTTCACATGAGCTTTTGATGGATTCCAAAACCTATTTAATGACTTGGTAATGCTAAAAGTGATAATTTACACCCTTCAATTCAAAAACTTTCAAGCAATATGAAAAAAAAAGAATTACAAGCAAAGAATAATTCCAAATATATTATCCTTTTTAAGTATATATTTATTGTTAGTGAAAAGTCTATTATTCATTATAAATTATAATATTTTTTATGTATATTTTGATGTAATGATATGGAAATAAATAAAATTACAGAATATATTTTCATAACAAATTATCCTTTCTCATTTGTTTCTATTATTACAATCAATTCATTTTTGTTTATATCTATTTGATTGTATAAGAAAAATGGCAAAAAAGAATTTTAGTATCACCAATTTCACTTAAAGTAAATTGAATTTAAAATAATTGATTAGTTCATAAAATGATATTGTTATTCTTAAAAAAATTATATTTAATTTATAAAATAGTTGCTTGAAAAATTATGAGTTACCTAAGCAAAAGATATTAGTACACTTAAAGAAAGTTGAATTATAAAAATTGATTAATTCATAAAATGATGTCATTGCTCTTAAAAAATTTATACTTAATTTTTAAATTTATTACTTGAAAGATAATAGAAAAAGTTACCCAAACAAAAGACATTGATATTTTAATTAACCAATATTAAAGTACTATCACATCAATTATTGTTTAATAACCAATGTTAAATATCATTTAATAGGATGATATCATTTTATTATAGATAATGATCTTCTTTAGACTTTATTAACATCAAATATCCATCATGGTTTACTGAGCCAACTTTACATGTTGGTAATTTTTAGTAATTGACATGGAAATTTCTATTCCCTAACACAAATTAAAAATAAAAAGAAAAAAGCTACCATGAATTGAAAATAAAAATAGTAAATCACTAATGTCATTTGTAAATTTCATTTCAAAACTCTTCTAAACCTAAAATTTTTATATATCTAACTACATATGCTCATCTTCCGAATCTAAAATGTTTATATATCTAACTAGATATGCTTGCATTTTTATGTTTATACTTATTAATTATTTTGAAAGACTGAAACTTTATTAGCTTGTCACTAAATATATGAGGTTTAGTGCTTCTTAAAAAAAACTCAGAATATATATATAAGGATTTGTTAATTAGTTTTTGTGTTTATTCTTGTAGTTTCATTTCTAGCTTCATAATATATGATATTTTGTTATGTTTCATTTTAGTTTAGTTTTTATAGGATTATATAGTAAGAAATTTAATTTTATTAATCTTTTCTGACATTTGGTGGTATTATTTATTATTTATTTATATTAAATGTATAATATCATACATCAAATTTTATTGAATGCTCATTACATTTGCAATTATTAGATTTAGGAGTACTTTTTAAGAAGTGCAAACCTCATATATTGAGTAAAGTATTAAGATAAATTTAATGAAGCACCATGTCTCTGATTAGGGTATTGGATATAACCTTCCATTGTTTTCAAACTTTTATTATTCAATTTATTCTTCAAAACTATTGGAATTAAGATTCTATGGTGTCATAAGAAATGTTAGTTTCTATTTTTAGTTAGGATGTTCTGAAAGAAGAAATATAGTGTGGAATAAGAAAGACGAGGGAAGGAAGAACAAGGGGAGGTGATCAAGATTGGGGTGGCAAAAAAATATCACGTTTGTTATTTAGTGAAATTAATGCACTATTTTAGATATTTAATAATATTTATTTGCAAAGAACTAATATTTAATATTATTTCTTATGGTGCTTCAAAAGAAATAATATCAGTTATTTTTTATATAATAATTAACGTTATTATTTTTATTTATGATGGTTGTAAAATATATGTAAAAACAAATTGGTAACGATGCACGATTATACGTTGGTATGAAATTAACATATAAATCTCTAAATATTCAACATGTATTTGCAAATTCGGTAACAATGCTTGTGAAACTTATTAAATCAAAATTTTCTATAAGCTAGACTATATATGAAACATATCAAACCAAATTTTTTTCTCACGATAAGCTAATATACTAAATACACCTAAGAACTACTTTATACTAAATACACCTAAGAACTACTTTATTGCTACTAGGTTAATAAGTCTTTTATTTATTATGTCAAACATAATTAAAAAGTATGATCCAAGGACATAGTTTTCTAATATCCCGAGTCATGTTTTAATATAGTGATAGTCAACATACACTACTCTTTCTTTTTAAATATTTAAAATGATAAGTCACCTAATATATATGTACACAAAATTTTAGATTTGAACACAAGATGTTAAGAGGAAAAAATCTAAGAGCAATATTGAGTATCATTATAATATAAAAAATATCAACAATTAATAAAGATATTTAATGACACATAATAATACAATAGTATTTCAGTAGATACATGAGATAATTCAAGCACTTCTTCTCCCTCATCGCACTTCTGCAAAAATTGGGTATAAAAATCTTTCTTCTGTGGGTTGCCGGAAAAGTTGTAAGGACACATGTCAGCTATTTATGGGATAAAATAGTGCTGCTTTAGGATGCAACCAAATTTGATTTGCAGCATAGAAACTGTTGACAAAATATATCTCTTAAGCGTTAAAAAAAAATTAACTATTTAATTACTTATCACTTATTTTTTGACAAACTTCGAACGTAAATATGATTGTTATTATGATTATTTATAATTCTGTTATAGTATATCCCTGTTTGCAACCTACTTACCTCTATTTCAAAATATCAAAAAGAGATCATATGTGATTTGATATTACTAATAATTTATTCACCTGTGTTTATTTTTTTCCAAATATAATAAGATTTAGGACACGCTTCTCTTTTTTTCCTCTTCTATTATATTAAAGTGAATTTTCAATAATTTAATTTATGTCACTAATTTCTCAATTTATTCCACAATCTCATATCTCATACGTCAATTTCAAAATAATAGATTAGAAACAACCAGCGAAATTAGGGATAAATTATGGTGAAATCATGTTAAATTAAAGTTAATAAGAGAGCATGTGACTTATACATTATAATTTTCATTACATTTGCATAAAAACATAACACATATGGACAAAATATTAAACATACAAATTACAAGTTGGCTTTTTTCAACACTTCAAACCAATATTTTAAAATCCAGCATTATCGTTCACTCACCAATAAAAGGGCATATGACTTATACATAATAATTTTCATTGCATTAAAAAAAAGAATAAAAAACCCTAACACTAGTGGGTAAAATATTAAAAGTGCAAATAACATGCTACCTATTTTTAATACTTTAAACAAAGATTTAAAAATTAGGCCCAGACATTCACTTGCCAAGGTGATCGAACCAAAATTGGATTGGTTTTAGCTTATTTGTAGAAATATACAAGCTTAAGCCCATCTCTTAATCTGTTTTATAAAAATAACTTAAGTCATATTATTTAAAACCTAACTTATTAGCATACCGCAATGGCTTGTATTTCTTATATATTAAATTATATAATATATATAAAAATATTAAGAAGAAAAAATTATATAAAATTTAAAAAGAGTATGAAAAATTATAACAAATTCTCATTCTCTTAATTTTTATCTCATATTATATTATTATGTTATATTTATTTAATTAATTGATTTGTAATTAGCATTATGATATTTATGTTTAGTTTGAAATCTCAAGTTCAAGTACAGCCAAACTTCAAACTATACAATTGTTTTGTCAGAACAAATTTCAATTAAAATATTGTTATTAGTTCATGCTTAAATATCTTTTTAAGTTGAGTGATAGCCGATCATATATATTAAAATTTAACTTGACTCTATTACACTCTTAATATTATTTTCATAAGAATATTTATTAATTATAAATAGGCTTATATAGGTTAATAGATTATGTTAAGATTCGAAAATTTTATGTAATCAAGTTAGACCAAATTTTAAACCTATTGCAAGCATATAAGCCAAGCTAGACCCTTTTTTTTTGTAGGTCTAGCTTACTTTAAGCAAATCTTAATTCAATCTAACTTAGTTTCACCTATCAGATAATAAAGGTGATTAGGCCCGGAAAGAATCTCAGGTTAGGCTAGACCAAGTTTTAAAATAGTACTTTAAATTATAGGTAAGCATTTTACAAATAAGATCATATCATAAATAGTTAAAATATATTTTTCCTTTTAATTGATTCAAACCAAAGTTATAAAATGTCATAATTTAAATGGCATGTTACAATAGGAAATATTTCTCAAGCTATTGCAACAATGAGAATTTTACTACTATAGTCTTCTACATTTTGACAAATAAAAAAAATACATTTTAGAATTTAACATCCATCTAGTCATGACATTAAAACATCATACTGTAGAACTATAATTAAAAGAAGTATTGAAATCTCATGTTGCATTTAATAGGATAGAAATGAAATGAAAATAGAAAGGAGAATGAGAATGGAATGAAATAAAATAACTATTCCATAATTATATTTAATATAGTTTGAATGAAATGGGCATTTCTTTTGATTTTAATGATTGATACATCAAAACAATGTAGAAATGGAATAGTAAAAAACTAGTTAATGAAAATAGTATCTTTTTCACAAAATATAAATATTTTATGAAATGCTTTAGTATAATAAAAATATATAACATGGTCAATTATAATAAATTTTCATATTTTAATTTCTATTATCAAAATTATAATTGATAAAAAAAGTTTCTATAATAAAAATGGAAAAATTTATAGTTTACTGATTTTTATATTAAATTTTTTTATAAATAATACAATCATATGTTGTTTTCAAATTTATTATTATTAAAAATATAATCACCAAAACTAGAATATACTTTTTTTAGTAATGGTGAGAGCAATAATCCACTTAATATTTTTTTATTATTTATTAATAGAAGATAATGTCAAAATATATAAAAATATAATGGATAAATGTGTAAAATAATTATTTCATAGATGATAAAGTGATCCCTTGCATTACTTTTACTATAGAATGAAAAATTCATTATTTATAGAACAAATTTTTTTTATCTATTTTTATTTCTAATATTATTTTATTGTATCAAACATAATATCAATATTATGTTGTGGGATTAGAAATATTTGCTATGAGATATTCATAATACATTATCATAATAAAAATAAGGAGGGCAACTTAGGTAAATTTTCTTAAATATTTATTATAGAGTTCTCCATTTAGATTATAACATGTGTATCAATCACTTTATTAATTACTCATTTCATTTCTTTTTAAATCTTATTTTAGAGAAAAAAATTTATTTCTATCTGTCTATTATTTTAGGAGATAAAAATATATATTTATTGTCTTCTTTTAAATATTACCCTTATGATTTAAATAAATACTTGACAACTTTACTTACTATTTAATTTTTAATAGAGGATATATTAGTAAAATAAAATCTATCTTTTCTAAAATTAAGGTTATTTATAACTTTTTTTTATCTTTATGCATTAACCTTAAATAATACCTAAAAAAGAATGAATGGAATAATAATAACTTTAATTTGATAATTATAATAATTATTAATATTATATTTATAATAAAGTAATCAATATATGTTTTATAATCTGAATAAAGAATCTTATAGTAAATATATAAAAAAATATTATCAAAGTTCTGCCAAAAAAAATCAATATATATATATAGATATATGGAATATTAAAGGATTCTAGTCAACAAAATGATAAAAGTGATTTTGGTGAAACATTCAACCAAATACATGTCTTTTATTCCAAGGAAGGAGGCTCGGACAATTTCCATTTGATGAAATAATAAATGGCTATAAATGTTGCAATAAATGAGGGAGCCTTGGACTGAACCAAACGGCCAACAAGTTTTCTTGTTTTCTATCCAATTCCCATTTAAGGCCTCCATTCATCGATTTGATGTTTGACTCTTTGTATGTTCTGCGAGCGGCTTCGTGAACTCCCTAGCATCCAAATCTCCTCATAAATTACCATCTCGTGCGGTGATACCTTCCCGTCTGAGGCCGCTTGGCTCCCCGTCATGAGTAGGGTACTTCTTCTTTTCAACGATCGTATATGATTGAAGGTAAATTTAAAATTAAAATTTTGACTTTAAATTAATAATTATTAATTAAATATAAAATAATAAAATAAATTCATAAAATTTAATTTAATAAATATAAAAAATTTAAAATTTAATTTCAAAATTTATTTTTGATGTAAATAATATTTTTATTTTTGTAATTTATTACCATTATCATTTTAGAGAAATTTTTTATTAGAAACTAAAGTTATATTTATTACATTTTTTTAATATTATCTCTATTATTGTAATAAATATTTAATAGTTTTATATATAAGTGAACTTATATTAAAAGATATATTAATATATAGTAAAATTATTTTTTAAATTGACATTATTTATTACCTTAGTTACTTAACCTTGATCCATTTACTGTAAAGAGATGAAAAGATTGGAGGGAGTACCTTTTAATAAAAAAAATCATCATCATTTATTCAAAAAAAAATTATTGCCATTTTTTATTTATTTCCTTTTCTTTTTATAATTCAAACAGAACACTTAATGCACTTACATACATGCCCTTTTAATTGTTCTTTAATATAAATATAGGAGGATTAAGAAAGGGAATAAATAATATTGTATTTCTTAAAATAATAAAGATAATATTTAAAGTAAGATAGTAAATAATATTTTTATTTTTAAAATAACAGATAAATAAAAATAATTTTTTTATATTTGAAAGGAAATGGAGAAAGTAATTTTTTAATATTCAATCTAAAATATTGAAAAAGAAATTATTAAAATCAGCAAGGATTAACGATGAATTCAAAATGTAAATTTCAGTGAAAATAAATATTTATATGAGGTATGCTTCAGCATAAAACTCGTTGTTTAAGACAAATTACTCCTAAATTTTATTGTTATTTACACATTTATTATTTTACTTAAAATTTGAACCTGAACTTTAAATTAAAATATAAAACAAGAGTTCAACTATTAAGTCACCAAACATTTTGGTCATAATTTAGTATATATTAAAATGTAATAATTCTTTATAAATATTAAATAATTATTTAACTTTTCATTAATTAAATTTATATATATTAAAAAAACAAATATTGTAATATATTAAAAACTATGCTATATTATTATTTAACAATTTTAAATTCTTTTTATATTAAAAATAAAAATAATGAAATTAATTTATGCATATATAATACATGTTGATAAATACTTACAATTCATGCCTAATCAACTATAGCCCTTGGCTCATGGCAATGGCTAGTGGCATGATTAGTCATATTTAATTACAACAATTAGATAGTACTATTATGATAATTGGAAATGGTTATCATTTTTAGAATAATTTATCATGATCAAAGGACCTTCTTACCCATTTAAGAACCTTTTGTCGCTATGAAATAGTTGGTCTATTCTTATTTTCAATGAGATCTCTCTTATAAATACTAGTTAAATAAACTAGATGTACTTTTTAGATCTTTTTTATTCTTCACTTCTTACTAAGCACTCTTTTTATACTAACTTGATCATTGAAAAACCAAAAGCCATCCAACTATTGTTATTTGACTTCTCTATAAGTGACAAGCAACTATTTTATTAACTCCTCCATCATGATCAACTAAATACTCAACAACTTGATAATATTTAGCTAACATATACATACATAATTATTTTTTATTTTATTGTTCGGTCTAAATTTTAAAACAACATTTATATAAAAAATGGATCATTCAATATATAAAATATTATAATAAAAATTTACTTGATTATACTCTTCTTAATGTGATGATATATATATATATATATATATATATATATAATACATTGAAAGCTTGATTTTAAAATAATGAAAAGGAAAGATGGACATCTAATTATATTCAAATAAATTATAAAATACATTTTATCCTTATATATCATTTTATATACCTAATAATAAAAAAGTAATATTTACCAAATATATTTATTCAAATAGTCAATGTTTTCAACTGATTAAATTAGTTAATATAATTAATTATTAATTAGTAGTTAAATAAATCAACTAATTACTAATATAAATAATTGATTACCAAAACATGGCTAAAGTTGATTATTGTATCATTTAGTAGAGGTTGAACTTTCTTTTATTTTATTTTAAAAATAAAGAATTTTTCAAGGTATATGAAATTTATTATTACTTGGGATATTAGTTGAATTCATTAATAAATATTGTAACTTAAATGTTTGGGTTCCTACTTGTCCTGTAGAAATGTACCTGGGTCAAGCTTTTTAGCCAAATTTTTTAATGTATAATTACATAAAATGTATGGCTCGAGCTTGACCTGATTCGTTTATTTTTTTAAAATAATTTATTCCCAGCCTTGCACAAATAATTTAACACATAACTCATGACCTAGCTTGAAGATTTAATTATTTTTATTTTTATTATTATTTTAAGTAAAAAATAATTTTTTATATAAAAATATATATTTAAAGAGATAATAAAATATTTAAATATGTAAAATATTTAATTATATTAAGTTAATTTTTTAAATTAAAAATAATTAGATGTAACTATCTTTTATAATATATAATTATATTATTAAAAATATATTAATATAATTAGGTCAGTCCAAATATCTTTTTTATCATTGCTTGAGCTTAATCTAAATAATAATCGAGTTATAAAAAAAATGCCTAAGCAACCTATTTATCAAGACATAAAAAGAATTCAAATCTTATATTTTTATGAATGAGATTTATCCGATTGGGGACCATATACAACTTTACTGCCTTTTTCATTGTGAAAACAAGAGGAGTAAATTTTGAATAATAATCTTACCGATATAAAAATATAAAATTTTATGAATTTTTAAGTGATCACATCATGACGTGATCTTTATTAATTGTTTTATTTTTTATCTTTTTTGCAAATATTTAACGATCAAAATATGTTCTTTTTATTCTCTCAATATAATCGCACTCAGGGTAATTCTAAATTTGAATAGGTACAACTAATTTATTTATGTTAATTTTTTTAATATTAGGAAACTAAGAAATATCACATATTTAACAAAATTGTAGATAAACACTAACACCCATTTACTCATAGGTTTTCTCATAACTCACAAAAACAGCCGTTACTGTTTCATTAAAGGTACAGATTTCTTGTGTGCTTTTTAATTGCTATAAATATTTTAAGTCTATTAAAAGACCAAAAGAGAAAATATTTTAAGTTTATTTAAACATTTACAATTTGATGTATTAAATGACACTTTCAACCTTCAAAGTTTCTAATATTATGGAAATTTAATTAATTTTTTATATCTTGTATTTAGTAACTCATGCATTTATATCACCAATTACTTATAGGACAATTGATCAATATTTTTCATGATTTATTATTTCAAATTCATTTATTTTGCCAACCTCTTTAATAAATATGTTAAAAATTCAACTTTTGAATTAACAACCGAATAGCTTTTTTTAATGTACGGACCATAAATTTTTGCTGATATCTGTCAATTAAAAATGAAATTGAGCCCAAGTAAAAAAGAAAAGTTGAGTATTCAATTAAATTAGAAAATTTTAAATAACAACATCAATCAATCATTTAATACACTTTTACTAATTTTTCAAATTTTATTATTAAAATACATTGACTCCATTGACTTTTCAATCTTGGCCTCTCCTTAAAAAAAAATTAATAACATTGAAAATATAATATTTTTATTAAAATTTTGAAATAAATTCAATAAAATCAAATAAAATTTTATAATACCTAGAAGTTGATAAAAATTAATATACAAATAAGAAAAAAATCAAATCGGATTATATTTTCATTTTGGCTAAAATTTCTCAAAATCAACAAGCGAATCACAGATTTTCTCAACAAGTTACCGTCAGCCTCTAATACGTGTCAAAACTGCATACTACCAAATTTATAATTTATAATTGAAAGCTATAATAACACAAATCTAACGTCATGCTGACCCAAAAAATCCAAAGTTCATTAATGAGCTTTGAAACCAATTAAGTAAGAGGGTCTAAATTCAAAATTACCAATCAAAGTAGTATATTTCCCACTATTTCTTACATTTAATGCAGTAATTATTTACATACCCTCCTTTTCTTAAATTCTCTTCCCACTCCTCCGCTGCCAACATTAATTCTTACCCCCTATTAATGAAATAATTAATCCAATTAATCAAAATTCAAATTTCATAATAAAACTTTTAAAGCATGATAAATGTATTTAGCTATATATGTTTAAAAATGCACACATATTTAACCGGTGAATGGATAAATGGGTTTTGATTTCAATTAAATGATGTAAAGTGTATAATAAATGACGATTTATGAGAGAAAATATTTAAGGTGATATTAACAGAACTTTGTATACCCCCTTTCTTTTTTTATTTTTCGTAATTAATTAATTTCAAAAATATTAAAGAAATAATTTAATTTATTTATTTTTAGTAAATTTATCAAAATTATCTTTTATGCACAAAAATTAAGACAAATACAAATAGAGAAAGAAATATAATAGAATTGGAAGTATAAAATAATAAAGCATCTATTAATAAAAAGGAAGAATAAAATTAAAAAATAAATGTTTAATATTTTATTGCAATCTTAAAGTGATAAATAAAAAAGAATAAACATTTCATCAAAATATGACATATTAAAAAAACGAAGGAATTAATATATTTTGATATGTACAAAAATTGCATTGATTTAATACATATTATTACGTTTTTTATGAAAACTTTTCACTTTTTCAAAAAAATGGTAATTATTTTTTCAAAAAAAAATTATTGACGTTACAACATTCCTTTTTAAGAAATTTGGAAAGCTTAAAAAGTTTTGTGAAGCAACTATTGTGATGAAATTATAATTTTATACATATTCATGCTATGCACAATTAATAAAAGATGAAGTTTACGATAACAATAAAAAAATTGGTGTTATAAATAATATTAAGTTTTGTTTTATCAAAAGTATTTTTTATAAAATATAGTTATAAAATATTAAAATAAAAAAATATTTTACTTGTCTATTATCAAATATAAAAATTTAAAAAAAAGTAAATTTTTTTATTCTAAAAAATTTACTTTTCTCAATTTTTAAATTTTTAAATATTATTTTTTAATTATTAATGTATTTGAAATATGATCCTTTCATTAATATAGATAAATAATATTTTTAAAAAAATTTTTTTGACTAAACAAACGAAACCTAAATCATTATCTTCTATTTTAATAAGTCTACTCAAAAAGCGATGGAATTCACCAAAATAGAAGCTGAATGTTTAGTGATAATCTTTATCTTGTATCTTTTATTTTGAAAAAAACAAACGGAGCCTAAATCTTTATCTTTTATTTTAATAAGTCTACTCAAAATGCGATGGAATTCATCAAAATAGAAGCTGAATGTTTAGTGATATTCGTAACAGTGGTATGAAAGTCTCCACTTTCATATACGAAGGAGGGGAAAAAAAAAGAAAAGAGAAGCACTAAATCAATATCTGAACTATTTGGTTAACGTCAAATAAATATAAGATTTTTTTATATAAATTTAGTATCCATTTCAAAATTTCACCTTTAATTAATATAAAAATATTTTTATATCAATTTAATATATAAATTTTTTATATTAATACTACATTAATATAACAAAAAAAATCTAATATTAATTTGATACCTACCAAATCTTTAAACTATCTTAAAATAATAAATTTCACAATTATTCTTTCATAAAATAAGTTTAAAAACTTTTCCCCTCACACACACACATATATTCAAATTAAAATATTTATGGGAACATTTATTTATTATTAATAACATGGAATTTAAATTTAATAAATTTAACTTACCATCCAAATCCGGATCATTAAACTACACCTAGTAACTTTTATGGAAATATTATCACATAATAAATATAAATATTAAAAGAAAAGGTTATTCAATTTTTTTTAAATAACGGATTATCCATCTTTACTAGCATATATATCCCTCTTACGTAGTCACAAAATGAATGAACCAATCAGTCTTATCTCTCTCTTCTTTCTCTCTCTCTCTTGAAGAGGAAGCTCTGTTCTTCAAACCGGTAATGGCTGCAGATGTAAGCTCTCTTGTTCGCGTTTTAGGTGGTGGCGATCAGCATCGGACCGCGATGAATGAATCGAACAGTGAGAAATCGACGGCTCTGATTACTCTCGACCTGCTTGGCGGCTCCTCCAATTTTGTTGAATCTCAGGAATTGGACCTCGATTTGCAAGTACCGCCAGGTTGGGAGAAGCGTCTAGACCTCAAGGTGCGTTAAATCTGTATTCATTTTCTTCTTGTTTCCCCGGAAAATTAACTGCTGTGCTTACAAATCGTAAAATCTCCCACAGTTACCGTTATCCCAATGAACTTTTTACGATGGAAGTTATTGAAATTTTCGTACATAAATCCCCCCCCCCTTTTTTTTCTTTTTCAAGATTTTTCCAAAGTTTCAAATTAATTATACTGCTGGTATAGTTGATTTTGGTGTTCCGTATGCGCTGGAAATATAATTTCATTTAATTGTGAAATGGAATGCCTGATTTATAAACTGATTTTTCTTTTACGGCCTCTGTTTGCCTGCTGAGAAACTGGAGAGAAAGATTGAATTGATGACTAAAAAAAAAAATTAAATAATCTTGTTGCTTTGATCAGTATTGTTTTTCTCTTTCACTATCAGATAAGATTCTGGCCTGCAATGAACTAAAATTTCTTTGGTTACATCTACTTTTTTTTTTCCCCATAACTTGCCATACTTTGGTTATATCTACTTTTTTTTCTTTCTAATTTTTTTCCCATACCTTAGCAAACAGAGCCTTCGTATTCCTGATTTATTAGCTATGTGTTTTTGATGATTTTCATTTGAAAACTGAGTTCTCTTTTAATGATTTTCATTTCAAAATTCAGAGCCTTCCCCACCCATTTAATTCTAATTCCTTGTGACGTAACCCACTTCGTATATATAATTTATCTATTCAATCCAAATATTTAAATTGCAATTACAATAAAATTAACATAATAACACACTTATAACGTCCTCTGCAATTGTGATCGCGATCTGAAGTTTAATTCCTTCACTCAATTCTATTTTGTTACATTGTTAAATTTAGTCCGTTATTAGCAAGGATGGAATTTCACTTAAAATTTCAGCATTTCAGCGGCTGAAAATTTTTTAGGTTAAATAATTTATGTAAAAAAAATTCATATAGCTATATAATAATATATATAATTAAATTCTATACCTCTATATCTCTTCTATAAAAAAATTCACCATAAGATCTTAGGAGACGATGCCTTCTATATCTCTTCTACAACATTAATAATTAAATTCATACGAAAATTTGGAAAATCCAACCAGAATGTGGCATGGTTAACAAATAAAAGGATCATATACCATTTCATTTTTTTGGTAGAATATTGTAATTTTAACTTTTAAGGTATGATATAATGTGAATTTCTATATATCAACTTTTGCCATATTTTATTTTATTTTTCCTAATGGAGAATTCTAATAATTTCTACTATGTCCAGTCAGGGAAAGTCTATCTCCAGAAATGCAATTCTTCAACATCAGAAAGCAAAGTCCAAACGAACGCAGCAGGGCCAAAGCTTCAGGACTTAAATTTTCCTCCTTCGTCATCCAACAAACAGCCATTAAACCTCTTCGATGAAACCAGCCTGGACCTCAAGCTCATGTCGTCTACGCTGCCGTCCATAATCAATTACCAGAGCGTGTGCACGCTCGACAAAGTCAAATCGGCGCTGGAAAGAGCAGAGAAAGAGACGTCGACGTTAAAGAAACGGACGTCGTTTTGGAAATCCTCGTCGTTTTCGTCTCAATCGCCTTCCTATTCGTCTTCATCGTCTTCCATTAGAGAAACTCAGGAAGATCAGGAAAGCGAAGAGAAGTTGCAGGCCTCTCCGATGGCCGCAGGTTGTCCTGGCTGCTTGTCGTATGTTTTGATAATGAAAAATAATCCCAAGTGTCCGAGGTGTAATTCAGTTGTTCCTCTTCCATTGACGAAGAAGCCAAAGATTGATCTTAACATTTCAATTTGATGGAGATTAGGATTTGAATTTTTAATTATTATTATTATTATTTAATTTTGTAAATGATAGATAAGTTTAGGTTGTTTAAGGATGGAAAATATTATATGGGGGTATAATGTATATTGGAAAGGTATTGCGCCTTTCACTAGCGAAGTTAATGCAAAAGTCTGCAGTTTCTGCTGCTCTTTAATTAGCCTTCCCATTTTGGTAGGAGGTGATTACAATTCTAACTGATCCATTGAATTTGAAAGTAATCGGTGACAAGGGATTTGCATGAACAGGTCAGTTTCAAATGAATCTTTTGATTTTTCAATAGAGATGACTTAAGGATTCTTAGCTAATTTTAATATTAATCGAGTTCGACCAAAACTTAGGTTAATCAGAGTAAAATCATTTTTTTTAAAATCGAAGTTGACTTATTGATTAGTTTAGGACGGTTAGAATGTTTTGATCAATGGATTTTAAATGAAAATCTCTAATTTTAGTATGTTATTATTTCTAAACAACTTGCATTACAACCTAGCTAATTTCCTTATAATACTTTATGGAGGTGACAACGTACACTTTTTTGAAAATGTAATATTTAAATATGTGATTCTTTGAAATGTAATATTTTTTATATTTAGTTCAATATATATATATATATATATATATATATATATATATATATATATATATATATATATATATATTTGAAAATATTTTTTCAAAATTTTAAATATATTATACTTTTATATTTAATTCATATTTTATATTACAAGGGATCTTATTACTTTTTTAAAAAATCTTTATTTTGTTATAAATTATAAATTTAATTAAAAATATGTGAATAAAGATTTTTGAAGAACTAATAAATTAATAACTTGAATTCTATTTAATTAAAAAAAAATAATTTAATATATAAAATATTAAAATATTTAAAATTTTGAATTTAAATTTAAAATTTTCATATAATTAATTATATAAGCAAACTAAAAGCCATCTATGATAGCAAGATATTAGTTTTTCATGATTCACACATTTAAACTTTTATACTTTTTTTACTTTCTAAGGAATTAAAAATTATAAGAAATCATTATAAATTTTAATTATAGTTTTTATGTAAATGAGAAAGTTTAAAAAATATTTATCACATATGAATATGCAATATTAATCAATGTAATTATACAAATTGAAATTTAATAGATTAAAGTTACTTTATAAATCCTTCTTTTTTGTTTGTTATGAGACTATACATAAATTAATAGGATTGGAATTTAAAAATTATTTATTTTTTCATTTGTTTAGTGTAATTATGCTTGTTATTATGAAAAAATTAAAAATGAGAAATATAAGTTGAAAGTAAAAAATAAAATAAAAAATTTAAAATAAATTAGGGTAAAAAAATGAAAGTGAAATTATCCTTTTATTTTAATATCAATATTCTCATCTTATCAAAATTTAAGATACCTACCTTCCTATAGAAATTTAGAAATTACTTATTTATTTTTTTACTTATTTAGTATAATTATATTTGTTATCGTAAAAAAATTAAAAATGAGAAATATAAGTTAAAAGTGAAAAATAAAAATGAATAATTTTCAAAATAAATTAATTATAAAAAATGTGAGTAATTTTTTTATTTTAATGTCAATATTCTCATTTCATGAGATTTTAAGATATCTATCTCTCTCATAGTAATATTTTAAGAAAAAAAGTTAGGTTAAAAATATTTTTAAATAATTTTTTAAAAATTTTGAACCAAATATAAGAATGTAATATTCTTATAAAATATTTTTAAAAATATAAAAAATATTTCACGCATCTTCTAATATAAAAAATATTCCTATGTAGGAACAGGAAATACTTACTTTAAGACAACAGGAACAAGTGGAAAATGTTTCTACAGCAAGAGAGGCAAGTGAAAAATATTTCTACTTGGATTGTATTTTATCTGACTAGTTGAAAACTCATAAACAGCAGTACCAAGAATCTCAATGTTATGCAGTAAAACTATAAGTGTCTGGGTGAGCTTTATAACGGTGAAACCTAAATATGATTATAGTATATTATTAATATAATAATATATCATTAAATTTAATAATCGGTATACTATCGTATAATTTGCCAAAATTTAACTTTTCAAAAAAAATAAATTTAATATATACTTAAATCTAATAATACTCCAATATATTATTGCATTAATGATGTATCATATACTTTCCACAATATTGAATCTTCCTCTGTCATCACTCATTCTTAAGTCAAAATTTCTTCTCTTGTTTTCAGATAAAACTTTTTCCTTCTTAAGAAAAAAAAGAAATAATTTTTTTCTTAATTTAAGAGTCCAATAGATTTTCTTGTGCTTTTATAATTTTAATTTTTATATGACATTTCCTTGATAGTTTTTTTTTCCATCCTTCTTATTAAAAAAAATATAATTTTGAAAATATTTGTACAATTTTTCATAAATACTATAACATGGAAGAATTTTATATATAACAAGTAAGAAAAACCTTTACAACTGTGTTTATCAAAATTTTAATAAATTAATTTTAAAAAATTATAATTTTTAAGTAAAGAATTATAAATAGGTCAACTTTTTTTTTTGGGAAAAGTAGATGGGATTTTTTCTCCCATTTTGTATGGGAGTGTTTCTTTTGAGAATAAATATGATATTATTTAACTTTTTCATCAATACAACCTCGACTTATACAATGTAGAACTCTGAATGCAACAGAGTGATTGATGTTATCCTTTTATCAATTTATTTTAGTTGTAATTTTAAATACAAAAAATAATTTTCTAAAAAATTGTAGAAATTTATGTATAATAAGTATTCATTTAATTTTTTAATCTGTTATTTTAAAAAAATTATTCTTTTTATTTGACATCTGAAAAAAATGAAGATTTAATTAATTATATTTTTAATTTTTTCTTTATTGTTTGCATTATATATTCAGTCACTCCACACTAACTGACTTTTAATAAAAAGTAATGTAATAAAATGCAATAATTTTTTACTATAACTGATCGTCTATATAGAAAATTTAATTTCAACTTCTTATAAAAAAGATCAGATAATTAATTACAAAACAATTTAAGTGCTGTTTTTTTATTTTTCTTATCTAATTCCCCGTAGGATTTTTCTGTTGGTTTTTAATCATTGTAATTTTAGATTGTGGAGTGATGGAATTCCAAAAAATGAAAAATGTTTATTTGGCCATTTCTTAACTTTTTTTTCAAGTACAAATTAATTCTGAATTTGAGGTAGCCATCATTTCTCTAAAGGCAGCTGTCAAAACACTCAACGGAATTCTCATGAAATGCTTGCGGCATATGGGAGAGGGATTCTTACAAACATGTTATATAAAATATAAAGGAATTATTTGTTGGACTACGTAAGGCCTAATAGTATAAGATATATACAATTAAATTTTTTTATATATTTAATGCATAAATTGTTTAGTATAATTTTAGATAGTATAGTTTTGTATGATCCATATATCAAATATCATATAATACTATACTTCTTGGAATAAGATTAAGATCAAATATACAAAATTTATATTAAAAATAATAAAAATAAAAAATAATTTTAATCTAATAACTTATTTATTACTTATTGATATTTTATATTATCACTATTATTATAATTATTTCATTACTACCGACCATTATTGCTACCGTTACTCTCACAAATCATTACTTTTATTCTTATCATTACTATTAATCATCACTATTACTATCCACTCACCATCATTAATACAATGGTAACTACCATTGCAATTGTTACTAATATGATGGCATTAGGTGGTAATAGCCACATAGACTATCACCATTATCATCACCCTTATTTACATAGCTACTATCAAGGATTGCCACCTATATGATGGTAACCAATATAATGGATGTAAAAGTGATAGGTGGAAATAATTGTCATTATCATTAACACAAATGTAATAGCAATATTAATGGATACTACTAATTTGTAAATTTTATCATTAGTGATTATTTTCATTATTATTATTAATTATTGTTACCATTACATCACTATTATTTAATTCACCAAATATTACTCATACCATATTTATAAATTACAACTGTCTATAATTCAATATTAACACTTTACTTATAATCATTTTAATTTCATCATTATTACAATCTATAGTTACTATTTTCCATTAACATCTTTCCCTCCTCATCATAATGTAATATAATTTTATTTAATTTAAAATTTTAATATTATATAATTGTCTATTTAATTTTAAATAAGAAACACATAAGTTATAATGACATAACAAACATAATATAATATAAAAGTTTATATCACAAATATTCTATATTATACTATCCGATAACCTCTAGACTATCACCACTTATCAAACACGGTTCAAGGCTCGAGTCATTTATAAGATCGTAAAAATAACCGGTAAAATTAGAAGTGGTTGGTTTTGGTTTAATTTTTAAAGCGTGATCTTATTGTAATTCATTATTTGGACATCAAAAGGCTGGGACTTCTATGTATTGTGCTATGGATAGCACCCAGTCATTTACCCTTTACGTAACTGGTTTTATTTAATTTTTTTTCGTATTTACAAAAGGCAGCACAAATTTTATTAATTACAAAAACACTTCACCATATTCAATCTCTCTTTGGTGAATGTTATTTAGTATCTGCTGCATTATTCATCAAACTATTTCATCATGGAATTCATCAAACTACCTATTTGCAAATCTGGATTTATACAATAATGGCTCAATTTTTAGCAACAAACATTTCAAAATTTATGAGTAAAACCCAGGAAAAACCACCACCAACATTCACCGGCAAGTCGAGCTGAATCGTTGCCGGAGTCTTCTTCAGGGTTAATCTCCTCATTGTTGTTATATGTGGACCAAGCTAATAGAAGTGAAATGGAAGACGCCCTGCCCAACACCAAAAAAGGGGCCAACGATGTTGAACCCCCAACCAACACCAACTCCCTAACTAGACAAAACCTTCAGATCTCCATCAGCAAAACAAAAATCACTGCAAACATTGATGGCTCGGAAAAAACCTAAGTTTCTTGATCCGAGTTTTACCTCAAAATTAAAGAGAGAAGATCAAAAGAGAAGGTTATTTACAGATTTTTTTTTTGGCGTTGGTTTTAGTAAAGTGATCCATAAAAAGATGAACGGTCCTCAAGTGAAGGTTTGATTGTAATTTGTAAGATGAAAGAACCCTTTTGCCATTCATCATCTACCGTCCTAGTTTACTATTAGTAAATTTATAAAAATATTGAACTTCAAATAAAAATATAATACTTACTTGTTTTGCTAATTTTCAATAATCATTATAATCATTAGATTTATATACTTAAAAACTAACATAATCTGATAATTGATATCGATAACTTAGTCAACAATTGAATTATCGAGATTTTTCCCACGTGAAAATTTTCTATTATAATATCTGCGTTACGTGATTTTATGTAAGTGTATAGGTGTATTTGTATAACTGTGGGCAAGTAACTCAAGTAGTAAGAATTTTGTTTTGATTTCAACAATATAAAATTAAATTCATAGGATTTAATAGGCCTATTTTGATGCATAAAATTGGAAGGAGAGGAAATCTTAATTTTGTGGTAGGACAACTTTGACATAATCTTGTTTAGTACAATCAAGTCCACGTTAAATACCTGTTAACTAAAAGAAATTTAATAACAAGAAGCTGCCAAGGTACGTTGGATTTGCATTGCACAATTTGAAGTACAATACACTTTCGCGTGCAACAACTTTGTCCTCGCCCTTCGGTTCTGTTTTCTTTCCTCTTTTGGATATATTGCCACTTCACGAGTTTTTCTTTTTGCACTCCTCTTATCAAATGACACCACCTTTACCCTGCATACTTTAAATAGGGAAATGGTGAAAACCTTCTGTAAATTTTAAAGAAAAATAACTAATAATTTTTTTTACTTAAAATTGTGCATTCTAATTAAAAATAGTAGTGAGATTCAAAATAAAACTTTTATTTTTATTTCTTTAAAAAATGATAAGAAAATAATTAAAAAAAAGGAGGATTAGAATCCTCTAGATAGGACAGAGGCAAACTACCAAATTAATTCTTAAAAAAATTAAAGATTATATCGAATTTTTATGAAAGTTTGTTTATATTATTTGAGTGCATAAATTTTTAATTTTATATTAAATATGTTCTGAAAAATAGATGCTATGTCATTTTTTTTAAAAAATTATATTTAATTGGTGTAAAATAATTTTTTAAGAAAAATTCAATATATCATCCATCTTTTAAAAATAACTTGGTAGTTCATATTTCACAATATAGTCACACTTGACATTATATTAACATCAAACACAATAATAAAATTACACGTATTCATATATATATATATATATATATATATATATATATATATATATATATATATATATATATATTCACTGAGTTTCTTTAAATTTCGTATATATTACATGCTTTGTTCAAAATATTTTTATTAATTTTTAAATTTCATTTTATTAAATTCATATTGAAATATATTATTTACCTCTTTAACAACTGACCCCTCATATATTAAAGACCATAACTCATCTCAAGAATTTATCATTTTTGAATGGGTTTAGTCATTATTTTTTAATTCATGTATTGTGGCCATTGAAACAAAAAATCTTACTTAAATGACAAATTAAATTCATCCAAAAGAAATAGAATCAAGTAGGATCAAGTAGGAAAGATTCTTAGTTAATCAATTATCACATAATTTGTATACCCATTACAACTGAGATAAATTTAAGAAAGAAGGGATTGATGAAAAAATTAGTTATTAAAAAAATTTCGTATTTACTTCAATTTTTATTGGTAGTACACACATAAACTATGTATCCATTGACTAGTTGGGAATCTCACAATTGATTAATTGTATTCAAACCTCTATAAAATGTAATTATTTTTTAAATTACAAGACTTACAATTTGACATATGTTAATTTAAAATCATATATTGATTATAATAATATAATATATTTTTTTATATTTTTATTTTAATACTCTTATTTAATAGTAGATTTTGAACTAAAATTTTTAAGGCAAAAATCTTTGAGGGCCCAAATGGTTTTCAATAACTTTTTGGTTCTATTTTGTATAACAAATAAGTTAATTTATAATTTATTAACTTAATTAATAAATTATAACTTAATCTTTAAATGTGTTTTGTACATTAATTTATTAAAAAATAGATCTTGATTTAATATGTTACATTGAGTAACTTATAATTTATAAATTATTTTTTTTAATTTTTTAAAATCTATTTTTATTTTTTATTAATTTACAATCTATGCCCTTCATAATATAAATTTAAATTTTTTCTGTAAAATATAATTAATTTAATTTTAACATAATTATATCTTAATTTTAAATTATAAATATATAAAAATATGAATGTAAATAAATATGTAATATCATAAAATATAATTAATTTTATTTTAAGTAATTATAATTCTATTATAAATAATAATAAAATAAAAATTATATAAATTCATAAAATATAATTAATTATATATTATATATTATATTTTTATTTTAAACTCTTTGATTGTATTAATGTAATTTAATTTTTAAATAAATATGAATTATTTTAATTATATATTTATTTTTATTAATATATTCTTTTATGTTATTTAATAATTTTAGTTGATTTATTAACTATTTACGTGTATGATATTATATACAATTTCATAAATTTTAGGAATTCAAAGTGTGATGAAGCTTCCTTATTGCTCACACTCTTTTAGGTCCTAATTCTACCATTGATTGGACACAAAATGTTATATTTGTATTAAACCACTTGTCACTTCTATTATCATATAAACAAACAATTACTTCAGAGAATTTTTTTTTTCTTTGAAAATTTTAAATCATGATTTTTTCTGTTTATGTTGCATGTCAATTTTGGATAGTTACGAGGGATGTGCGTATTGATATGCTATTGATATATATCGGAAATTCTCGTTTTTATTAAAGCAATTTTTTCAAAAGATTGAAAAGACATCCCTTTGCAGAAAATTTAATAGAAAATTTTTATATAAAACGTAATGTTTTTGCACAAAATTTGTAAAATATTTTAATAGATATCAAATCAAAATTCGTCAAATTTTTTATATAGATCCAATGGTGCGTGCGCTTTTGACTAAGGCTCCAAAACATATATTTTTCCCGGCTTAAATCGGAGAAAAAATTGACTCAAAAAAAAAAAAAACTTTACAATCCTAGAGAACTTCCGAGTGCTGAAATTCAATTAAATTATTTGATTTCAAAATATTAGCCTAAATATTGTTATATAAATCAAAAATAGAATTCAAAATTGGGTTCCAAATTAAAATCAAGTACTATTATTAAATATAAAAAATTTAAAACTTAATTTTAAAATATATTTTTAGTACCTATGGTAGTAGTAGAGCTTGACTTAATATTTTTGTGGGCCAAATTCGAAACATTTAATACTATATGCATCAAAATTGGACTACAAAAAAAAAATCATGAATTATCATTAAATACAAAATGATAGAATAAATCTACAAAACTTGATTAAATAAATAAAAAATATTCAAAATTTAATTTAGAAACTTATTTTCGATAAATATAGTATTATTCCATTTTTAATGTACAAAAAGTTTATGACATTGTAAAACTTTTAACATTTTATATATTGCTAAATATTTTAAATATAATTTCATAATTATTCATTGCTAAAAAATCTAAGAGAAACTTAATTATAAGCAATTAAATTAGAATATGTTAAAAATTATCTCCATTTAAAGTATATTTCTTTACTCTTTCAAGAACTTGAAGTCATTAATAAATTATCATATGATTAATAATAAATTTTTAGTTAAGTTATTTTCCTCCTTGTCACTAATTTTTATCTTAAAAAATCTATCAATTATCTTATTCTTGGTCAATGAAAAATTAATTAGTTGAATATAAACCAAATTAGCTTATATAAGAATTAAAACAAGAAGCAATAATATAATAAAGTCATGCAAATGAAAAATTCAAACATTGCTAGCTACTATGTATGTATACATATATTAAAATAAAAGACAATTCAATGAATTTATTTAACTACTTTCGCTATTAGAAGTCTTGTTAACTGATTTGAAATTTATAAAATCAGAATTCTATAAAAAAATGAATATCTAGAGTTTTCAATATATTGTTGTTATGGTTAAAAAAATATAGCATCATTAGGTAAAAAAAAATAAAGAATAAGAGAATGACATTGAAACACACAAAGTCCAAAGATTGATTATGAGGAAAAAGAATGAAAATATTTAAAATATATAAATATATTAATAATATGTAATAATAATTAAAATAAATAATAATTTTAAAAAAATTAAACATGATTTGAAGAAGTTGAGATGTGTTGACCTATATCTATAATCGTGGAAGTTGAAATTATTTGCTATTATCCTTGTTTCCATTTAAAAATTTTAAAGAAATTATAAATGTTTTAAATTTAACTTTTGAAATAATTTGACTTTAAGACAACAAAGTTAGTATGCATATTATACTTCAATTAGTCAGCTTGTATAAAGCAGCAAAATTATTGGTCTATAATTTATTTAGTATTATTTTTTATTTATTTTTTTATCTTTTTGTATGCTTCAAATAAGTTTTTGAAGGAGTGTTTTGAATTTCAGCTTTATAAAATTATTTTATATTTTCTGAATTATATATTATTGTATTAAGAAAATATTATAGTTATGTATTTTAAACTTTATAAATTCTAAATATACAAAGAGGGAAAATATTTTAGGGACCCAAATAACATATAAATTTTTTTTACATATCATTATATAATACTATTACAAAGCTATAAATCCCTACAATGCTCTGTCACTAATCTATAATATTTTCCCAACCAAATTCTTCTAAAATGTAGAATATACTTACAAATTAAAAAATTATTTTTTAATTAATTATTATTTATTTAATTTTAAATCCTTATTTTTCCATCAAGCATTATGATATGTCATTTTATTCTCTAAAATATATATTATATTTTAAGGAGCCAGATCCGTAGTTTCCTATCAGGCCCCACCTTGATCGGTACTTAAATTTATTTTAAATAGGGATGCATCCATTTGATTTGACCTTAAATAACAATCAAATTCAAAAATTTAAATTATTGGGTGAATGCTTGAAAATGATTAAATTTATTATATTTTTAACAAGTCAAAGACGTGTTATGTTCAATTCAAGGAATTCAGAAAGAAAAATCTCCTAACCTGGCTATAAAGGGGGAATAAAAGAACTGGACTTGTTACGTTACATTCACATTCAACCCACTTCACTTGCGGAGCAACGTAAATCTCAGTTTTCGATTTCACCTGCGTCCAATCACTTCCGCTCGCAAAGCAAATAAGATGGGACCGACTTTTGGAGACGTGTGTCTCTTTATTTAAATTTTGGGAATAGACTCCAACCAATGCATAAGAGCTTTTATTTCAGCAACTTACATGTCTCCTTTTTTGTATTTATTTTTCTATTATTAGAGTAAGTATTTTCATTTACTTATGGTATATATTAAAATTTTCAATGCACAAGTGAATTTAATTAAAAAATTTTAATTGAGCTCTGGTGAAAGTATATTTTTAATCCCTTAACTTTAATTAAAATTTCAATTTTATCTTTAAAGTTTTATTAACAATAAATTTATTCTTTCACTTTTCAAAATTACACAATATTATGACAGCTTAACTTCATTTAGTTTTTTAATGGAGATGATTATATGAAATTTAATTTGGTATTCTACACAATCCAATTTGGCATTATGCAAGGTTTGAATCTAAGAGTGCCTTTTTAGAAGTGAGAACCTCTGATATTGAATAATAAATATTAAGGTAGATTTAGCATAGCATTTATATTTTATTAGGATAATATATATAATTTTTCACTATTTTAAACTTTTGCTATTCAATTTATTCATTAAAATTGTTGACATTAAGATTGTTTATTATCATAACAAATATTTACACTACAAGAAATAAGCGCAACAACGACGATACTTTTAACAACGACAAAATCTCGATCGTCGCTAAAACTATCTCCGACGACAACGTCGTCGATGATGATTAAAATGACATTACACAGGGATACAAAAAAAATTGGCAGAAAAATGAAAATTTTAAAGATGACAAATGTTGTCGCTGAAAAGAGCTTAAAAAATTAAGTGAGAAATCCCACCCTTTAGCAATGACTTTTGTCATTGCTAAAGATTTTGGACTTTCAGCGATGACAAAAGTCGTAGTTGAAGGGTGGGAACAATTTCAATAAAAATCCTTTAGTGACGACTTTTATCATCGTTAAAAGTCCAAAACTTTTAGCAATGACAAAAGTCTTTACTGAAGGGTGGGAACAATTTCTAATAAAAACCCTTTAGTGACGACTTTTGTTGTCGTTGAAAGTTCTAGACATTCATGTCATCACTAAAAGGTGGGAAGAATTTTTAAAAATTATTTTGGACTTTTAGCGACAACTTTTGTTGTCGCTAAAGGGTAGGAACCTTTTAGCGATGACCAAAAATTTTGTCGTCATTAATGACTCTATTTATAAATAAGCCCGCAATGCCTTTCAACCTTCATTTCATATTGTGGTGAGGGAAGAGCAATTTTAGAGAGACGTAAGGTATGTTAATTTTATAAATTTTTCTATAATATAGTGTATTTATTATTTATATATATTTTTTATGTATAATAATTTTTTATATTTGTAATTTTGATGTTCAGGCACCCAATCCTTCTCAGCCACCTAGTCCTTCTCAGTTGTTTTATGAGTATTTATTTTTTTCATATTAGATCATGTGATCATGTTGTACATAATTATTAGTTCTATTGAGATATTGCATTTGTACAATTTACATTAGATTAAAATTAATTTAAAAAATAAATATAAATTAAAATAAAGAATATTTTAATTTATGTTATTAAATAAATATATTATTTTAATTACATTTAATTATAATTTTAATTTACCAATTTTATTCAATTAAAAAAATTAAAATAAAGACTTTTAGCGACATCAAATTTTATTCAATTTAAAAAAATAAAATAAAGACTTTTAGCGACAATATTTTGTCGTCGCTAAAAGTGGGGCTTTTAGCGATGACATTCGCTTTTAGTTATGACAATGTCGTCCCTAAAAATCAAACTTTCAATGACGACATATTATCATCGCTAAAAGTCAAGATTAAAAAATTTTAAAATTTTGAAAATATTTTCTTCGACAACCTTGTTGTCGGAGAAACCTTAACTTTTACTGACGATAAAATATTGTCTGTGTTAGAGGCTTTACCTACGTTGTCGTCGATGTTAAAGGTTTTACCTATAAGCCTATATCGACGATATTTTCATCGACGACTTTTGTATTTAGAGACAATCGAGAAATTTATACTGACGATATTTGTCGTTGTTAAAGGTCTTTTTTGCTATAGTGTTATTTATATTTCTGTTTAGTATGTTAGATAAGGAGGAATATAGAATGACTAGGCAGAATCTAAGAGGGAGGAACAAAAGAAGAGGTTAGGATTGGGAGGGAGTATAATACATCATGTTGGTTAATTTTAAAAAATTGAAATGGTATTACTAACATTAAATATCAATTGTTTATGAAAAAAATTGATATATAATGTTATTTTTCAAGATGTCCAAATGAAATGACGTCAATTTTTTTAATATAATAATCAATATTATTATTATTTATGGCAATTATATAACTGATATTAAAATTAATATATAATGACACTTTTTGACATTGATCGAAATGATGTATAATTCTTTAAATATTCAATATTTATCAGCAATTCTATAATAATATTTACTTTGGAAGGAGCCCTTGGCTCCAAATCATTTACACACACAAATCCATAAACTTGATTTTTGAAACCTATATTATTCATAATTTATTTAATTTTCCTTGCAAAATTTGACAAACTTTTTTTTCATAGGGGGCAAGGACCAACGTGGATGGTTCAACTACTAGAGCGCCCATTAATAAGTTGTTGCCTAGCTGCATCAAATTCATAGCCTCATGAGTAACACACATTTGATAGAAACATTAAGCAAATTCAGGGTAGGGATTATAAATGCATTCTAGAGGAACATTAAATAAGGCTCCCCAATTTGTGATAGAACCAAAAACAAGACTTGTATGTGCTGCAAGTAACAATCCTATCCAATTAAGAGGGATAGGACTCATTATTAATTTTGTTATAAAGCAAAGCCTAATATTAGTAACTCATTAATTATCTTTGATTGTGACAAACACCAAACCCAATTTGATTTCATGTGTGCCTTTTTTTAATCAATCACGATATTTAAATTTAATATTTTTAGTAAATTATTTATATTTCTTCCCATTAGATTATAATTATACCATTTTAAGAGTATATTTGGATTGAAAAAAATTAATTAGGTACATATTTTAATAGGTTAGTTGTTAAATTATTATTTTGAATAAATGTTTGGAATAAGGAGATGCAAATTAATAAATGAAAGGTAAATAACTTTATCAAAAGAAAACAAAGAGATCATTTAGCTTATCTCAATAGGATGAAAAGTTCTATTTCTCAAGAAGTAGAAAATTAATGAATTATTTAGTTAACTATTATCTTACAAATTGGGAGAAATAAAATTTTTTAGAAAGTCTTGCCTCCCACAGAACATGAAAATTTACTTACCTATATCTCCATTAAGTAGGTTCTCATTAAATTTAATTAATGATAATTAAAATTTATTATTTTATATTATAATAATATTAGAGATATAATAATAATTTTATTAATATTTTTCAGGATATTAAAAATTGAACCAAATAAGGTATAAGAAGTTACTTCTCAGAAAGTAGCACTTCCTATGTATCAATTAAACAATAGAAAATTATTTCCTAAGAAATTAAATTTCTTATAAAAGTTATTTTCTGTACAAACTAAACTACTCCAAAAAGAATGATTGAGATTATTAGTGATTTGGTAGGATTGTTAACCCGCATGACAGTATTTTAATAATAATTGTGTGGTTAAGTTGAATAGCTCACTATTTGACTATTAATTATAATTAAGTCACTCAGTAAGGAAAAATGTTATCTTTGTGAAATTTTTAAGCTTTACGAAATGACATTTTTATGAAGTTTTTTTTTTTTTCTCCCCTTGTTAAAAGTTGAAGGTGCATATTAATGTTATTGACCGCATGCATGTGAAACTTTCAAATTTGAAGGTTCACCACCAAACAGTCATCATCATCATGTTGTGTTTCTTGGGAAGCGCTTGTGAAATTCCACTTATAGAATGTTATTTCATATTATTTATTTTGAAACTTGAAATAGTCCCAACAATTTCTTTGAAATTCTATAAATTTCATGGGGTGTTAGCAAAAAAAAAAATGTTCGACACATAAAAATTTAAATTATGATTGATCAAAATGAATTATCCTTTAAAAATACATCGTCATCTGATATTAATTTTAATTTTAAAATTGTGATCCTGATTGATAACCAATATATTCGTCAAGAAAATAATGATTCTAATATTTTCTTATCAACTTTCTGACGTTGAATTTACCGTAGACACATACTTCATGACTTCAACGGGGAAAAAAACAAAATAATATAATTTTCAAATAAGCGACGCCTAAACGTTGGATTCGTATGTTTTGATGAAAAGCATGAATAATTTTATTTATATTTATAATTATAAAATAATATTGTAATAAAAATATTTTAATTATTTAATATTAAATATAAAAAAATAATAAAAATAACATTCTTTATTGGAAATGTGTTTCCTCCACTTTTATGTATTATTGTTTCACTATCAAGATATATATAGGTAATAAGAAATTTTTTTATTTACGTAAAAACAAATAATTTTTTCAAAAAAATAGCTTTTGACAAAATAAAGAGAGATTTAATTTTGGCAGTATAAATACTTGTACGATAACTCAAATTTAAGATCTTTTATTAAAAAAAAATTCATTAGGTTTCTAAATTACAAGACTTGGTACTAATTTCTCCCGGACTCAAACTCTACCTCAAAATGGAACGGCGGTGTAATCACATGGAGATTATTCAAAGGGAAAGTGATGTACAAAGGTGTACCCTTAAATGTCTGAAAAGAGCATCGAACTACACCACCTGTCAAATTGATATGGGTGTATGTAATCAATGTGGTCCTCGCCTTATCTCATATTTTTGTTATGTTGGGATAAATAAACTCATAATTTTTATATATCTAATAATATTTAAAAATCTTGTCTGTAAGGGGATTTAAAATATTTATATGTTGTGGGATTCAGAATGTTTTTATCTATATAATGAGATTTAAAAATAATTTATATTTATTATTTTTTTCTCTCTTTTTGATAAGATATCAAGAGAAATCACTACCAAAATTAAAGTATTAATAAATTTATCTTCTTAAAAATTATATTTAAGGTTTGAACTCATATTTATTGATAAGTAAAATTTGCTGAAAACCAACATGCTTTCCAATTCGCTGGGACAGTTTTAATCTCTGGCTTAAAACTGTTTCACAGAAATTAAAAAAGTAAGTTTATTGAATTTAGTTTTATTGTACTTTGTAAAACTATCATTTACTCATTTTCTTTTGTTATTTATTATTTGTTGCATTTTGAATTTTTTTATCTCTCGTTTTGTAATTCTAATGGATCATTAATTTTTTTTTAATTTTTTTCCTTTTTCATTAATACTTCATTTTTCTACATTCTCAACCCCTTCATTTATTTCATTATATTCCCCTTTTTATTTTTAACTATTTTGAACTTTATACATAAAATGTAATTTTGAAAATTCTATTAAAAATAAATAAATTAAATTATTTTCTTACTATTTGTGAAATCAGCTAATCACAATAAATAATAATAAAAAATAACAATAATAAAAATTTATTCTATCATTTTAATTACAAAGTCAAAAGTGATTACAAGTGAAAAAAATTTAGTGTTATTATTATACAAATATTATTAATTGTATTATTTTTTTCAATTCAATAATATGATATGACATAAAATTATCTTTTTTTAAGGAAATTAATTGCTTTTGAGAAAATTTATATGATTGAGTTAGAAACATAATACATTTAATAATATTTATATAAAAATAACATTGAATTTTCAGTAGTAATGTGATATTAGAAGTGCTCTCAATAAATTGGTTGAGATCTTTTATGAGGAATATATAGAATAATTAAGTATTTATTAGAGATAAATATGGGTAAAAATTTCTACTAGAAAAGAAAAAATTAATTAATACATCATTAAATTTTTAAAGCAACAAATAAAAAAAGCAACAAAGATTTTCTTTAAAAAATGACAAATACAAAGGGGGGGATGGAGTATTACGTAAGAAAAGGACGGTTGAATTGAAATCTGTATGGAATGGACGCCACTCCTGCTACATGAAACTAATTAAGGCCATTTATAGACCAATTCATTAATAGACCTAACAAACATTAAATGGCCAATTTAATTTTCATCATAGTCTTTAAAGTTGCTCACCTAACTTCTCACACGATTTTGATGTTTATTCTCTGAATTCTGAGGAGCCGCAGATGTTGTACGCCCTTTACTCTCCCTATTAATTATAATCAACTAATTAACACGTACTACCTTCAATGTGAACATACGGAGTACTATATGCACTAATTAATTAATAATTCAGTAATGCTAAGTTAAATTGTTCCCAGTGCCATTCACAATATTTTAGATAGTTGACTGAATTTTCTATTAATAAAATTAGTTTCCTATCATTGTACATACTGATTTACTTGAATGTTTTTAAAGGGAGGATTTTAGCAAAATATAGTTATTCTTTTCTAGAATTAGGCTTTTTTTCTTTTTTAACTATATTCAAGTTGAACTTGGATGAGGATGAAATTAATTGGATTGGTCTGACTCGGAACAACTATATGAATTTATTTTCATTAATACAAATATAATATTATAAAAAAAAGTTATATTTAATTATTTTGAAGAGTAAAAATATTTAATGTAATGTAATTAAATATTTTATATGTTCAAATGTCATATAATTTAGAGTAAACTACTAAATCATTTCATGAAAATTTTGATTAATATCAAATTAATACTAAAAAATTTTCTTACATCAATTTAGTATCAATTTCAAAATTTTCACCTCAAATTAGTATCAAAAGAATTTTTTTTACATCAATTTAATATTGAAAATTCTTGTAAAAAATCAAATTAGTATGAAAATTTTAAACATTGATACTAAATTGATATAAAAAAAATTTTAGCACTAACTTGATATCCATCAAAATTTTAAAGTAGAAATTTAATAATTTCTTCTATTATCTATGTGCCTTCATATGAAAATTTAATTTATGCTCAAAATAATGATGAAAATTGAAGCAATTAAGCTATTGAATAGGTCCAGACTTTGTATAATTTAAGTTGGGTCAGATTAAAATTTCTAAAACATAATGGCTTGAGTTTGAATCTATACAATATAATTATATATGAAAATTCCGGCTAAAGCTCACCTCTAGCCATTATCCATTATTATTCACTATTGTTAACCTATCAATTTTTTAGTAATTGTCACTTAATTTTTAATGAGGACATATAAGATTATCTAACAATAGTTTTAAAAAATATGCAAATAAATTAAATTACAATATTTATCATTCCTATGAGTTATTTGTAAAATGTGGAACATCCAAAATATTTTAATTGGCTAATTCATTGGTCTTGGTAATGATTAGACTTAATTAGACTAATCTTTATAATTGCAAAGATATGGTATAAATGTTTTCAATCTCATTTGGATGGAACTTTACTCGTTTATTTTCATTCTCTGCCCGGTTGCTTTTTGCTATACTTTTAGATCCATCGAATATATTTTCCACTATATTTTGCATCTTTTAATGCCTTACATAGAATTGATTTAATGTACGGTATACTGCTACTTTCCAAATGAGTGAAAAACTAAGTTTTGAAATTGTCAAAATTCAAAATTCATTTCGATAAAAAAAAAAGAAACTGCCAAAATTAAAAAAATCTGTCCGATTGCCCTTTGCTTTTTGTTATGCTATGATTTTGCACTCTTTACATAATTTTTTTTATATTTTTTTAGGTTGCTGTTTATTTTGCCATCTTATGTTGATTTAGCCATGGGATTTTTAATTCTAAAGTATTCAAATAGAGTAAGCTAAAGATTGCACTAGAAAAGGATATTACATTGCAAAATTCTATTTTTTCTCAAAAGAGTGAGTTAATTGGACTTTCATAGCACACATTAAAAGTGACTTGTCAAACCAACAAAGGAAATTGCAAGCACCGTAAATTCAACAACTACTAATTTGAAGGTGATTTGATAAAAACATTTATGGAAAAAGCAAACAGTAAAGAAGACTTAAAGAAAAAGGAAAGAGCTTAGAATAAAAGTTGCTCTTTGCAAACTACATGTTGCTACAAGACACATAATTCCTTACTTTCTTACAAAGGCTTCTCTCTCCATATTCTCTATTTTTTTTAAGTGTTCTATTTAAAGCTTAAATTAACAAATCTACACTATTAAAATATGATAAAATGTGTAATCTCTTTTGAGACAAACCATTCCCTATACAAAGGTTAGTGTACTAGCTTAGGTAAAGTGAGTGAACACTTTTAGACACCGAGAGCATCTTCCATACTATACTGACACATTGGAGCATTGTTGCCTCACCATATCAATAAGTCATATTTCTCAACATTGGGATGTTTATTGGCTTGGAGCATTTAATGGTTACAATGGGAAAAATTACATAATCACCCTAAGAACTCTTAAATTTGGAAAATTTATTGGTTTTTGTTATTGGGTCGGATTGGCTGCTTTGCTCCAATCTATATCAATGGGTTTCATGGTAGTGCAAGCAAATAGGAGAAGCAAGCAAAGCAATATGCAAATTCTCATTTTTAACAATTCAATGCACAAGAAGGTTGTATTTCTTTTTATTTCATCGAAAGTTTTTAGCTTCATTGTGATTTCATTTACAAAGAGCTTGGCATATGAAATGGATTTAACTATGGTGTTAAAGACATCGAGATTTTTGGCTTATGGCAAAGCCATCTATAGGACAATGAAAATTTATGAGTTATACTTAGTAAACAATAACTGATCCAAAGAAATGACATAATTTGATGGATTCGTTAAAAATTTTAATCTTTTTGAATATTAAAAATAATTTATAACCTAGTTTTGATATTACTTTTCAATTTTTAAATTTGAAGAACAATAGATTTAGGCATAATATTCAAGATATGGATACAATCCACTAAAAACAACATAGCTCCAACATCAAATGCAGTCAAAATGAAAACTTGAATGATGGCTGACATCATTGACAAACATAAGAGAAACCTCCTTCAATTTACTCTAGAGTTTTTGTTTACCATTTTGAATCTAGATTGTGCTAGCAACATATTCAACCCAAGGTTAAATTTTAAATTAAGTATTTTGTTAAGTCATTTGCTAAATTTTTTTCCTTCATGCTTAATTTCATTCCTTACATCTCATTTAAAGGTAGTAGCAAATCCTAACTATAGATCTTTTGGTGCATAGATGCACCACTTTGTCAATGGTGCATCTTAGATTTTCCTATTAGACACTTTGCAACTAAGTTGTAAAAAGAAATCCTTAAGTGTTTTAAGGTGAGATTACTTAAGTCCTTAGAAGATCAAGTAAGAAAGTATAAAAAAGTTTATAAAACAAAAAGTCTTGGTAGATAATCTTAAAGTTAGAATTTGGCCTTGAAAGAAAGGAGTAAACCAAAAGGAATATTTTTTTCCTTTGGACCATTGAACTATTATACATTGGTGCTATCATTTCTTACCTTTACTTTTTACTTTATAAACTTTATTTCTTATCTTTATTATAAATTTACTTGATCAATCATTACTAACCTATTGGTTACTTTTTAAAGGATTTGAGAAAGAATTTTTTTATAAGTGTAAACTTATATTTTAATACATTAATTCACCTTATCTTGATATATTTTGTCCTATTATCTTTTAATTAAACCAAACATGGTATTATGACATTTCCAAAACACATTCCTAGGATTGCATTGTCAAAAGCATTAAGATTCTTGAGATTTAATGGTTTGCGAATCAAACACCACCTAAAAAAATATCATTAAGAAAAAAAACTAACTAGACTTTAATGCAAGTACATGGCAATAAGGGTATCCAAATAGGTGTGTTTTAAGGTAGATTATACAAAATCCTCCTAAACTTTTTTTATTGTGATTTATCCTCTATATTATTAAATGTATTTATCATCTATCTTTACTTAATTAATGATTCAAATAACTTTCATCCATTAGTTTTCAGTTTGATATCTTAACAGAATCTATGCTTTAACCTCACTTATAATAGTTTTCCCTTAAAATTTCTCTTCTTCCATTTTTCAATCATTCTATATTTCACTATATCAATCTATAAAATCCACATTTCATTTTAATAATTAATTTTTAGAATCTACAAAAATTCTATTGGTTAGATCTAAAAGTTAGATTAATGAGAAGCATCATATGAGTTTAGGTTTTGTCATTGTACTTTTCACTATTCTAATTCATATTATGATGATGATTCTGTTAGCCTTAAGATTACATATGATGAGTTTTGATGATGACAAATAGGTGTTGCAATAGCATTGTATGTCTTGTGCTAAAGTGATATATTGTATAAGATTTAATAGACATACTATGTTTGGTTGATGCATATATGATATAATGAATATGCTTGTTCTTGTATATGCATGATGTCAAATGAAGAAAAGAATAGCATTGCATGTCTTTATACTAAAGTGTTATAAAATCTTCAATAGACATGTTATATTATACATCACTAAGTATATGATTGATCAAGATACATGATATAATGATTATTCATGCTCTTGTGCCAATATCTTGATTATTAGGTTGGACTAACTATTTGATTTGTAAAGTTTATAAACTTGTATATAGGAAAGTTCAAGATGAAGAAGAGTAAGCATTAAAGCAAGAAAATGGAATATCATATTGTGCTCAACTCAAGAACAAGAAAGAAATACAAGAAAGAAGATATGGTCCAAGTATCGAAGATTGAGAAGATTAAAAGCTTGGAAGCATCAAGAAGCCTAAGAACTTGATTGGTATAGTTCTTCATCTTTAGGCTTAGTTTCTCTTGTAAAATAGAGTATTTCATGATATAGAACTCAAACATGTTTTTTATAATCTTAACTTGATCAAAATATTTTAAAAAAATAGCCCACAATCATGTTTTATAAGATAGCCCATGGGGACATTTCAAAAACTAATGAGATATGAGGTTTTAATATTTTCAATTTTGACCTTTAGTCATTCTTTTAATCATATCTCATAAAATACTCATGATTTTATTGTCAGACCTTTTTCATATGAAAATAGACTCAATGAAATTTTCATGTACATATCATTTGCTTAAAATGATCAATATATGAAAGAGTTATGATCTCTTCAAGTTGAGTCTAAATACCAGCCTTCTGCATTCTAGCCATTTCTAATGTGTGCTCATTGTTTTGATCATATCTTGAAAAATACAAATGATATGAGCATGAAATTATTTTTATATGAAAATAAACTCAAGGAACTTTCTATGGACTGGTCATTTGCTTAAATTTACTAAGATATGAAAGAGTTATTATTTTTATAAATTGAGTCTCAAAATCAGATTTTCACAGATTCACTATTTCTAACATTTGCTCATTTTTTTAAACATATCTCATAAACTATAATAGATATGAGCTTAAAACTAGTCTCATTTGAAAGTAAACTCAATTAGCTTTCCAATGATAAGTCATTTGCTTAAAACAGACTTAAAATGAAGAAGTTATGACTTTTTAAAATTGAGTCTAAGTTTCTGTCTGGGTGAATCGATTGGCCAATCGATTCTAGACATCCAGAAAGCACTCTGGACATCCTGAATCGATTCATCACTCGATTGCAGCAGTCCTAGTGTGCGAAATGTTACTTTTTAATATATTGTAATTATTTAATATAAAATAATATATTGTAATTAATTTACTTTTTAATCATAAAACAAAATTGAAAACATCAAAATGTTACTTTTTGTCTTTATTTAAGAGGGAAATTTTGAAATATTATTTTAAAAAGAGTATTTTCCCTGTAAGGCAAGAAGTAGGTTATCTAGTTTATAAATCTAGTTATAAAATAGATGGTGTTTTTTTTCTAACCGTAAGTTGCCCAATGGGCTCTACTAAAATTACTAACAAATTTTAATTTTCAAAGGAATTAATCTTAAAGAATAGCATTAATTATCAAAATAATCTTTAATGTTCTCAATTAATAGCCTTATAAATGGGTTATCTACTATTCCTTCTGTGCCTTATTATTTATCATATTTTTATAAAATTTTTATTTTTTTCATTATATTAGAAATTCAGTAAAGAATTAAATATATTTTTTTAATTTTTATTTTTATTAATAAATACTTCATTATTATACATTTTCATATCAAAAAATTTGAATAAATTTATTTTATCTTTCTCTCTCCATTTTGAAAATATGTGCATGAAATGTGAGAGACAAGAAAAGATTAATGTGTACATTTAAGTCTTATCACAAATTTCAAATAAAGAAAGAAATAAAAATAGAGTAAATTTTAATTTTAAATTAAAGAATAGTTTGAAAATTCTTCTAAAAATAAACAAAATAAATTGTTTTTAATCTCTGTAAAATTAATTAAATATGATAAATAATAAAAGATGAATAAAGTAACATTTTTCTCCCTTTTTTTAGCAAATGCTAACAGTAAGCTGAGAGCTATGGTTAGCATTTAAAAAGAATGAATATCTTTTATAATTTCAAGAAAATGAAAGATCTATTAATATTTCAATACTAAAAATTGATGTATTAAAATTGAAGCATTAAAGGCCTTGGCCCAAAAACAGTGAAGAAAGAGAGGGAAAAAAGATCTCTCATCTACCATCATTTTCGTTTATGATTAAAGGTTTCATACACCGAGCACATGCAAATGGGAGAAAGAAAGTGGATTTAAGAAAAAAAGTGAAGTCAATAAGCAAAGTTTTTCCCCAGTTAAATAAATTGGTAAGCCTAAACCCTCGCACTAGAATGTTTGAATTAGTTTTTTTTCATTTTCATTGCTTAAGGAAAACGCTTTGTACTGGCAAAATTTATATCGATGACATTTTTTTATCATCGATGTAGAGTATTAAATTGTATGATGGCTAAGGTAGATGTCAATTTTTAATAATATTGCCGAGGTAAAGAAAAAAAATTAAAAATAATTTTTTACTAATGATATTATTATTAATATAGTGCATCTTTTTTTAAAAAAATAAGAAAAATATGTGTACTCTAATGACATAGTTATCGATATACAATAAACAGACAACCACATAAATTAAAATGCTCCCCTATGTGTCATAAGCACTTATATTAACAATAATGTTATCACCATAGTTTGCCTTGAAAATTGTGGCACCATAGGCTAGTGCCAATTAATCAAGAACCCTATACTGACAAGACTTTATTATTGGTGTATTTTTTATAAAATTAAAAAAATTAAATTTTTACATATACTAATGACATAGTCATTGCTATAGGATTCTTAGGAAAATGAAGCGCCATAAGTTGATGCTAAGTATTCAGGAACACTATTCCAACACCTATGTCATTAGTGTAGAAATTTAAAAAAAAATTGGAATTAAATTTTTATCTTATATCAATGACAATATTGTTATTATAGGATTTCTTTTTTGGAGAGGATATATTGACAACTTAAAAAATATCATGATATGGGCATGTACCATAAATTTTCATAGAATGTCATTTTCGCCATTATTGCATGTGAGAAGTAGCTTCCAAGCGAGAACCTTAACTTTATCGAGTATGTTACTTTATGTTTTTTTTGTTATTTTTATACTTTTTTATTCTCTCTTGCATTTTGCTACATTGATTTTGTAAAATAACTAAATTATACTATTTTTGCTTCGTTGCCACTGCCTTTTCTTCTCTCTTTATTTTTGCATTAAGATAGGTTCAAATTTATTAAGTACTCTATTTTTGCCATTGGAATTTGTTGTAATAATCTATGAGTTATGGATTTTAATTGAAAATATTATTTCATAGATTTGAAAATAATAGTAATTTGTTCTAGCGAGTTTCCAATGTTATAAAATGAGTATATTGCATCTAATACATTTGTTATAGTGTTATGTTTGGACATCTTATATGACTTAATATATTGATAGTTGTATTAGATTTCAACTTAAGATATGATTTATGAATTTGATATATAGAAATGTTAGATATATATGATGTGACATTTAAAGTTATAGGTGAATATAACAATTATTATAATATGCAAGGAAGAAGAAAATATTAAATAATGAAAAGATATAAATTTCTACAATGAAAGTAATGAAAATATAAAAATATAAATACTAACAAATATCAAATAATTAGAAAATTAAAATTTCAATAATAGAGGTTTAAAGTTGATTTTAAATAAAGCAATGAATAAGATAAAATTGTTATGAATAAAATTTACACATAATAATACTTATGTATTAAATTTATGTTAATTTAATAAAGAAAAAGATATAAAATAATAGAAATAAATAAACTTTTAAATTATAAAATATTAAAAGTATTAAAATTAAAATGAAGAAAATTTTAAATAATGAAATGACATAATTTTAAAAATTAAAGTAATAAGAATATAATAACATAAAAAATGAAAAACATTAAATAATTAAAACTTGAATATAAATTGGGAAAATAAAATATTCAATAATAGAGATTTAAAGTTACTTTTAAATAAAGTAGTGAAAAAGATGAAATTATTACTAGTAAATTTCATGCAAAATATTTATTTCTAACTTTATTTGTATGATTTGTTGATATCTACAGAGCATCTAACTATTCATTGAGGACACCCACTAGTACATTCTTGAGGTTTGGACCTAGTTGATGGTAAGATTTGGATTGCATTCGAAAGGCAACTTGTAAGTATTAATTAACATTCAATTAAATACTTATATTAATTAATTTGTATTGTTTGATATTTGGAATAAATTTGCACTGTTGTATTTGACTACAAGTTAGTTGTTGCATTTATCCATAGCCTTGTTATGACTTGAAATCCTAATGTATGTATTAATTAACATTCAATTGTATTGATTAACAGTTTATATTTGTCACTTTTATGAAAGTGACTTAAAAATCCTACAATTAGCTTATACTTTTTTGGTAAGAATTTTAAAGTGAAGAGCATATATACTATAAGGTATTGTTTTAGTGTGTTTTGGATGTGAGCTTAACAATTATTATTTCATTTGTATTATCTATACAATTCATTTAAATTTAGTGGATTCTTGTTGAGAAGTATCTTTAAATGGTTACAACGATGCAAAAGTGCATTGATATAATCTAAGATTAAAGAAGCATAAAATTACAAGACATTGATATTTTAAAATGATTTAGCTTTTAGCCTACTTTAAGTTCAAAAATTAGAAACAAATCCACTAAATTTAAAGGAATTATAGAGAAAATATAGATGATATAATAATTATCAAACCTACATTTCAAATATACCAAAAAATGCTTTACAGTGTGTATATTCTTCACTTTAAAATTTTCACCAAAAAAGTAAAAGCTAATTATAGGATTTTAAGCCACCCCTATAAGGGTGACAAATATAAACTCTCTCAACTCTTTTCTAAAAAATAAATCTTGTATAATATAAATATTTATAATCTAAAATCCTTACTAAAGGATAAGTGTAATTTTTTTCTCATTTTATGCCTTTTTTATCTTAAATTATATCAACATGCTTTCGTATCCTTACAATCATTTGAAGAATCTTCCTAATTAGTAGTATCAAAACTCAATTCTATCGGGTTTAGATCTCACTTATGTTGTATTGGTTTTGGTGATTTCATATTATGTTCAGTTTAATTAAAGAAGTTTCAGCATAAATCTATTTTGGAGTTTATCGATCTCAAATTTTGTTATGGTAGAAGCTCTGTTTTGTATTTTTGGTAGTTTTATTTGGTAAACTCTTTGTGAAGATAAAACTAATTTGGTGAAATCCTTTTTGTTACACATGTAAAGTGCTAATACTCCATTAGAAGTGAAATTTTAGAGATATCTTTGATCCATGGAGAAGATTTCATTTAAAATTTGGTGGAACTATTTAATCCAAAGTTACTCTTGATTCAAAAGTTGAAAACTTATGGTGATAGAATTTGTGTCAATGTGAAGATTATTGGGATTTTGACACAAATCTTATTTTTTTAAATAAGATAATTACTTATTTTTATTTTCATCTTATTCAAGTTTAAATTTTGAAAATATAGGATTCTGATTGAATCAAATAAATTCTATTATTTAATATTCTGATCAAGCTAGACTAATCTTTTAATAAAGATTTTAGATTATAAATACTTGTATTATGCAAGATTTGTTTATAAGAGATGAGAAGTGAGAGAGTTTGTATTTATCACCTTTATAGAGGTGGCTTGAAATTCCACGATTAACTTTTATTCTTTTGGTGAAATTTTTAGAGTAAAAAGTATATATATATATATATATATATATATATATATATATATATATATATATATATATATATATATATATATATATATATATTGATGTATTTAGCATGTAGATTTGAGAACCATTATGTCATTTGTATTCTCTTTATAATTTTTTAAATTTAGTGGATTTGTTTCTTGTTTTTACTTATAGAGTAGACTAAAAATTAAACCATATTAAATTATTTATGTTTTCTGATTTTATATTTCTTTGATCTTAAATTGTATCAATACTATCACAATCATGTGAGGAATCTTCCTAACAATTACTCTCTTCGTTCCTATTTATCTGTTACCATTAACTAATTTCACACATATTAAAAAAGTAGTTAAATTTATTTATTTTTAATTAATTTTACAAGATTATCCTTTATGCATAAAATTCAAAATAATTAAAGATAAAGAAAAAAATATAAAGAAATAAATGTAAATTGACTAATAGTGTAGAATAATAAAGTATTTATTAATGAAAGAGAAGGATAAATTTGAAAAAAAAAATTTAATACTTCATTGGAATTCTAAAGCAACAGGTAAAAAGGAATATAATTTTTTTTTAAAATGTAATAAATAAAAAGGAACGAAAGGAGTATTAGTTATGACAAAATAGATAACAACTTAACTTGAATATTACCTTCCTTTTCTTAGAGATGGGATGGGTGAGGGTCGATACAAATGGAAGCGCAAAGAAAAGTTAAAGAGCAAGTAGGATGCGGAGGCCTTACAAGAAAGGATCAAGGTCAATGCTTAAAAGGCTTTGTTTTCAATACAGGGAATTGCCTTGCCTTTATAGTTGAGCTATAGGGGATTTTATCAAGTATTGAGCTAGCATTATTCAATGGTTTTTGGAACGTAATTATTGAAAGTGACTCTTCATCTATTATCTTTCTGCTGGTTCGCGAAACGAAGTCTTCAAGTAGTAGTTTACGCTTGTTTAATTCTATTAAGAAATGGTTTCCCATATATTAGAATTTGACAATATCTCCTACCTTCAAAGAAAGTAATAAACGTGTAGATTAACTTTCTAACTACAATCTTACTATGGGAAGATTTGTAATATTATTTTTTTATAAATAAGAAAAATACTCCCTCAATTTAAAGTACTTCTCAATGATGACATGAAAATAGTTAATATGTGAAAATGTAATAGGAATAGTAATGAAAGTTTTGTGCTAATATAAAAGTAGAAATGCTTCCCTTATTATACCTTTAAGGTAGACCTAACACAAATCTAAGTAGATTTACGCCCACCAAAGACTTATTATTTTAGATCTATTAAAAGTGTAAATCCATTAAGAATTCAATAAGATTTTATTAAAAGATCCAAAACAGACTATTTTTAACTTGTTAATAAAAAATAATTTTAAAAATTTTTAATAAAAAAATTATTTTTACTTATTGATAATAATTACATTTGTCAATTATAAATCAAATTCATTTTCTCATTCATATCTATTTTTATTTTTACTCATCTATACCATCCATATTAGCCTTAGGATATGGGTTATATTATTATTAACTTTATTAAATAAAGGTGTTATTAGATCAATTCATGGATAATTATTGATCAATTTATATATTCATGAGATACTATTGCACTATACAGATTAATATTATAAAAAAATAATATTTTAAAACATCTTTATAATATAATGTAAACATTTTTAAAATTATTTATTTTAAATAAACATCACAATATCTTCATATATATAATAATATTAATTTTTATATAATAATATCTTAATTAAAGAATATGTTATTTAAATAGGTTTAATATGATATATAAAAATAATTCAAGACTCATTAAATATTTATAAGAGGTGAATTCATATATTATATAAATTAATATTATAAAAGTCTAGACGATGGTGGCATATGAGCAAATTTGCTACCGGTAGCATGCAATAGTAACCGTTCACGTGTCATCTTATACATTCTGAGTAATTTTATTTTTACTAATGTTTGTTGCGGAAGTTAAAAGAAATTCAAAATGTGCCTCACCAATTACGTCTAAATTACAAAAACATCTTGATTTTCGTTACTCTTCTCTGCAACATTCAATAAACTCTAATTCCTTCCTGCCAAAGTTTTGAGCTTTCATGTGCCTATAGATCTATGAGAGAGAAACAAAGACTTAATCATAGAGGCTTAATCACATGCCTATGGTTCAGCAAAGCCACTGGCAACAGTAGCAAAAATAGACCCATAACGAAAAGCACCCAAAAATCAGAACTTTGTCATTGAAGTTAACAATGACTTCAAACTTGAGTTTGATGAATGTTTTTTAATTTTGGAAAAGAAGAAATGGAGAAGATTGAAAGTGATAGGTGTTAAAGTGTGAGATCAAGTAGATTCAATGATTGTGCCGCCATTAGATCTCTTCACCCAAATTGATTCACCATTTTGTTCAGATGCTTTCTTCAAATTTTAGTCAGATTTAAAAAAAAAAGTTATCTAAGTTCAAGCATATAGAAGAATTTAAAATTTTAAAAAATCAAATAGGAGAGCAATCTACCGAATGCAAAAAGAAAATACCAGTAATTATTGCTAGAAAGCTTAAAGCAATGCATTTAAGAAGAAGGGTGATTCAATGAAATAAGCAGAGAATGAGACGGTGAAAGATTAGACTTGAAATTTCTCTAGATCCTAAGAGTCCATCTAGTTCTATAAGGAATTGAACTTTTAAGAAAATAACTTACTATATGAATTTTTTAGAAAGTACTTAAAGTTGTGGTTGACATACAGAAGGTAATACTTCCTAAGAAGTAATTTCCTATATTTTGTTTGGTTCAATTTTGAATATCTTAACAATTATTAATAAAATAATTATTATATTCTTAATATTATTAAAATATAAATTAATAAATTTTAATTATCATTAATTAAATTTAATGAGGATAATTTTGTTATTATATCCATAAATAATACATCAAATAGAACTTATTAAAAAAGTAGGTGGGTAATCAATTTTTCATATTTTGTGGGAAGTAGGACTTCTTTAAGAAATTCTACTTTTTCTAATTTGTTAGATAATGGCTAATTAAACAATTCGTTTCTTTCTTATTTTTCAAAAAATAGAACTTCCCATACTATTAAGGTAAACCAAATAATATCTAAGAAAACGAAAACCATAGAACGAGGGGAGGGAGATTGTGAAAAAGGTGCTAATGAAAAACAAGAAATGTTTATAAATTTGTAGTTCACTTGAGAAAAAAATACCCAGAAATAATAAACATATAAACCTCCAATTCTTAGCTCTAATAAACTTATTTTAAACCCAAAGTCAATTTTTATGAATAAAACAAAATCTGAATGAGAGAGAAAGAACAAAATAGATTAGAATGAGGAAGAAACAATATGAATACCAACTCCTCTTGTTCTTCTTGAAACTCGGTTTCCTTTGAAGCTTGATCTATTTTTCTTGAAATCGGATTTCTTTTGAGGATTGAAAAGATTAAGAATCCATAAAAACTAATTGCAAATTTCTAGAATTAAGGAAATAGATCTAAATTTAGATTTGGAATGGAAAGAATAGTGGGATAGTGAGATGAGAGCAGAGGTCTTAAAATAAATTAGATTTAATAGGTTAGTGAAGAACTAATATAATTTTGCTTGACTTGAAATTGAGATTAATATAAAAATAATATAGTAATCATCCAACTTAATAAAAGATTAAGATTGGTTAGTCCGCCTTAATAAAGGATTGAGTGACAAGTGTTAATTCATTAAATTATTGAGTTAGTTTATTAGTCTGGTAATATCAGTAAATAATAAATAATAAATTTATTATTGTATATTTATATATATTAAAATATATATTAAAATAATAATTTTGATATATTAAAATTATATTTTAATATATATAATATTAAAATTTATAAATTTATATATTTAATATTGTCAATATATACTGTATAAGTTTATCAAAATAAATAATTACGTTAAAATTTAAAATTATTTAATATTAAAATTAATAATTTTATATATTTAATATTGTTAATATATATTGCATAAAGTTATTAAAATAAATAACTATATTAAAATTAAAAAATTAATAAAAATTATGCAAAAAATTTCAATTTATCATCATAAAACATAAAAATTAATGAAAAATAATTACACAAAGTAATTATTATAACTAAACACAAATAAAATAATTACCATAACTAAATGAATACATTAATTAGAGTAATAAATTATTATTACTACAATAAAATAGTGATATATTTATATATATGTTATGTATTTAGTTAATAAAATATTTGTACTAAATTTTTTATTATAAATCCTATAGTTTTTAATTACTCTTTTAATTGGAATTTTTTATATTAAAAATATTGTTCTTTAATTTATTTTATTTTTATTTTAATTATATCCATTAATAATAATAAACTTTTAAATGATGATGATAATAATAATGATAATAGTAATAATAATTAATTTTAATTCACTAATAATTTGAAATTAACAATAAATAAATAAGTGATAGTAGTAATAGAAAAAGATTATTTGTAATTTTGTAAAAATATTAGACTTCAAAAAATAATTTTTTACTTATCATATCAGTCTTAGGCAATCATCAACAACCATTGGATATATATATACTTTTAACATCTATAGTTCTAAATTCGTGCTATTGATAGCAGAAATCCCCCATTTGCTATTGAAGTCTTCACCTGTTATAAATAAAAAAAATATCATATTAAAATATTTTTATAATTTAACATAAATTTTAATAAATTTAATATGATATCTAAAAAGAATTCAAGATTTGTAGAAGTTCAATTGAGAAAAAAAAAACCTAGAAACTATGAACATATAAATCCATAATTCTTATCACTCATAAACTTAATTTAAACATAAATTTAAAAATAGCAAATGCACAAAGTCAATTTTTATGAATAAAAGAAAATTTGGAGTGAGAGAGAAAGAACAAAATAGATATAGAATGAGAGAGAAACAATACGAATACCATCTCTTCCAGCTCTTCTTGAAACTGGGTTTCCTTTGAAGCTTGATTTGTTTTTCTTGAAATTGGGTCTCCTTTGAAGATTGAAGATATTAAAAATGCATACAAATTGATCGCAAGTTTGCAGAAGTAAGGAAATAGATCTAAATTTTAACGGAAACAATAAAGGGATAGCGAGATGGGAGTATAAGTGTTAACATAGATTGAATTTAACGAGCTGATTTAAAACTTAAGACTTATATAATTTGCCTAATTTAAGATTGAGATTAATATAATAAAGTTTAATTTGGTAAAAGATTGAGATTAGTAAATATTAATCCGTTTGATTATTAGATTAGCTCGTTAATATAATAATAGTAATAAATAATTAATTTATTGTATATATATATTAAAATAATAATTTTGATATATACTTTAATATATATAATATTAAAATTATATATAAATAATATTAAATAATTTTTAATATTAAAATTAATAAATTCATATATTTAATATAGTCAACATATGTTTTATAAGTTTATCAAAATAAATAATTACATTAAAATTTTAAAAAATTTAATATTAAAATTAGTGAGTTTATATATTTAATATTGTTGATATATATTATACAAAATTATTAAAATAAATAATTATATTAAAATTAAAAAATCAATAAAATTATGCAAAAAAATCAATTTATCATCATAAAACTTAAAAAATAATAAAAATAATTACATAATGTAATTATTATAACTAAATATACATAAAATAATTACTATAACTAAATAAATATATTAATTAGAGTAACAATTATTATTAGTATAGTAAAATAATGATATATATATATATATATTAAGAATTTAGTTAATAAAATATTTGTATTCATTTTAATTAATACTAAATTTTTTTATTCTAGGTGTTGCAGTTTTTAATTATTCTTCTAATTGAAAGTTTTTCATATTAAAAAATGTTATGCTTTAATTTATTTTCTTACTATTTTAGTTATATTCATTAATAAGTATAATAAATTTTCAAATGATAATAATAATTGTAATAATAATTAATTTTAATTAAATAATAATACAAAAATAACAATAAATAAAAAAATAATATAGTAATGATAATAATAAAGTATATGAATTGTAAAATTTACTTGGGTTGATCTATAATAGTCGACTTGACATTAAAATGAGGATTGAGATTGGTACCATAACAATACGATTTAGTAAAAAAATAGTTTGATCTAGAATTGGCTTGACTTATAGTTTTTGCTTATTGAATTAGTTTGATAAAGTTGAATTAACTCATTTTAACAACTCTAGATAGGGGAGAGAAGGAAACTATTTGTAATTTTGTAAAAATATTTGACTTCAAAAAATAATTATTTACCTATTATACCAATCTTAGGTAATCATTAACAAACATTGGATATATAAACTAGGAACATCGGCGGTTCTAAATTTGTGCTATTAATAGCACGAGTCTCTGTTTGCTATTGAAGTTTTCACCTATTATAAATAAAGAAGATGCCATATTAAAATATTTTTTAATTTAATATAAATTTTATTAGATTTAATATGATATTTAAAAAAAATTCAAAATTTATTAAATATTTAATAATTAGACTCAAATCCGAACTATTAAATAATATCACCATCCTTACATGCCTCAAGGTTTTCAGAACATTCTGCTTCCCCTTTGGGTCTCCTCTTATTCATCTAAGCTAATATGACGGGGATTAGTGTGCCTAGCTTAATCTTTTTTTCAGTTTTTTTTTTCCCTTTTTAGATTATAGCCTTTTTCATGAAACAAATATTTAGAGTCACAAAAATATAATTATAAGATTCGCGCTTTCGATTCTGTTCATAAAAATCCTATGTAAATCTTCTTATCATTCATGAATGCTCAATATGTTCGCACGTTGCAAAATAATATATACATACATATATATATATTAAATTGCTTTAATTTGCTATTATTTTGAAGTCCTTTAATCATCTCCACTGCAGTCAGGTTGAAATTTGGCTATTTTAGTCAAACACGTATATGCGACCCGTACTATGACCAAGGCCCAGCGTGGCAGCGTGGGGGAGAATTTGATTCCCACAACTTCCTCCCAAAAAAATTAAAAATAATAAAAATAAAAAATTCTCGCTCCCTTTGTAATGATTAAAACAAAATTCTATCGTTCAAATATGCATAATGGCTAATGGCTCATGGCTAATTGCGTATCATAATCGAAGTTTTTAAAATTGGACCAATTGGTAAATTAAAAAAGTCATCCAATGATAATTCAACCGATTAAAAAGATAATAAAGTTCTGTTTCGTACAACTAATTGATAAGTTAACTGATAGTTAATAAATTATTTAATAACTGATAACTGATAGCTGATTAATTAAGTAAAATATTTCGTAAAATTAACTATTGAACTAACTAAAATTATAAAATAATATAAAAAATATATTAATAAAAATACATATAATTAAAATAATTTATATTTATCTAAAAATTAAATTATATTAATATAATTAAAAAATTTAAAATAAAAGTATAATTTCTAATATTTAATTAAATATATTTTATAAACTTATTTATTTATTTATTTATATAATTTTTATTTTATTATTTATTATAAAATTATAATTACTTAAAATATAATTAAATATTTTTTTAAAAATCACTTAAATTTATATTACAAAAGATTTGAATTGTAAATAAAAAAAAGAATAAGGATAGATTTGAAAAGAATTTAAAAAAATAATAGCTTATAATTTATAAGTTACTTTAGATAACTTATTAAATCAGAGTTTATAAGTTACCTAAAGCAACTTATAAATTAGTATGAGAAACACACCTCTAGAGGCTAGTTTATAATTTATTGATCAGGTCAATAAATTATAAGTTAACTTATTTATTGTACAAAACAGAACCTAAATCAAATCTGAAGATTCAATCAAATCAAAATTATAACCAATTTACAGTTAAACTGTTTTAATGAGTTAAATTCAATTTTCAAAACACTTGTCATAATATAATGATAATCAATCCACTCTATGCATACCATAAATTTAGGAATATTAACTCTACAGTAACGCTGTATTATTGAAATTTTTAATATTATTTTTTAATATTTTGATAATTTAAAATTTATTTTTTAAATTATAATATTATTTAATTATGATATGAGAATAGTTGATTTATCAAAATATAAAAAAGAAAAAAAGATTTTAGTCTTTATAATTTTATTAAATTTATAATTCCATCCTTGCAATTTTGATTTGTATAATTTAAATTCTGAAATTTCAAATAATGTATAATTAACTCTTCATTCTTATGAAATTTTTCATGACATCCTATGTGTGTCATTTAAATTTTTCATGCTAGTATTTTATCTTTATTAATTAGTCATTGAAATTCATTTATTCTCATCAAGATTATAACACATTTATTTCCAATTCACTAATTCCATGATATTTCTAAACTTCCATTCTATAAAATTAGTGATTAATAAGTCTAGCATACAGGGATTTATCTTTTAATCATTTCATTTTAATTTTTATTACACAATTTAATTTTTAATTATTTTACTTTAATTCTTATTATATGATTTTAAGTAAAAATTAAATGTGCTTAAAACTTGACAGGAGTGATTTTGGTAGGAATAGATGAATTTTAATGACTTGGTAACAATAAAATGCCAACATGTACTATTCTATTAATTAAATTTAATATCATTTAAAAAAACTTAATTATAAATTATTTGAAACTTTAAGACTTAATTACATAAATTAAAACCACAAAGATGAAATTATAAATATAGTAAACTTATAAGGATTAAAATCTTTATTTTTGTATAAAAAATAATAATAAAAAAATTTTCAATAATATAATAACATTTTTAGTATTATAATAAAATTAAAAAATATTTTCTATAGATTTAGGTTCACTTCCTACGAAAGTGGTAACAATAGACAAGTTTTAGCTATCTTGGCATTTATGTAAATATTCAAATTTTAGAAATAACCTTTGTTATAAGCCTTGTTTCACAATTAACTGATAGTTATAACGATTAATTAATTTAATTAATTATTAACTGATAGTTGATTGTATTAACTAATTTGACTAGCCGATTATATGAGTTATTTAAATAAAAATATTTAATAAAATAAGTTATTTATAATTAACTATTTGTACATAAAATGATAAATAAAGACGTGAGTATATTTTATAAATTATTTGAGTACTCTTTTATTTTAATATTTTAAATTCTATATATTATTTAATAAATTAAATTTTCTTATAAATAATATATCATTATAAATTAAATATTTTTAAATTAAATTAATATAATTTTTATAGTTATTAATTTTTTAAGAAATCAATAATTATAATTATTTAATTTTCATATAAAAATAATATAATAATTTTTTATAGGAAGCATAAAGTGGAAAATACAAAAATTAATTAAGAGTAATATAATCATTTTATGAAATAGTTAATGGTAATGTAGTCATTTTGTGAAATAGTTATTTCAAAATGTTATTCCGTTAACGTTTTGAAATCAACTTACTTAAGAATATTAGTTGATTCAATTAACTTATTATTAAATATAAAAAATGGCCTATTAGAGTAAGTCAATCAATTAATTTAGTTAAACTAGTTAAAAATCATTCAATAAGTTATTTGCCATATACTCTGGTAATCTTTAATCAGAAAATTAAAAGTTTAAAATTTAATAAATAATAATTAGTTAAAAATAATTTTTTAATTTACAACTATTTACTTTTTTTAATTTTCTTATCAACAATGATAAGACTCCAATTTTACTCTCTAAATTATATTTTACTCTTTCGGGAGTTAGATGCAAACTTCGTATATATCAAAGAATCTACTCATTTGTTGTCTTTTCGATAATGACTTTGATTTTCTCAAAGTATATTTCACAAGTTGAAAATTGAATGTGTTTTTTCCCATCAATTCATTACTCGATAAGATTTTAGTCATAATTAATTGCTTTTGGGTAACTTAAAAGGTTCAAATACCTACAATAACGACAGTTGCGTAAAACCAACGAAATTCAAGCTTTATATTTTTGGGTATAATTCTTTCCGTTGCATATAAGAAATTTAAGGGTCGTCTGGAGCATAGTACAGGAGAAAGTCGTCAGTATATGTATGTATTATAATGTTTCAATAGAGATTTGATGGATTCATGAATGATTTAATTATTAGTATTTTTCAAGTGGGCCTAACATAATTTATTAGTATAAAAATATTGATGTTAATGAGACTTTAGAGAGTGACAATTATTTAATAAATTATGCGGTGTTTAGGTTTAATATTAATAAATTAAATATGTATGAATCCTATTATAAGAGTTCCTGCCTCGATAAATTTTCTGCTTTAGTTTTTGGCTTCATCAAAAAATGAAAAAAAATTACTGCACTCTCACTTCTAGAACTATTGAAAGAGAAATTTAGCTAAGAGAGGGTGATCTCATAACATTTTCTTTTGTTTTTAGGAAATTGTAAGGAGACGAATTATATAATGGGTGATCAGCATAACTAAACAACAATTAAAGTTATGATCAATTGCAATTCATATATTTATAAATATAAGTAGTTAATTTAAATAATTTTTATAATTTTATGCTTTATTATATGATTTCTGCGATCAATGTCCAATATATGAGGCTATAATTGAATTGCAAGTTCTTGCATTAATTGAATTGCAAGTTCTTGCATTAATTTGATCAAGTTTTTCAACCATGTCAATATAAGATAAAATTATCATCTTTCTTTACATACGATATGAATTGATAGAGTAAACATAAAATTTTTAATTGTCCTCAATTTTGAACATAGACATTTCAAAACAAAATGAAAACTTATTAATAAATGATGGTTGTAAACTGATAATTAACCATCGTCCATTACTATTAATCATTGCGTTTTGTTATCCACCACCATTAATTAATGTTTACTATCACTTACTACAATTAATCACTATTTGATATCACTCACCTTCATTCTTAGAAATGTATGATTCTATGAAGTAAATGATATGTAAAGATAATTTTATCTAAATAAATATTTTTAATACTATTCATGTTGTATACATTTGACAAAAAAAATTGATAATATAACTTTATCATGATGTTGTTTTCTTATATATTATGTACAAAATATTGAATAAATAAGATTTTATATATGCAAAATGCCGAATAAGATTTATAAAAATTTGAATAAATAAAATTATCATAACTAAAATAGATTGAATGAAAAGGATAGTGATCATGTTTTGTGCAACAAATAAGCTAGTTTTTGGATGTATTTTATCCACCAATTTATCAAAAAAATAAGTTCTAATTTATACTTTATTTTGTACAATTAACTAATGACTAATTGTATAAGAAGTGTTTTATAAAATTAGTTATTTAATTAACAGAAAATATAAAATAACATAAAAGGATATGTTAACATAATTAGATATATATAAATTAAATTAATTGATATTTATTTAAAGAAGAAATTATTTTAAGACAATCAAGATATTCAAAATAAAAATATAATTATCTAAAATTTAATGAATTATATTTTATGACCTTATATAATTTTTATTTAATTATTATTTACAATAAATATATAATTACATAAATATAATTAATTATATTTTATAATTTAATATATTTATTTACATATTTTCATGTACTTATAGTTTAAAATAAGGATATAATTGACTAAAATTGAATTAATTATATTTTATGGCATTATATATTTTTTATAATTTTTATTTGTTTATTAATTAAAAAATAAAATAATTATTTATTAAAGGCATAAATTGTAAATTAATAAAATGAAAAATTATAAATTTGGAAAAGTTTTGAAAATTTATTAGCTTATAAGTTATAAGTTATTCAAGATAACATATTAAATTAGAACTTATTTTTTTTATAAGTTAATGCATGAGACATATTTAAAAATTAACTTATAACTTATTGATTGAGTCAATAATTTATAAACAAGTTTATTTGTTATATGAAATAAAGCCTTAACAAACTACTTTACGTAAGTTATAAATTATAAGTTGATAACTTTTTAAATTTTTTCTAAATTTATTTTTTTTATTAATTTACAATTCATATCTTTAATAATTATTTTTCTATTTTAAATAATAAGTAAAAAAATTAAGTAAATAAGTAAGCAAATAAATAAATATATAATATTATAAATTTAATACAAAAATTAAATAAAAAATAAATATGTAATGTCATAAATTGTATTTAATTAAATTTTAGGTAATTATATTCTTACCCTAAACCATAGATAAAGAAAAAACAAGTAAGCAAATAAAAAAAATGTAGGATATCATAAATTATAATTAATTATATCTCTATTTTAAATTATAACTACATAAAAATATATACATAAATAAGTATGTAATATTACAAAATATATTTAATTTTATTTTAAGAAATTATATTTATATTATAAATAATAATTAAATAAAAATTATGTAAGTAAATAAATATATAAAGTTATAAAATATAATTAGTTAAATTTTAAATAATTATGTTTTTATTTTGAATATCTTGATTATGTTAATAAAATTTAATATTTAAATAAATATAAATTAATTTAATTTACATATCTATTTATATTAATATATCTTTTTATATTATTTTATATCTTTAGTTAAATCAATAGCTAATTTTACAAAATACTTCTTGACTCTATTTCATGAAAGTAGTAGTTGATAAATTAATTAATAACTATAAACTAACTGATAGATAATAAAGTTAGTTAGTAGCTAACAGTTAATAAATTAGTTGATTACATAATAAATATTTCATAAAATTAATTGTTGAATTAATTAAAAATATAAAAAGATAGTTAATATAAATAGATAAATAAATTAAATTAATTCATATTTATTTAAATATCCAATTATATTAATGCAATTCAAATGTTCAAAATAAAAATATAATTATTCAAAATTAATTATATTAGAGCTAAGTTTATATACCCTCTTGAATTATAGGTAAATTAGATTTTATCCCCTGAAACTATATAAAACTTAAATTTTACCTTTAGTGTTACTAAGTTAATAGAATCTGTAAGAAAAACTACTATTATGATATTTTATTTACCGACAGTTAAAAATCACCGCTAAATTCTTTTGTTTTTAAAAAAAAAATTTACTTACTAGCGGTTATAAATCGCTAAGTGATTAGCAGAGATTTATAACCATCGCTAAGCATTAGAGAATCACTACTAAGTATTACAACTGTTAATTTAGTAATAGTAGGAATAAAATCTAAGTTTTATATAGTTTTAAAAGGTAAAATTCAAGTTTCCATAATTTAAGAGGGTAAAATCCAAATGCCTCACGGTTTGAGGGGATTATTTGCAATTTTTCTATTATATTATGACCTTACTCATTTATTTACTTACATAATTTTTATTTAATTATTATTTATGGTATTATATATTTATTTATTTACTTACTTATTTTTATTTATTTAAGGTTTAGGGTAGGAATATATTATCTAAAATTTGATTAATTATAATTTATAATATCATGTATTTATTTATTTTTATTTTATTATTTATACTAAATTTGTGATATTATATATTTCTTTATTTACATAATTAAATTATATTTATTATTATTTAAAATAAAAATATAATTATTTATTAAGAGCATGAGTTATAAATTAATAAAAAAATGATAAAATTGAAAAAAATTAAAAGAATATAAGTTTATAAGTTATTTAAGATACTTTATTAAATTAGAATTTATTTTTCTAATAAATTAGTGCACAAAATACTTTTACATGTTGGCTCCATTTCATACAATAAATTAGTTAACCCATGACTTATTGATTGAGTCAATTAGTCATAAGCTAACTTTTAGATGCATTTTGTAAACTAACTTATTAAAAAAAATAAGCTTTGATTTGATAAGTTATATTTTTTTGTTTATAACTTATAAGTTATTATCTTTTTAAAGTTTCTAAATTTATCTTTATTTTTTATTAATTTACAATTCATATCCTTTATTAATATGAATTATTTTAATTTATATATTTTTTTATAAATATATTTTTTATATTATTTTATAATTTTAAATAATTTAATAACTATTAATTAGCTAGTTTATCAACTACACCCTCCGTTCCTATTTATCTATTACCATTAATCAATTTCACCCATATTAATCAACTACACCCTCCGTTCCTATTTATATATCGTCATTAACCGATTTTACCCATATTAAGAAAGTAGTTGAATTTATGTATTTTTAATGAACTTTACAATATTACCCTTTAGGCACAAAATTTAAGATAGTTAAAAATAGAAAGAAAAATATAAAGAAGTAAATACAAATTGACTAATAGTGTACAATAATAAAGTATTTATTAATGAAAGAAAAGGATAAGTTTGAAAAAAGAATATTTAATGCTTCATTAGAATTCTAAAATGACAGATAAAAAAGAACAAATTTTTTTTTGAAAATGTGATAGATAAAAAGAAATGGAAGGAGTATTAACTATTGGCCATATTTGACAGTCAACTAATTATATTAATGGTTAATTAAATGAATTAATTATTAATTATAATTAATTATATTAATTAATTTAATCAATTGATAGCATTATCTATATAAATATATATACCAAATTTAAATATTTATTATTAACTATTTAAATATAAAATGGCATACAAGAATATGTATATATTTTATAATTTATTTAAGTATTCTTTTACTGTAATAATATGTTAGATTATAAGATATTATTTATTATTTTAATTTTTTAAAAATTATATTATTATAATTTATTATACTTATTTGATTTTTTGTTAAAAATGAATAATTAAATTTTTCTAGTTAAAAATAATTAAAATATTTTTGTTGATACAATAATTATTAAACTTTATTTTTTAATTATTTTAATATTAAATTTAATATTCTTATGCTTACTATTACAAATATTGGTGAATTACACGTTTTACATATAAAAACATATCATTAACAAGTAATATCATATTGTTATTTCCTTTTTTTTAATATGTATTGTTCTTTAATTTAAAAAATATTATCTAATAAAGAATTAATAATTTTGTCAATATATTTTTTATTATTTATTATGAAATGAAATATATATAATTTTGTACAATTTGATAGAAAAGATATGATTATATTCATGCAATTTTTTTATTATTATGAAGATATTTTAATTAAATTATTAAACATATTTAATTTTATTTAAACAAGAAATAATTAGAATTTATTATATGTATTGCATTTTTCTCTAAAAAATTAATAAATATAGTTTAGTATTTTTTTTATTTATCAAGAATGAAAATATAAAAAAAATTATAATTACGAATAACAATATCTTTTTTTATATTAAATACAAGCGAACTATTTCAAAAAGTTACTATTCTTGATTTTTCAAAATAACTATTTGAGAGCCAATAAGTTAATTAAAATATATATTTATCAAATATTTAAATTAGTTAATTGATTTGATTAAACAACTAAAAGCTAATAAAAAAACTATTTGTCAAACACTCTTATCAGATAGTTCATCAATTAATTAGACGAAACAAAGTTGTTATCCTACAACTTATTCACCAATTCAATAAATTATAAGTTAACATATTTATTGTGTAAAATATATATTTATATAATCAATTATTTTATTGGTTATTAATTATTATCTAATTTATCAATTATCAACTAATTTCTTAGTTACTTATGCAAAATAAAATCAATGTAAATTTACACTTTTTTGTATTTTACATCAAACTTCAACCTTTCCTCTTCTATTTTTATTTTATTCTTTAAATGTTTCCCCAAATCCTATTTCTTATTAAAAAATAAAGAAGAGTAAATTATATTTAGAGTCAATGTAGTAATTAATTATTATTTTTAAAAGTGGTAATTATTTTTTTTAATTTTATAACAAGCATCATTTTTTTATTGTTATTATATTTTTTTATAGAAATTAGAAGTAATTATTTTTATGTCACTAAAATGCCATTTAACTTCATTTTTTTGTATATAATTTGAATTTTATTCAATATATAAAAAAATTATCCAACACATTAATAAAAATTGAATTTAATTGATTTCTACAAACATTAAAATTTGCACATATTTTATATTTTATTATATAAGCATGAATAATTATATAATTGTCATATTATATTAACTCAAACAATTTATTTTATGAAATATATTATCGTTATATAAAAGTAATTATAAATATATTACTCAGTATTAATTAGATTAAAATAAAATCATTACATATATCTTCATAATTTATTGATAGTAATAGGACAATGAATGAGACATAATTAAATCTTATTTTAATTTTTATTTAGTTTCAAATTTATTTTTTTACTAAACGAGTTCTTCTATAATCAAATATTTAACAAATATCATAATCGTTTAAAAACATAAACGTAAAGTTTTCATTCGAATAAAAATTTAAGAAAAAGTAAATTTAATTAAATAGATATTATATAAAGCCATATATTAGGATAAGAGTACTTTTTAATAATTATTTTAAGTAAGTTTTAATTTTAATTTATTTTATAATATTTTACATTGTTAATCCCAACTAATGGCCTGTCAATTAAGCGTCAAATATCATATTTGATATAATGAGCCCATACTCTCATTTTTACTTTCTATTCTATATTTTAGTTATTTTTCTAAACTTATTTTTATAAAATTTTACATCAAGCATATAATATATTTTTAATGTTATCAATGAACAAGATGTTAAGTCATTAAAAAAATAAAAATAAGTAAAAATTTTACTAAATGTAAAAAAATTGTAACAATTTTCAGTAACATGGTAAGTGATATTACAAAATTTTGTTACATTATTTTAACACATTAAGATAAAAAAATTTACTAATTTTTGGTTTCAAAATTTAAATTGATTTATTGATGTTATATAAAAAATAATTTTACACTTTTATTTATCACGCATTTTTATATTATTAAAAATTATTAAATTATTTTTTGCTAAAAATAACAATTTATGATCATGTTTACTTTTTTTAATAACATAACACCTTTTATATAAAATTTTTCATTAATAATAGAATATATGAAATCTTAATATTAATATTACTAAATAATTACATCTTTTATATTTTTTTATGTCACAAATCAACCAACATTTGGTAGAATATAAACTAAGAAAAAAATTTTGTGTAAACTATTTGGGGAAAAATTATCTCTAAATTGTTGAAGTATGTGATTAACAAATATAAAAAATAAGTGGGGATGATTAGTAAATATAAAAGGTAAATGAGAGAAAAAAAAATTATTTTATTTTACTATCTTATTTAAATAATAAATAATATAAATTTTATAAAATAATACAAATAATAAATAATTATAATTATTATTAATTAAAATATTTAAATTCAAACTTTTAATTTGAATACCAAAAAAATTAACCTCCTCCTTGTTATTATTATTATTATTATTATTATTATTATTATTATTATTGCTCTCGGCATTGCTTTGTTGACTTTCCAGAATGTGTTTACAACTGACAACATTCATCTCCTTGCATTAAATGCCAAGTGAAGTTATACACTTTCTGGGAAGCTTACTATTAGCGGCCGACTTCATTCCGAAATCAATGACATGACACGCTCGCAGAAGTACATGTATGTTGAGTCTATCACTTGTTACAAATCTTAATAAACAATAATTGTTAGTTTTTATGATTTCTAATATTTTAAATATTTAATTCCCATGAATTTTATTAAATTAATGAATGAATAATAAAATTGATAGTTATTTTTTATTTATTGAGTTGGATTTAAAACCATATGTTATAACTGAAATATTCTAAAATTTCACCTCAAGGAAGGCATGATTTCATAAATTCAAATATGTGCTGATTAGCTTGAAAAAAAGTTACTTTTTTAAAAACATAAAATTTTAATTCAAATATTAGATATAATTATTTCTGCATAATTATATTTAATTAAAGAATAAACACAATAATTAATTCTTTAAATATTAATCATTATTCTCTCCATTCTTTTTATTAATTGTTTTAAAGAAATTTTTTATTCTTATTTATTTATCGTTTTAGCAAACAAAGCTATTATCTTATCAAATGCTCCACAACTTTATATATTAATTATCTTTTGGTAAATAATATAGTATTAATTAGTAAATTATTACTTTTTTAAATTGAAATTATTTATTAAATTTCTTAATCTTTGTGCATTTACATTAAATAATAAATAAAAAAATAGAGAGAGTATCCCTCTAAATTTTATTGGTAACATTAGTAATTTCTTATTTTTATTTTTATTATAATTATTTATTTATTTCTTTATATGTAATATTAAAATAAATAATAAAAAATATAGTCAAAATGAAGCGTATATTTGATTGTTTAGGTTGAATCTAACAATTCATTCTAGTATTTTCATCTATTTTAATATTGACAATAAAGAGAGAATGAATTTAACAATTGACTTTAATATTTTTTATTTATTTTAATATTAAAAATGAAAGAAGTAACAAATAATTATAATAAAAGTAAAAATAGAACCTAAGAATGAAATTCGAAGAGATATTAGTCGGCAACCTTACAAAGGAGGGGGGTTAAATATTGTATGATCTTGAGGCTTTATTTATTTTGTTAGAAAATATTATTTATATATATATACTAACAAAAAATGTGATATACTACTTATGTTAATAGTTAAAAAATTCTAAAAGTATAAAACATGCTATTAGAGAAAAGTAAATTCTTTTTTAAAATTGAAAAAATTATTTTTTTCAAACTTTTCATATTTTGTATTAAACAAAGAAAATATTTTCTCTTATATTACCATTTTATAATTATATATTACAGAAAGCGTTTTCTATTAAAACAATTCAATTAAATCATAATTATGCGAGATTCTTTTTATTGTATTTTTATTGATAGAGTATAAAATTTTTGAAAAATTAAGACACACCCACATTTATGCCAATTAGTACAAACTGGACTCCACAAGATTAGTGCTCATCAACCAACGTAATCAAGTATATGTGATTATGTATACATCATCGCCATTAATATTCTTGGCCTGCATAATCAAACCGTGTGGAATCTGAACCCACTTCATGTCCCACAAACTTTATGAGAAGCGAAATCACAAACTAATCCTAACCACTACGGAGCCAAATCATGAGAAAGAGTGCGCTGATTCATACCTCAACCTCAACGTCACGGTTAATGTGGCATTTCGTCGAGCAGCTGGCGGGTCTTGTTGATGTTCAAAATCAGAAGCCCCTCTTTTCTGAAATGCGAGGGGGTCGCAATCGACATAATTAGGAGGATTGGTTGAACCAAAAACAGGCGTCTTAACATTTATAACACGCGTCAAGAAGAAGGACCCAAGCACGGTTGAGTTGAAAGGTCATTGCGGAGGCAATAAATGAATCCCAATAATTAATGGAGTGAGGACCCAGCGTGTTCGAGATTGCTTGTTTGTTACGCAGTTCCGCGGGGATTTTTAGCTTTGCATTGAGGAACAGTAACAGCACGTGTGTATCGCCGGATAAGTCAAAGATTTGGGCATGACTTGGCTGGGATCTTGGAATTGCATTGCGTTCATGCATCATGCGGATGTATATACATGCAAGATTTCTGCGTTCGGTGCAATTTTGAAGATAACTTCGTATTATTTTCTGGGCATATAATAATAAGCTTTTTCTAACATTTTGATGGGCAGTTGCCAGTTGGCAAGACATTTCACACTCACGCAATGTCTCAAATTTAAATGTTATAGACCAAATGCGAAAAAATTTTAGAAACAACATCTTAATGTTATTGCATCGATAAGAGTATTGGGTATATTTATTTTTATGCTATTAAGGAAAAGTTACTTGCATATATAAATTGTATTATAAGTTCCCTTTTTTTTTTCTTCTCTAAAACAATTCCCACATTTTGCTATTTTTTATAAGTTATAATCTTTTTTAAATTAAAAATTTACTACAATAAATTATTACTTATATCATAGTTAAAATCTTAACACAAAATCAAAATTTTTATGGTTATGTGACTTAGTCACAAGAATATTAGTCGGATAGATTTGTAATATGAATGTGGCAACACAATTGTCATAGAAAAAATGTTTTATAATATAAATAATTTTTTTGTCACATGTATACCTATGACTATTATAATCTTCTGGCTAAGAGTATAAATATAATAAGAAAGGTGTATTTGTGATTAGTAATTTATATTACCACAAAGAGAAACATGAAAAAAATTAAAAGAAATTCGTAAGGAAACTAATATAGTTAATTAAAATAACTTTTATATATTCATATTGTACCAATCATTCAATTGATTTGATCAGGTGCTAGTTTATCATTAGATTTGCACATTTGTTAAAATCTATTAATGCTTTTAGCCACGTTAATTCAATGTAAACTATTGAAATTCTATCTGTCTGAATATTGTAAACTATATTTATGGAGAATCAAACTTGAATTTTTAAGTTAAGGAATGCCAAGTTTTATAATCACATCAATTTGTTTCTTAAGTATTATAAAAAAATATACATTATGCAAAGTTTTAGTTGATTGATTGAATTAACAATTAAAAATACATTCATGTAGCATTAATTATGTAATAATCAAATATTATATAAATACAGACAATGAAAATATTCCCATGCTAAAAAGTTTTATGACTTTATTTTAAAAATTATTATTTGTAGGTTAAAATCTCATTTGTTCTGTCATTAATTTCAATTGCATCCAATTTATCTTTCATAGATATCTTGTGTCAATTTTATCTCTCATAAATAATAAATTAGTAATTTAGTCCATCTATTAATATTTTTGTTAATGAATTAATCATTATGAAAATAAAAATCAAAATAACAAATAAATAATATGTGATGGATGAAATTAATACTAAAATTATGCGAGGTACCAAAGTGATATAACTTACATTTGTGAAGAACTTAATATAAAATAAAAAACTAAAAGAATTAATTAATAATAATTTAAATATTAATTTTCAATAAAACTTTGAATATGCATTTTAAAGTATCTATTATCCTATAAATAAAATTTTTAATTTTAAAATTAATTATTTAAATTTATATATATAAATTTACAAATCATACTTGTATATAATATTTTTAAATGTGTATGATTGTAATACACATAATTAAATTATTAAAAAATAAATCCAATTCTAAAGTAATATTTTTTTCATTAATTGTTGTTAATTTACTAGATAAAAGTAAACATTTTACTTCTTTTGAGCAAATTTTTTATTATTTTCTAAAAATTTCTTTAGCAAAGATTAAATTACATGAAACAAATACCTATATAAATCATAATTTTAAAATATCATGCATATTTAAATTTAAATTTTAAATTTATATTTTAATTATTATAAATTCATTTACTTTTGAGTTTTTTATTTATAATATCTATTTTGATCCCTCATAAATATAAGTTAAATCATTCAACCTCTCATAAATTTTTAGTATTATTTTCTACCATCATATATTATTTATATATTATTTTTTATCCTTTCATTTATCAAATCATTAACCCATCAACAAAAATATTTATAGATGGACTAAATTAATTAAATTATTATTTATAAGGAATGAAATTGTTACAAAATCTATGAAGAATGAAATTAATATAAGTGAAATTAAGGAAGGATCAAAATGAAATTTTAAACTATTTTACATATACCACATTCTTAAATGTAATTTACTTAAAATATTTTTTTATCTAAAGATTTAATTATTTTTAAATTATATATAATGTCACATAGTTATTATTTTCAATTTTCTAATGAAATTTTTTTTAGTATTATTATAATATAAATTTTATATCATTATTTTTAAATAAATATATATAATAATATTATTAATTTTATTTACCAATTTAATCAATTTGTATATGATCCATCTATCTCATAAAATTCACTGAATAAGGCCTTATAGGTAATATGGACTTATTTCTAAAAATTTTATTTTATCCTTTCAAATTTTTAAGAAGGAAACTTAATCAATTTGATAATTTTTTATATATATACCCATCATGGATAAGTTTTTTCTGGATATTATATTGTGGTGCAAGTGATACTTTACTACAAACAAAGTTTTTTTTTACTTATATTATGGCATAAATGATAATTTATCATGGATAAAATATTTTCGTGACTTACTTTATGATACAAGTGACACTTATGGGTAAAATTCTTCGATGACATAAAATTTTTATTTTGCTACATATTTGTTTGAATTTTTTTAATCCAATTATGAGAAATAAAATTATTGTGATTTTCAAATTTTCATTGCATGATTTGTTACACAACTAATAATTTATTATAATAATTTTTAAATAATTTTCAAGTTTCATTTAGAAATGTAATTTTTTTTTCACTAGTTACATGTAAAATCTATATGTGACAACGATATTTCAAATGAACTTATAATATCCAAACGGATAATAGATCAAAGACAACCTACCATTTCACCAGGACTAGGCCCATTATAAAAGTGGTCTAATATATAAGACTGGTCAAACATGCTAACCATAGCTTGTTTGGATATGGTCTACTCCCTCAACCTTCTAGAACACACTATAAGAAGTATGTCCTTAAGGTTAATAACTAGTTAGACACATGTTTGCTCGTCATTAGCAAAGAATCACAATATCTGAGCTATGTTTTGAATTGAACTAGTGAAATAGGCCTCATCTTATAGGCTAACTTATTAGCTTACGGACTTCAAAGGATCTAGAGTAGCCTAAATAAAAGTAAACCATTTTTAACTTAACCCATTTAGCCCTGCATCTATGCAAGTTAGTTTGCAAATGAACTAGACTAATTTATGTTTGATTTTTTTTTCTCCCAACCTAATTGGCAACCCTGAAAAAAAAAGCCACATTCTAATAGTTTTCTAGCCTAAATAAAGAAAATCCAAAGCTAACCATTTCCCTATCAAAGTTATTAGCTTCATTTTGCTGCTCCATCATTAATTATCAAAAAGTGAATTCCTAAAGCTTCTAGTTTGTGCTCTAGTATAGTAGCTTATCATGGTCATTCCACTTAATGGTAATTCCTAGGTAGTAGCAATAAATAATAACAACAGTTAATTTTCGTTAATATTTAAAGATTTGGCTTATTTCCCTATTTAGCTAACCTTTATGTTTTATTTGGTTCCTAATTTGTTTTATTTTATTGTATTGGTGTTTATTAGTGATTGTTGCATCATCTTAAGGTTAAGAATTTTATGCTCTTCCTTCGTATGTATGCTCACTGGTCATTGCTCTATGGTTTCTACTTTATATTATGGTGTTTCTGCTTCTAACTTTCTATTGCTTTCTCTTCACTTAAGTTTGTATGGAGTAAAAACAAAATTTAAAACTATTAGTAACTTTTAAAAAAATTTGTAAGAATGGTCAGTATTAGTATGACATAGAGACAAAATTATCATCTCTTATTCTTTTAATTTTTACACTGCTTACTTTAAAGTTCGGTGGTCAACCTAAGTCTTGTAATGTGTAGTATATAAGTTAGCCTATTTACTCATGAACTATGCATTGTAGGACTCAAACTTTCATTTTTAAGGTTTGTTTAAAACATGGATTGGTCTGGTTTATTTAAAACCAATCTATGCAAACTGGTTTATTATTATACTAGACTAACCTATTTCCTAACTCTATTCTTGATATCTACCACATTAGGACCTATTATCACACTTCTAGGCATGTAGACTCCGGCCTATAAATAGGGGTTACCTTTATCCTATCAACTCTAATTCACTACTACCTAAGGTGTTTATACTATATCTACTTAAATAACACCCATTTTGATATTTGTCATTTATGCCATCTATGGCTTACTTAGCCATCTTTCCTAATCAAAAATGCTTTCTTCCCCCTTTTTGGCCATTATTATAAGGAAAAAAGGAGTGTTAGCCCTAAGGTTTTATATCATGAGTTTTTATTATGACAAATAAGTGATTGCGATAGCACTGTATATCTTTTGCTAAAGTAATATATGTTAATAGACATACTATGTTATAGTTAATGCATATATGTGATATGATGATTATACTTGTTCTTGTATATACATAATGACAAATAAGTGCTTGCAATAACATTGCATATTTTGTCATCACATCATATAAGTATATGGTAGATTATGATTATATGCTAAAAAAATTATATTTTATACAAGCATCACTAAGCATATGATTGGTCAAGATACATGATATGATGATTATACATGCTCTTGTGCTAGTTTATTATATACATGAATATTGCATATTAATATCTTGACATTTTAGATTAGTCTAACTATATAGATGATTTGCAAAGTTTATATCTATTATATAGAAAAGTCCAAAATGAAGAAGAGTAAGTATTGAAGTAAAGCATTCAAAGATCTTATCATGCTCAACTTAAGAATGAATAAGGAAGAAATAGAAGAAAGAAGATGTGATTCAAGTATTAAAGGATGAGAATATTAAAGCTTGAAAGCATCAAGAAAATTAAGGAACTTTATTAGTATAGTTTTTCATTTTTAGGCTTAGACTTTCTTGTGAAGTAAAGTTTTTTATGATATAGAGCTCAAACATATTTTCATAATCTTAACTTGATTAAAATGTTTTAAAAAGATAGCCCACAATCATATTTTAACAAGATAGCTTATAGGGACATTTAAAAAATTAATGAGATATGAGATTTTAATATTTTTAATATTAACCTTTACTCATTTTTTTAAATCATATCTCATAAAATACTTAGTGATTTAATTGTTAAACCTTTTTCATATGAAAATGGACTCAAAAAATTTTTCATGAACATATCATTTGCTTAAAATAATCAATATGTAAAAGAGTTATAATTCTTTCAAGATGAGTTTAGAAATTAATTTTTTTGTATTTCAATAATTTATTATATGTACTCATTATTTTAGTCATATCTCAAAATATATGAATGATATAAGTATGAAACTATTTTTACATGAAAGACTTAAAGATCTTTCCATAAATAGGGCATTTGCCTAAAATGACTAAAATATGAAAGAGTTATGAATTATACAATTTGAATCTTAAAATTAGATTTTTATAAATTCATTATTTCTAACCTTTGATCATTATTTTAAACACATATAAAAAAATATATTATATAAGAGCATGAAACTAGTCCATTTGAAAGTAGACTCAAATAACTTTCTAACGATAGGTCATTTGCTTAAAAGCGACTTAAAGTGAAGAAGTTATGATCTTTTAAAGTTAAGTCTGCAATTTTGTCTATGTGAATTAATTCACTAATCAATTCTAGACATCCAGAAAGCACCCTGGATATCCTAAATTAATTTACCAATTAATTTCAACTATTTTGATGTGCGTATAATAGATAGTAATGGGTAGTTTTTATTCATAACTATTCTACATGGCTATAATACTCCATGAGCTTCTTATATAAGTTAAGAAAAATTAAATATAATTAAGAGAGAGTCTGAACTTTAATTGTAAATATCATTTTACATCTTTTTTCATCCAAATCATGATTTGAGCTCATCTTTGTGAAATTTCTCTATTCTAAGACTTCATTTCTTCTATGAACTCTTTTAAAAAAGTTTGTATAAATTAATATTCATCTTATATCATTTCCTAATTTTAAAAGGTGAGATACCCTTTGGAAAAATTTGTAAAGAGTGAGGTATCCCTTAGAAAATTATAGGTAGGGTGAGATATCCCTTGTAAAAGGAAAATTTGGTCAAGGAAAAGTAAGAGAATTGTAAGACTTCTTTAAGTAACATTTGAAACTTGAAAGGATAGTAGATTAATACACAAGCATATAGAGTTTGGAGAATGGATGTACATCTTGGAAAGTTAGATCTTCAAAGAAGGAATCATTATAAATCCTTGTATTTGATCTCTCTACCCTTACTCTTTATTTTTCTACACTACACTTTGTTTTCCTCTTACAAAATTGCTATTTCATTATTCTTGATTATCTTAAATTTGAACATTACCTTGGATGGTCATTTATTTATTGTTTCCAATTGAAAGTTAACTGTTAAAGTTTTATAAAACTAATTTTAAATTGGTAAAACTACATGCTATGTTGCATGTCATGTTTTTGTGTTATTATATTGAGTTTGAATGCTTATGTTGATGCTTAAATGATTAAATGCTTAAAAGGAATGTGTGTGTGTGTGTGTGTGTATCTATCTATCCATGTACTTTTTGATAATTTACATATACATAATTGAATAAGTTACTTTGCACAAGTACATTGAATTTTTACATATTGTATGCAAACATCTTCATTGAATTATCATAAGTTTATTTCTTGATAATTTATTTACAGATAGTTGAATGAGTTAATTTGCACTTATTCCTTGAGTGTAACAAACGTATTCATAAAGCTTTCTTTGATTTATTTAAATTAAAACTATCACTATGGCTTTCTAAAATGAAAGGGTTTTCAAAAAGAATTACAAAAAATAGTAAAAGTTTCAACAACACCCAATTCATCTCCTCTTAGGTGTGAGTTACTAAGGCCACCAAGGAGCACCACACCACTGACTCTAGAAATCTGCTAAGTTTCCTTAGAATCTTCAAAAGTTGAAGATTTTTCAATTTTCTCTTGTGAAAACATTCAATCAAATTTTCTTGTATTGACTAATTTTTTCCTCATGTTTAATAGGGTATCATTATTCACTATTGATAGCAATAATCTCTTCACATGCATCAATCTTAATTCCAACAATTCTCAGAAAGCATATCAAATTTCTTCATTCCCTTACAAAGTTTGAGTAATAACAATATGTGAACCAATTAATTTGAATACGAATTATTTATTTTTTATTTTTAATTTGATTGTATAGGTAATGGTATATAAGAGGCCAAACGGGATCTACATCAATAGTGATGCTCAATTTTTGACACCAAGGTTCAATCTATCCTTTACCTTGCCATTGTTAAAAGAATTCACCAATTATTTGCAAACATAAACAAGCTTCATAATTAAAAAAATATTTTTATCTTTATATTATATAAATAAATACTACATAAAAAATTCAATCACATAAGTAATTATTGAAGTTGTTTGAAGAAGTATAATGCTATGATTTAAATAATTAGCTTTTGATAAGTGTAATTGTCTAAATATTTTTTCATAAATTTAATCATCATAGAAAATTTACAATGATAAGTGAAATAAAATTTTAAAAAATGGTGTCTAGTTTGTTTATGAAAGATAAAATTTTATATGATTAAATTTAGGTAAAATAATAAATTATTGAAATAAGTTTGTATAAATTTGTTCAAGTTCATATTCATTAAAAGCTTAAATTCAAATTTAAATATTCCTAGTTTGTTGAAAAATTAAAACTTAATAACATTCACTTGAATAAATTCATTTAAATTCATATTCAAGGCAAGTTCAAATTCAAGTTTAAATCATTTAAACTTATGATATTTGGCTTGAATATAACTAATTTATTTTTGATGAATTCAAAGTTGAGAACATAGATATGGCTTAATTCGATTCATTTACACCCTTAAACACCATAAAAGCCAACAACATATTAATTTAACTAACCTTGATGGCAGTAATTTAACCAATAGTGTGATGATAATAATTTTACAAATAAATCACAATTAACTTGTTGTATAGCTTAATTTCATTTAAACTGCTCATGTTTTTAAATATGCTAAAATTAACCCATTTATATTTTTCACTATTAATATTTTATTCACTTAAATTTTATTTTCCAATTTTTTTTAGTAATCTCATATGCAATGCATGTAATTTCTATTATCCTTAATTTTGCAAAAACTAAATCTTACTTAAAAATCATATTCAAAAACAATTTATCTAAAAAAAAACCTATCTTTTATTGTAAACTTGTCAAAGTAATTCAAAAACTATTATTTGTTCTCTGCATGTAAGTTATTTTGAAATTAAGTTTTAAACTAAGTTTAATTATTAAAGAATTGGAAATAAGGAGATCATACACTTCTAGCATGCTTAAAATTTAAATGAATAAAATGTTAATAATAAAAAAATAAATGAATAAATTTTAATACTAAAAAGTATAAATGAAATTATAAGACCATGGGTAAATGAAGTATAATTTATTTTAAATTCATTTATATTGCAATTGAACCACAAAAGCATGATTCTAGTTCTCATCCATAACGAGATTATTTTCTAAGGAATTTGAATTGCAAGAGATTACTTAACAAATATTGGAATTTCATCAATTTGCATCAAAGATGGAACTAGATACGGATAAGGATGCAAAGGAGTTGAATGAAGCCGAATATCTACACATTGAAGCTTGAGCTTAATAATATTAATTGAACTCGAGTTCATCGAGCTTGAAAAAGTTAAATTCAAGCTTAAGGCCAAGTTTAATTGAAAGATGAGATTTATCAAACTTATTTAAGTTTAAATGAGTATTAAATTCTTTATTCCAAATTCTTAATCATTCCTAAATATTGAAGTTTAAACTTAAGCTCAAATTATATTTGATCTTAAATGAGTTTAAATGAGCTCATATTAGCCTATAGCAACTTAATGAATTTTTTATATTTATATTATATATAATGAAAAATAAATATATATTTTATACTAAACTTGTTTAAGTTCACGAATAATTTGAGCTGAGTAATAAAAGTTCAGGTTTGACTCGTTTAATAAACGAACTCGACTTGTTAAAATTTGAGCTCAAATCGAATTTTTTTACGAATCGATCTTGAACTGCTCACGAATAGCTTAACTCGTTTGCACTCCTAAATAGAGAAGTGTCTCCTCCAATATCTATGGTTGATGTTTCCCGGCAACTTCCAATAGGACCCCATCAGAAACATTTTCAACAAGATTTGGCAATGGAGAAATATTATGTAACAATCCTAAAATCACAATCAATACAATAGTTATTATTTAATTACAAAACTCTACCTGATTAATTTGTTAACTAGTTTATATTTATTTTTTACAATTTAAAATATTTTGAGAGAGATAGACATGTGTTTCAAAATTAAAAATATACAAGTCTTACAAAAGTAAAGCCCCTGCATTTATTGAATTTATCTCTCTCCGCTTATTTAGTTAAAATATTTTTAAATTTAAAAGTTATTTAAAAATATTAAAAGGGATCAGTGATATTTGGTTTCCTATAAAAAAGAATTATAGCTAATATCAGATTGAGACCGTGATTTTCACTCTGTGATGCTACCCGGATCGTTTCACAATTTACCGCGAAAGTTTTAAACAATCCTCCATATAATTTGCTGCATAAAGGTATTTACCATTGGTATGTTTCGAACTTTATTTCTTCAGATATATTTTTAAAGAGATATTATAATATATTATTAATATAGTAATATATCAATATATTATTAAATTTTATTATATATTAATTTTTAAAAAAAAATTAAATTAAACACATTATATATAATAAATCAATAATCAGTTTTTGTTGTTACGGTAAGTTTGTAGTTCCTACATGCTCTTGCAAGTCCAAGATCTGTTCCCCTAACAGAAGTCAATGTTAACCTCCCGAACTTTCAGAGGATTGTACTATTTGTTGGTTTTTACTTTATCATTTTGTTCTTTATGTGTTTCCAGGTTGTTATAATAACTCGGATCTCTTCTCCATGTACTTTTCTTACTGTTCAAGGAGAGAAGAAAAAACAAAATCTAGGTGGTAGTAAATATATTCTGATGATAAAAATTCTAAGTTCATTAATAATTCAGTAGGGGCACATGCTCCTAATTTTACTGTACTAATATATTTTTGTTGATTAACTCTTCTCACTAACAGTCTAATATATAATAAATACAAATTCATGTTATTAATAAAAATAATTACATTTGAAATTGAAATTGTTTATAATCAACCAGGCCAATAATTTTATCCTTTTAGAATTTCATGTTGCAGATGTATGTTTTAGCAGAAGATTGATCATTAAAATGTTTAGGTAATTGTAAAATATTAATTTTATAGTTTTATTTTGTTAAAAGATAAAAACCAAAATCTTAACCACGTGCCTAAATTTCATATTTTTGAGCAAACTGCAAACATAACGGATACAGGTTCCCTTAATTTCCTTATGAATTTGAATGTGTGAATAAAGAGATAAATACATAAATATTTTGAAACAGTAGATCTCAATAAAAAAAAATTGTGTCTCGAAATAATAGAATGCGTCCTCTCAAAAATTAAAGGAAAATGACGAAACTGAGGATGTCCAAACCCAAATTTCAAACACTCTATACTGAAACTGATTCCACAAAGGTTACTTCTATCAACAATGAACTCCAAATAAAATATAGAAGACACAGACAATCAACCCCATCTTCTCCAAAGAAATACAAATAGTCTGATGCCAACATGAGAGGAGAAAAACCCAATGTTACAAAACTGAAACCTTTACTTTTGCTAGAAAGAGAAATAAGCAGCGTTAAACTAATCTATAATTTCACCTTCCTCTTCATCAGATTTCTCAATTTGCTCTCTGTTCTCACTATCTTCATCTTCAGTATCATCATTGGTGCAATTCCCAACTTTTTGAACGGTTGTCTCATTGCAACATTCAGCTACATCTTTCTCAGTTTGCACAGATTTTCCTTCAGCGCCTTCCAATCCATCGTCTTTAACAATAACCGATGGATATATCAATGGCTTATTTGGATAATCTTTAAAGAAGGAATTCATCGCCATGAACCTAAAAACCTGTAACAGGTGGCTCTTCTCCCTCTTTATATCTGCACTTAAGAGTTTCTGCAATAAAGTTGGTGTTTTCTTTTTCAGAGAAGGGCTGTTTGAAAAATCTTTGTCCGCTAACTTCTGCTTCTTGGCAAAATGACCATTTCTGTCAGGTCTTCCATTAAACTTGTTTTGATTTTTCCTTTTGTTATTAGCGAATGTCCTTTTCTCACCCTTCCCCTGAAGTTTCTTTTGTGAATCCACAAGATAGTACGATGGTATTTCTGCAACTTCAACTCCCAATTCAGCTTGCTTTGTGAGAATCTCCTTGAGCTGCAACAAATATTATCTACGTTACACCTTAAAAACTACGTATATAGTAGGAGATCATATAGGCTAGAATTTATATTAAGGTTGACAAGAGGCCAAAGATAGAATGTATTAGCTAGACATTTCAATCGAACTATGAAACCAAACTTGGCTGTTGCTGACCTGAGAGTTATGCCAGCACAAAATATAAACTCCAGAGCATTAGCAAAAATACACTAGGATATCAATAGCTCATGACTGACAATTATTGGTTGAGGTTTATATCTTGAATGGCCTTTCATTAGAAAACACTCTCTCTCTCTGTTCCTTTTAAATTGATTATCAAACATGGATATCTAGCCAGGTCAATCAGAAAATCCCCACATGAAATCACATACCACTAGTAGTAAGATGCACCAGTTTAATTCCAAAAGCAAAACAAGATAAACATGTGAAGTACAACAAAGCATCCATTTGTATGAAAGCAAGGAACTAACAAATATCTTAATCAAAAAGGTAAAGCAAAAGTTTTGTGCATATAAGTATAATGGAGTAATATACCTCATTTCGTAAGACCTCTGTGTCAATGAGCTTGGAATTATCTGGGCATTTGCCCTGCTTCTGCAGGCAGCAACACAGCTATCAAATAATTTCAGAGAGAAAAAAGAAACATGCTAGCAGATTGAGCAATTTGTTTACATTTTCAATGTTCTCCTTGGTAGGGTATCTCTTCCTTCGTGCTTCACGCCACTGCTGGATTTCTTGCTCAGTATAAGTTACAGATAAGGATTTTCCCATTTGAGATCTAATAGAGTAAAAATAAACACGTTTTAAATGTAAAACACTGTCAACAACACTAGATGAAGAAATTAAAGGTTATGAAAAATAATTGAAATGTAAACAAGACACAAAAACTAAATCTGATGAGTACACAGAATCAATTATTACTCTTTCAATCAGTAAAAATTGCACCAAGAATAAAAATCTAATTGTTTTATATTCCAATTGGATAGTTAAGTTATCTTGGAGATATAACACTTGTTAAACTCCGGCAACAAGATTAAATTGATTTCATGCCAAGATATTTGGTCATACAGATTTTATTTTGATTTCTCAATTTCATATGTAGTTTAGCTAGAAATATCTGAGATGTTAGTACACTGGTCCTTTGGCAGAAGTTTTTAGTTTAGAAATTTATTTGCAGTTAAAGGCCCATGTAAGGCTAAATCAAAGCAGCATTTCCACATCAGAATAACCCACAAGTGCAGTGAAGTATTGTCTAAACCAGGACAAAGTCCCTTGATTTTAGTAATCTTCTGGCACATGTTTATGAACCCACTACATCTTAAAGCAGATGAATGTAATGTATAGTTAGGGAAAATATCAGAAGGGAAGCAGCAGCTTACCTTTTTGGCTGCTTGTATTGTTTCTCAGACTGGCCACACCCTGCATGTAAAACAAGCATTAGCCTACTGAAAGAACGTGAGTTATCAAGGGGTAAGAAGGTAAAAACATTCAGACCTTTGCCCTTGGGATCTTCAGGAAACCCGAAGTTCCTATTCCCATTATTGCCATCGTGGAACTTAGACTTCTGGAATCTACAAGAATTAGATAGAGATTGTGACTCTTGGGCTAAGTCATGCAAACCATCAAATGTAAACCAAGGATAGTTAAAAATACCATACCCCCTTTGAAACCCTCCTCTATTTGGCTTGTTTTTGAAGCTTTTTCTAGGTGATCCTTTCCATTTAGAGTTTGGAGCATTAGTTTTATAATTGTTATTAGGATTTGCCTGCAGCAATCAACAGGACTCACATAGTAAATCCAATTGCCACAGCTTGTGGAATAGGAAAAGATTGTCATAAATAGGGAGATATAAACAATCCAATAGATAGACATAAACAACATCAATAGGAAAAAGGTTGTAATAGATAGGGAGATATAACCTACCTGTGACTTTGTGAAAGCAGAAGAGGAGTTGCCCTGTAACTGCTGAGACACAAAAGGCGATGGCATTGAAGTATTTGTTTCTAATTTTGGTGGAACCATGTTATTCTTATTCTGGTTTCCCTGCGGCCTAACCTGGTTTCCCGGGACAATGGCTGACGCAGGATTTTCAGAAAAGATAGGATTTGGTGGAACCATGGCCCCAGGCATTTGGTTTGGAAATTTAACCATAGGCTGAGAGCCCGGAGGCATACCGAATGGAACATAAGAAGGATTTGGAACTTGCATGGGTAACTGTTGATTCAGATTTTGCAAGGGACCAGGGACAGGAAATTGGCCGTTTGGCATAGTCATATGATTATGCGGCTGAAGCATATTCAGAATATTTTGAGCCAAAATCTGCCCTTGGGGCTGAGACAAATTGACTTGAGCTGCATTCTGCATCATTTGTCCCCAAACTGGAAACGCTGGATTGTAATTCATGTTTCCCACACTATTTTGCGGACCAAATCCCATATGGAACTGATTCTGTTGAGTTGAATGACCAGCCAAACCCATCTGAGGCATACCCAATTGATTGTTTTGGAAGGGAACAAAATTATTAGCAGCATTCATCAAAGCAGGGGAATTCATCAATAGTTGCATATTGGGCACAAAGGGATTTGCATTTTGGTGATTCTTCATCCCACAGACACGCACGAAACTTCAATTTTCTTGGGAACGGATGCAAAATAGAGAAGGAATACAGAAAATTTTGGCAACACAGCAGAATATAGACCCAAAACACTGAATTAATCTAGTTGTTTCGTTCAGAATTCACCTCAATGAAGAATAACCCAACAGACCACGGCTAAAACGCAGCTTCCTTGTGAAGTCAATGTAAAGAAATATGGTTGTTTTGGTTTTGAACTTAGGGATTTGAAAATCAGAACTTTGAAGAAAGGAAAAAGAGAGCTGCTAGTGGGTGTGCAAGGTGAACAACAGCAGCACAAACCCTTCACATAGTTAGCTTCGCGGCCTTCGCCCGGCAAAAACCCTCCGATATTATTTTTACTTGTTTATAAATTATAAGTAAATTTAAATTCTAGTATATCTGTCAAATGGGTAGACCGGTTGAAACCACATCGGCTATTGTGATGAACTAGATATCAACCATACATTTATAGATGAATATTTATTTTAATAATATAATATTATAATTATATATTAATTATTTATAAAAATTAGATAAAAATTTAATTAATATATAGTTAATAGTTCAAAAAAAAGTTGTTTTTTTATTAATTTTGCCCAATTTTAAGTAGAAAATTAATTTTCAATTTAAATATTATATTAATTAGACATTATTTTTAATATGATTATTATCACTAACATATTAATATTTGATAATATGATTTATGATAAGAATAGATTTTTTAATGACAATATATTTTTTATTTACACCTTCAATATAAAATAAACTTTTAAAAGTAATAATTTTATGTTATAGATGAATATTTATTTTATTAATATAATATTATAATTATATATTAATTATTTATAAATTGAATGAAATGAAAAATTGATTAATATATAACTACCAACTCTAACAAGAAAAAGTCATATTTGTACTCATTTTGCTCAATATTCAAGTAGGTAATTAATTTTAAATTTATTTTATTAAAAAATTAATTTTGAATTCAAACATTATATTAACTAGATACTATTTTTTAAGATAATTATTATCATTAAAATTAATATTTAATAACATGATCTATGATGAGAATAAATTTTTTTATAATGATAATATAATATATTTTTATTTACAATGTTACAATATAAAATAAAATTTTGAAAGTAATAATTTTATATTACAAATAATTTATTAAAATATACAAATTATAACATCATGTTAAGTAAAATTCAATATTTTGACATCAAATATTTTATATTTCTTAATTTACATAGAAGAAAGGAATAGCTTTTGGTTGGAAAACATCAATGATAGACTCATATTTCATATTTTTAAAAGGTGTATTATAATAAAAAAATTTCTTAGAATATAATCAAAAATATAAAATAATAAACAAATAAAAAATATGTAGTGGATATCCAATATTTAGAAAAAAAATTATTTACCTTTTAATCAAAATTCAAGAAAAATATGTTAATGACATAGGGGAGAGAAAAAGGTAAGAGAAATAATATAATTATTTCATAACATAATACAAAAAAAAGAAATAATTAATTAGAATGTGAAATGAAAAAATAAATTTACAATTACCATAGTAAGAATCTATCAAATGAAGATGAACTATTAAAGTTTTTAATGACAATTATCATTTAACATATGGGTACAAGTTTAATTATTCATTTGTTTATAAAAATAAATGATGATTTTATCAAATAAAGATGAATAGAAAGTATATTATAGATGAAATTTTACAAATTTGAAATTAGATGTAAAATGAAAAGAAGATAAGGATAAAATATTTCTAATCAAATCAAATGAAAATAAAAAATAAAAAAATCCAAATAAAATCAAATGAAAGATAGAGATAAAATAATTTTAAAATTTTAAAATAAAAAATATTATATTTGGTAATCTCAATATTTTTATACAAATTTAAGATGAAAAAATAACATATTCATAAGTATTGTCAATTGCAAATTTGTAAAGTTCATAATTATAGTCCATATGTTCACATAACATCTCTCCTCCTTTTATAATTTCATCCAAAATTATGTTTTTACTATTAAAAAATATGAAATAATTAAAAATTTTAGCTAATAAAATAAATTATATAAAAAATGTATGCTTTTATAATTTTACACATAAAAAATATATTAAACTAATGAGAACAGACTAAGTTATAAATTTTTAAAAAAAATAAAAATTTAGTGAAATAAAGCACTCATAGCAAAAAATGAACAATCAAACTATAATGATAATAATATAAAAAAGAAGCAAAAAAAACATAGAAAGGAATTTATATGATATGAACTTTAGATTAAACAATTGCAAAATATTGAAAATAGTAAAAGAGAATAATTATAAATATTGAAGATGAAGATAAAAACTTTTATCTTGAAAAAGATGATGGTTTTGAAATAATTAAAGGTGGAAAAAGGAAGTAAAAAAAATTATAGTAAGGAATTTACATGATAAAAACTTTAGATTGAATAACTGTAAAATGTCAAAAATAATAAGAAAAAATAGTTATAAATATTGAAGATGAAAATAAAAACTTTTATCTTAAAAAAGATGATGGCTTTCAAGTGATTAAAATTAGAAAAAGAAAAAAAATTTAAATATAATTTGGAGAGCTTTTTATGAGAATTAAATAATTGGATAGTTGTGAACTTACAAATATCGAAAATAAAGATAAAAACTCTCATCTCGTATAAAATGATGACTTCTAAATGACTAAAGATGAAAAACAAAGAAAGCAAAATATAAATGTAATATAGAAAGATTTTTATGGCAATAAAATAAATAGATAGTTAAGAATTCCAGTGATAGATAGAGATTCAAATTTAAATTTTTATTAAAAATTAATCTAATATTGTAAGGATAAATATTTTTTATTTCATAATTTATTTTTAGGTGAAAAAAATTAATAAATTAAATTTTTATCAAAAATAATAATTAACATATGATGAATTATAGAAATGACATTTATCATAATAAAATGTAAGAAATATTATGGTTAATATATATTATATAAATAATCAATAAATAAATTGATAATTGATTAGAAGTGTTTAATAGACTTATGACCTACAAGACATACGAAATGGTTTGTGGGTTTTATATAAACCAAATTATAAAAAATTAAATTCATTAAAAAAATAGATTTAAATGAATTTAGTTTGGCAAGTCATTGACTAAAATAAATCAAACCTATTCGATGCTTAAAAGGGTTTAGATTTTTTTATTTTTTATATTTAATAATTTAAATAATATTTATATTAAAAATAACATATTAATTTTTTATCACAATTGAATATAAGATAAAATTCAATTGTAAGAAAAATTAAATTCAATTATTTAAAATGATTAAACATGAAAAAATAAAATAAATAATAAAAGTAATATAAAAGTAAAATTTAAACACTTAAAATTAAAATAATAAATATAAAAATATAATAAATAATGAAAAATAATATATCAAAAATAAAAATTGTATAAAGGGAAAAAAAAAGTGAACTAGCTTGTGGACTAGTTTAATCCATATTAAAAATAGATTAGACCTCTCAAAATGAACTTGATAAAAATATATGTCTAAATAGATCATGCTCACATGAATTTTGATTCAATCTAATCTATCTATTAAATATCATTATAATTGATAATTAATAGTTAATAAGTTAATAAAATATATTCAAAGTATTTGATAAAAAAATGGTTGAAAAATATAAAATGATACAAAAATATAAATAGATATATTAACTAAATTAATTTATATTTATTTTGAAAATAAATTATATTAATGTAATCAAATTTTTTAAAATAAGAATATGGTTACTTAAAATTAAATTAATCATGTTCTTGAAATCATGTATTTTTTATTTTTTATTTAAATAATAAGTTCATAAATAAAATTTAATAAATTATATTTTATAACATCATATATTTATTTATATTATATTGATGAAAACCCTAAAATATTTATTTACATAATTATGATATATGTTATCATTTAATTAAAAGAAGAATGATAAATTTAAAAAAGTACTAAAAAGTTATTATTTTATAAAATATAAATTTCTTCATGAACCTTATTAAATTTGAGCTTTTTTTTTTAAATAAACTTATGCATCAAACATTTCTAGAAATTAATTTAAAATTTATTAATTAAATTAATAAATTATAAGTTAGTTTATTAGTCATGCCAAACACACATACAAACTTCGATCTATGATTGAATTATATGCTCGTAATAAAAACAAACTAAATTTTAGATAATTTAATTTGATTTATAATCCAATCAGCCTATATTTCAATCCAACAACACAAATCAATTTGTATAAATTCACGTTTAAAATAATTTTAAGTGGTTGAATTTAATCTCACATAAATTGAACCAACTCAGGGTTGCACGTTGTAGACTATTATCATATAGAACATCTTGTTTAATTTAATTGAGCCAAAAAAAATGATTCAATAAAAAAAGTGATATTATCATATTTATCTGAAAGAAAAAAAAAAGCAATTGGTCAAAATTTGGAGTGGATTTGAGTATTTAATTCAAACAAATAAAATAAGCATAATTTTTTTGTTTGAAAACTTTTTCTTTACTGGCAAAAAAAAAAAAACGTTTTCCTTTTTTTCCAACAAAGATGCTTAATTTAAAATTTATGCACATCAAACTTCCATCTAGAATTTGAGGTGGGCTTCCAAGAACTAGTATTTGCCCAAACAAATGAATGATTGGGTTTGATGGACCCATGTCGAGCTCCCTCCTTAGGTAGGTAATTCAAAGCCCGGGCCTAAAATGCTTTAGCCCATTTCTGGGCCCAAATATCTTGTTTTGGACCTCACCCTTTTTTTTTTATATAAATACAAGGGACTAAAAGCCGAATAAAGTGATATTAAAAAAAATTATACACTAAAAATAAATACAATAATTAATTTTTTATTTATAAATGTGATAATTATTATATCTTTCAAATTTCATAATTAACACTACTGAAACCCTTATTTTTACTTTTGATATAATTATGCATCCTTTTGTTCACTCTCAATATTAAAATAGATAATGAAAAGAAAGAATATAATTAAAAAGTAAACTATATTTAATATTAATAATGTGAGATTTAATTATTAACTTTAATATTTTTTACTTATTTTAATATTGCAAATGAATGGAGAGATGAATAAGTATAAGAAAAAAATAAAAGACTAATAATATTGATTATAAAATTTAAAGAATATAATATGAATGAGAGACTAAATGTTAGGACTAATCTTAAAGGTAGGAACTCCAATGATATTTAAAAAAAATAAAAATAAAAAGCCAGCAAGAAGGATAGGGTTTGCAATACCATATATGCTCCTAAATTAAATCATCTTTTCAACAAATGAAAAATAAAAAGAAAAATCCCTTCAACCACTATGTGTTTAATGGCGCACGGAATTACTATATTCAAATTAACTTATTATCGTATGTATTGTAAAAATAGAAGTCGCGCATTTTTAAAAATGAAAATAATTCTTGGACATAACATTATACAAATAAAAAAAGCTAAATTTATGTCTAATATTCTATTTATTTGGATAAAAATATTTATTAAAAATATTAAGATAAAAGAAAGTATTTTATTTATTTAATATTAAATATAAAGATTTTAGGAAAAATAATTTTTTATTTTAAAAAAATTACTTTCTTTTATTATTATGTATTTAAATATTATTTTTCTTAAATCATCAAGTAATATATTACTCCTTTATTAAATTATATATGCAAATATTATTTTCAAATAAAATCTAAACTAGCGATGGATTTTCCGCCTTCTATAATAAAGAGTGTAGTGTTTAAAGCGGAGGGAAGGAAATGGAAATAGAACTGTTACACATTCTAGTGATCAATAGAACTCCACCACGCGGACTACTACTGCAATTGGAGGGGGATCAACTTGCAAGAATCATCTGAGCGGTGTGGACTTCTTCAAGGCTCAAATAAATCATAGTTTCAAATAATGAGTGAAAAGTAAGAGCGACTATGAGAATGCAAGCATACTTTTGTTATATTTACTATGGATCAATCATTTACGATCGTAAGAATTGTCTACGTGAATGTTTGATTGTATCAACCGATCCAGGAGGACCACTTGACCACTACGAGCTAGAGACAAATTGGTTGTAGATTTCCACGGGAGACAAGTGGCTGGCCATAATTCTACAAGAACTTGGTCGGTTAATATTCCGTGAAATCCCACATTCTTGAAAGAGGATGCTTTATTCCCACTTTCAAAAATGAGTACGGATTAAATTTTATTTCTTAAAACAAAATGATGGATAGTCAAGATTAAGGGTGGGAACCGATTGGTCTGAGTCGGTTAACAAATCCAATACCAACTAACCGCCACTAATCATTTGTATTTACAGCTCATCTGCACCCGACCACCTAGAAATATCAATCTGTTATAAACCGATCAAATTAAATTGAGGTAGTTAGAAGTAGGTTTGGGTCGTTTAAGAAGTAAACTCAATCCTACACAATTTCCACTTGGTAGAAAATAATTTTTGCTTTCTTTTTCAATCAATTTAGGCCAAATTTAGGTAAAAAATACTGCCAAAACCCATTCATAACACACATTTATTCTACATACATTTCACCACACATTCATACCAACAAAAATAATATTTAGGATAATTGAACAATATAAAAAATACACAAAATTAATCAATTAATTTCATTGGGTAGCTAATACAAAGGAGAACCTTAGAAAAGTTTCAAATTATTAGTTTAAGTCACTCAAAATAACTACTAACTTAACCATTACACCTACCAATAAGTATTGTACCAAAAACCATTTGTATTATGTACCACCAAGAATAGGCCACTCTCACTGTACAAGTGGTTGTTTGTGCTCCTATGTACCATGATTTTTTAATTAGGCCAGCAATACTCCAAAAACATAATTCGAGCCTCGAGCACTAATATTCACAAAAAGTCTAAGGTACCATCTATCAAAAAATTAGAAGTTGTTGGTGCCTCAAATCATCAACAAAAAAAAGGCACATCTGATTTCATGAAACCTACATAGTATGAAAAAAATGAGTATGATAAGAAAAAAAAATTAACTTCATAAGTAAGTGAGCAAGCACTCAAAGAGTTATAGAAATATAAACAACAACAACAACAACCAAACAACCAACTTGACATAAATTGTTTCAATTCCAGAAGTCTAACTCCTAAAGTTTAATTTCGAGGTACTAATTCACCATTACAATATGAGTTTGTAATTTATGTATGAGTTTATAATTTATGGTCAATGCATGTATCTTAAATGTTACCTCTTGAATGTGGTTATAAAAATTTGTTCCTACATTTTCTGTCATGTCACCAATACACTCAACTTAAAAATAGTGGATGCCTCATTAATTTGTAGGTGATTATCATATTAGCATTTAAGTGAAATTTCAAATCAAGAACTCAAACAATGATGTTAGCACAAAGAGCGAAAAAGGAGTTAGATTCAATAATAAATAAAACAAGCTCACAACAATCGAAAGTCATATTACTACCTACAATTTATACTGGTTATAGCAAGAACCTTGTAGATTACAAAAATAAAACTCAAAATTTTGTCAACTCTCTGCTAAAACTCAACTTATCCATCCAAAGTAATTTAATAACAAATTAGTAACACTAATGAAAGCAGCTTACATCCTAAATTTTGCCAATGCACAGATTCTTGTCAAAGTTGAAGTTAAGTTATGGTATTTGAATAAAGTGCACCATAAGAATCATTGTAAAAGATCCTATGGAAATTCAAATCCTTTTTTTCATTCTTTTTTCGCCTTAATTAAGAAAGCCCTCTAAATATTTTTTATTGTTGCTTTGTAATTTCCAAAGAATTAATTTATATGCAGACTTTTTATATATATTTCTAGCTTATGTTTGGATTATATGCACACTTTTTTTTAGATATTGTTTCTAGTTAGCTTTTTTAATAGAATTTTTGTCACACGATAGATATAAAGGATGGAATTGTAAAACTTTGTAATTTTAGGACAGTATTCGCCAAATGCTAGCATCTTGCTACTATCTTATGTTAGGACAATTATACTATAATAACAGTATTCTAAGTGAGTTGCTCAAGTTGTAGCATCACATCGAACTTATATTTCTATTCTTTGTACTTTCTAGTTTGTGAAAAGAAAGTATGAGATGTGCCACTAAAATTATTTATGAAATTAAGAAAGCCTTATTAATAAATTTGGATAATTAAGAAAACCCTATTAAAATTGTTTTCAAGGCATCGTAATTTTTGTTTTAGCCAATATACATAGTAATGTTCCATATGTGTTTGGATTATATGCAAGTGCCACCGTATTGCTTATGTTATACATTTTTTAATTTTTGAAGAGAAAAGAAAGGCATCATACAAACTGGAAATATCTTACATGTGTCACATTAAACAAATTAAACAAAATATAAACTAGAAATACCTTACAAACTTCTAGTCCACAGCCATAGGTCGTGGTTCTTCCTTGTTTTCTTCACCTCCTCCTACAATGCTTGTTTCAAGGCCACTACTACTACCACATTTAAGAGAAGCTACCACTTCTAAAACTTAGTAATTGTAAAAACATGGAGGAAACATATTAAAAATCAATATTGGAAAATATATTGGAAGTCTAATTATTAATTACCTTTTTCCACATCTTTATATGCGTTATCAACAAACTTAAAGTCTTTAAGTTGGAATTTGGAGGGTTTAAACCAATTTTGAGCACAAATGAGAACTTGTGTCATTTTTAGGTAAAGGGAACTTCTAAATACATCAAGTACATGCCTAGCCGTGCTAAATGCAGATTCTGAAGCAACTGCTGAAACAAGAATAGCTAGACATCCCTTGCTATCTTAAAAAGCACTTCAAACCTTAATGCATTCAATTTCTACCAACCCAACACATTATAATGCTTACCTTTATGATCAATACATGACTCATGGAGATATGTTTCTAATTTATTCTTTCCCTCCATAGTGTTTTTCTTCCTCAAGTGTGATCTAAATGTAGCTATTTTTGCTTTATAAGCATGACTTTGAATGGATGGCTCCTTTTAACTTGAAGAGTCACTTTCCAATTCCCTTTTCTCATTGCCATTTGTAGTGGACTTTTCATATTCACTTGCATACCATTCATACATCCTACTCAAGGATGTTTTAACTTTGCTTACCATAATTTTAGCAAGTGTTTATCCATAGACCTCCTTAAATGACTATGTAATATAAGGCTAATTTGAACCTTGGATCGAGTATGTTTGCAATAAAGGTGATAGGATTCATGGATTTAATTAAACCCTAATACTTATCAAACTTCATTTTCATTTCAATTGCTATGAAATATAACATAGAATCCACATTCTCAACTAAGGTCCATTCATTTAACTCACTTTGCACAACAGATATATATGTGTAAAGGAAGTTAGAAGTTACATGCAATAAAGCAGGCAAAGTTAAGGTGATATCATAAAAAATATTTAAGAACTTAGTAAATGCCTTCGCATTATCCTAATCATTATTGTTTGGAGGATCCCTTTTCCTCTCAGAATCTTCAAAGTATAGTAAGTATTCACTATTATTCTCTTCCAACTTATCAAATGCCCTTTGGAACTTTTCAACTGATTCAATTATTATGTAAGTTAAGTTCCATCTAGGGGGACATCTAGGCATACCAAGCCATTAGAATCTATGTTTTCTACTTTAATAACCTCCATAAACTTGGCTAACCTAGAAAATGATGATCTAACATACCGAACAGCATTCCTTATGACAATAATGGACTTGTGATAATCTTTCAACCTTTTACTCAACACTAGGTTGAGAATATATGCATAACACCACATGTGCACCTATATCCCCATTCAACACCAAACCATTCCAATTCTTAAGTTTCTTTTTCAAGTATGTTATAGTAGTATTATTGAAACTAGCATTATCAATAGTAATAGTGAACACCTACTCAACCTCATTCATTTAGATAAACTTCAATGGTTTTCCTAATTACTTCCCCTTTATGATTTGGAACTAAACAAAAGTTAAGAATCCACTTTTGGTAATTCCATTCATTATCAATGAAATGAGTTATTAAAGACAAATAATTCAAATTTTAAATTGATGTCTAATAATCTATGGTCAAATACACTTTTATACAATTACTCTTTAATAAACCCTTAAACCTATTTTTATCTTCTATGTAGATCTTATAGCAATCATTTGCTATAGTCTTCCTAGTAATCACATCCAACTTTGGACATAGCCCTCTTACACATACATCTAAATCCAAACCCTTTAATAACCTTGAATGGTTACTCATCATATATCACAAAGAAAGCTATGCCCTTCTTACATTCCTTAGGGTCAAATGAATTCGATATAGAACCAGCCAATTGTTTACCACTAGACATATTTGTAAAGTTTATTATTTTTTGTTTAAGGTCAGTCTCAAGTATATGTGCATATTTTAGACACTTTTTTATGTGAGCTAATCGATTTGATGTGTCATACTCCTCACTACCAGCTAAAAACCTATGCCTATAATGAATACACTTTGTAAGAGGGTTCACTTATCTCTTCCTCTGGCACTTTTACAAAGTGATCCCATGCTATAGACCTTTTTCTTGTTTATATTCTAACTACTTTGTTTGCATCTAGCTATCTTGATATAATCTTCATTTTCTTGACACTAAAGGTAGAGGGTTTTGCTTTTGAGTTTTTAGTAGATGAAGCAGGAGCCTTGCCTTTATCACTCGAACTATTAGGAGCTTTGTCTTTCTTAGTTAGACTAGTATAAGCTTTATAAGATGAGCCAAGATGGAGCTTTGCACTTAAAGAGGAAAATTGGATTGGATGTTAATAGGATGTTAGAGCTACTGCCCTACCAACTAATAGAGGCTTGGGCTCCATTTGGAGGGAAGAAACCTGTACATTTAAGGACAAAATACACATTTTGTGAGTTTTAAAATTCTTCAAGTGTTATAACATAATTAATATTAAAGATATTTTAAATGAGAAAATTCTAATTTTACAAAAAAAAAGCATGATAGAATAGCACAGAACAAGCATAGCCATCAATTTTTGAATAGAAACTAAAGGCAAATAGACCAGAGCTTCAGACCCATAACTTATGGCTAGCCTTTAGGGATAAAGAAGCTCCTAACTTAATAATATTAGAGGAAGAATTTTGTTTAGCTTTAATTTCATTTACAAATAGTATAATAAATAATAAGAATAGAATAAGTATTGTGAGCATTCATATATGTTTACAACTTATTTATTCTTCCCTTTTGATGCTTGTGTTCTTATTCAAACCAAAAATTTTAATAATTAACTTCCTTACGTTATATTTTTGAATGAGTTAACTTAGAAGCTTGAGAATGGGGGATGCTAATCTATATTAACTATACAACTCTTATAATTTTCATCAGCATTTTAAAAAGCTTTAATTTGCATACAAAATTCTAACTCTCAATTACTGGAAAGAAAGAATGGATTAAAACAAAAATGCATATTACTATTCCTTCTTGTGTGACTTCTAAAAAACAAGCTTTAATTAAAATAGAAATGCATCCAAGAATATAACTATCATGCTGATAGGGGATTGCTACACTCAAGATTATTAGTTCTTTCTAACAAGGAACGTAGCCTTTTAATACTAATTGAAAGAATAACCCTTTAAATTAGTACTATACTAGTACTGCTTAAAACCATAAACTCATATTAACCCACACATCATTGGTTGAATCTGATTTATAAAAGGCTATGACAAACATATGTTATATATATGTACGCATACAAAACTAATAGACAATTAGCATTCATCCACCAAGCTTGAATAATTAAAATAACTAAAAAAATTAGTGCAGCTTGCAAAATGAATGCTAGAAGGAAAATTCAAGCAATAATGCCCAGATGTTTAAACAGAGATCATAATCTTGTTCAAACTCATGATAAGTTAATATTAAAAAGAAAAAAAAAACTTCATGTCATAGGTATAGACCAATCAGAAAACCCCTTGAGAGTGCTCTAAACATCGCATATTAAACCCTACAAACAAAGGCTTATAGCAACATTGGTGTCATCAAAGATAGAGTAACATGAGTTCAATTTAGGAAAAAGTTCTATCATGATCAATTCCTAACTCTGGATAGCCCATCAGAATCAAACAATAATTATTCCATCACCTAATCAATGTCAGCTTTAGAGATTCGAAGAAAACCAAGGAACTCTTCTTTAAATACAAGCTTGCAAGACCTAAAGATACAGTTCATTAAATCCTAAAGTCCAAACATATTACATAAGCATTTGATTTTAACTTTGAAATGTTAACTGGATTTATACACAATCTCGTTAATAAGTTATAGCCATAATTGAATAAGCCACACATGAAGTGTTTAATAAGGTTTGTGCTAAATTGGTATTGGTTATTGCTGAAAGTTGTGATTCATGACATTAGAGCCTGGTCAACTAAAAGAAATGACAAATTATTAGGCCAAACCACTATTATTTATATAAAGTATGCCATCATAATGCCCTTATAAGTATGATACTAGATAAACACCTAGTTAAATAAGTGTCATAAAAGACTCACCTTGCATTTTCTTATCATGATACCTCCCCACATAAAAGACCCCTAGTTAGAACCCTCTCTTTGCCATCTAATTGAAAACAAAACCTAACATTGAAAATAACCTATCCAAAGCTAATTAAACATAAAAAATCTTCAAGTTAACTATAATAATCGTCTCAAGTGTTCATGAAAGAAAAAATTAAAGAAGTTGTGTGGCTCACCTTAAGCAAGGATTCTTCATTGCTAATTCTTCACAGCCTTTAAATAGAACCTCAACAAACCTTCACAGGTGATGTACTTATTGATAAAGGGATGAATTTGAAGAATCCATGGTGGGGTAGAGTGACAAATGATTAGACTTAAGAGTTGCTCTGTTACTGCTTTACTAAGGCACTGGTTATAGAATTAGGGAAAGTAAGTTTGTGGCTTTGTGCGAAACTACAAATGGATTCTAATGTCTATGGTAGATTTCATAAGCACAACGATGTCATTTTTATCATGAATCAGTCAAGTATGATCACAGTCAGGTAGAACAAAAGAGACCCGTACCAGACCACTAACTTATTATTTACTTTTTTTCCTATTTGGATCTGCCCGAATCTTCAATTTCACTCGCACGCAACCACTAATTTTCAATTTAGGTCAATCAGACTAGGTTGGATCAAATATTTTTTCCACCCTTAATCAAAATAAAAATAAATAGTAAATCTTATTAAATTTGGATTATTAATTTGAAAAGAGTGTTAGGAAAGCAAAGTAGCTTGACCATATTATCAATGTCATTATATTGTCTATAGATTAATCAAATACATAAATTTCCATAAATAATTTTATTTTGACAAAAAAAAGATATATAATTCATGAAAAAGAAAATACATCAAAGATAAACTTATACTCTCTAAGTTATTCTCCCTCCACTCTCCTATCCATATTAATGAAAAGTAAGTTTTGGGAGGTATAAGTAGCATTAGAAAAAGGAATGAGAGGAAGTACGTATCAAAAAGTATAAATAGCATTATCTTATAATAAAATAAGTAGTCTGTAATAAATATTAACATTAATTTGCACTTTATACAAAAAGTTGACACCAAAATTTTTAGCAAGTTATTTTTAGCTTTGTTTTCTTTGATAGCAAGTCACTTACAAATAAGTAAAACTTTAAATTTGAACCTTAAAAACTTATGAAAAAGAAAATGTTAAGATAATATTAGATGTTATTATACTATTAAAAAAAGGGAGTTTTTATTTAAAGTAATGTTATTCTCATTCTCATCTACTCACTCTTTTATCAGATTACGAGATTTACAAAATTGTAGATCTCATTATTTATTAAAAAGGAATGAATGATCATTCCTTTTAAATAATACAAGAAGCATTTTTCTTATATATAAATATAAAGTCTTCCATTTAAGTTAATTCACACAAATTTATTTCTATGGGTTCAAGCAAAGTTATAATAATTTTAATTTTAATACTTATATAACATCTAACAAAAATTGAATTTACAATAATAGGAAGGAGTAGGGATGGCAATTCACTCATAACGAATGGATACCCACACTTTTTATTTGTTTGGGTATAGGTATTGGACTTAAAACATGGATAGAAGTCCATGTAAAAGATTTTTTATGAAATTTTTATTAAGGTTTATTTAAATATAAATTTTTTTATGAAATTTAGATTACACTACCCAATCCTTCCTATTTTCATATAATATATATTAATGTATATTTTTATCTATAAACTTAATTATATAATAATAAGAAAAACCAAAACTATATATATAATAATTTAATTTAAATATAAAAATATTTTATATGAACTTCAATAAAATTTTTATAAACACTCAATTTTATTTAGATAATAATACAAATAAATATTAAATATAAAAATACATAAAAATTAAAAAATAATAACAAATAAACAAGAATTTTCACATCGGTATAATGTCTCTAAATCTACTTTTACAAATTCTGTAATCAGAATATATTGTAAACCACCATCCCATGGCTTCCTTTACGATGGTTTACAAATCTATTTTTATATATTTTAGTTGGAAGTTTTGAAACTCGACAACTAATATCTCACCAAACTTGGCTACTAATTTTAATTATAAAGGCATTGACTTTCACCTTCATGGAGTCTGTTTCTCTATCATTTATGTTATAGATTTTTCTCGTTTTACATATGAAAAAAACGAGACTTGTGTTATTTAAAAGGAAGCTAATTTTCAAAGTAGAGGAGGAGATGTGAGTTATTCAAAGGGGAAAAGAGGGATCTTAAAAAAATTAATAAAGAATTTTGTAAAAGGAGGGAAATTAGGAAATCAAGAAGAAAGAAGAAAGGTATTTTAGAAAAAAATTAAAAAAAGAAGAGACGCAAAGATTATAAAGAGAGAGAAGAAGAAAAAGAAAAAGGATAAGAAAAAAATTGAAATTGTTGATAAGGAAGAAGAAAAAAATCTATAAGAGTGAGAGAAAAAGAAACAAAAGATTATATATATTGCTTGTGTTATCTCATCCCCTTTCTTACTTTAATTTATTTTATTTTATTTTAATTTCTATTTCATTTTAAATTTTATTTGTTTAAAAAATATAAATTATAAATTAAAAAAAATAAAAGACAAGGGGGGATGTCCTTCTTAGGAGAAAGGATGCCCCGTTCCCCACCTTTTTAGTGGATAGGATGGAACTAGCCATCTCATTCCTTTTTTTATTTTTTATTATTTTTTAATTTATTTATTTATTTTAATAGAAATTAATTAATATTTTATTTATTTAACATGTGTTGTTAAAAGTATTTTTATGTAATTCCTATGATGGAATAAAATAAAATAGTTTAATGGTTCAAACTATTTTAATATTTTTTAAATGAAGGACATTTTTAAAATTAAATTGGGTAAGCTAATTAAATTAAAAATCCCAATATTATATTACATAAAATTATATTATAATTATCATTTGTATATATATTTCATCTTACTTTATTTCATTTCATCATATCTACACATGAACCCTTATAATTTATAAAAAGAAAATTATATATTTTGTGATAATATAATGGTATTGAAATTAATTACAAGTATGATAAATATAATTTTATTTTTTTTAAATAATTCTTTATTCAAATTTGACTATAAAGTTTGATAAATTCAATATTTCAAAAAATATAAAAAATAATATTGAATTATAATTTTAATTTTTATGAGCAATTCTATAGTCAAATCTGGTCATGAAATTAGAAGAATTTAATACTTTAAAATTTTGAAATAATATTGAAATTATACTTTAAATTCTTCTAAATTTTTATTTCAGATTTAATCATGAAATTGAGCAAATTTGATAATCAAAATTAAAAACTATTAATGTAACATTAAACAAATAAATAAATAAGTAAGTAAAATCACTTAAAATGATTTTCTTTCTGTTATTATTTAAAAAAATTATATTATAACTATTTTATTAGAAATATTCCAAAAATAATGAAATAAAAATGTTTATAAAAAGATAAAATAATAATTCATAAATAATAATATAAAAATCCTTTAATAATATTTAAAAAATAAATTAAAATATTATTCAAATAATAAAATTTATATCTATAACATATCAAATTTAAGTAATTCGATTATAAGTGCAATCATAATGATACTTAATATTATTAAAGCATTTTCTTTCATTCAAGTTCTATCACGAAGTTAGATGAATTTGGCATATTTTAAATATAATAAAATAAAAACCTTTCTAAAATGATAAAAAATAATTTAAAAAATAATAAAAATTTCAAATATAATAAAATAAAATCCATTCAAAATAAATAAGTTTATGCCTTTGACATGTCAAAGTTAAGTGATCTAATTGTAACTCCAATCATGATAGAATTTAATATTATTAAGGTATTTATTTCATCCAAATCCTATTATGAAGTTAGGCAAATTTGAATAATTAAATCAATAAATTAATTAAAAGTAAAAAAAAATCATATTCATCACATTCTTAGGATAACATACACGCAATATAATAACGATCATCCTAATTCAATTTGAAAAATAGAATTAGAATAAACAGGCAACTATTCTTTAAATAAATATTATAGGTTGCTAACACTTTCCCTACATGTAACTATCTCCTAAATTTGAACTTCAAGAATGCAGACCATTTTTTATATTCCAATCACACCATCAAAAATGATTAGTGACAACTCTATTTTTTCTTATTCATACTTACCAACATTTTTTAGGAGGCACAAAATCTGCTCGCCTCTCACAAATTTCGTTACGAGGTATGTTGCGATAATTTAGTGACTCCACTAGGAACTAAATTAGAGTAAGGCCATTTTGTTTATTCCTTTTTTATCTTAACCTTGAATTTTCTTTGTTTATTCCTTTTTTATCTTAACCTTGAATTTTCTTAGTCTATGTTTGGTTCAATGTTTTCTTTACATGTGTGTTTATCATGTTTGTCTCGTTATAAGTATCTTTATTTATGGTAAATTACTCATGTGAAGATTTTTTGAATGGTTGATGCTCCCTCTCACACATTGTACATTTTGAATCCCACACATATATCACGAGCCTCCTACTTAGGCTTTAGAGTATTTTTTAAGATTAATTAAGGGATAAAATAGTGATACTTTCATGAGACCACCAATCTCCGTGCAGGCTAGTAAAACACCCCCACTCAAATTAAACTCTTTCAATTTGCAACCTATCATAGGTGATGATTAAGAACCTTACAAGCTTGTGATGATAACAGTAAGAATAATTTAGGGACCTTTCATCAATTAAGTGTCATAGAACCTAAACTAGGCATAAATCAAAATAAACTTAGAACCATTCTACCTAAGAAAGTTTATCCTATGAGAGAAAATTTCTAAGCCTAGGAAAAATATTTATAGAACACATAGGAAAACTCTTCCATGACCTTTTTTTTAAACCATGCAAGTTTACCCGAAAATGATAATTAAGCCATATATCGGTTAAATTGGATAGCTTACCTTCATTTTCAAAAAATTAAATTTGAATGGTTTATCCCATGTCTTATTCCTACTTAATTGAACATATCTATTGTTCTTGTTCCTTGGCCTCTTACATATATCATTTCATCATACATAGATATCGCTAAAAGTCATCTATATCATTTGAATTCATTGACCATTAATTATGAGCTTCAAACAATAAAAAAATGGGAATATATGATTATAAGTTGTTAGAAATAAGCCAAGAAGTCATTTTTTTTTAAAAAAAGGTGGAATAAACAATGTTAGTAATATCATTTTCTTATAAATATTCATGCATTCACCCATTAAGATAACTTATCTTAGAAAAGAAATCCCACTTCTACCTTACTTTTGAGTAAGGATCACAAAAAATATGGAGGAAGCTATCACAAAACTCAAAATCAAGTTCTCTACTCATCCTAGGAAGCCCTTACAATACTCAAAAAACTTAGCAATATCTATAGATATCAACTTAAAAGAATAAAGGTACTCACGCATTTAGGTCTTCTTGAAGATGTATGCTAGACCTCAAAGCTAAAGTATGTCTAGTGAGTGAATGTCATGATTCGTTTGTTAAACATATGCCAGGAATAGGAAGTTCTTATGCTAAGAAATAGAAAGTTAAAAGAATGAGAGCTTGTTATAAGTGTGCAAGGTGGACATATAATACACACTACAAGAATACTAGAATGGTTTCCCAAAATCAGGAAGATAAAACCAAGTTTATAAAGGATGAATTAAGTAAAGAGTCATTGGATGATATCCTTCAAACTCTTAAGATGCATCCTAGTGGACAAGTTCATAGTGTTCTTCTTGATTTACTATTCCATAAGAAAAAGGAGCACTATCATCTCGAGAATATGATGTTACAAGACCCTATTTGCTAATTTATAAGAAAATTAGATGGGAAGCAAATCCTCAACTCATAGAGGGCATTAACGCCTTATTGGACGTAAAACGAAAGGAAGATGTGAGCCAAAATCATAACTACTATTCATGCACATATCTTCTTTTTTTTTTTTACTTTTCAGTTATTTTTAACTTTTTTACTTAATTGTCTTTACTTTTTCCATATTATTACTACACCTAACATCTACTTTTAACCTTTTCCCTGTTCGAATCTTAAATTTTTTATAATAATTAAGTTGTATGGCCTTTTTGACTTTTTTGTACACTTTTTCACTATTTTCTAAAAATTATTATGTTTGATTCCTTAAATTTTAAACTTCCTTGACAATGGTTTATTTGTATGATCTTTTTATTGCTTATTTTTACAATATAAATATGCATATTTATGCTTGTCAATGCACATATGGCTCATCCTAAGATTAAGAAAAATGTAAAAGGACCAACAATACGTAGATTTAAATCAATCTGTATCTTTGGTGGATCAAGTTAGGGGAAGGATGATGAATTTGTGAAAGCAGCAAATGAGCTTGGTAAAAATTAGTTACTAGAAATATCAACCTTGTGTATAGAGGAAGAATCCAAAGTTTAAGGGGATTTATGGCAACATATGCACTTATTAAGGGAAGCAGAGTTTTGAGTATCATTATGAAAAGCTTATATGACAAGATCATCACTAATTATGCCTTAGGTAATGAGTTAAAAGTTTTAAGCTTGCCCGAGCATTGTGAATACATGCTTCATAATGTCAAAGCCTTTATTGCATTACCTGATGGTTTGGAAATGTTGGAAGTAATTTTTGACATTACATATTAAGCCAAACTAAACTATCATAAAAAACTATTAGGAATGTTAAATATTAATAATTTTTATTATAGTTTATTATTTTTCTTAGATCAAGTTATGAAACAAGGATTCATTTCCTAAATGCCTTATAACTTTATAACATTTACCTTAACTATTAATCAATTGATTAACTAACTGCAAATTTTTGTACCTGAACTTGACTTGTTAATGAAATAGGTAGATCAGCAAGTCTAAGACAGCAATAAAGAGCATAAGCAAACACTGCTCTTCGATTGTAACTTTCTCCACTCTCATCATTTACTTCCATTTTTTTTCATTTTTGTTATTGTGTTTTCGTCCTTCTTTTCTACACCTCCCTCATCTATACAAACATTAGAGACGATGTCTAATTATATTGGGAAGAGGAATAATAAAAATTGTTAGTAAAATCATCATTTTAGTTATGTGTGTAAAGGATGGCAAAGTAAATAATTACTTTTAGCTTTTGATAAACATCCCATTTGTATTATATTTTTTCATGATTTTCCCTCATTTAAAAAAAATCTCATTAGTGAAACAATTAGGCTAACTATATGTGTAAAGGATAGTCGAGCATAAAGTTATTTTTAACTCTTAATACACATCTCATTAGTAGTATATTTTTCTTCATCATGTATCCTTATTTAAAAAAAAAACTTTTGTTAGTAAAATCATCAAATTAATAGTGTGTGTAAAGGATGGCTAAGTAAATAATTATTTTTAGCTCTTGATATGCATCTTATTAGTAATATATTTTTCTTCCTGATGTATCCTCACTTTAAAAAAAATAGTGAAACCATTAGACTAACTTTGTGTGCAAAGAATGGCTAAGTAAAGAGTTATTTTTAACTCTTGATACACACCCTATTAACAACATGTTTTTTCTTCATGATCTACCTTCATTTAAAAAAAGAAAAGGCCTATTTTTTGAAATTTCATCTGAAGTGTTCTAGGTCTTCTTACTTATTTAGGTGCTTTCCATTAATTTTAAGAATTATATGATTCTTGATCATGAATGAATTGGATTTAAAGGTTTTATAGCAAGATTAAATAATTATCTTGCTTTTTGAAATTGATAAGTTTAGTAATAAAATTTAAATTGAAAGAACCAAGTTTGATAACCCTTAACCGTGAAACTTTGAGCCGATTAATTATAACTACATTTTTTATATGAGAGATTCACCTATTAGGTTGTCACTCTAGAACTTACTTTAATTTTTGTTAGGATCATATTTTCACACGTATAAGTAAATATGATTAAGGTATTTTTTTTACTGAACCACCTGTACTTAAATAGCTAACCTTTGCATATCTATTAGATACCCTTTTTAAGCTTAATTTAACTTCTCTTGTTTTTAGCTCATTTCAAGCTTAAAAATATATATATTTTTTACATAACCTTAGAGGCTAGAAGAGTATTAAATCAATAAAAAGATGAGTTCCTAAATAAGTATGGAAGTATACCAAATACTTGAAAAAGAAAAGTTCATTAAAAAAAGAAATAAAAAATAAAAAAAGAAAAGGGAAAAGAAAAATAAAAGAAATAGAAAGAGGAAAGGATGATATATTATTAGGGCGATTGGAATTCTAATTTTATGCCTTTTTAGTCACTTGCTGTTTAGATCAATCCACCAATACTCTTTTAATCTCTTTGGTTACGAACTTTTCTTTCCATGTTATTACCCTTCATTATCTCGACCTCATTACAACCTTTAATAAGTCCTTTTGATATACTTTATGCATGTGAATTAAGTAATAGAGATTGAAAATTTAAGAAAGCCTATGGTAATATAATTCTTAGTAAGTTGAATTTGAGTAAGACACTTACCTTTAAATACTTGAGATATTGGAAGTATGACTTGTGAGATATTATCTATTTGATTCTTTCTTTCTTAAATAAAGTTTCACACTTCTTAATTCTAGATGACATGCATTATTGATTCATGAATGCTATGATCTATTTATACTATAATAATTTTTATGCTCGTGACTCTACATTCTTGACTTTAGTGAAAATTAATGTTTTGTGTCTAATTAGGACATGTAAAACTAAGTATAGAATAGTTTTATAAAACTAATTTCCATTTCCTCATTCTTAAGTTTTTCCTAAAATTCTTATTAAGCTTGAACTATTCATATTTTATGAAATTAGGTAAAGCAGTTGTCATTAGGAGAAGCCAAGTCGATTTAAACTCAATTTAATCAAAATTATCTGCATTATGCCATAGCCAACTTTTTGGATTGATGTAAACAAAGGTCAAAATGATCATATGCTGTGAAGAAAGTTTTCTCTAATAAGGCTTATCATGATTGGTTTCATATTTTGTGATCATCAAACCATATACAAGGGGCAACTAACATTATTATTCTAAAACATATTGTAAAAAAGCCAAAATCCCTTGTAAACTCTATTACAAATGATATGTATTACTCTCCATGCTTCGTTCTTATTCTTTGTTATAATGATAATAATCATTATTATATCACTCCTTTGTTCTTTGAGAAAATATCATGCATTTTCATATGGTAAGTGTGTATTGGAACAATATAACATTTCATGTCTATCTAAATGTGTCTCAATGAAATCAATAATGCAACTATGGTTGAACCACGCATTAAGATTTCCTAAATTCTACTGAATAGAAAATAGGAGGTAATGTTAATGGAAAGTTTAAGCTAAACAAAGAGGAAATGTGCATAATAGGAAAAGACAAATCCCAACACTTTCCAAACATGATCTTTTTAGGAAAATTCTCTAAAAGAATGAAGTAAGGAATTCTTCTGAGAGATAATAGAGTCATTATTACATGCATCACATTCTTACATTAAATCATTTATGCATAATTTACCCTTTTAAATCAAACCTAGTCAATTCAAGTTATTTTACTTTTTATCGTTAAATTAAACTTAATCAAGTTGGGTCGAGTTTACATCAATTCAGGTTATTTTACTTTTTATTATTAAATTGAATTCAATCAAATTGGGTCGAGTCTGTGTTAATCCAAATCATTTTCCTTTCTATCATTAAATCAAATTCAATTAAGTTAAGTCGAGCTTATGTCAATCTAGATTATTTTCCTTATCTTATTAAACTGAACTCAATCAAGTTGGATCGACCTTGTGTCAATCCAAGTCATTTTCCTTTATTTTGTTCAATCACACTCGATCCAATTGAGTTTAACATGTGTCAATCTAGGTCATTTTCCTTTATCTTATTAAATTAAATTGAATCAAGTTAGATCGAGCCTATGTAATGCAGATCATTTTCACTTTCATTATTAAATCAAACTCAATCAACTTAAGTTAAACCTATGTCAATTTAGGTTATTTTCATTTTTATTGTTGAATCAGACTTAATCAAGCCAATAATGTTAGGTCAAACTCCTCATATTTTTAAATTGAATACAACCAAGTTGGGTCAAACCTATGTCTATTTAAGTCATTTCTTTTGAACCCAATTAATATAGGTATAACTTATCTCATTTTAATTGTTAAGTCAAAATTAGTTAATTCAATTTATTTATCTCTAAGCTTGGTTAATTTAGGCTGCATCTATGAAGCGAGTTCATCTTTTCTAATCCGGTATTAGTTAGGCTAAATTGTACTTCCCCCTCCTTTCATTTTTTTTTTGCTTGATATCGTATTCTCTATACATTAAAAAAATTCCTTCTTTCGCAACAATGGCCTTCTTTTTTCATTCCTTCCTTTTTATCCTATCATATTCCCTTATCTTTACAATCTCCATTACCCAATAGCATTGCTTTTTTTTTCTTATTATCCTCCTTATTTTTATTCCAACCCTCCTTACTCTCTCATCATCTAACTTCTTAGTTCCCCCTTCATTTCAATTTTTCATTCTTGCCATCTTCATTTTTAGTTACTTCCACTCTAGATTATAATTGCATTACTTCACGTCATAATAGAAACAATGCAATAATTCGACTCTTTACTCCTACTATTATCATCTTTTTCCAGCTTGCTTAAGATTAATACTACACCACTTTACACTAAATTTGAAGACTCATCAATTTTGTAGGAATTTGAAAAAGAGACACTCTGATATAGAAATTATATATTTTAGCTATTATGCTTTAAGCTATAGCTCTAGCTTGTACAATAATTTATGATTCATGGCAGCATGATGGTTACTCATAATTAGGATTGGATTAACAAGGAATGCTCTATCATTTTTTTTCAAAGATGGATTATAAATTCTAGTTTTGTGAATGATCAATTGGTGTTCATTGTTGTGTCATTTGTGATCATACTAATGCTAATGTTGTTTGTTGCTATGAAGAAGTAGTTGTTAGACAGAATTTGAGTAGAATGATTGGGTAGCGTTGATTACTAGGATAATCGTTGCCACATTACTATTATTATTAGCCATTGCTGCGAAAAAGTAGTTACCAGACAGAGCCCCTAGGTGGTTATAATTGGTACTATAGCTTCATAATTACTTTTATTTGTTGTATTAAATTGGTGTAACTTTAAATGTAACTGTGTGTCAACATCTTTACCTACTTCTTGATTCTAAAAGGATGAGTAAAATGGGGTAGCTATTAACTCTCAATTTTATTTGGATAATAATACAAATAAATATTAAAATATAAAAATTAAAAAAATAATAAGAAATAAATAAAATTTTTCACATAAGTATAATGTCTCTAAATCTGCTGTTGTAAAATTAATAGTTAGAACATATTGTAAACTAGCATCCCATGGCTTCCATCATTACAATTTACAAATATAATTTTGTAGATTTTAGTTAGAAGTTTTAAAATTCAACCAAAAATAACTCATTAAACTTGGCTATCAATTTCAATCATGGAGGTACCGACTTTTACCTATCTGCAGTCTGTTTCTCTATCATTTCTATTACAGATTTTTCTCTCTTCACACATGAAAAATATAAGACTTGTGTTATTTAAAAGGAAGCTAGTTTTTAGGGTGGAGGAGAAGAAGTGAGTTACTCAAAGGGGAAAAAAGGTGTCTAAAAAAAGGAATTAACAAAAAATTTTGCAAAAAAAGGGAAGCTTGAGAAATTTTAGAAGATTAGGAAGAAGAAAGAAAGGTATTTTTTTAAAAAAAATCAGAAAGAGAAGAAGTACAAAGACTAGAAAAAAGGAGAGAAAAAAAAAGAAGGAGGAAAAGGAGAAGAAGCAAATTAAATATGCAGATAAGGAAGAAGAAAAAGAAATCTATAAGAGTGAAAGAAAAAGAGAGAGAAAAGATATATATATATATATTGTTTGTGCCACCTATTATGTCTCGTCCCTTTTCTTACTTTAATTTTTCTTATTTTGTTTTAATTTTTGTTTTATTTAAAATTTTAGATTTTATTTATTTAAAAAATATAAAAGATAAAGGGGACATCATTCTCAAAAGAAAGGATGCTCCCTCCCCACCTTTTTAGTGAATGTCTTTTTTTAATTTTTTATTTTATTTATTTCTTTTAATAAAAATTAATTAATATTATATTTATTTAACATGTGATCTTAAAAGTATTTTTGTGCAATTCCTATGATGGAATAAAATAGTTTGAAAATTCAAACTATTTTAATATTTTTAAGATGAGGGATATTTTTAAAATTAAATCAATTAAATTAAAAATTCTAATATTATTGTATATAAAATTATCTTATAATTATCATTTGATATATATATTTCATCTTACCTTACTTCATTTCATTATATTTACACATAAGCCCTTATAATTTATGAAAAGAAAATTATATATTTTATGATAATAGAATAATATTGAAATTAATTGTAAGTACAATAATGACAATTTCAATTTTTCTAAGCAATTCTTTATTCAGTTGACCATGAAGTTAGGCAAATTCGATATTTTAAAAATTATAAAAAAATAATATGGAATTATAATTTTAATTTTTATGAGCAATTCTATAGTCAGATTTGATTGTGAAGTTGGATAAATTTAATATTTTAAAATTATGAAATAATATTATAATTTTAATTTTAATTATTTTAAATTTTTATTTCAATTTTGGCCATTAAGTGGAGCAAATTTAATAATCAAGATTAAAAATTATTGATGCAATGCTAAATAGATAAATAAATAAATAAAATCACTTAAAATGATTTTCTTTATCTTATTATTTAAAAAAGTTATATTATGACTATTTTATTAGAAATATTCCAAAAATAATGAAATAAAAATATTTATGAAAGGATAAAATAATAATTCATAAATAATAAAATAAAATTCCTTTGAAAATATTTTAAAAAATAATAAATGAAAACATCATTCAAATAGTAAAATTTCTGCCTATGAGATAGAAAAGTTAAGTAATTCGATTATAAGTACGATCATAATAGTACTTAATATTATTGAGACATTTTCTTTTGTTCAAGTTTTACTACAAAGTTGAATGGATTTAACATATTTTAAATATAATAAAATAAAAACCTTTCTAAAATGATAAAATAAAATATTTTAGAAATAATAAAAATTTCAAATATAATAAAATAAAATCCATTCAAAATAAATAAATTTATGCCAATAACATATTGAAGTTAAGTGATCCGACTGCAGGTGTAATACTTTATTTCATTCAAATCCTACTATGAAGTTGAGTAGATTTAGGTAACTAAATTAATAAATTAATTAAAATTTAAAAAATTATATTTTTAGGATAACACATATGTAATATAATAAAGACCATCACAATTCAATTTGAAATATAGAATTAGAATAAATAGACAATCGTTCTTTGAATCAATGTTGTAGGTTACTAACACTTTTTCTACATGTAACCAACTTTCCAAATCTGAGTTCTAGGAATGTAAATCATTTTTCAATATTTCAATTATACCATGAAAAATAATTAGTAGCAACTTCATTTTTTTTTATTTATACTCATTGATATTTTCAATAAGGTACGAAACCTACTCATTTCCCATGAATTCTGCTGCAGGGGTACACTGCGACAAACTTTATATTTTCCTTTGTTATATTAGGCTCCCTTTCACACAACAAATAACTTATTGACCTGATCAATAAGTTATAAATTAGCCTTTAGAGGTACTTCTCACACTAGCTTATAAATTATTTCAGGTAACTTATAAGTTCTAATTTAATAAATTACCTAGAGTAGTTTATAACTTATAAGCTACTATTTTTTTAAATTCTTTCCAAATCTATCTTTATTCTTTTTATTAATTTACAATCTATATCTTTTGTAATATAAATTTAAGTAATTTTTAAAAAATATATTTAATTATATTTTAAGTAATTATAATTTCATAATAAATAATAAAATAAAAATTATATAAGCAAATAAATATATAAGTTTATAAAATATAATTAATTAAATATTAAAAATTATACTTTTATTTAAAAAATTTAATTATATTAATATAATTTAATTTTTATATAAATATAAATTATTTTAATTATATATATTTCTATTAATATGTCCTTTTATATTATTTTACAATTTCAACTAGTTCAACAATTAATTTTATGAAATAATTTAATTAACTTATCAGCTATCAACTAACTTATTAACTGGTCATGCAAAATAAAGCCTTAGTATTATTAGTATTTTTGGATAATTATTATTTTTTATTATATATAAATTTTAATTTTTATTAAAAATTTGATAGAATATATATAAATATGTATAATTTAAATAAAACGAAAAAATGAAGACAAGTATGATAAAAGATTTAATGAGGACAAAAATAAATATTGAAAAATCTATCCATATAAAAATGAAAATAAAGAAAAATAAATTATTTTAAAATGAGAATGGGTACAAAAATTTTAGCCCCCTCCATACAACCTCTTTATTATCAGCATTGGCTTACCTATTAAGCCGAATTCATCGACAATCGGAACTTACATTTTCTTTTATCAAAATTCTATGTATCCTTGCTAGTATTTATCGGAAGAGGAAAGAAAAACTATAATTACAATAAAAACTAGTTAATAGTTCCTTATTAAATCTAAATTAAATATGATGATGCCGTACATCACAGTGCTTGATGCAAAACATATATTTAATTAAACTAACAAAAAAAAAATGATTGCCATATGCAGAATCGATTGAGAATGATATAGTTATAAATTGATCCTGTATATCTGATTAAATGCGATTAAATTTATATGTAATAAGTTCTCTTAAACTTAGTCATAAAATTAAAATTAGTGTTAGAACATAATTTTGTTCTACAATTCGTCATAAAAGGAAAAAAAAATTAAATGAAATGGGAAGATAAAAGGATAAGTGGAAAAAAAAAAGGGGCAAAGATGCATCTCTATGCAGAGTAATTAAATTAGCCTATATGTGATGGATGTAAATTTCTTGTTTTAATTATTTTTATGTTATATTGGGTAGAGATAAATAATTTTTTTTTTGTAGATTCCTATATATATGAAAAAAGAAAGTAAGAATTTTAAGCTCCACTACGTATAAAATTTTAGTATTTATTTATCTATTGCATGATTAAAAAAAAAATTCGAACTCACATGTAAGCATATATAATATATAGTTAAGTCATATGAGACACAATACAAATTCCCATGCAAGCTTATATCCATTAATTTCCTCGTAGGACATATTCCTAGGGCTTTGTTGATTTCTTTAATCTAGAGAGAGAGAGATTATATGAAAATTAAATTGAGATACAAAAATACCTTTGGCCTCTGGATTCTTAAAATAGAATCAAGAAACAGAGCCAAGATACAAAGATGGTAACGTGCAAGACAAGAAGAATAATGATTGCCAAGAACGTGACGACCTCGTATTAATTGTATGTTCATGGAAACATGGAGGATTGAGATACGTAGATAGCTGGAAGGGAAAGCGGGTTCGGTGGCCATGTGCTAATGAATTTAATAATGAAGGCCATAAATTCCATGCAACCGTTGGACGATGAGGATGTTTAGTAATCAATTGTTTGATCGCTTTGGGATTATTTAATTAATTAATTAAATTAAATAATTATTTTAAATATTTGATAAATAATTATTTTCATCAATTAATTGGAAGATCAGAAAACATTGAAATCCCTACTAATTTCAATTAATTGATTTATAAATAATGAATAAAAATATGAAATTACTATACATTATAAATTTATTATATTGCTTAAAATATGATACAGAAGAATTGAACTCAAAACTAGAGGGCATAAAAACAAAGGTTTAACCATTAAACTATTAATTATTTTTAATTAAACCCTAAATTTGAAGGTGTACAAGGAAGCACTCAACCATTAAATTATTAATCATTTTGAATTTTATGTGTATAAACTTAATATATTAAAATATTGTATTTTTATAAATAAATAATTATTTAATATTTTATTAATTAAATTTACATAATAAAATTAATATACATAAACAAAATAAATATTACTATATTATATAATTATTCAATGAATTTAAATTATTTTTAAATTAAAATAAAAATTAATAAGATTAATATATATATATATATATATATATATATATATATATATATATATATATATATATATATATATATATATATATATATATAATATACATATACAATCATTTTTTCAATTTGTCATTCATTTTGATTTTCAAAATATTGCTTAAACAACATAGGATCATTTAACATACAAAACATATAAATAGCATAATCATTTCTGTCAAGCTACATTTTTAGTAAAAAAGAAAATATAATGACAAAGAAGATATATAAAATATGAAAATAATATAATTATTATAATACATATTGTGTATATATATTATGTTAAAAACGTGATGTAAAATAATATACAAACACTTAAATATATTTATTTTTTTAACAAATATAATAAATTTTAGTAATTTATTTTTTTAAAATGATTTAATAAATAATAAATTATAATAATATATCTTTTAGATGAAATTTTAGTTTAATAAATAATATTAAAGTTTAAAATATGAGTAAATTAAAAAAATATATATTTAAATAAATTATAAAATATATTAGTATTCTTATATGTCTTTTATATGAAAATAATTAATTTTATCTAATATTTTTATTTAAACAACTAATATTATTAGCTCATTAAATTAACTAATATAATCAGTTATTTGATAATAACTAATGGAATTAGTTGATTATAAATATAATTGGTTGATTTTTAAATAAGGTCAATTTATTTAAAAATTAAAATTTCTTCATAATTTTTGTGCCTTTATTTGGTAACCAATTGACAATTAATTAATAATAGATTGTAATAAATACATTATCTATTTATATAAAAATATTAAGTACAATCAATTGTTTATAATGCAAAATAATATATAAGAAAGTTTTTATCTATTTGTATAAAACCCATCTTTCTTGTAATGAATCATTTTATCAAATTATATAATTTTTTATAAAGTTTTTAAGCAAGAATTAAAATATTATAAAATATTAATTTATTTCATTATTTTTTGGATAATAATTATGTACCTTATATACATGTATTTGATCAAAATTCTTTATATATAATTTAATTTTTATTAATTATATAACATAAAAAATATATAAAAAATAACTAAAAAATTAATATATTGTAATATTTTTATTATTATTTAAAATTTTTATAAAAAAAGTATATAATTTGTTAAAATAGTTAATTATGAATGAAGAATATTAATTTCAAATTTTACAAAATTTAAGGAGTGATTTTTAAATTTTTAAAATTGAAGAAGGTAAAATTTAATTATTAATAATCAATTAAGTAAATGATGAATATTAATTTCAAATTTTACAAAATTTAAGGAGTGATTTTTAAATTTTTAAAATTGAAGAAGGTAAAATTTAATTATTAATAATCAATTAAGTAAATGATGAATGTTAATTTTAAATTTAGTAAAGTTTAAAAAAATTAATTTTTAAGTTTCATCATTTTAAAATAAAAAATGATAATCGAATTTTTTTCCTATTCTTTGTAACATTATTAAATTAATTTGCATTTAGAGGGAGACGATTGGCTATAAATAAAGCATTATATTATTCTATTTGGACGCGTAGTAGCTTCTGTCAGAGAATATTCTTGGGACTATTGAAGAATCTATTCAATTTTATATGCTTAGGCTCCATTTCCGGAACTCATTGCCTATTATGTTATGTTATTTTCTTCGATTTTCTATCGCTATAATAATTAGGAAGGGAAGGGATATAAATGTATATATATCGGCTCTGACAATATCATTTATAATTAATTTATAGGGTAAATTATATTGATCTTTCTTAAATTTGATATAATTATATTTAATATTTTTTATCTTTTATAATTATACACTTCTATCACCTTTAAAATATTTTCATTATTATAAAATATAAAAATGTTAACTTTTCAACTACAATTAATTGTTTAATGTCATCCATCATGATTAAAGGACTATTTTTCTACAATTTTATATACAACATAATTATATATACATGAAAAAGTATTTTTATTCTTTTTAAAAAGAGTATATTTATATATAAAAATATAAAAAAAAATCCTTCAGTTACAAGAAACAACATTAAAGAATGAACTCACTAAGGTTTAATACCATTGCATTTCATAATTGTAAAAATATTTTAGGGGTGGATGTATATATTTTTTTAAAAAAAAGAAATCTCATGCGTTATTAAATTAAATTTCATGGAAGGTTACTGTATTTTACTTAATATATATATATATATATATATATATATATATATATATATATATATATATATATATATATTGAGAGATTGGTTTCTATAGCAGTAGAATTCTACATGATAAGCTATAAATTAATTTTATGTTTTTGGAAGTCATTGTTCTAATCAACCACTTGAATAAGTCTCATGTCCACATTAGAGTTCGAGATATGATGTATAGATCTGAAGCATCACTAAAATGCCTTTTTTTATATATTTAAAAGATGATATAAAATTAAATAATTATAATATATTAAAATTAAAAAAAAGCAAATTAGCTCAATAAAATATTAAAATCTCAAACATTGCTTTAAATGTTGTTTGACATGAATGTTTTTAAAGGTTGTTTTGAGAGAGAAATTTGCATGTAGAAAAATTTTAGAGAAATATATATATATATATATATATATATATATATATATATATATATATATATATATATATATATAGTTACAAAAAGATATAAATAGATATAGATATAGATAGAATATACATTCTTTAGGAAAAAATATAAAATGATATATGATTGATTCCCTTCCCATTTCATTTTTTATCCATATATTTTTTTAAATATTTTTAATATAAATATTAAAATTAATTTGAAAATAATTATAAAATTTTTAAGATAAATATTAAATATAATTCATTAATAGAATGCAAATTTTTTTCATTTATTTTAAAGAGCATATAAAATTAAATAATTATATTATATTAAATTTACAAAGAAAATGAATTAATATAATAAAATGCAAAAATGATAGATATTCTATTAAGGTTTTATTTCTCATAAATAGCTGAAAAAATAAATAATAATTGATAAGTTAATTAGAAATTAACAAGCTACATAATAGTTGATAAATTAGTTAAGTGGATAAAAAGTATTTCATAAAATTGATTATTGAAATAGATAAAATTACAAAATAACATAAAAATATATTAATAAAAATAGATATATATAATTAAAATTAATTTATATTTATCTAAATATTAAATTATATTAACACAATTAATATGCTCAAAATAAAATATAACATATAATATTTAATTAATTATATTTTATATATTTATATATTTATATATTTATTTAATTACATAAATTTTATTTATAGAAAAATTATAATTATTTATAATCATAATTACTAAATTTATAACAGAATTATAATTATTTAATTATATTTTATAATGATATATATATATATATTTATATATTTCCATATATTTATAGTTTAAAATAAATTTATAATTACATTAAAATTAAATTAATTATATTTTATAAAAATAATATTTACGTTTCTATTATGGAGGACATTATTTGTAAATTAATAAAAATAATAGGAATATATTAAAAAAATGAAAAGATGATATTTTATAAGTTGTAAATTTCTTAAGATAATTTATCAAATCGGAAGTTATTTTTTTAATAAGTTAGAATGCAAAATATCTTTAAAAATTAATTTATAACTTATTAATTAAGTTAATAAATTTTAAATTAGATTATTTATCATATGAAATGGAATTTAAATGTTCTTTGACATGAATTTTTTTTGGAGATTGTTTCAAGAGAATTTTTTTTCTATTTTAGGAGAAAAATTTGCAAATAAAAGAGTTTTAGAAAATAATATTGATAGATTGTATTTTAAGAAATCAGCAAATTGTTCTTTTAATTTTAAGAAGATGCCATAATTGATGATTTATCAAAATATAATAAAAATAATATTAATTTCAGTGTTACACAGAGCTAGAAAATTTTTCCCTTATTAAAAAAATTCATTAATATTTTAAATTTTAAAGTAATTACCCACTTTATAATGAGAGAGAGAGAGAGAGAGAGAGAGAGAAGCTCTAAAATAGGATGCGTGCATTGCACCACACTAAGAATGTTGACAAATATTTATTTTTGTGTCAAATGTCACTAATTAGCCATTTAATGTGACCTCTTAATTTTTAAAATGCCAAATAATTCGTTTATTTTAAAGTGAAACCATCTAATACAATCCATAGTTTTTGTGATTACTAGGGGGTATATAGATTGGGATCCCATTCCATGGTGCAAGCTTCATGCTCGTCAGCTCCTATTTTTAATCTCTTTTATTTTTTTAGTTTTTATTTTCGAAGAGCGTTTTGGTACTAATTTCAAATTAGAATAGAGTGGATTCCTTAAAATGCAGCATAAATATAAGATAATAGGTTGTGAAGTTATCTAGCTATATTCATGCTGTCACGCACAAGATGTGATGTGTCTGATCAGATATTAATGATATCTAAGTCAGCATTACTCATGGGTCATGGCTGTCCAATTTTGATTGCAGCATGCCTTTGCTTGTGTTAGATAATAGAGTTTGACACGCAGCAAGTTGCTTCCCTTCACACCTTCGGAGATTATCATCTTTCATTATTTTTATTTAAATAAAATATTTAATTTTGTATACATTTATCTTACTCTAGTATCGAAGTGGAGATATTTTTTTTTGGTATTATAGTATCAAAGTGGAGATATTACTTGACATGATGGTGCCCTAGTGCATGTATATAACATTGCAAGTCGGCCCCGCTTGAAAATTTTTTACTCTAAAATATAAATTATATGATTTTTAGTTATTTTAATTTAAAATAATTTATTTAGATTCTGTTATTTAATTTTTTCATTAATTTTTACTAATTTCTATACAAAATCTAAGTACCCACTGTATTATTTTTTTAATAAATAAATTTTTAATTTAAAAAAATAATATAATCTAATAAAGATTAAAATTTTTATATGTGATCTTTAGATTTTTATTTAAATTTTTCCATGCTCAAACAAATATTTCCTTTTATACTTATATATACTTTAAATTAATATAAAAAATATTGGATAGAAATAATCTATTATGAATTTAGGAAGCTAACAAAATTTGAACAAAAAGATTAAATTTTGCTAATTAAATATTTAAAAGAATAAAATAAATTATTTTAAATTAGAGGATGATAATCTAATAATTTATACTTTAAACTTATTGTTAAAGTCCAATCTAACATATATAAGAAGCAAAAACTGAACTAATCTGCCGCAGGATAGTATTGACCGTACTTGAATACTTGATCATACTTCTACAAGCCTAATTAAGAGTTGTGAAGAAGATTATTCTTGATCACTATTTAATGACTTCTTCGATTTTGTGCAACCTAATACATGATATTAATTTATTTAGAAATATATTTAAGGGTCAATTTTTGCTTAATTATTGTACTTAATTCATTTCTAAATAATGGCATGAAGCATTAATTCATGTGACACAATCATCTTACCCCAATATTTTGAGCTATTTATTTGGCTCCACATTGCAATTGGTTAGCTGCTAAATTATTCAGGAAAAAAAATAAGAATTTTTGCCGACTGAGTGTAACAGGCTGCTTTAATTTAATCTCTTAAAAAGATGATTCATAAATTGTTATTTCATTTCAAAATGACGCTTAAATTTAAGCTTGTTAAATTCACCAAAATGAGGTATTTTAAGGGTTCATAATTCTTTTTAGAAATTAGTAATAATAAAGTTTTAATATTTTATTCAATTTTTATTTAAAAAGGCATTTACAAATTAATTTACTGAAATAATAATAAAATCAATTATAATCTTTTCCTAATAATTTAAATTCTTAAGAATAATTAATACTCAATATACTGTCATAACCTTTAAAAAATCAAGGGTTAAATTCATGCCGCTTACCCCTTTCGGCACAAGGTAAGACAAATTTTTGTCATGTCCACATTTCAAATCCAAAAAAAATCATAAATCGTTTTTTAATAACTTAAAATTTTAGAAATTATTCATTTCATATAAGTTAATTCAACTCCACTTAATTTGGCAATCGGATAATATTTGAATTTGTGCATAGTAATATATTATTTTTTTTATATTGAAAATGAAAATTCACGTAATACATATGCGCAGAAAATTTTGAATTCAAATTCCATTATTCAAGACATAAAATAAAAAGAATTCAAAGAAAATATCAAATATTACTGTGCGATTGTGTTGGCATAGTAAATTATTATTGTTGTTGACAAGAAGGGGGAGCTGCGAAACATGATACATTAACGTGGGCGCTGACTTCAAATGGATGCACCCATGTGAACCGTGTCACGGCATGATTTTGGCTGCCAGTTTTCTCTTTCTTGGACACGTACGCTAGCTACTTTCCCGGATCTCATATCATTTTCCGGAAAAATATAGCACAATAAAGTAGAAATATGCTTAAAACCATCGTGGAAATTAAGAAAGTTCATTTTTCATATTTTTATTGTATTTTATTAATACTTTTCAAAATTATCCTTCACTCTAAAATAAATCGTTAACAACAGCTCGCTAATTATTGTTAAGTATTAAATGAATATTTCTAACTAATTATATTAAATATTTTATTTTTTATTTTTAATAATATAATAAACAATAATATATTAAATACGTATTAAAATAAGAATAAAATATTGAATGTAATTCTATTATCAAATGTATTATTATTTATTATATTAATAAAAATTAAAATAAAATATATAATTTCATTAATTAAGGATATACATTTAATACTTAACAATAACTCCGAAATTATTATTTGCATTTTTCTTATTCTAATAATAAATAAAATACACTTCACTATTATTCAAACATACATTTAATGTCAACAAGGTAGTGGAGAGATAACTATATTGTTGAAGGAAAACATCCTAATCACCATATTTAAAATGCGGTTAAAAATGAAGAAATAAATATGGTGAAATAAATTAGTTAAAATATTTTTAAATAAATGTGTAGAATCATTAAACATTTATTATATATAAAGAATGATAAAATTAAAAAATTACTAATATTTTATTAAAATTTTAAAATAATAAATAAAGAAAAAATTAATTTAAAACGAGAAATAAAATGAGAAGGAGTGGATACCAACCAAGGAATCATATATTTAATATGGAAGATAGTTGATTAATTTGACCTTTGACCTATGTAACTCAATTGCTTGCATGTTCCAACGAAGATGATCGTGACCACGAACTACCAGTTGAGAAGATTTCTATATATTGAAATGAAATATTTTATAATGTGGTTTCTATTACAATTTATATATTCTGAGTTCTACAACTTTACTTGCTGACTTGATAATAATTATATATTAAGATTATATATATTTTTTATAATAACATGCCCAATTCAAATTCATGAGGTAACCATAAGGGGAAAACCCCCAGAAAATAAAACTACAAAAGCGAACGTTACAGCATTGTTAAAAGGCTGACCAAAATTTTATCATTTTTAACCCTTACTAATGGGCCAATTTTATTATGCATGTATTGAATAATTTTAATACATGTATGAATTAACTTTATTTATGAGTTGTGAATTAAATGCTTTTTATTTCAAAAACCATATATAATTTAATATAAGTTATTGAATACTCAATACATAAAAGAACTTAATGCATAAAAAAAGTCACCTCAACAATATAATTTAGGCAAATAAACTACAAACAAGACTTTCATGCACGTACATGGAGGAGGTTGTATGAATATTAAAAGTAAACAAATTTCTGTGTTAGAGATTTTATCGGTGAAATTACAAAATTCTTATATGTTGGACAGCCCTTTGCACGAAGTTGTAATTTTGAAAAGCTGTATTGCAAAAGTATTGCAAAAATCATATTTAGTTCTATTTTTTAAATATATTGCAAGGGTGGGAGTAGATTAATGTTAAAATCAATCTAAAGTTAAGATGCAATTGTTGTTGTTGAGACCTTTTTTCAACCAAGCCCAAAGGATAAATTAGTCAAATTAAACTTATATTAGAGCAATACTAATCACTATAAAAAATAGGAGGAAATGCAAACTATCCTTTTAATTTTGAAATAGTTACATTTAACATTCATGATTATATTAATTGTTATAATCGGTTTCCTAAATTTAATTATATGTGATAGATTAAACTCATATAATTCTATCCCATAAAACCAAAAGGAGTCTATACACCATATTATACATGAAATTCCGAATCCTTCACTCTCAATGCAAAATGCTACTCATAGAAAGTCGATCAGATCACTCCCAAATTTGAACCATAAAAGTTATACAATATATTTGATTTCTTTTTCAAAGTTGTACAATTGCTCTCTCAAATTATTTATAAAATGAAGTCCGGATATAATTTATCATTTATGAACAAGTTTAGACAATTCATTATAAAAAAATAATAATTGTGAATGTTAAGTGTAACTACAAATTAAAGGAAATAATTGATATTTTTCTAGAAAAAAAAAGAAGTAAGTTAGGCATATATTTAAAGTGCTAGGACAGAGTATAATATCTCTGCAGATTATATACAGTTGCATACAGATTCTATATGTTATATGTCAACTGAGCTAGCTGTAACCAGAAATCTTTCCACTGTGGATTGTGCCAAGTTGTGCAGAGCATTTACATTCTTTCTGGTTGGTCCAGAATATTACTTAATTTATTTAGTTAAAAAAATGAATATTACTTGATGTTGAATTTCGATGACTATAATTAATTTAGCTTATCATCTGATTATGGTGAAACTTTAATGACATTGTGGACGGGGGATAGCCCACTTCATATACCATCCTAGTATTTTCCATTTTTCATTAAAGTGACGTCCGATGCTACGTCCTAGAAGGAAGAAACATGATTATTCGCCATGTTTTCCTGTTATATTTCACTTGAAAAAAATTAATTCAAAACTTATTTGAAAATGTTAAAGAAATTGGCACTCAAATTCCACAATCCACATATACGTGGAGGAAGCCTTTTAAGGGGAAGTACCGATAGTCGTACATGAACGTAAGAAAAGTAAATTGTACCTACAAGATACTTATAAAAGATGAGTGAATCGCGAATATTTAACTTAGAAAAATTATACCCAATTTTTTTAGGATTTAATAGAGGTGTAAAACAAATTGATTTATATAAATATATTTAAAAAATAATTAAATTTTAAATGATTTATATTAAAAGTTGGATCGACAAATTTATAAATTTTAATTGTAAGTTCACAAATTAATCTATTCAAACTTTGACTTGTATGAATCTATGATTAAAATAAAGTGAATTTTGAGTAATTTAATTAACTTAAATTTGCAAACTACAATCCATTTAATAGATCTAAAATTTAATATAATTTCAGTCGCATTTTTTTCATTTTTAGAAATATATACTCATTTCTCTTAACTTTTAAAAATAGATGAGGTAAGTGCAAGTTTTAAATAAAAGAGAAAAGAGATGAGTATTTATAAAAGAAGAGATTAATATACATTTTAAAAATAAAACATGTGTAAATATAATTATATTAAAATTTAAGGATGATGAAAATAATTTACTCTTTATTTTATTATTGAATCGAAATGCATCTAGAAGTGCATATTAAATTTTTATCATCTTCGTAACTCATTGATTGTTTTCTCTATATTATCTTTTAAAATGACACAAGCATAGTCTAGAAGAGATTATCCAACCACAATAAACAAATAGATAGACGGAGACTATCCAAATCCTATTTTAGCTGCCATCGACCACTAATTTCCTTGGCCATACCTACATTTTAGTTTTACCCGTCAACAGATACGGAATAAATGTTAGTGTATTCACTCATTTTAATATACATACAATTCTTGCATTAAATTTTCAATGTTGTAAAGATCAAAACATTGCCCAAATTTGCCATGGGTGGACACATGGGTAGAATCCTAAACAGGTCTTGCCAATGCGAGCTTCCTTTGATTCATTGTGAGAATGCGTTTTGATAGAAAATATATTGTTTAAGAATATACTTCTTTCATTTTTTTTAAATGTTATTTTAAAGATAAAAAATTATTTTTATTTATTTGTTTTTTCAAAAAATCAAAATTATATTTATTATCTTGTTTCAAATATTGATCATATTATTTAAATAAATGCTTAACAACTTTATTTACAAATTAATTTTTAATTCAGAAAATATTAGTAAATTATTATGCTTATTGCTAGGTTAATTGTTATATTCCTTAATCCTTATATATTAATTTTAAATAATACTTAAAAAGGAAGGGAGGGGGTAGTTATAAATTATTAAAATAGTAAGAAATAATTTACATGTTTAATATTAAATATAATAAATTTAATAAAAAATAACTTCTTTATTTTATTAAAAAAAGAAAGTTGTTTTCCTCCAATATCATGACTTTAGAGATCATTTTTTCAAATGAGACACAAAAGATGTCCTTCGAAAAATAAATGAAACCTAAAAATAAATTAGATTTGCCTTATTATTCAATCAAATCTTAAGTTATTAACTTTATAAAAAAATTATTAAAATCACCTTAGAGTTGATAAAAATACTTGTTTTCTTACTTCTCTGACAATAAGTTGTCTTTTTATCAAAAAAGAAAATATACTTTACTCAATTTTGTTTGCAACATGTTTATCATTAAGTTAAAGTATTAAAAATAAAGGCAATTTGTGATTTTTATTATTAATATTTTATCTATCTATATTATATTTTTAATCCAAATTTTACAAAAATTATTATGTGCACCTAATTTTTTATTATTTTTAATTTGATCTGATTTCATTTTAATTTGTTTCTAACATCACCAATTATTCCAAATTTACTATTATGAAATTGGGATGTTAGTGTTTGAGATTGAAGGAAAAATTAGAGAAGGAGATAGCATAAATCAAATTTTTGAAATTTTATATCAATTTAATAAAGGAGGAAGAGAAGTATGCAAGAAACATAAACCAAATTCCGTTTCATTTCAATGAAAGCCAAGCCCATGTAAACAAAAGTGGTAATAATAGAAACTACAAGTAACTTTCTTTCTTTTATGTTAAATCCTAGATGAAAAATTTATAAATAGAATAGTATCATAAGTGGATAAAATATATTTGTTTATTTTTTACTTATTGAAAATATAACAAAATTATATTGAATTTCATGAACATCATTCTATCAGTGTGAACATTAGAATTTAAACCAATAGAGCTTACGTACTAATTTCAATATCTTTGGATTTATAATATAACGTCGTGGAAGAAAATTATGCTAATCAATCGACTAATTGTTAAAGAAAGTCTATATAGCTTTCATTCTTGAATTATTCTATGCTTTAAATTAATTAAGATAATTTGACCCAATTTGTAAAGAATTAATTGATCATTTGACTGCATGCCTCCATGCTAACTTATCAAGGTTCTTTTTTCAATTATTTTTGTTAATTTTAGGAGGTATTATTTTTTTATGTGGCTTTAATTCTTGCTTAATTGTCTACGTAATCAGATTAGTTTAGTCAATTTGTGACAAGAACCTGTGATTTGTTCGTGATTTGTGCCCTCAAGCTCGTCCAAATTCTTCTGGGGTCATTGAAATGCGAAAAAACCAAAGAAATTGTACAATTCTTCCCCTACAAATATCGCCCGCGACATCAACCCATTCACGGGCCATTGAATGAAGACCAATATAACTTCGAGAACTTCATAGATGCTAAGCGTCATTTTTTGAGTTTGTTTTTATTTTTATATTTTAGAATTTTTATAAAAAATTTTATTTTCAAGAATTACTTTTAAATAAAAATAATCGGTATTACAAATATGAAAATATTTTATTTAATTACAAAGTTGATATTAAGAATAAAAATAATTTAAAAAACATAAAAATTATCTATATTTTTCTATTTTTAAGTTATACGTTTGAAATTATAATTTTTAAAAATAAATTATGAAAATGAATTCTCAAATAATTTTTTCTATTTTTAAAAATTATTCCTAATTTTTAATTGATAAATATTAATTTTTAATTTTTATAAATTTAATACAAAATTTTAAAATTTAATATGAGCAAAATTTTCAAAATCAATAAATAAGCAATAAAATTGGCATTAATATTTATTAAATAAATTAAAAACATCTGTTACAATTCAAGCATGCTATTTTTTTTTCTTTTCTTATTCTTTTCGTGAGAAGTGTGCTTATTTTATTGTTCATCGAACGTGTTTCACTCAATAAATATGTTAATTTATAATTTATTAATTTAATTTATAATTTATAACCTAATTCATAGAGGCGTTTAGTGCATTATTATTGAGAAAAAAATTCTGATTTGATATGGTATATAGGGTAACTTATGACTTATCAGTATTTTTAAAATTTATTTCTATTCTTTTAGTTAATTGGTAACTCATGTTATGTAAATAAATATTTGACATATATTTATTAATTTAACATGAATAAATAAAAATAAATGAATAAAAAAAAATAATTTCATAAGATACAATTAATTAAATTTTCAATAGTTATATTATTATTTTGAATTGTAAGTAAATGAAAATAAGTATATAAATAAATAAATAAATATGTAATGTCATAAAATATAATTAATTAAATTTTTTATAATTATATTTTTATTTTGATATCTTAATTGTATCAATATAATTTAATTTCAAAATAATTATAAATTAATTTACTTCATTTATCTATTTATATTAACACATATTTTTATATAATTTTATATTTTTAAACTAGTTTAACAATTTATTTTATCAAATACTTTTAATATAATATTAGTTATATTATTAACTACTCTAATGGGTAACTTATGAATTATTTATATTAAATATAATTTCGTCCTTTTCATTTATTACCACAAAGTAACCTCAAGATGCATGATTATTTATGTTTGCTCACACCTTGAGGTGACATTTAATTTATAGAATAATACATTCTTGAAATTTTTAATATTTTTAAAAATGTGATATTCAAGAATTTAGTTCTTAGGAATATAATATTATTGTGTTTAATTATTTAAAAATACTCCAAAAAAGGTTTCAATATTATATTTTGACTAATTTGCATACTTTAAAAGTCATATTTTAACTAATTTGCATACTTTAGCTATTATTAATATTTTATCTATCTATATTATATTTTTAATCCAAATTTTACAAAAATTATTATGTGCACCTAATTTTTTATTATCTTCAACTTGATCTAATTTCATTTTAATTTGTTTCTAACATCACCAATTATTCCAAATTTACTATTATGAAATTGGGATGTTAGTGTTTGAGATTGAAGGAAAAATTAGAGAAGGAGATAGCATAAATCAAAATTTTGAAATTTTATTTCGATTTAATAAAAGAGAAAGAGGAGTATGCAAGAAACATAAACCAAATTCCGTTTCATTTCAATGAAAACCAAGCCCATGTAAACAAAAGTGGTAATAATAGAAACTACAAGTAACTTTCTTTTTTATATGTTAAATCATAGATGAAAAATTATAAATAGAATAGTATCGATAAAATATATTTGTTTATTTTTTACTTATTGAAAATATAAATAAATTATATTGAATGTCATGAACATCATTCTATCGGTGTGAACATTAGAATTTAAAGCAATACAGCATACGTACCAATTTCAATATCTTTGGATTTATAATATGACGTCGTGGAAGAAAATTATGCAAATCAATAGACTAATTGTTAAAGAAAGTCTATATAGCTTTCATTCTTGAATTATTCTATGCTTTAAATTAATTAAGATAATTTGACCCAATTTGTAAAGAATTAATTGATCATTTGACTGCATGCCTCCATGCTAACTTATCAAGGTTCTTTTTTCAATTATTTTTGTTAATTTTAGGAGGTATTATTTTTTTATGTGGCTTTAATTCTTGCTTAATTGTCTACGTAATCAGATTAGTTTAGTCAATTTGTGACAAGAACCTGTGATTTGTTCGTGATTTGTGCCCTCAAGCTCGTCCAAATTCTTCTGGGGTCATTGAAATGCAAAAAAACCAAAGAAATTGTACAATTCTTCCCCTACAAATATCGCCCGCGACATCAACCCATTCACGTGCCATTGAATGAAGACCAATATAACTTCGAGAACTTCATAGATGCTAAGCGTCATTTTTTGAGTTTGTTTTTATTTTTATATTTTAGAATTTTTATAAAAAATTTTATTTAAGAATTATTTTTAAATAAAAATAATCGGTATTACAAATATGAAAATATTTTATTTAATTACAAAGTTGATATTAAGAATAAAAATAATTTAAAAAATATAAAAATTATCTATATTTTTCTATTTTTAAATTATACATTTGAAGTTATAATTTTTAAAAATAAATTATGAAAATGAATTCTCAAACAATTTTTTCTATTTTTAAAAATTATTCCTAATTTTTACTTGATAAATATTAATTATTAATTTTTATAAATTTAATATAAAAATTTAAAAATTTAAAATTTAATATGAGCAAAATTTTCAAAATTAATAAATAAGCAATAAAATTGGCATTTAATATTTATTAAATAAATTAAAAACATCTGTTACAATTCAAGCATGCTAGTTGCTTTTTTTTTTCTTTTCTTATTCTTTTCGTGAGAAGTGTGCTTATTTTATTGTTCATTCAACGTGTTTGACTCAATAAACATGTTAATTTATAATTTATAACCTAATTCTTAGAGGTGTTTGGTGCATTACTATTGAGAAAAAATTCTGATTTGATATGGTTTGTAGGGTAACTTATGACTTATCAGTTTTTTTTAAATTTATTTCTATTCTTTTAGTTAATTGGTAACTCATGTTATGTAAATAAATATTTGACATATATTTATAATTTAATATGAATAAATAAAAATAAATGAATAAATAAAAAATAAGTGATATCATAAGATACAATTAATTAAATTTTAAATAGTTATGTTATTATTTTGAATTACAAGTAAATGAAAATAAGTATATAAATAAATATGTAATGTCATAAAATATAATTAATTATTTTTTTATAATTATATTTTTATTTTGATTATCTTGATTATATCAAAATAATTTAGTTTCAAAATAACTATAAATTAATTTACCTCATTTATCTATTTATATTAAAATATATTTTTATATAATTATATATTTTTAAACTAGTTTAGCAATTTATTTTGTCAAATACTTTTAATATAATATTAGTTGTATTATTAACTATCAACTTTTATCTAATGTCTATCGGTTAACTTATCAACTATTTGTATCAAACATAACTTTGTCTTTTTCATTTATTACCACTAAGTAACCTCAAGATGCATGATTGTTTATGTTTGTGAGGTGACATTTAATTCATAGAATTACACATTCTTGAAAATCTTAATATTTTTAAGAATGTAGTATTCAAGAATTTAGTTCTTAAGAATATAATATTATTATGTTTAGTTCATTTAAAAATATTTCAAAAAATGTTTCAATATTATGTTTTAACTAATTTGTGCATTTTAAAAAAGATTACTAAGTCATCAAAAATATCCTTAACAAGAATTAAGTGGTCAACTATAGTAAATGATAATAGAAAGTAATTAATGATAATAAGTAGTAGATGACAATAGGTGTTCTATGGTGGTGGCTGATGCCAATGGTGATAATTGGTGATGAGTATTGCCAACAACAATTTCTAATGGTGGGAAGTGATGACCATTAATAATGGATGAAAGTTGATGAGGGTAACTAACAATAAGTAGTAGTAATTATAGTCAATTATGATTGGTAGTGATTAATAATAGTTATTAACGATGAGTAATAGTTACTGATAGTCACCAATAATAATTTGCAACAATGATGATTATTGTTGATGAGTGATAGTTCACAATTAGTAATGGTAAGTAGTGATTAATGATTTTAAATTGTGATTGGTAATGATAAAATAAAGTTCTAATAGTACTAAAATTTTAATGAAATAATGGATAAAATAATATATATTTATTCCTAAAACGTTCTCATATCATATAAGAATGCAAAATATCTATATCCCCATAGAAATTTTAAGAAATTATTAAGTTAAAAATATTTTCAAAAATATTTGTATTTCTAAAAATATTTTTCTAAACTTTGAATAAATATAAATTTTCTACGTTTCAAGAGAGCACCAAGACAAATTTCCCAAAGAAGATATCCAACCAAACGAACCATCTTTGATATTGATTGGGAAAGGATTACCCAAGCATAATTGACAAGCAGGAGGGCCAAAATTCCCAGTGAGGTAAGGTTGCTGGCCCATCCCTTCACAACTAACAATATCCATAATTGGAATCCCCAAATTTCACGGCAGGGTTGTGCCATTGCAACACAATCCTTACTTTCGTTGCTCCACTTAGAAATTAGCATTAGAGTATCGAAAAAGCGTGGCTTCAATTGAGCCTATACCTGTAGTCATGTCGTCGGCATTCTCCCGAACACCTGAAGTGCATCCAATTATTTAAACGGATATTCTATTTATTGCGAGGAGATATAAGAGTAATGGTCACGGAACTAGAATGATTGAACGTTTGAAATTGTTGCTTGTTTTTCTTTCCACTTGCATTTCCGTGAAGCTTTAAATATATTGGTCGTTGCCGATCGTATTTTTGTTTTTATTAGTACTTGGTACGGATGTGGTGGCTCACAGGTCACAACTATAGCCAACCTACTCGATATTTATTTGCTATTTGCTACTTTATCTTGAAGGGATTATTTTGGTACAGGATTACGTGCATTTCTCATTGTATCTTAAATTTGTCTCTTAAATTAAATTTCATACTTTATATAATAATATTTTAATTATTAGATTTAATAATATATTATATATTTATTTTATTTTTATAACTGAAATAATAAATTATTTAGCATATATACATAGCGGAGGAGTTACATCGATTATCACTAAATCGCTCAAAAAAATATTGGCGCATTAAACATTCTTATTGATATAATGGAAAGTGAATTTTTCCGCATTGAACTTTGAAATTTTTTATTTAAATTTAATTTATTATAAATATAAATTAATTTTATACTATCATTTATTTATATATTATCATATCATTAAAAAATTATTTTTTTTAATATTGATAAAAATTCTTAATTAGGTGCATGCTAAATCATCCAATGGCTCTCCATGCTGCCACATCAGTATAGGTTTGGTATCACATGAGTACCTTAGAATTTTCCTCTTAATTAATACTAATTTTTTAATAAGATGTCATATTTTTATTTGTTAATAGTATAAAATAATACACTAATAATGAATTAAATTTATATTTTCCATGTATAAATCTTTCGTATCAAAGTGGAAATAACTTTATCTTTTGATACATTTTTAAAAAGAATGAAATTGATGATTTACATTCTAATTTGTTCACTTACCACCTGAACTTCATAACATATATGGATCATTTGTAATAATTTTGACTGCAATTACAACAATTTTTTAATGATAATAGAAGTAATAAATTACTATATATATATATATATATATATATATATATATATATATATTTCTAATTGAAATTTAAGACATGAATAAGAAAAAGCTTTATAAATAACATCAGATATGATCGTGCTACACATAGATTCATACAAATTGTCATGGATTCTCCAATGGATAGCCAACAATCTTCGCTCTAGTCATGTTTATTGTAGACAATCTAGTTAAATCAATCATATAAATTGTCCCCCGTGAAGGAGGGTGTTAGGTGTGAAAATGATCACCTTGACTTGTGCATGTAATGCCAATTAAGATGGGATTGATTCAACGATAGGTTCTGAAATAAATTTGTTCCCATGGTTGCATGCTCCTTAACTTCCACAACATATCATTATAAAATTATTAATTTTATTCCTGAAATTATATGACGTTAATGAAATGTTCTCTAAATTTATTAAATGATTAATTTCATTTATGAATAATATTTCATTCAAATAATTTTATTCTTTTATATAAATTTATAAAGACAATTTTATCTTTCTATATTGATTTGTACAGATAATTTTATCTACGAGAGATAAAATCATCTATATGAACTATTACTCATAAATGAATTAGTTATTTAATATAATTAAGGGATCATTTTGTAAATATTATACAATTTTACAAATGAAATTGATAATTTTATCTTTGGTAGATATATTATTTTTGTGATATTTTCTTCCAGAAGTTTCTTGATTTTATAAAATGAAAAACCACCTTAGAGAAGGTTAAACGTAAAATAAAAATATTTTAGGCAACAAAAATGAGATTTGAAATTAAAATATAAATCTCTTATATCCATTAAATTGAACTTTATAAATTTACTTTATTATCATATATTTATTTATAATCTTTAATTTACATTTGAAATTTTATTTTCATTGTATGTAATATTATTCAACATAAAATACTTTTTTGACTCCGTTAATGGATAAATTTATGGCATTAGTATAGTAATTTTCCTTGTAAGATGGTTAATTTACTAACTTTTTCATTCCTTTTTTAAGTGTTGTTTTAAATAAGTTTGATTTTAAGATAAATAAGTTGTAATTTATTAATATATCTTCTACTAAAAATTAATTAATGAGTAAAATTGTCAAGTATTTATTTAAATATTAGGGGTAATATTAAAATAAAATAATAAATATAATTTTAATTTTTTAAAATAATGGATAAATAGAAATATTTTTTTTTAAAAATGAAACTTTAAAAAGAATAGAGGAAGTATAATCATATATACAATTACAAGCCTTAGAAGCATAATGTGCTAGCAAGTTGACTTTAGCCGCAAAATTGGAAATATTTACAAAACTTCTTTCATAATCCTGTATTTTCTTAAAATAAAATTCTATGTAACCCCCAGAATTTAAAATATTTTCATTAAAACCCTTAAAAATTGTAGTTCAGCTCCTACGTTATTTTTCGTCGAGCTTCGCTTTTGAATACAATGATGCTCAACATTACTTTAATACTTTTCCTTCCGTTAGGTCCTACTACTACTAGAGGAAACGTGTGTAAAAACTCATGATTAAATGGACAAAATATCTATAAAAAAAAAAAAAATCCTTCAAAGTTTACCTGAGTGATAAAGTTTCCAGTGTAACAAATAACCTCCTCAAGTTTTTTTTTTTTTTTAAAAAAAAATGAAACAGTTGGCCATCATTAAATGACAACGACAAAGACCAACTGAACTACACATGCCTAAAATTTCGTTACAGTTCTAGTATTTAATTTTTTGTTGACTTCACAACCTGGCAACCAAATGCAAGAAGCCTAAGATCGGTGATTAATCCTTATACTCTCTAAAATTCTTTCATTTTTCTTTGGTCAATAAATTTTGCCCCATTCACTATACGTTGAAATTTGCGAATAGATCCGCTGTTGTAGGCCGAATATCCTTGCAAAGTTGCAATACTACTCCATAAATTGTGGCAGTTAATTCATCCTGTGTAATCGTAAGCAATTCTCGTGTGATGGTGGCTTAACTAAGCCAGAAGTTCGTCCTAAGAAAGATGTATGCATAAGTTTGGCACTCTAAAAATTTGCAATAGCAGTGATGTAGGTAATTTGGATAAAATTTTATTTTCCGATGATAGATTACTCAATAATGATTGCGAAAGGAGTGCGATGGTTGACAGCATAAACTCTACTACGTAAATTTTATATTGATGAGACAAAGGTATCAAAAGCTAACACACCTACAATTCAAAGTTTTTCTAGAGAATCTAGCACAGGTACTCCCAAGAATCAGCTTCAAAACAGAGGCACGGAATCAGCTTTAATACAAGACTCTTTGGCATTGGATTCAGTTTTTATTGGTTCAATCATTGATGAAAGTGCTGATGTGGATGATATTATCAAACATTCCAATAAATCAAATTGAAAAAGTAGTTATTCAGGACCACCTGGTTTTAATTTTGAAGATGCGTATGTTATTTGTCAAAACTTGTTAAAAGATGCTAGCAGTACTATTTATCGTGATGAGGGAATTAGGCATGGCGCTTTGAATTACAGTTGTAATGATACGAAAGTTGAATAAAAGAGATCAATTCCCCAAGAGTTTTAGTATAAAAAAGACTCTAGATGTTTAAACCAACAAAAACTTAATGGAGGTCAGAACAAAAAATGGCAAGCAGAGAAATAAAGTGAAATTCAAGCTTAAACCAAAGAAAAATAAAATAAAAAACTTACCTAGAACTTAAGTGGTACTCTTTAATTCTTTTGATAGGGAAATTAACATTTCATGTTGGTCTAAAGTTTAGGGGATGATATGTAATTTTCAAAAGTTTAAAAGGATTTATGTGTCACAAGAACATATTTTAAAGAGTTAAAATGTATTTTATCTTTTTGTCCTACTTAAAATTAAAATATATAAGATAAGATAAAATCTCTTATAAAATATCGAGTATCATTTAAGACAAAATCTTTAAAAAATTCATTAGGCTACATTGAACCAGATGCTCACAACTCCCAAGTTGTGGAATTAGTTTAATTATCCGTAAAGTATTACTCCAAGTTCAACGTTAAAGAAAAAAGTATGAACGTTGGTAATGATATTTCTAGAGTTTTAAATTTTTTTGAAATTATTTAATTATATTCATTAAAAAGTAAATAATTATATGATTGAATAATTTTAATTGAACAGTTTATAAATTTATCACATCATTTTGGATTTTAAAATTTTAGTATTGTGTTTAGTACAATAGAATGGAACGAAAAATGAAATTGAATAACTATTTTATAATTATATTTGGTATAACAAAATAATATAAGAATGGAATGGAAAAAAGTATAATTGATAACAATAATATTCTTATTATAAAAATAATAAATATTTTATCATATAATTTAATATTTTTAAAATATATGATATGATCAATAATAAAAATTGACACAATTTAAATTTTATTATCAAAATTATAATTAGCATACAAAATTTATAATAAAAGTATAAAATTTTTAATTTACTCAATTTTTTATTAAATAATTTTTGTAAAGAATACAAAAATATCATACTTTAAATTTTATTATTAAAGATAGTTATTAAAATATTATAATAGAGATATATTCAAAAACTAATATTTTTTATTATATATTAATAAAAGATAATGTTAAAATATATAAAAACATGAGTGATATATATATAAATCATTTCATGAATGTTGGAATGACTCATTCTATAGTTTTTATTATAAAATAGAGATATTATCATTCCCTCTCTTTTCCCTAGCCATTTTCTCAGACAACACAAACACAAAGCCTTCATACAAGTGCGGGTTAAACTTATGGATTCAAGTTATAAATAAATAAGTTAACATATTTAATATGAATAATAAAATGATTAGGTTAAAGTTATAAGCGAGTTTACAGTACAAATCACTTAAAAATTTACATTAAAATTTTGAAAATATTATTTAAAAAATAATTAATAATTAAATTATAAATAATTATATATCATAAAAATATAAAACTCATATTTTTATAAAATGGCAATAAAGGCTTAAAAAATTATTTTATCAATAGTTAACAATATTTTTATAAAAAATAATAAGTAATTAAATTTAATAAATAATTTTATAATATAAATTTTATTAATTAAAATTATTAAATAAATTAGATAAATAAACTCATTTTAATATGTTTAAAGAATAAATTAATTTGATATAATATAATTATTATTTAAATTGAGTTTGAATTAAATTTTTTAAAATTATTATTAGTTTTTTATATGACAGATACTTAAATATGAATTGCTACTCCTACTCATTTCCATCCCATTCTGTTTCATGGAAACATACTCTAGGATACCATTACGAGCGCCACACTTTCATTAACATTTACTTACATATTAATATGTCCTAATCCCATAATTTAATTAAACAAGAGTAATATATAATTAAAACTAGTTTAAATCAATCAAATTCTAGTATGTATATAATCTTGTTTTGTAAAAAAAAAAGCAATTTTAGTATAAATCTATTTAGTTTTACTATTTTAGACCAAAAAGGAAAATGAAAAAAAAAATAGTTACCCCGTAACATACTCCCGCGTTACCCACAGGGGTAGTGCGGCAATCTGAATGACGAAAGTACCCTCGAATCACATAGAAAATAACGTTTGGACCTCGAGAGCTGGTTAGAATTCGATTCATTCGAAAGGCCATCCCATACCAGGGATATCCCAAATGGGGTGCCAAACACAGAATCAGGGAAAGGTTATGGGATGCTCCTCCTGCTGAATTGAAGCCTCTGTTATGGGCTGGTACCATGGACATCTCTTTCTTTAGATAACTTTAGTCTCCTTTTTCTGGTTTCTGTTTTCCATTTCTGATTTTCCCCATCTACCAAAAAAAAAATCAGTGATATCACGGAATTGAAGGAGGCATCACATTCCTCCACGAAAAAATAAAAAATTAAAATAATTTTTATATTTATAATTATTTACTAATTTAATTTTATTACAAAAATTATATTATTTTATTTTATCTTTTAATATAATATTATTTTTGTTCTTCTAAATTTATTGTCTGGGTCAATAGGTTTCGTAATTTTAATAATTTCATTATTCAGTAAAATTGAGCAAATAAAAGGAGGACAAGTGACATTTTTGCTATTAGAGGAGCTTAATCCACGGAAACTACATTAGTGACCTGCCAACTGACATGCCAAGGATTAATCATGAATCATCACACATCAGACAGCTAGTCAATTACGTTAAAACCGACGATGATGTTAGTTGTTACAAGTCACAAAACCGTTCTTTCTGTGAATCTGATGTCGCAATTTGATCCAAATTCGTGTCCAATTTGCCAAATTACCACCAGTTTTCCGGTGACGCTGCGTTTCCAATAAATTCATAATTTTCCCGCTCCGCGAAAATCTCACATCTATCTCTATCTGTTATTATTAAAAATTATAATCGAATTAAAACCGATACTGAAGAATACTTGAGTGAAAAAGACCAAAACTGCTTTTAAATTGGATGTTATGGCCAATTTGATAGATAACCAAATAGTCCGTACATTACAGTTCCTTATTCTGTAATTTTCAGTCCGTTTCTCAAGAAACTGAAGGAAAAATACCGGAACAAATGAATCATGGAAGTGTGGGTAAGGAGGCAAAGTGATTTTCAATTCTTGATTGCTGTTTTCAGCGGCAGAGTAATAATACCCTTGCCTTTACACTGAGCAATAAGAAGAAAAATCTAGAGGAAAAACCAGATGCTATAATTTCTGTGCTCCTCATTTCACTATTTAAGATCTTGAACTATATTTACACCAACAAAAAAATCATATACCGTATTCAAGTTTTTCTTGACACTCTTAATTTTCTCGTTCTTTCTCTCATTTTCTCGGCCTTTTACTGGCAAACATCTTCGGAAGGCGAATTGAGCAAGTCGTGGATATCGCACGTGTCGTGGCCGAGACGGAGAGCTTCAAGAACGCGTTCGAAGACGAAGACATGGCAGGGGATTCGGAGAACCCCTTTCTGCTCGTAACCATACTCCTGAGCCGATTTGTTGAGAAGCTTCACGAAGATCGGGTGGTTAAGCAGCTCCGCGCTCACCACGAATTTCTCCATCTCATCGCCTACGTAGATCGGCACGTGACCAGCTGGAACCGCCGCCGACCGAACAAGACTACGCCGGAGCTTCGCTGCAGCGACTGCTCGGAAGGAATCGGCGCGGTGAGGTCTCCGGCTCTGGCAGTCGGATCGGAGGAGAGTGTACTGTGAGGAGTCAGCGACTCTTGAAAGCCTGCGAATCAACTGCTTCATGATACGGAGGAGGACGGTAGAGAGAGAGAAAGAGGCAGTTGGAGCTTTAGAGAGAGAATGAGTGAGTGAGAAAGCGCGGTGGGTGCGAAGGTAAAGGAGGGAGGTGTATATAAAGGAGAAGGGGAGGTGAGGAGGGGAGAGGAGCGTTAGTTGTAATTTTGTATTGAGGAAGAAACGGAAAGCTGATGACGAGACGGACAAGTCTGGGAGGTACAGGTAGGCGTACTTGAGTGGTACAATGGGTGGGAAGGATATTAAAAAATGCAGAAAGTAAATAAATATTGGTGGAATATTAAATCGTGAAATGAATATTGGATTTTTGTGTGTGTGTGTGTTTGTTTGGATGTTATTATAGTGGAACAGGTGAGGTGCCGTCCGGCCCGACCCTAAAGAAAGAATATTGTTAAGGTCGTTTTTTCTGAAGCGGCATCCGTGATTTTGTTTGTTTGGGGGACTATCCTTTCATGGCAATAGCGTTACTACAGGAATATAGATAGTGAGTCCGTGTCCGACGGCACAGTACCTCTCAAAGTGTTAACAATTTTAAAAATTTTCTATTTTCTTATTGATTACAAATTAATCCTACAAGATAAAGCAATAATCCATTAGCACCAAACTAACCACCCTGAGAGTAAAGTGAGGTTGACAATTCTTTTTTTTTTTTTAGATTTTAATATTTTTTGTATTTTGAATTTCATCTTTAAATCATTGTGTGAATTAGCTATTAACTATTTTTATTATAAAACAAAATTATCAATCACCCATTTCTGGTGACAATTGATAAAAGGTTTTATAACAAATTATGCCATGCTTTACGCTTAGGTTTTAAAATTTGGAAAATGTCGAGTGATGTAAAAAATTTTAAAATTATTAAATTAAAATTATTTAGTTATAATTATTTATTTTAATTTAATAATTTTTTAAAATTATCATATTATTCTAAATTTTAAAATTTTAATAATATATTTGATACGATGAAATAAAATAAAAAATATTTTTTGGTAGTCACTATCAAATGAAGATACCCCTTCCTTAAAAATAATTATTGCTTTAAGTATTGGAACACTCATTTCGTGATAAAAAAAAATGATGGAATGGTTATCCTATCATTTGTGAAATGAGTTTTTTATATCTCCATTGCTCTTTTTTTATATGTTTTAATATTATTTTTATTAATAAATAATAAAATAATATTAATTTTTAATATTTTTTATTTAAATATTTTGATAATTATACTTTTAATGATAAACTATAGAATAAAATGTTTTTGAATTCATTATAAAAATATTTAATATAAAAATTTTTTAAATTATTTTTTTGTTAATTATAATTTTAATAATTAAATTTAAAATTTAATAATCTTTAATTATTAATCATATCATTTTTTATTAACATATATCATGATCTTATTTTTTAATATAAGTTTAAGTATAAAAAGTTTTAAATAAACAAAAAATAATAATACTAGTTTTGACATAAATATAATTTCAATTTTATACTTTCTTTTTATTTTTAAGGATTTCATTGTAATTGATATTTTTCTATTTTATTCTTATAATATTTATTATATCAAATATAATTATAGAATGGGATACCCATTTCATTCTTAACATACCAAATATAATTATAGAATGATGATTTTATTTTATTCCATCTCATTCAATTTTGTCAAATGTAACATAAAGGTGCCATAAAATTGGTCATATTAAGTAAAATAAAAGTGAGATAAACCGTTTTATGTTAATTACCAAATTGATATATTATTTCTCTTTTATTTAATAATTTTTTAAGGAATTTTAAAAATAAGTTTAATAATTTTTTGTAAAATTAAAATAAATTCTGTGCTACTTCAATTAATTCCATAGGAGATCCATATATTTTACTGGAAATTATAAATAAAAGCTGACTTTCTTAAAGGAAATTACTGCATATGCTGACTAAGCAACATTTATAATATAAATATGCACATTATATATATAACCTAGATTAGACAATCCAGATATAGATATCTTATCAGTTCATTATTATCACCTTGAATTTTTGTTGATTCTTACGAAATTCATTGTTCAAACTTGACAACTATTTCTTATAATTAGAAGTTTCTGATAATTGAATTCCTTTAGTTTAACGATTTTGAAATATTAACTCATATCACCAACCCAAATTTTTTATTTTCCCTCTGACTTATGTAATAAGTACTAATTATTATCAGATATTTTGGTCAGCGTACTGACGAGTTCATCTATACAGTAATGTTTTAACTATTCATGACTTTTGATTGTTTCAAATTGGGATTTTTATTTCCATCACCGGCTAAAAGCCTAAAACGTACCTTTTGTCGTCAAATTACTGCGTCTAGATTTGAAATACAATTGGTTCATGATGGAGGTTGGAAATTAAATTTTGACAATTTAATTAGAGTAGAATTTAAGTTTCATAAGTTAAAATATTTTATTTAATAATAAATAGATAGATAGGTGAAGAATTTAAACAATTAAATTTAGTATTTTAAATTCAATCAAAATAAATATTATTTTACAAATTTCATATTTATTTCTAAAAGACTATATTGATCATCATTCTTCATCTATGAGAATTAAATGAAATTATTCCTTTCTAATTTAATAAATTGGATTGTGCAAAACTTCAAAAATTTTAATATTTTTTAAATATTTTATCCAAACACAAATTAGAATCCTAATCCTGACGTGATTACAATTGTATTGTGAAAATTTGCAGCCGATGAAAAAGGTAACGATAAAAGCAATTTAAATTTTATTTGAAATGTAATTACAACCCATTGTAACAATGGTTCGATGTATAATCCGATTTTTCTTATTTTACGTAAACATAATCTTTCTTTGTAGCACTCGGAGCAAATAATTTAAATAATATTAGACTTAAGGAAATGAAGGTTGTGTGTGCTAGCTAATACTGGTGAAGTTTGATTAGTATGTCAAGTAAAAAAAATTGTAAAATTTATATCAAAGAACTAAAACTTGTGTTTGGCAAGATTTTTTGACTAAGTTGTAAGTATAAATGTTGCAATATATTTCTATGCGAAGTTATCATTTAAATAAAATCATAAAATCTTAGAGAAATTTTTGATAAAATTTGTTGGTCTTGTTGAATAGTATTTAATTGTGTTAATTATATAAATTTTTTAAAAGTTTATGTTTTTGAATATAAGTCTTGTTAAAAAAAAGCATTTAATTGTGGGATAAAAGTTCCTACTAATCCCTTATTGCTTTCGTCACGACTTATATTTGAATTTAACACTTAATTTATTTGGGTGAGAAATATTTTTTTATTAAAATATAGTTATAAATTATTAAAATTTTAAAAAATAATTAATATATATAATATTAAACGTAATAAATTTGATAAAAGATAATTTTTTTAAAAATAAAAAGTAGTTTCTTATATTATAATTTTAAAAATATTTTTTAATTATAAAATAAAAATATATGATATTTCTTTATCTATATATGAAAATAAATCTTTTTCGAAAAAAATTATCTTAAAAAAATGGCTAATTGTCCCTTTTTACCCGTCTTGACAACTTGTCATTCATATCATTCTGGATTCTAGTTACTGTGTATGGAATTTAATTTGTATCGTAGGGAGTAATATCTAAGGAAGTTCCTCAAATTGAATATTTTTGTTATTATATTATATTTAACATATTAAAATTTATATTTTTAATTTAAATTTATTTACTTTAAAATTTATAAAAAATGATTTAATAATAAAATATATAATTTTTTAAAAGATAAAACTTTCAATAATTTTATTTTATTGTGAATGATATAACGTCATAGAAGTTTCTACTAGTTAATACTCTTATTTGAGTAGGTTCTAGTATAAATTGAGTAGTTCATAATAGAAATGTAGAATGGGAATTATGATTATAGGTAATGCGAGCAATCTACGATCATGGACCACTGCAACCAACTTAATATAAAATTTGCATTTAATACAAGTTTATATAGGTATGCCTGCACGCAGTTGCAAACTTAATCACAAGAAAAAAAAATTTAATTATTTTTTTATTATACTTAGACCTAATATATATATAATTCAACTTCATTATTTTATAATAAATTTAATTCAATTTCTATACTTTAATCTAATATTTTACTCAAATAATATAATAAAAATTAAAATATTAAAATATGATTTATAGATTATAAAATAAAATAATTAATAAAAATATAAAAAATACGAATTAGAAAGTAAGTCATACCGTATGCAGAGTGGTGCAAATAATATAGCATAAAATTCACATTAAATATGAATTTATGAGAATAAGCCTGTGCGAACTAAGCTTATATAAGCTTAACCCGGCCGTTTATATGATTAGTTAATAAGAGGGGGAGATAGGTCTTTAATGTATTGTAATACGCAGCGATTTAGGTGTAGGTTTAGACAGTGAGATCTCTCTTGCTGTGAAAAAAATGCATGTAATGTTCACCCAAAAAGAAAAAAGAAAAAAGAAAAAAATGCATGTAATCATAATTTTTTGATTGTTCATGAATTAAAAAGTCTCTATTTACATAAAAAAAAAATAACTTGTCATTTATACTACTGTTATATGCAAAAATTATACTCAAAATTAAATTTTAAATATAAATTAAATATTATCAATAAATATAAAATAATAAAATAAATTTATAAAAAATTAATGTAATGAGTATAAAAAAATTAAAATTTAACTTTAAATTTTATTTTTATTACCTATAATATTTTTATTTATACTATTCTTAAAAAATTGGGTTAAAAAATTGGAAAATAAGTTAATATATACATTTATTTCCCTTTGAAAAGAAGTAGACAAGACCGGACAAAGTTACAAGGAGTGATTTTCTTGTCCCTCCTTTGTATGGCTAAACACTCTGTAATTTGTACATTTTGGACTTTTTCAAAGTAAATTGGTAAAGAACCTTTCTTTTGGATAATTCACACCTCCATTTGCGCAGGGCATTCTGGTGTGACTTCTTGTCGACGAGCATCCATTTTAATCGGGAATTCTATATTACTCCCATGAGTTCTAAATTCATAGGGATCTGACTAAATTTAAGTCATTAAATGAGTTGATCAAGTCAATAACCTCAGTCATTTAATGGCTTGCATTTTACCACATACCCATGAATTTGGAACCCACAGGGATAATATAGAAAGCACCTTTTAATTTTACTTTTTTATCTTTTTGGTTAATAGAATATTCTAGTTTGATTACGCCTCATTAAATGTATACTTCAATAATTTACCTTTTTCATTCTTTATTAATTCGTTATTTTTTTTCAGATTTTTTACATTTTGTTCCAAGGATATTCGTTTCTGGATTACATTTTGACTTCATTAGAAACATAATTGGGTAAATGAGGACCCAGTTCAAAGAACAAAATATGGAATCAAGTTTATTTTCTACCTTTTTTATACCTTATATTCGAAATTATATTTCCAAAAGAGAAAAAAAAAATCCTACCAAGCATTTATGGGTTCAGATTAAATGAAAAAATAATTTTTCATAAAAAATTATAAGTTTATGTGTACATTTACTTATATAAAATTTTAATTAATTATGCTAGTTAGGAAATTTAAAAAATTAAATATTTTATTTATTCTATTTTAGTATGTTATATATAATTAAATATTCATCATATGCCCTCATTGACCTCATTTTAGTCTACTACTATATAAATTAATTGTTATCTCATTTTAATACATAATTAACTACGTTGGCTACAACCACCAAAACTAGGGAAAAATTAAAAAAAAAATCAACAACTGTACAACTCCCATCAATCTATTTTAAATTCAAAATATGTGTTGGTTAATCTCACAAAATTATTTTTAAAAGAGGAGGAAAATATAATAAGGACCTATAGATTCTTTTCCTATATATTAATAATTAATTTAATTATATATATAATAAAAAAAAATCTACAACTATATTTTTGTGTAAAGTTATGGCGGTGGTGTGCAAGCTGTTATGACTAGCCAACTCATTTTGTGAGCTACGCGGCACCGCGACTCGCCGTGTACGGCGGCAATCTCTGGCATGGGAATTTCTGATAAAGAAAAGTATTATTTTATGAAAACTAATTATTATTTAAATTATTTAGGATAAATTGTTTTTATCTCCCTTAAATTTTGAGCTAATTACACTTTTTACTCTTCAATTTTCAATTTCGGTGTTTACCGCTCTAAGCTAACGAATGGAAACCACGTTATTTGCGGACAGAAATGCCCTCATCGGCTGCACACTGCCTTCATGCACTGCACTAGGACATAAGACCCCTCACTTCCCAATTCCCTGCTCTTTTTTTCTCTTTTTAGCTTGATATAGTTTAGGGAATTCTGAGTTACCTTAAGGATTTAGTACTCATTTTGAAGACTTCAAGTAGTACTCATTCTGATAAAGAAAAGTATTATTTTATGAAAACTAATTATTATTTAAATTATTTAGGATAAATTGTTTTTATCTCCCTTAAATTTTGAGCTAATTACACTTTTTACTCTTCAATTTTCAATTTCGGTGTTTACCGCTCTAAGCTAACGAATGGAAACCACGTTATTTGCGGACAGAAATGCCCTCATCGGCTGCACACTGCCTTCATGCACTGCACTAGGACATAAGACCCCTCACTTCCCAATTCCCTGCTCTTTTTTTCTCTTTTTAGCTTGATATAGTTTAGGGAATTCTGAGTTACCTTAAGGATTTAGTACTCATTTTGAAGACTTCAAGTAGTAAAATATAAATTATTAAATAAAATTATTAAGTTATTATTAAGATTTTTAGTAATTTTATTTAATAATTTATATTTTATTATACCATCCCGAATATTAAATTTTTAGGAGTAACTTAGTAAATACTATAATTTAATATTCCCACTTAAATTAAATTCAATGAAAAGGAAAAACAGATAATACATATTAGTCGAGAAATCAAGAAAAAGACAGAAATAAAATTAAAAATGAAAAACAATAAATTGGAATGCACACAGAAAGAAAGATAGAGATCTAATATTAAATTTAGAAATTAGAAATCAAACTTAGGTTAAAGATTTTTTTATATTTTCATAAACATTTATTTTTATTTTATGAAGAAAAGGAAAAACAGATATAATTTAATGTTCCCGATTAAGTCCAATGAAAAGGAAAAACAGATAATACATATTAGGCGGTGAATCAAGAAAAAGAAAGAAATAAAATTAAAAATGAAAAACAATAAATTGGAATGCGCACAGAAAGAAAGATAGAGATTTAATATTAAATATAGAAATTGAAAATCAAACTTAAGTTTAAGATGTTTTTATATTTTCATAAACATTTATTTTTATTTTATGAATTTATTATTATATAAATATAAAAATAAGAATACAAAAATTTATTATTAATTATTTATTATATACCATTAGATTAAATATTTATTAAATGAATGATTGTTTTATCTTATTGATAATTTCATATATAGGTTTCAATTTTTAAAGGGTTAACATTGAATCTATCATAAATTTTATTTGAATTCAAAAGAAGCCATGCTCATATAAGTTATTAAAATCATGCCACCTTAATTAATTATTTATTATATACAATTTTAAATTTAACTATTTAATTTCATATTAAATTAATTAATTTTCTTTAATTATTTTGATTAAATGCTGAAATATTAAAATAATTATATTTTATCTTTAATCTAACTATTTAATATCATACTAAATTTATCAATCATCTTTAATTGTTTTAAGTAAATGTTGATAATAATTTCTTATTTATATAATTAAAAATCAGTTTAATTAATTCATTTAAAAAAATGAAGACCCCAAGTTACCTTTTTACTAAATATTTAATAGTATTGCTAATTTTTTTACTCGTTTTTTTTTTTGGCAACTCAAGAAAATAAATAGACTTAACCAACTTGTTGCCCAAAAAAAAAAGTGTAAACCATGCTATAAAAGCGAAATAGTTTAATACCATTTTTCTCAGCAATACAAAAAAATAAAGATAAGGAGAATGATAGGAGTATTTTCATTTCTGTTATCCAATTTTCTAAATTAAACAAGCAAAAATTTTAAAAATATTGAGATGGCTAAGCATGAATATAAATAAAATATAAATTTTTTTACCATAATATACATAATACAACATGATATAATATAATATAATATTTTGTAACATCGATTTAGGCCTTTTACTATGGATAAACATATATTCTATTTTATGCTTTAGATAAATTCTTATTATTATTGGTTGAATATCAATAGGAAAAATTAAATTGACCGATCCTATAACTTCCTCCAATAATTGCCAATTGTATAGATTGAATCTCACACCTGCAATTTGAAAAAGAAAATTTATTATTCATTCATTAGAATTTGATTGAAAAAGTAAAAAATTCAATTTTATCAATTAAGGTTAACATTTATCTTGGAGGTAAATGGATTGTTTATGGGAGAGCTAATTAACTTGATTTCCTGATAAAACTAAAATTGATTGACAAGGTAAAGAAATATATTAAATATGATTGAAAAGTCAAAAAACATAATCAATTTGATTTGGATAATAAATTTAAAATAAATAAAATATTGGGGCTATTAAAATAATTAATTTTAATTGGGTGAAATTATGAACATGTAAATAGAGTGCAATAGGATGTAAAATTAATTTTTTGTGATGCATGACATAATCCAGTAAAGATATTTAATAAAGTGTCCATGATCAAGAAAAATTTAAAGTGTGAAAATCTTCCATAAAAATTAAATCTATGAAATAAAAATGGATTTTTTCATCTCAAACTTGTAATTTTTTTTAATAAATTTTTTATGGATCGTTACATACTTAAAATTGATAATTATCATTTTCCTAAATTATGCTTATTGACTAACATAGAATAAATTAATGTAATAATAAAATAATTATATTTGTTCTTTGTACAAGTCCTATAAATGATTTTCTTTAAAAAAATATATAAAATAGATTATTACCGATTAAAATTATTAATGATAATCAATTTGATTACTTATAAAACAAAATTTGCAAAACAACTTATCATAAATAAAGTCTATTCTATTAATTTAGTTATTGACATAAGGAATCAGGAATCAATGAGACAGAGAATCTTTAACTTGCTCTGAGGGGCAATTAGGGAATTAGATATTTTAAGAAGCTAATGATGTCATTAGTTAATAAAAAGCAGTAACGAAAAACTAACAAAAAGGGTGGATTGTCATGCAAAAATTAATATCAGGGAAGGAAATGTTAGGTTTTGAAAATCAAGGAGAAAGAGTGTAATGAACTCAAATTTCAGAAGAGGTAGGAACAATTTACCCAATTTATAAACACTGATACCGTAGACACAAGTGGAATGCAGCACATGCTGACACAGTACATTAAATGGTGTTCACACTTGTGTTGATTTAAGTTAAGCCTCAGTAGTTAAGAAATAACTATTCAATTTCCTAAATTATAAAAAAAATTATTTTTTAATTATGACATAACAAAAATAAAAAGATTCCAGGAAAAGTTCATAACCGTGTGCTATTTAATGCATGGGAATGAATACTTTGAAAAACCAGGCATATAATCAAATCAGAATTAGTGACTTTGTAGTGTGAGGAAATTCTTGATAATTTTTTCAAGTGTATAATTTTGAAAAGTAGGTAAGGAATATTGATTGAAAAAAAAATGAGATAATGATGTTCATCAATAATTATGGACTGTACACGTATGCATTTTATATAAAATTTGAATCAAATCGAGGATTCAACCAGTTCAATATAAATTAATATAAGTTTAATTATATTGATCAATTTATTCAATTTAGTTATTTTTTTGGTTGGTTGAACTTTAAAATTAGGATATTTTAAATTTAAGATGGTAAGTTTTACGAAACTTTCTCATAAAAAATCACAACATTTTATATAAAATGTATCTGTTTTTTTTCAAAATGATGTAAGTTATAAAATATAATTGTTCATTTGTAATTTTTTCTTAACGCCTTGTAATTTTTTTTAAAAATTTTGCAATATGGAATAATGATGGTTGCAATACGAAAATTTTAGGATTTGTTATAAGATTTTATGAAAAAATCTAGTAAAACTTCTAACATTATATGCATACTACTTCAATTTAAGTTAGTATGGAAGAATGCCATGTAATTAAGTCATGACAGGGTAAAATTTTGTTAGCTCTTTTTTTTTTCTTTTTGCTTTTTTTTTCCCAGCATGATGACAAAAACTTTGATCCGTTTGAAAAAAAAATTCAAAATCTTAGTTGTTATTTGTAACATGGATTCCTTGAAGAAAAAAAATCTTGTGCTATGATTCACGTGCATTCAACGCCTATAAAGTGGTATTTTTCTAATTATATTCATTCATGTTTGATTATATTTTTATATAAGAAAGTATTAAAAATAGGACATAATATCTTCAATACCTTCTTAAAGTAAGGTTAAAATTACTCAATTTAATCTATATATATTTAATTTTTTAATTAATACTAATAGAGTTAATTAGATTCTGTACTTATGATTTATAATTATTTATTTATATATTTATTTTTATTTTGATTTGTCCATATATAATCACGTTAAATTTGTGATAAACATGAGTTATGTTATTACAAACTCAATCAAATAAAAAATATATTTAGTCAATTCATATAATCATTTATTCATTTATAGACTTATGTATTGTATAGAAAATAAAATGAATGAAATAAATGAAATTTTGGACATACTAGATATACCTACCCTTATTTAACTCATCCATATACATTCATTTTGATGTTCGGATAAATTTAGAGTGTCATTATCGATTTGGTCAACTGTGGCCTATATTGAGTTAACCCAAATAACTATTTATCCATTTACTTTTACTAAAACTATGCTTACATGTAAGAACTAATATTATAAAATAAAAGTAAAAAATATAAATTATTTCCTTCAACTTTATTAAAGTGGTTGTATCTTATAGCTATTTTAGAAACTTACAAATTAAAATTTTAAAATTATAAAAAAATCACAATTAATACTTATCATTTACTTAATTAATTATTTTATTAAATTTATTAATTTTTTAAACAAGAATTACAAAATTATTGTACGTTGTTCTAGACAAAATTGTCCATTAAATTCCTATAATTTTTTATATTTTTAAATAAATCCATATAATTTAAAAGTTTTGAATTAAGTATTTATACTTTTATTTAAGTTTTAATTGAATCTTTATCGTTAGTCTATTGTCAATTTTAAGTGACACTTCAATTAATCCTAAAATGTGTCAACTTGGAATTGTCATTTAAGCTCAACAAATACATCTCAAGTACTTGTACTTTCTCAAATTTTCTAAATAGGTCCCCATATTTAAAAAAAATTAATTGGATACTTGACTAGAGAGAGAGAGAGAGAGAAAGAAATAAGAAGAAAATAATAAATTATAATAACTAAATTTAATTTCTAAATTTAGTATCATTAAAATTGAGATACACTTAATATTATTAAATAATTAATATATCATGGCCCAATCTTGGTTACGATTGGCATGAAAACTTGTTATCTAATTACCATTAGCCCTCTCCTTTTGTAATCCACACGTAAATCTATAATTGAATTAAGATATGAACTAAAGAGGTAATTACTTTTAACAACTTAATATATTAAGTAGGTTTTACAATTAGATTGAAAGTTAAATTTGCTTATGTTACTCTCTTTCATAAGAATAAGCTAATCTAACTTTCCTAAAAAAATGTAGCTCATGACAATCTCATTACCATAGAAAAACTTATTAACATAAGATGTTTGGAAGATTTAATATTAGAATACGATTAACATTTTATTGAGCACTATAATAAATATTTTATGATGTTAGTTACAAAACTATTGTGAAAAAGAAAAATAACATTAGTTTTCATAATAAAAAAATCATTGTCATTTTTTATAGGATACACTACTTGGTAATCAGTGCAAAATTAAAGATATCAGTTTCTAATAAGTAATCAACGTGAAATATTTGACAAATATTTTTTATATTGATATTTGGTTTCCCTTCAAAATATTTACAGTTAAAATTGAATAAACCTTGCATCTCATGGAAAATATGTATTTTGAGTTAAAAACTTTGAAAGGTCATAACTTCACATTCGAATGTTCATTTAAAGTAAATTTTATGTCCATTTCATGTAATTTTTTTATATTTATCCATTTATGTAAAATCTCAAAGCGTTTTGCCTTTCCTAAAATTGCAAAAAATAATCATTTTCATTGAATTTTCCTATTTTTTTCTCCATCTTTTAACATTGTTAAGTTAACTTTAGTTTCAACTACAACATTTAATCAAACATATGATAAGAATCTAACACTTAGATATAAGCCCAAAAGTTATATAGGGGAAATACAAATAAAAATCTTTTAAAAAAACCTACATAAAAATTATAAAAATAGAAACAAGAAAAGATACATCTTATGTTTTTAACTAATATTATATTTACTTCATGTTTGATGTTAGTTGAAAAAGAACTGATAACTAACTAATGTATGATAAAGAATGAAGAAATATGTAGAGTTCTGCAGTAAAAGCTAGATAGAGATGGAGATTAAGCTTAAGAACAAATAAAAAGGAAAGTGAGAGTGATAATAAGAAAATGAATAAAATGTGCTTTATTTATAGCACAAAAACATCACCATGTCAAGGGTTCTTACTTCTTACTAAACTTTAATAACTTTGGACGTTGATTATTTCTAAAATCGGCATCTTAAGTTTCTTTATTTTTCTAATAACATTTAAATGTCATACATTTTAACATCAATTATATATAAAACTAATTGATATATGATAGAAGATGGAGAAATATCTAAAGTTTTGCAATAGGAGTTAGATAGAGATAGAGATTAAGCTTGAGAATAAATAAGAATAAAAGTAAGAGTGATAACAAGAAAATGAATAAAATGTGCTTTATTTATAGCACAAAAACATTACTATATCAAGGGTTCTTACTTTTTACTAGACTTTAATACCTTTGGACGTTGATTATTTTTAAAATTGGCATCTTAAGTTTCTTTATTTTTCCAATAACATTTAAATGCCACACATTTTAACATCGATTATATAAAAAATTAACGTCTTATGTTTCTTAATAATTTTAACAATACCATTGCATTTAGATAGACGTTGGTTAATTCAAAAACTAACATCTTAAGCTTCTTCATTTTTATACAATCCTTTAAATGTCATACACTATGACACTTATTAAGTAAAAAATTGATATTACAAGTTTTCTCATAATTTCAAAGTTGTTAGCATGTCCAAATAAATGTTGATTAATTCTAAAATTGACATATTAAGTTTTTTCATTTTCTCAGTAATATTTAAATGTCATACATTATTATGTTAGTTAAGTAAATCATCATCTTAAGTTTCCAAAACAATTACAAAAAATGTTACCACATCCAAATAGACCTCAATTAATTCTAAAACTTAGTCTTAACTTTCCTCCTTTTCCTTGCATCCTCTAAACGTCATACCTTATGACATTGGTTAAATTAAAAACTATCATCTTAAGTTTTTCAAGGATTTTAAAAATATTACATCATCAAAATAAGCATCAATTGTATTTAATAATTATCATCTTATTAGTCTCAAAACTTTCAAAAATGCTACCATGTTAATATAGATGTCAGTTTTGCCTTCCATGAGGTAGAATCATAATTCTGTAGTAGTGTCTCTACACATAACCTATGCAAAATAAGGCTTATAGATCACTATCCTAACAAAATGCCCTAATGTTGTTTAACCTACACCAAAAAGCTTTAACTTTTATAGTTCTGAAGTAAGGGTGGTAAAGGAGTCTCTTAAGTATTTGCACAAAGAAATGCAGAAGAGTGAGTTTGAGATTTAATGAGTAAATATTCATACAATATCAAGTTATAAGAAATTCATACCTTCTAACAAAATTACCTTTCCTACAAACTTTTATAACATCAATTGAATCTTGACCCTGATTAGTGAGTACACACTATTTAATAGTAAATCATCGATTCATAATACAAACATAATAAAGTAAGTAAATCTTCTTATAACTATTAGGTCATCCTTATACCTTTTATAAGTTTATCCCTATTCCTTTTAAGTCATCTTTATATCCTCCATAAGCTATTACCAATCCTAGTTTTTCCTCATTATGACATCCACCATCTCATTGTCTTACAACACATTTCAAGTGGTAATTCTTGTTCATGACAACATCGTGCCTTTCTGCATGGTTATATAATTCATTTTCATTGCTAAAGCTCAACAAATGTCCATGGACTCATTACCATTACCTTTCAAAAAAAGTGTAAAATAATCCATCCATGTGTAAAATGGTCAACCATTTGTTTAGAAATAATCGACCATTTGCTACTAGATATTCCTTGTGTAGATTTCTAAAACAATAATTAACCATTTCTATAGAATGATCAATTATTCTTTAAGAAATTTGTAAATCACCCAGTACGAAATACTATTTATTTTGCCATTAATGCTTTTTTAATGTATTAATACAATCGCTAAACTCAAATTTCTTATAAATGCAGCCTCATAACTTATTAAATACATTAATCTCATTAGTTATTTCAATCAAATATCATCAAATCACCACATAAACACTTAAATCATGCATATCACAAAAAAATCTCAAAACCTAAACTCATCACCTCATAACCTTTAGTTCCTTGAAATTCAACTAAAAATATTACTCACATAGTAAGGAGGAGAAAGTTAGGAAGTAGATTTAATCTTTTTTAACCATATTCATGCCAAAATCAAAAGGTTCTTAGTTTAGGTTCCATTTCTTGTATTTGAATCAAAATATTAAATTTCTTATAAACCTTTAAAAGAATGAAAGGAATATCTATCAAATGAGAGATCTTACCTTGATTATAATAAGAAGTTGGCGAAGATCAATGCCTTTTCGCCTTAATTTAATAAGGAAAGGGAAAGGTTATAGGTTGTAGAACAAAAGAGAGTTGAAAGAGTGAAAGATGAATAGAAAATGAATAGGGAATGATTAGTTTGGCCCAAAAATAATTGGCTGGGTAGATTTATAAATGTTTCCTAAATCTATTCTATAATTATATATTCATTACTAATAACTTCATATCTCAACCTTCCTTATTTTATTCATTTTTACTCACCTAATTACTCTAAGATCTTCCTCCTTAAACTTACTTAAATATTAAATTTTATTTTACTTAATGTTTTATCTTATTTATTTTTCATTAGTAGTTTATCTTTATTTATTTTTCATCTCAAAATAAAAGAAATTTTATAATTTTCATGGAAGACATAATAGTACTCCCCTACAAAAGAATTCATCCTCAAATTTTTAAGGCTCGCATTAGTTCAACAATATCATGGTAATATACTAGAGTTGCATCAATACTTACTAAATAATTGTGGGTACCTTTCTTTTATATTTGTCTTTAACTCTTATGTAACTTCCTCCAGATTGTGATGTTCCTAATAGACTTTTATAAAAAGAACTTCTTTTAACCTTAATTTTGGATTTGGTGATCTAAGATCTTAATTAGTTACTTTTTGTAGGTTAACCTATGGTCTAGTTGTAGTGGTTCTTCCTTGATCATATGGAATTCATTCAAGAAATACCTTTAAAGCATTGATTAGTGGTAAGCCACTACCCTTACCCGTTTAAGAATTTAAAATGATCTTATGAAATAAAGTGCTAACTTCCTTTTTTCCTAAACTACATCACACATTTCATCAATGAGACCTTCAGAAATGTTATATCCTTTACTTGAAACTTCACTTCCCTCCTTATTTTATCTAAATATAACTTATGTTAGTCTTGTGTGGTTTTTAAGTGATCTTTAATCACTCAAATTTTCTTTAAAGCGTTAGTCACTCAATCAAGTCTTAGTAATCTCTCCTTTCTTAGCTTAAACCACTCGATAAAAATTGATATTTTTGTCCATATAGGGCTATTTAAATGTTAGATTATTAATTGTTGTAATAGAAAAATTCAATCAAAGGTAAGTACTTCTCACATATTCCTTCAAAATCTAAAGCATATGTTCAAAGCATGTCTTCCAAAATTTGAATAGTTCATTCAAACTTTCCTTCAGTTTGTGAATAGAATACCATCCACAATAAGGTCTTTAGTGTTTATTTGAATTATTACTAAAAATTAAGCTTGAATCAAAAACCTCAATCTAACATGATCATAATTGGGACTCCATGCAAAGGTATTATTTTATCAAGGTATACTTGCACATATTGTGCCGCATGAATATGGTTTTGATCGATAGAAAATGCATTGATTTTGTTAGCCTATTGACAAATACCTATATAAAAAGTCATACCTTTTTTGAATTCTAAGTAATCAAATAAGATAATCCATTGTAATACTTTTTCACTTTCATTCTAGGATTAAAAATGGTTGATGCATTCTAACTAGCCATTAGTGCTCTATTTTAACTTGCTGATAAGTGAGACATTTTATCATGAAGTTTAACATATCTCTCTTTATTCCTTCCACCAATAGATACTTTTCATATCATGGTATACATACATATATATATATTAGTTCTATAATGCATAGTCCATAAAGAATCATGCACTTGATGTAACAATTTACTTCTAACACTAATTAAAATTGAAATCCTTCCTTAATAGTATATTACTCTTTTCCCATTCATAGTTAGTTGGGGTTCTAATCTTTTAGCTATTTTTTTTAATCAGGGCCATATAACTAGAATTATCTTTGTGGACTAACAAGGATATATTATAGTGCCATATGAGCCAAAAATACATTTTAGTTTCCTAATTACACTACAATTGTTTACTAGTAAACTTTTTACTAAAAGCATCTGCCACCACATTTGCTTTACTAGAGTGGTAAAGAATTGAACAATTATAATCTTTAACAAGTTTTATCCATCTTCTTTGTCATAGATTAATTTTTTTTGTTCAAATAAATACTTTAAGCCTTTATGTTTAGTATAAATTTTAGTGGTCTCCTCATACAAATAATGCCTCTAAAAAATATTTAATGCAAAAATTACAATAACCATTTATAAAGCATGGATAGGGTAATTTTGCTCGTGTATCTTAACTGCTTGGAAGTATAGGCTATCACCTTGCCATGCTATATAAGAACGTGTCCAAGTCCCATTCTAAAGAAGTCATAGTAGATTACAAATCCTCTAGTGCTTGAGGGTAAAGTTAATGTTACACCTTCCATAATTATTAATAAATTAGAAATTAGGATATGAGATTAAAGGAGTTAAAGCAATCAGTAATTCAAGTGAATTAAGAATATTATATGTGAAATAAGAAATAAAATAGAATTAATAAAAGTAAAAATGTGAGAATGTGATTTGGGTGAAATTTTATTGGGGAAAGTTTATTAGAATCTTGAGGTATAAAGTTATATACTAATGTAAGTGAGTATATGAGTATGGAAGAAGGTTAGGAGCATTTTTTTGCAAATGGCCTTAGAGCCTTATTTTCTTTCATTTTAACCCTAAGCCTTATGTTCTCTTCATTCTCCTCATTCCTCTTACTCTTCTATCTCTCTCTACAAGAATTTCTCTCACCATTCCTTTAATCAAGCAAGAAGACTTCAAATCTTGTTAATTTCTTCTTCCAATCAAGATAAGAATAATATTTTCATCAGGAATCCCCCAATTTCTTCTTAATTGATGAAGTTTATTTGATTTTGTGGAGCATTTTAAGCCTTAATCGTGGAATCTACAAATTTTAATGTGATCTTGTTGATTTCTTCTTCCAATTAAGATAAGAATAATATTTTCATCAGGAATCCCCCTATTTCTTCTTAATTGATGAAGTTTATTTGATTTTGTGGAGCATTTTAAGCCTTAATCGTGGAATCTACAAATTTTAATGTGATTATGGCTGAAAAATCATCAAATTAGTCTTCTAGCATCCTCTTCTATACAAGGTAAGTGGATAATTTAGTAAAATCTATATATTTCGAGGTTATATAAGGATGTAGGTGAAATATGATTTAGTTTGTGACTTTACTTGATTTTAGTTTATTTTGATGTTATAGAAGTAATAGATAATGAAAAGATGTGATATAAGATATTAGATAAGTATATTGATAATTACACTTAGGTTTGATGTGCATTATATGTTTTTATAAGGTATTTTGGATCGATTGTATAATAAAAATTTCATAGAAGACTAAGTTTTTTATGTGTGAATCGATTTACCAATCGATTTTAAGGGTCTAGAGGCAAAACTAAGTTTCAAAATCGAGTAACTAATTAATTTTGAGAGTCTAAAGGCTAATGAATCAATTCACCAATCGATTTTAAAGGTGTAGAGGCAAAAATTGGATTAATGAATCGATTCATCAATCGATTCATCGACTAATCGATTCATCAATTGTAAAATGTCATACTAATTTTAAGGGGGCATAACTCTTTCATCTTATGTCTGTTTTAAACAAACCACCTATTATTTTAAAGGTAATTAAGTATACTTTCAAATGGAATTAGTTTCAAATTAAAATCATATATATATTTTGAGATATCATTAAAATAGTAAGCAAATGTCATGAACTCTAAAATTCAGAAAAAAGAACTTTTATGTCTAACTTCAAAAAGACATAACTCTTTCAAAACTTATTTGATTTAGGCAAATGAGTAGTTTATGGAAAGGAAATTTAACCTACTTTTATATGAAAAGAGTTTCATACATAATACATTTATAGTTTTTAAGTTATTCCTAAGATATTACTTGTAGGTCAGAATTATGATCATTATGTAGTAACCCATATTCAATTTGTTTTATGTTTCCATACCTTATAATGGCCTAACATGGATATTTAGTCTTTAAGCATTAAAGGCATAGTAGTTTATGATGAAATATAGCACGAGAGCTATAATATGTGTAAATGCTCATAGCCATATAAGAGGGTATAATGACGCTGATAGATATTGTGATGTACATTGAATTGAATTGTGATTGTATTAGATAAAGCTTGAGCTCTAATGTCTAAAATTGCACTGTGAAACATGCCATGAGTGGCAATAAAGATGAGGAATATGATAGGAGTGATATTGTGAATACTAGATAGTAAATTCCTAGTGACATACTTGTTGAGGGTACAAGGAAGACCCTGGAAGGAGAAGGATGGAAAGTTTGTAGAGGGTATAAGGTTAACTTAAGAGACAAAAGAAGGATGATTGTATTGTATTCTTTACTTATTGTTTCAAATAAGAGGTGACTTGATTATAGTTATTCTTGAGTGTTCGCATATAGGACATTGAAAAGTGAAATGATCATGTATTAATTTCATTGAACTTGACCCTTGATTTCTAATATTTGTAATTATGACATGATTGGTTAAAGAAAGATAGTCTGATGGGTAAGTTATTGTAAATTTATTGTTATTCTTATAAATTTTTCATCCACTGAGCCCTGAACTCACTATTTCGTGTTTTATTTCACAGATTCTCAAGTTGAGCCCCTACCACCACCTTCTCAGAGTTAGAATTCATAAGAACTTGTTGATGGTATTTTAGTAGTATAATTTTATATATGTAGAATATTTTGGGCCTCTTGTTTGTCATGGAAATAGATAGGGGAAACGTTACACTGATTTCTTATTGAGTTAGTTAGGTTTGTTTATCCTCATTTTGAAAAGATTATAAGCATGCCTAACTTTTTCATTTTTTGTAAAAAAAAAAATCTTATTGAAAGTTTTCTCTTTAAAATGCTAGATTCCTTATAAACATAAGTCATTTGTTATTTTGAATTAAGGTAGTTAGTTAGGATTAGGTTAGTGGAAATCAGATTAGGTTTCCAGTCATGATCAGGTTAGGGTCATGATAGTTAATATCAACACAAATATTAAGTAAGATTTCAATTTCTTAAAACTATTTTCATAAGCATTAATCCATTCAAATTTAACTCTTTTTTAAGTTAGTTTAGTTAGTAGTACAAAAATCTTCAATAATAGCTTCCTAATCCTATGAAATTACATATTTCTATAGCCAAAAAGGGTTTTGACTAGCTCTCCATAGCTTTTATCTTTTGAAGGTCCACTTTCACTCTTTTTTGCAACACTATGACCTAGAAAATGGACACCAATAGTCTAGAACTCACACTTCAAAAATTTAGTGTACAAATAATGCTTTCATAAGGTTTGTAACATTATTTAAGTTGGCAAACATACTCAATCTCGCTTTTTGAGTACACTAGGATGTTATCTATGAAGACAATTACAAATTTATCCAAGAATGGCTTGAACATATGATTCAATAAGCCTATGAAAGTAGTTAGGGCATTTGTTAGCTTCAATGACATGACTAAAAATTCAAAGTAATTATACGAAGTTCTAAAAGAAAATTTGGGATATTTTCCTTGAGAATTTTTAATTAGTGGTACCCTACTTACAAATCTATCTTAGAAAAATATTTAGCCACTTAAAGTTGATAAAAAAGATCATCAATTTGCGAAAGAGGATATTTATTCTTAATGGTGACCTTGTTAAGCTACTAATAATTTATACATAACCACATTAATCCATCATTTTTTTATAAATAATATTGGAGCTCTTTAAGGTGAGGTGTTCAAATGGATAAAGCCCTTATCAATCAAGTCTTGCAATTGCTTCTTCAATTCTAGTAACTTTACAAGGGCTATTCTATAGGGAGATATAGAGGCAAGTCTAATATCAGGTATTAAGTCAATATGAAATTTTATTTTCTAATTTGGTGGTAGCCCAAGTCATTCTTTTAAGAACACATTAAAAAATTCTTTCACCATAAGAACATTGATAATATCAAGGATGGGTTGATGCATGTCTTTTATCATTGCTAAGTATGTGGTACACCTTTTTCAAACAAGTCATTGGGATTTTAAGCTTAAAATTATGCTAATTGTTTCCTACAATTAGTTTCCTTAGAATTCTATGCCCAATCTTTAAATTTGATACAAGAATTCATAAGGATTAATAACAAGATCTGTGCTAGAATACTTAGGTGGGTTAAGTTTCAAAAACTTATATACTATGTGAATTTAGTTTGAATCCCTCTTTTTAAAGGAGTTTGATCCCACTCCTCTCTTTCTTTCTACTCATGATTTTTCTCACATTTATTTTGATTCTCCCCATGATTATTTTGGTTCCTACATTGATCATTACCTTAACTTTGATTAAGAGCTCGATTAACATGGTTCATCATGTGTTGTAAAAATGGTGCACGCCAAGAAGGAGTTGATCATCTCCCTTTATTTACATATTTATTACTTAAGGGTTATGAACCTATTGACAACTCATCATTTAAGTTCGATATTTCTTACCAAGAAATAATTCAAACATTCAAATAACAATTAAATTTATCACAACACTTATTTAATGATCTCTTTACAGCCAAGCTCCACCACTATCTTCATAATTACTATAGGGTCTGTCGAAATGATATTGGCCATATATGATCCCTTGTTCTCCTATACCACTAGTATAGTTTTGATTAACTTCTATTGGAATAGCATATAAACACAACATAAGGGCCTCATCCTATTAAGAAAATAAACCATACTCTAGTATCACCTTTATCATAATTCAACCTTACTCATGATTGATGTGAAAATCCATTATTTGATTACCATTACCTTACCCTTTTTGTAATCCATATATACATCTATAATTAAATCAAGATATGAACTAAAGAGGTAATTGCTATTAACAGAAAGTAAGCTTAATATATCAATTAGGTTAGAAATTAGATTTGCTTATATTCCTATCTTTCATAAGAATAAGCTAATCTAACTTTCCTAAAAGAATGTAGTGCATGACAATTGCTACCTATAACTCATGAAAAATAAGGCCTATAGATTACTATCCTAACAAAATGCCATAGTATTTATTCTTATTTATAGTTATTAATATATCATTTATTCAAACTACTTAATGACTATTTAGTTTACTTTATGACAAAATCTAAACTTTAATTTTATTAAATGGTGTAGTAGTTTTAATTAATTAAATTTTAAGTTAATAGTAATATATTTAAAATTTTATTTTAATTATTTCAATTACTTAATGCATATTAAATGTATCTTAATTTTAATGATATTAAATCTAAAACCTAGATTAAATTATTGTACTATATTATTCTTCTTTTGTTTATTTTTCCTTCTTTCTTTTCTTTTTCCTTTTTTATTTTATTTAGTTAAGGAACCAATTCAAAATTGTAAAAAGTATGAGGATCTATTTAAAAAGTTAGTGAAATTATGAGAAGTTAGGGTGCATTTGTTGAACTTATGTGACAACTTTAGGTTGATACATTTACAGTCCAGTCAGTAAATTGCTTGTCATGTCATTTAAAATTAGTGACATATTAATAATAGAGATTCAATTAGAAAATTAAATGAAAGTGTAAGTTATTAATTCAAAAAATTTAAACTATAGGAACCCATTAAAAAAATGATAAACTATAGGGACTTAGAGTACAACTTTACTATTGTTTTATTACATAATTTTCTAATTCATTTTCAAATATTTAATTAAAATTTTATTAATTATATAATATAAAAATTTTATGAAAAAAATGATGCAATAAACTGACATACAATAATATTATAATTTTTAAAAAAGATTCTTAAGAATTATGTAATTTAATAAAACACTTAATTAAGCAAAGAATGGGTTGTGAGTTTTATATAGTGTATGTTTGGCATAATAAATAAATAAATTTATAACTTATTAACTTAATTAACAAGTTATAAATTAACTTCTATAGATATTTGACACATTAGGGCTTTGTCTCACATAAGTAAGCTAATAACTTATAACTTATAATTGATAGTTGTAGTTAATAAGGTAATCTAACTTTCCTAAAAGAATGTAGTTCATGATAATCTCTATCTATAACTTATGTAAAATAAGGCCTATATATTGTTATTATAATAAAATGCCATAATATTTATTCTTATTTATAGTTATTAATATATCATTTATTCAAACTATTAAAGGACTATTTAGCTTACTTTATGACAAAATTCTAAACTTTAATTTTATTAAATGGTGTAGTAGTTTTAATCAATTAAATTCTAAATTAATAGTAATACATTTAAAATTTTATTTTAATTATTTCAATTACTTAATTCATATTAAATGTATCTCAATTTTAATGATATTAAGTCTAAAACCTAGATTTAATCATTGTACTTTATTATTTTTCTTCTATTTATTTTTCTTTTTTTCTTCTCTTTCTCCCTTTTTTTTCCTTCTATTTAGTTAGGGAACCAATTCAAAATTGTAGAAAGTATAAGGATCTATTTAAAATATTAGTGAAATTATGAGAACCTAGGGTGCATCTATTGAACTTATGTGACAATTTTAAGTTGATACATTTGAAGACTAGTCAGCAAACTGTTTGCCATGTCATTTAAAATTAATGGCAAACTAATGATAAAGATTTAATTAGAAATTAAATGAAAGTATAAGTTATTAATTCTAAAATTTTAAACTATAGGAACCCATTCAAAAGAAAATGATAAACTATAAAGACCTCGAGGACAATTCTACTATTATTTTATTACATTATTTTTTGTACATAATTTTGAAATTCATTTTCAAATATTTAATTAAAATTTTAATTATATAACATAGAAATGTTGTGAAAAATGATGTAATAAAGTAATATATAATAATATTGTAATTTTTAAAAAATTCTTAAAAAATTACATAATTTAATAAAACACTTAATTAAGTAAAGATGGGTTTTAAGTTTTATGTAGTATATATTTATATAGTATATATTTATATAATAAATAAATTAACTTATAATTTATTGATTTAATTAATAAGTTATAAATTACCTTCTATAGATATTTAGCACATTAGAGCTCTATTTTACTTAAGTAAGTTAATAATTGATAATTTATAATTAATAGCTGATAATTGATAAACTAACTAATTATATAAGAAATATTTTACAAAAATTAGTTATCAAACTAATTGAAATTATAAAATAATATAAAAGGATATATTAATAAAAATATATATAATTAAAATAATTTATTTATCTAAAAATTAAATTATTTTAATACAATTAAAAAGTTCAAAATAAAAATATAACACCTAAAGGTTAGTTAATTACATTTTATGAGCTTACATATATTTGCTTGCATAATTTTTATTTTGTTATTATTTATAATAGAATTATAATTACTTAAAATATAATTTATTATATTCTATAATATTATATACTTATTTACATACATATTTTTATATATTTATAATTTAAAATTAGGATATAATTATGTTAGAATTAAATTAATTATATTTTATAAAAATATTTAGATTTATATTATGAAAAGTGTGTGTTGTAAATTAATAAAAATAATAAGAATAAATTTAAAAAAGTTGAAGAAATAGTAGCTTATAATTATAAGGTAGCTTATAAATTATAAATTATTCAAAGTAACTTATTAAATTAAAATTTATTTTTTCCAATAAGTTAGTATATAAAATATTTTTAGAGGCTAACTTAGTCAATAAGTTCTAAGTTAACTTATTTATTACGTAAAATAGATTCTAGAAATTAATAGTTTATAAGTTCATATTTGATAAATTTCACAATGTAACTTAGAAGTTTGTAATTTTTTAATATTTTTCCAATTTGTATTGCTTCTTTTAATTAAATGATAAAATATATATATTCTAATTGTGTAAATAAGTATTTAATATATCCTCATTAATTCAATGTTAATAAATAAAAAATAAGTTAGTAAATAAATAAATAATGTAATAAAATATAATTAATTATATTTAGATTATTATATATTATTATTTGAATAATAAACAAAAATAAATAAAATATATATAATGTTAAAAATATAATTAATTAAGTTTAAATAATTATATTCTTACTTTAAGTATTTTAATTAAATTAAAAATTAAGCTCAAAATAAATATGAATTAATTTAATTGATATATTTATTTATATTAACATATTCTTTTATATTATTTTATATTTTTTAATTAATTTAATAATTAATTTTGCCAAACTCTTTTAATACAAGTTATTTATTAATTATCATTTAACTTGTTAATTAGTTGTAACAAATAGAACCAGCAATCTAAGAGTTTGACTTATAAGTTTTTACAATTTATGGGATAAAAATGCAATCACCCCAATTAATGGGGTAATCTACATTTTTTTGAAATAAAATATTGTATATATAAAACATATTTTTTAATTTATTATGAATTTAAATATTTTTAAAATTATTTATTTCAAGTAAATGATAACGTCTCCTTTTATATATATATATGGTGATATTTTAAGATGGCTATTTATGCCGTTGGCAACAAAGAGAAACTATGTGAGTAAAAATATAATTTAAAGTTTTGATGACATAAATCTGCTTTGAAATGATAACTGTAATTACAATATAATAATAATAATAATAATAATAATAATAATAATAATAAGATATAAAATATTAATAATTTATTATGATATAAAAATAACTTTAATAAAAGAATAAAAATTTGAAGATAAATGAATGGATGAGATTGACTATATCATTTAAATTTTACATTATATTATAAATAAAATATATAGCAAAATATAATATTCTTAAAGGTTTAACTATGATCCACTATGATAATCTAAGACATAGATATGCTAACCATGGCTAACTCATACAAATAATATTACTTTCATAATATCTTATTAGAACATAATATATGGTCGGCTAAAAATAATGTGCCATGATATACTCTCTCTCTCTTTTTCAAAGAAAGTTTATTCCTAGCCAACAAAATAATAGTTGTTCCATTCTCCATAAAGATTGCCGCCATATAAATATGATGTCTTCGATTTTCATTGCCATCACATAAATATGTTTTTGTTGATTTGGACGAGCGTCCTTGTCTGCTCAAAAGCAACTTTAGGGACCTTTCCGGTATCCTAATCCGAATACAAAGTATCCACTTTCAAAGTGGGCTCCGGCCCATAGCTTTTCAAAACCGCAAAAACAAAATGTCCATCCATATACTTTGCAGGTGGCAAATTGAGATAGATGACTGATAAGATTGTTTATAAGAATTTTCTTTTATATATATATATATGTAATTGTAATTTTTGTATAATTTTATTTTTAAAATGTTAAAAACCAGAAATTTATTTAATATTGAAAAGAAAAGAACGATAAAAACTTTTATATATATAATACTAATTAGTTTGTAAAATAGTGTATGATTCTTTTCATCCCAATATTAATTAAATTTTTTAATTTTTAAACATATTTTAATTAAAAATATATAATAGATAAATAAATATATATATAAATTTAAAAATGTAGGAATATGAAAATTTATAATAGAAATTAGTAAATTAAATTCATGAAAAATTAATGCTCCATATTTTCTTCACAAATTAAATTTAGCTAAAAAGTAAACAAATTTTTCTCATAATTATTTTGTATAGAAATTAAATTCTTAGTAATTAATTATTATGAGATTCAAATTAATATGCCAAAACAGAAATAATAAAACAAAAATTAAATATAAATAAATATGATAGGAAAAAGTTAGTGCTTCAAGTTAAGTGGCTTCAAAAATCTTCTAGTGCTATATTAACATAGAAAACTCAATGTTATTTACCTATAAATATTGTCAAATACATTATTTTTTAATTCATTAATTTGATCTAATAGAAAAATATCTATTTTTATAGGAAATTAGCTATTTTTGAATAAATTAAATTATTGAGTTGAAAACTAATATAATTGATAATATTTATATGAAAGTAGTATTAAATTTTCAATACTAATGTAATACTAAAAGTTTTTTTGATATGGCTTAAACAAAAACCAAACTAACTTATATTTAATTATTGTTATAAATAGATTTTCACACCTTTTTAGAAACAAAGCTCTTTCGATATTTATTTTTCTCATTTATAAGATACAAATCTAAAATTTTATTTAGGGGAATTGAGTTTTCATCCACCCAAACTAATGGTCATCGATAAGTTTTATTATCTTTATTCAATAATGAATTTAATTTTGTCATTTGGTAATGAGTAATATCTCTTACCCATGTTGGTCTTTTTGCATCCAAATTTAGGAGCCATTTGATTCGTACAAAAAATAACTTCTTGCAAAAAATTGAATTTTTAAGAAAATAACTTCGTATATAAATTTTTTAAAAAGTACTCAAAATTATTTGGTTGATACATAGGAAGTAATATTTTCTAGAAAATAACTTTTTATGCTTTGTTTGGTTCAAATTAACTTTCTATGTACTCAAAAGTTCTTTTGATACTTATTTTTATCATTTACAAGATACAAATATGAAATTTTATTTAGAGGAATTGACTTATCATCAACCTAAACTAATAGTCATTGATAAGTTTTATTGTCTTTATTCAATAATGAATTCAATTTTGTCATTTGGCAATGAGTAATATCTCTTTCCCATGTTGGTCTTTTTGCATCCAAATTTAGGAGTCATTTGGTTTGTACAGAAAATAACTTTTTGTAGAAAATTGAACTTTTAAAAAAATAACTTCCTATATAAATTTCCTAGGAAGTACTTAAAATTATTTGATTGATATATAAGAAATAATATTTCTTAAGAAATAACTTTCTATATTTTGTTCTATATTTTGTTTAGTTCAACTTTAAATATCTTAAAGAATATTAATAAAATAATTATTATATCCTCAATATTATTATAACATAAATTAATAAATTTTAGTTATCATTAATTAAATTTAATAAAGATAATTTTGTCATTATATCTATAAATAGCACAAAAAATAAAACTTACTTAGGAGGAGTAGGTAAGTTATTTCCTATATTTTATGAAAAGTAAGACTTCCTAAGAGGTCCCTTTTTTCTAATTTATTAGATAATGACTAACCAAATAATTCACATCTTTCTTATTTTTCAGGAAACAAGACTTTTTGTACTTTTTAAGGTGAACTAAACGACCTTTTATATTATCTTAAGATGCAAAAGAATAGACAAATAACAAATTGATTCTTTAGTGGTGGATTATAAAATAAAGAGAATTCACCAAATCACTATTTAAAAAATTTAATAGACATGAAAGTAGTATGGAAAACAAAAAAAAAAGCAAAAAGTATAACATTTTCATTTGGCAATGAATAATGCCTATTATGTGTTGGTCCTTTTACGCCTAAATTTATACCTTCTTAAAATCAATTATGAGTAGGATGAAAATAAAGATATGAAAGAATAGACATGTAACAAATTTATTCTTTAGTAATCGATTATAAAATAAAGAGAAAACTAATAAATCATTATTTAAAAATTTTTGTTAAACATCAGGTTAAAATTAGTACTAAAAGATTTTCGCACATCAATGTGGTATTCATTCTAACATTTTCACTTCAAAATAATGCAATTTTTTTGCTTCCATTTACTATTAAAAGATTTGAAAAAATATTAAATTAATCAAAATTTTCAAAGGTAATGCCAAATTGATATAAATTTTTTTTCAATATTAATCTTATATCTACCAATTATATGAGGATTCAATGATTTTTCCTAAAAAAGAAAAATGAAAAAGTTTTGAAGGAAGGTGTGAGAGATGGTTTGAATTCCTTAGAATTTAGAGCGGTATTGACTGCACTTGTTAAGTAATTTTCTTCATTAATTAACATTTACTTATTACCATTAAGATGGTTAGCTTAATGGTATCGGGTCATTACTTCATTCTAAAAGTCATGGATTCGACGTAAGAGGGTGTCAATTTGTAACCAATGAAGGGATTAAGGACTTATGGTACCGTTAACACTTTGGTTGGGTTATGGTGACAGACTCACCCTTTGAGCAATAATTATGACTCAAATTAAACATTTTATAACAAGGGAGTACTCCTATGATAACATCTAAGAAGGTTGGTTAATGTTGGTTACCCCTACTCTCTCTTTTTCTGAGTAAAAAAAATTACTTATTTACTTTTTATGAAGTGCAATATAAATATATTTATATTTATTTCATTTTTAAAAAATATGCAATTATCTTCATTTTAATATATATATTTACTTCTTTTTTGTCTTGAATATATATTTTTGGTAAAAATAAAAAATAAATATATGATTTAAAAAATAAAAAAATTATATAAATATAATTAGGTTAAACATGTAACTTATCCAATTTTCTTTGGTCTTTTTGTATGAGTGTAAATGAATTAAGTTGAATCAAATATCTACATGCTCAAATTTGAATGAATAAAAAATAAATAAGTTCAAACTCAAATCAAACATCATTATGCTCAAATAATTAAATTCAAACTCAAATTTGACTTGAATATAAATTTAAAAGAGTTTATACAATCTTATTCAAATAATATATTATTAAATTCTAATTTCTTATAGAATTTAAAATATTTAAATTTGAGTTTGAACTTTTATTGAAAATAAACTTAGAAAAGTTTTTTACAACTTTATTTAAATAATTTATCATTTTACTTAAATTTAAATATATAAAATTTTATCTTTTACAAATAAATCAAACATTAATTTTTTATATCTCATTTTAATATTTATCAATATAATTTTTTCTATAAGCATTAAATCTATAAAAATTATTCACACAATGGTCATATAATGTTAAAAATTATATTTAATAAAAAATAATATATATTAAAAAGCTAATTATTTCAATTAAATTATAATTTTTATATAATTTCAATAATTATTAATTAAATTAATTTTTTTTATATTATATTATTTATATAAAATAAAAATACAAATATTTTTTATTATTAAATTTGTATATGTTTACGAATAATTTAAATTAAATAATATTAAATTTAAACTCAGCTCGTTTATCTTTGGCTTAATTAAAGTCAAATTTAAATTTAACTTTTTACGAGTCAACTTTATAATACATAAGTTACTTGCAAATAATTTGATTTTTTTTTTTGGCACTTGGTTCATATGCGCTGCGCTTAGTGTGGAAGAATTTCCGAGCTTGGGATACCCTACAAATTTATTGTGTGGCGATATTTCAAAGACAATAAATTTTGAAAGATAATATGAAAGTTGTTCCTGCTTTCATTGTTTTTAAGTATTATTGTGGAGAAAATTTTTATTTCTATTTATAATATATTTTTAATTTTAATAAATTAAAATTATATTTATTATTTTCTTTTATATATTATTTTTATTATTTAAATAAATTTTTAATAATTTTATTTATTGATTATTTTTAATAAAAATATATTAATAAATTATATTCATATATTTTAAAATAAAAATTATTTATTATATTTATTAATATTTATATATTAATATTTAATAATACTTAAAAAAGAACGAAAGAAAAAAATTTTTGCATCCTAGATGTCAATAAAAGAGGGTTAGAAGAGAAACTTGGAACAACTAAAGTATAATTTATTAATATTTTTAATAAAAATATATTAAATTTTGGAGAATTATATATAAATTTAAAAAAAAATCTCATATTTTTTAAATCATTAATTTTTTAATTTTTGAATAGCTAAAATCACATCAAGTTATAACTGATGCTAATAAAGTTGTATGTTTTAAAAAAATTATTTTGTAAAAGTTTATTCTTCATTCAAAAATTATATAAGGTCTTTTATAAATTTTTTAGAAATTTTTTTCGGCTATATATAAAATTATTTTAATTAAATATGCGAAAAATTGGTTGAAAAAAAATAAAAATAACACGGAAAGGCAGGAAATAGTTAAAAAAAAATTGTAGCTTAATGCGTGGCAGGGTGGGACCGGAGTTAACGAGCAGGTGGACGAGTCGTGGAAGCAACTCGTGTTTACGTAATAACCGTACGATCGTACAATGGGCTGGCCACCGGCCCAACACAAACTGACATCATTAATAACCGTTTTCATTTGTCCCCTCTATTAAATTGTGGCTGTTTCATCGTGGCAAAATTGAATTGCATGACACCGCTAAAGTAATCGATTTAGTAACATTACTTTATTTTAAAAGTTATAAATTTAATGTAAAAAATAATAAAAGATTAAAGAATTTATGAGATCGTTAGGATTTTAATAAAATTGTAAGGGTGAATTTTTCAATAATATTTATAATTCAAATCAAATATTTTAAATAATAAATAAATACTTTTATGGCAACGACTAAAAGAATAATTAACATTAACTACGCTTATTTTCTCTATTTTTCAGAAGAAAAATAAAAAAACATTGAATTGCAAGATACGGGCCCACTGTTGAGGACAAGCTTTGAGCGGGCCGGGATTCTTTGATGAGATAGAATTAGGATGCTTTCCGATTTTTTAAAAAAATTAATGTAATTTTTTATTATTTTTAATAAACTAAAAAATTGTATCCTTAATTTTGAAAAGTAATTGTTGATTTATCTTATATAATTTAAACGAAATGTTATTATAACGACAAAAATTAATGATTAAAAAGATCTACAGTTAAACTTCATATATACTAAAAATATTTATTTATATATTTCTTTGATTTTTATTAAAAAGAATATACGAATTTTTCACAATTTATGTCATTAAAATTTGTAAATTTAGTAATTTCTTGTACGATAAGGTTTTGAAAAACTCGTAAAAACAAATTTATTTGTACATCTTTATCTACTTTTTATTAATATTGTTGTGATTTTTATTAATATAAAAATTTAAAAATTTTCACATTTAAAATTTGAAATTGTGTAATTAAAAAATTTTATAATAAATATGTCATAAAACTTAATTAGATTTAAAATTTGTAATTATATAATTGATTATATTAGTTTATATTGATAATTTTTGTATCTGTATATTTATGCTGCCGTGAATAACACATCGCCGCTCTTATAGAAATATAACGGGAGGTAGTTTCGGTGGAAAAATAAGGTTAGAACTTTTTGTCCATTTTTTATGTTAGTCAGGTTAGGGAGAGAAAAAGCATAGAATTTTGATGCACAATGGAGCTCAATTTTTATTTAAAAAAAAATACAAGTAAATTTGGGACATAAGTTCTCAATTGCCAATTTTCTTCCATAAACTGGTTAAAATGAGGATGGCTAAGCCAAGAAGCCATAAATCTACAAGGCCTATCAAAAGGCCTTGGGGATTTGTAGAAGTACAAATAAGAAATGAGTGACGATCAAATTGTACATAGGGAAGAACTGTTATAAAAGTTGTATAAAACTTAGTTCACAAAGCTTTATTACACATAGCCCAATTCAGCTGTTTGAAAACTTTATAATAATTGCTCCATCTAGGATCTCTCCAAGTAAATTTGGCCTTTATACCACCAAATCAATTAGATTATACGAGTTAGTCCATTGAAGGAATTTAACACTCCTCAAAAGCTTGATAGGAGCCCTTCTTTTCTTTACAGAACAGAAAGTAATTTCATTAAAATCCCTCGTTATGAGCCAAGCCATTGATATATAATCCATAATTATTTTAATTTGATCCTATGCAAAAGCTATTTGATTTTCATGGGGTTCGGCGTAGACAATAGTGAATACCTAAGGTTTCGTATCCCTTTCCATCACTCTAACATGAAGAAATTGAGCATAGGAAGTGATCACTCTGATTTTAAGATCAGGATTGGACTAAAAAGCCGAATACTTCTATTAAAACCATTAGCTTCTATTAATTCAAAGAAACTAAATCCAAGGCATCTAATTCTTCGTCTAGCACATTGTCCATTAAGTCTGGGCTCCAGCAAAATAACAACATCAGTTTTGTTATTTTTTTTTTCAAATTTCTTTGAAAGCTTTGGCAAAGGCTTTGCTAGCAGCTCCTCTCGCATTTCATTATTAAAATCTTTATAGTAAATAGATAAAGAAAAGCAAATGAAACGAGCTAGGACATTTTATGCAATAAGCATTTCATTTCTACTTCCATTCAAAAGTAAGCCATCCTCTCCTAAAGTACTAGTTAGGTTATCGACATTCATAATTTAAAGACGACTTTCATTCCTATGAAGGTTGGGTGGCTTAATATGTTTGAAACCAACAATTTCATGTAACAAATTTGCTAGGCAAGAAGATCAAGGAGTTTTTGGTTCTGTAGATTCTATCACTATGACATTGTGGTTCATTTCTTTTAGAAGGGTCCTAAATTTATTCCTAACTTAAGATAAAAAGGTTGAACCTTTTTGAAAAGTAAAAGATCTCTCTTCAGTATTTAACTGAATTATCTTATAGTTATCATTCCAATTAATCCATGCTTGTTCATAATTTGAGGACAAATTTTCTTTTCATTTATTAGGCATGTAAAGGACTTTCCTTTCAAGATATGCTAACTTTGAACCTTACTGACATCCTATAGGTCCTTTTAAGTGATATCCCTTAAAATCCCAAACCAAAATTTGCCTAATAGATTGGATCTTCCCACAATATTGACCTTATTTCCAATAATATCCCAATTACTTTCACATAATAACTTTCTTTAGATTTTCCTTTTCTCCCTTTATGATTTGCCTAAGCTAGCATTCAAGGACCAAAAACTAGCATTCTCATGTTTACCTCCAAATCCTACATTGGGAGATCTTTACCTATCTTGGTAGAAGTTTGAATCACTTTGTTAAAGTAATGATCATGATCATGGTCATAATCTCCATATCAAAGCAAATGAGGTGAATTCCCTCGTATTCAATTCTCATTGGAACACCTTTTATAAAGAATTTAGGTATAGGTGGATATGATGAACCAATCTCTACACAAAGTCTAACATATCACCCTTTATTCATAGCAGTTGTGTTAAGACAATTTTGACAATTTTGCCTATCAAACTACCCACACTTTGAAGAAATTTTTTATCAAACAATTCAATTAGCAAATCAAGCAGCCTAATCTAAGCAATTACTTTTTCAATAATAGCAATATAAGGATCAAAATGAGGTTGTCATTGTCTTACCATCAAGTAGTGATAAAAAATTATCTAAGGGATACTACAAAAAGCAAATTAATAATCTTTTCTAACTTCGAATATGATAATAAAAAAAATCATTAACAATGTCAATAAGGGATAAATTTCTAGTCTTAGCCTAGATTTGATCCCATTTCCTTTTGAGCTTAATAAAACCAATCCTTTTTCTTAGCAATTTAACAAATAGAATATGGAAGCACACAAACAGTGAAGAATATTATTCTGGGAGCAATTTGACTTAGGAAATAAGAGTAAATCATTAGAAAAAAGAAGGTGGGAAATAAAGGAGCCTCCTCTCTCCCATTTCTTCACATTATGATGAACATATTGATCATCAATAGCTAAAATATCATTGATGAAATAATTAGCATCCTCTGTAATTGCCATTGTCCAGTCCAATGGAATGATTACATCTAATTTTTCAATGACACTCTTATTATTATTATTATTATTTGGATTGACAATCCTCTACTTTTTCCCCTTGTCTTCTCCTTTAGTGCATTTGCAGAACCTAATATACATAAGACAAAATAATCATAATAGGGAGACATAAGTAATATCTATGCACTTAAAAGCAATAAAAACTTCACAAATATTTACTATTGTAGGTGCATTTCGCTAATGGATTGCGAAATCACTAGACAATATGAAATGATCCAATTCAATTTAATAGACATGAATGAAAATAATGACCATGGTTCATAAAATTAAAAAAAAAAATGCTTTACATCAAATTCAATTTTTATTTTTTTACTTTCTTATAGGTTTGAAATTGCATGCGAGCCATTTTGAAGATCACCATTTGGAACTTGAGATAAGTTTGCCATAATAATAGTTGCATTTATATAAAATAAAGGAAATTGAATGTTAGTATAATGAAAGCTAAGTTGCATGTATATTATATAAAGCTTAATAACAACATGATAGTCAAAGTTTGTAGCACTCAATTTTTCCTTTTACATCTAAAGTAAATAAATGTCATATTAAACTTGGAAACACAAGTACATTGGTGACCAATCATTATCTTCCATTTCATCGTAGGCATCTTTATAATCATATTGGTCAACACTAAAGAAATATGAAGTTATTTCAAAAAGAAAAGAAAAATATGAAGTTAAAAATATAAATCCTACACTTGCGTAAAAAGTCATTTTTGTACTCTTGTAATGATATGATTATGCCATTTGTCTCATTTATAGATAAATATATTGTATTTTATAAGAATTAAATTTACATCCACCTCTAATGAGAATTTTAATATATCAATAATTTATGATATCTTGCTTAAAAATATATGCTTAAATTTGTTCCACGATAATATATATATAGGGCTAATTTTTTTATGTTTTATGAATGAAATACTTACTGTACGTAATAAAGACAAAATGAAAATGTATTATATTATATTGGACATGAATTTTTGTTTTAAAGGTGCAATAATATCAAATTTTATAGAAAATATAGAAAATGTAATTTATGACAAGAATGCCAAGATTACTACAATTTTAAGAGATAACTAAAATTTACTTTTATTTATAAACTTTGCATCTGACACCTTGTGAGCTTAACTTATTATACATATTTGTTCCTGAACTAAATAACCATGAAAATTTATTTAACATGTATGATTAGATTATGAAATATTAAGTTGATAATAATTTATCTTGAATATCAGATGATCGATTTGAAAATTTCCACGTAGCAAAAGAGATATTTCTCCTATAAGATAGTTTTATAAATAAACAATTTCTTACAATTACGTTAATTATTAGTATGTCAAATTTTTGTTTGTCAGGAGATAATAAAAATGCAATCTTTTTCATTTAATAAAATTTTAATTAAAAATATATCATCATATTTGCAAAAAATAAACTTTAATTGAAGTACGAACACTATTTTTATTGAAAAAATTAATTACTATCGAAATTACTAAGAATAATATTTGATATAAATTATTACAAATAATTTTTTAATTTATAATAAATAAAATAACTTATTTTATATGTATTATATCTTGTCTCCTCTCAATAAACTTTGTTAGTCCACCCGACTTGTACTACTTCTTTTATGCTTGGTGAGTTTTCCATGCTTCAAGGGCTAGAAAATTAAGTATTATTTTCTATGGTTAAAGTTAAAATTTCAAAAGTCGATTTTTATTTAATCTAATTCAAAGAAATCCTGGTTTAAAATAAATCCTATTCAAAGTTGTTTTTAATTTAATACCGTCAAAGTTTACTCAAAATCGTTTTCCATTTTTCTCTCTTCTCACTTTTTCTAATTCTTTTAAATTTTAAATACTCTTGATCATAATTTATACTATAAAATTTTATTCAAAACTCATTTTTAATTATATCTAAATAAACTTATTATAAAAGAAAGTCATATTACATTTATATATGATTTTTAATTATATCTAAACATTCAATCAAATGATAGAATATTAATTTTATAATAAAAGTGATAAAATAATCCATTTTTTAATTCTTGAATTAAATTTTAAACAATATTATCCTTCTTAAATTTTTAAAAATTCAAAATTATCCTTTTTTATATGATAATGTGGTTGAAGTTTTGCATATTTTTTAAAATTTTTATTGCTTTTATTATAAGTATGAAAATATTTCAAATTGAAAAAATATTTTAAACTTTTTATCAAATATGTTATATTTAATTTTTTAGCAACATATAATATTGATTAATATAAAAATAAACATTAAGTCATTTGTATTTTCTTTTGATAATGTATAATTTTTTTAACAATATTATAATTACAATATAAATGAATATAACATACTAATTAATATTTTTTAATTGAATATAATATAATGTTAAATTGATTTTTTTAATAATTTAATGGATATATAAAGTAATCAATTTAACTAAATTATCTATATATTTAAACATAAAAAATTATAAATAAATAAAAATAACATTATCATTTTTTATATAAAAATGTGCTAGCCTTTACACTTTTTTTTATTTTTAATTTAAGAGTGTTATTAATTATTATCAATAATAACTTTTTTTCCATTTTATTCCATCAAAATTTTGTTATGCTAAACATAAAGATGGAATAGAATGCTTGTTACATTTTTTATCATACTAAATATAATTATAGAATGATTATTCCATTTCATTCTCATTCTTATTCTATTTTATTCTATTACATCCAACTAAACTTACCCTAAGAGTAAAAAAGTCAAACATTGCAAAATTACAGAAAACTAATTTATGATATATCAAATGATATCTTCAAATAAAAAAATTCAAAAATTCCAGCCATTCAACTACTATTAATAGCCAAAAAACACAGAAGAAAAAACAGCAACGCCATATAATTGAATCAGATAAAATGCAAAAAGAAGTCTAGATTAAAAAAATATTTTTGCATATATTTATTAATAAAATTAATAAAATAAATTGATGAAATCTAATGATTAGAAATAAAAGATGATATGATTTATAGAAAATGATGAAAATTGTATTTATCATTGTGTTGAATAGAAAAATCGGGCAAATCAAAATAAACAACACGGAAAAATCGTTCATTAATATATAAAGTAAGAGTAGTAACAAAGAATGACACAAAATAAAAAATAAAAAATTTCAAAATTAATTTAAATTTTTTAATAAATTGAATAATGAATTATTTGTCCCATCAGTTATTATTATTCATTTAACTAAATAAAAGTTTCAAATTATAATGTTTTAAAAATTAAAAAAAATTCTGAATATTGTGAAGAAAAATGTTTTATCTAATTATAAAAATCATATAATAAGAATAATTTATTAAAAATACTAACACATTATAATTAATATAAAATAAAAAATAAAAACTTTCTAATCAATGGATTAATTCAAATAATTATAAAAATAGAAAAATGAAATTATTTTCTTGGATGTTTAAGAGTTTGAAAAATCCCAAATCAATGCAACATCCTAAATTATTTCGCTCTTTAACTTTATAATTAATAATGATAATGATTTATGCATTCTAAAATAGGTTCATTCCTAATATTCAATAAAGTTTAAATAAAAATAAAAAATTAAAGCAATATTTGATAAAATAATTATGAATAGATTTATTCGGTCAATTACCATACTAATTTGATCAAATAAATTTTCCTAATAATAACTATAAATTTCCCTTATTATTAACTATAATGTCTTAAAAAATTAAAACAATGTTCTAAATAATGTGGTGGAAGATATTTTTTTAATTAAAAAAGATAATATAATAAAATTTTAATTAGAAAGATATTTTGTTTATTTTTAATTAATATTGATGCAATTGAAATATATTAATTAGTGGTTAAAATTTTATTAATGTCTTGAGTTGTCATAATTTAACGTTAATTATTATAAAAGAAAATTTGAAAATGAGTGACAAAATGAAGCAAGTGAAATACACATGCCCTAAAAATAAATATTAGAACAAGTGCACTTTATTCGCTTTATAGACTTTTATATACCATAGTATAAATACCATTCAAACATTTAAATAATATATTTAATTATTTTATTATTTTTATCATTTATTATATATATTTTAAAAACTAATCAAATATATTTTGGCCATACTGTTTCACGCAATTAGTGGCTGTTCTTTTAAACAAAATGTTGTGGGAGTACATAATAATTCTCCGCATATAAATGGGCTATCAAACTATTACACTTATTTTAAAGGCTTGTTTATCCTAATTAAAATTTTTCTAATTTTCCCATTAAAAAGTAATGATGACTCATTTATTTATTTATTTTTGATAAAGTAATGGGGCTAACGCCTAAAGAAGGAAGCAAATTAGCTAATAACAATATGTTAAGATCTAAAGTAAGTGAGACATTTGAGGCAATGGGGATTGAATCAAATGAGTTCCCAGTACCTTAGATAAATTTTAGTTGGCTAACCAATTTATACAAGTATTTCCTTCTCTATGTGTGTGGAGGATCTCAACTTCCTAATCCAATTTGAGAAAACCATGCAGAATTTGTATCAAATGATTACCCTGTTTGTGAGAATTAGTTAGGGACAGAAATAATGCTTTAGAATCATATTCAAATTGGATTTTCCTAAAGTCTTGCTTCTAAGAAATCTAGAGACTATAAATAGCATCTTAACATGTTACAATAAAGGTAAAGCAATCACCTAATAATTTAGTAAAGCCCAACAACTTTCTTCCATGTAAATCTTAAAATACACCACCATAGCCAGCCAATTGGTTGTCTCTATGTTGTACTATTTAAATTTATTTTCACCCATCCTTCGAGTGGGGGAGGCCAGCTAATGTCAATCTATCCTAGAATTCTTCTATCATTAGATATTTTGACTTCTTTATCTGCTAGTATATTTGTTGCATAATGAAGAACAAAGCCCACTAGGTTAGTGGGGTAGTTAAAATTAGTTTGATGAATAGATTTATTCCACTAGTTCTATAAAAGCCAACAACTAATAACCCATATAATAGGTTATTTTTTCTTTTTGATTTCTATTTTACTAATTTGAATATTCAAGTTTAATTTCCACCATTCTTCCAAGATATAGTGGCAAAATTCAAGATATATTATGGATCTATCAAATCTTGCTAGATTATTCAAGCTTTAGGACAATCAAATAGCATATGTAATATGGGTTCCCTTTTGTTTAAGTGCATATTGCAGTATAGGGTCCATGGCCCCACTTATTGATTTTAGCTTTTGCTAATAGGCCATTTTGCATGGCTTGCCAAATGAAATAACGAATTCGTTATGTTACCTGCAATTTTCAAATAAAATGCTAGATGATATTTTGATTATTCCAAGTTACTTTAGTAAGCCTCTTATATGTGTTTCACACGTAAAGCTCCTATTTCGGTTTTCATTCCATGTCAATGTATCTGCTTTTACATTAAGTTGAGGAGCAAAAACTAGTTGAATTGTTTTTACTACATGTGTCAGAAGAATAATAGCTAGCAAATTCCAGTCCCAATATTTGTTATTCATAATAAATTCATTTATTTTTGTTGTTATTTGCTCTTCATGAATGGGAACTATTGTTAGTTCAAATGGTGAAGTGTCTATACCCAACCACCTATCCATCTAAAACTAAACATTCTCTCCACTCATGATCCACCATTTCAACCCTTTAATAGTGTATAATCCAACAAACGAATTGCTTGTCAGATAGTAGAGCCTTGACCTATGCATTTAAATTGAAGAGGTCAAGACCTTTGAAATCCATATTTTCCTTTAAGTACCTCCACCTATATTTAACTCTCCCTTATACATATTTTATAGCATAATTTCATCAAACATATAGAATTCATTTTTTCTATACTTGTAATTCCCTACCCGCCCAAGCTTTTTGATTAACACATTTTCCACTAGCTCATAACATGTGATCTTCTCGTATAATCTTTGTATCGCCATACGAAATTTCTTTGCACTTTCTTAATAGCTAAATAAATGCCTTTTGGAATTCTCTCAACCTACATATTGTAGATTAGTATGCTTATTATAACTAAATTAGCAAGTATGATTCTTTCCACTATGGACATCGTTTTAGTTTGCCATTCCTCTAACTTTTTGCTAATTTTTATTGAGAAGATCATTGTATTTTCTTATTCTTCTTCTATTCTAAGATAAAATGATTCCTAAGTATTTATCAAGGTTTGGTGTTTAAGTAAAATTGTTATATTCAACTATGCCTTTGATTAGCTCTGCATTTGTATTCTTGGAAAATATTATTTTCAATTTGGCATGATTGACTTTTTGCCTAGAGGCTAAATAAAATTTAGATAAAACTTTGGATATACGTTTAATTTATTCCATTGTTGCTTCAGCAAAAAGCAGAAGATCATTCATAAATAATAAATGGGAAATCATAAGACCTGATTTGCTTACTTTGAGTGGTTTCCAATTTTTAACATAAACCTCTTTTATAATCATATACGAGAGTTTCTTCATGCAAAATACAAAAACGTGAAGGGAGATAGGATCCCTTTATTTGATACCTCTAGAAGGATGGAAATTCTTTATTTAAAAGCCATTCAAGAGGACATTAAAGCTATATAATGATATACAATCCATGATTAAGTTTTATAGATTGATAAGGAGGTCCACTTCCTGAAGAACATCAGAGATAAAACTCTATTGCATTGAGTCATAAGATTTCTTTAAGTCAATTTTAATGGCCATATATCCCGTTCTTCCACTTTTTTTTTTCATAAAGTGCATCATTTTGGTTACAATGGCGATATTATCCTATACGCATCTGCTTGGCACAAAGCTTGATTAGAATGGAGAAATCAAAGAAGGCATTAATCTTTTTAGCTTATTAACAATTACTTTGATAATACATTTATAGTTGATATTGCATAAAGAAATCAAACGAAATTGATTGATAAATTTAGGATGATTAACTTTAGGAATCAAGGTTATAAGAGTACTATTAACTTTTTTAATAATGTCTAGTACTTGGAGTAGTTCTGACATATGCCAAAAAAGATCATGTCCTACTCTTCCCGAATTAGTGTGATAGAATAAAGTAGGAAATCCATTTTCCTCTGATGACTTAAATGCTCCCATATCAAAGATAGCTTGGTAAATCTCATGGAAAGAAATATTATTCTGCAATATTTGAAAGTCCCCATTTTTAATAGGTGGGAAAGAGAAAGTAGTTTCAAGAGAATAATATTAGGCATTATTTTCTAAAAAAAGTTCTTTGTAGTAATTTACAATCATATTGGTTATTGTAAATTGGTTTTCAACCTATTCACCTACAAAGTTTCTAAGCATAGACACTATTAAATCTTCTACACCTGATAGTTTTACTATAATAATATTTTGTGTTACAATCTCCATCCTAGATCCATTTAGTATAAGATTTCTAATGTTAAAGAGTTTTTTCTTGTTTAAGAACTGTAGAGAGATCCTATTTTAACTCTTTTTCTAAATTATCAAGAAAAAAGATTCCAATTTCTCTCCATAGTAAGTTGCGCACCCTTAATTTGGGCTAAGAGAATATTTTTTCTTTTTAATGTGTCCAAACACCTTTTTATTTCATTTTCCCAAGTTTTCTAGAAGTTATTAAATATTATCCAAAAAAAGGATGTCTTTTTGCCAATTATTTTCCATGAAATCTAAGAACTGGTCATGTAAAAGTAGGCTACTTCAAAATGAAAAGATCTATTTCTTCTATCTAATTTATCTCATGTTAAGTCAATGATAATTGGATGATGGTCTGAATAAACTTGGGGAAGAATCTTTACTATAGCATCATCAAAAATCTCCTCCTCTATTCTACATTACGTAAGCTTCTATCCAATCTTTCAAAGATTTTATTGTAGCCATCTTATACTGGACCTTTCTAGGTGAATTGTGACTCTTGCCAACCTAAGTCAATTAGGTTACAAGAATTGATCCAATTTGTAAATTCAAGACATCTTCTTTCTAGTATGGGAGCATCACTTTTTTTCTTTGATGGATGAGCCATATCATTGAAATCCCCTATGACAAGCTAAGAATCTTGGACTGTGCATGTAAAGTCTAAAAGTTAAGACTTACAATTTTTTTTAGTAGTTATTTAAGGACTTATGTAGACAATTATGAGAATCCATAAGGAATAATCTCCTTCACTAATTTGAAGATGTATATATTGAAAAGAAGTGGATATCACACTTACTTTAGTTCTATCTTCCTTCCATCTTACCCAAATACCTTTAGTTAGACCTCTTCCTTTTTGAATAAAGAAACATGAATATTTTAGTTTATAAAATAAAGTTGGAGCTATATTTATAGCAGCCTTTGTTTTAAGAAAGGTTATTATATCCAATTTGTGTCCACCTAATATATTGTTGACATAAGTTACAAAGTTAAGGTTGCCAATTCCCTTATAATTCTAAGATTTTAATCATTATATAGATAAAATATAGCTAACCTCTAATAGGAACTATTAAGGATGATCCATTTGGGTTTTCGAGGTAGTGCATGGATATTTTTTCGTCTGCATTTTAGTGTCTTCATAGAAATGTTATGTCTCTTTAATCATTAAGTGTAATCTAATTGAGTGTTGGCTTTTAATAAGTCATTAGGAGGTTTCTTTTTTAGGTCAATTCTTATCAATTTCATTTCTCTTTGTTGATTGTCGACATATGCATGGGTTTTTAGGGTCCCATTGCTTTCAATTTGCATGGTAAGGTTTTCATTGTATTTCTATGAAGTTTCTAAAATTAATTAGGGACATTCACTGAGTATCCCTTGTGAAACTATCTTCTTATTAGTTTTTTTTGTGCCCCCATCTAAGCCTCTTTTTTCATACTTTTATAAGGTAACATGCTCTTCTACTAGTATAAAGGTATTAGTACTTTCTTTGTTAGATATTTGTTTATCATTATGGGATCCTTGTTAATTTATGCTAGGCATAATGTTCTCCTTGGCAAGTTCCTATCTTTATCTCCTTAGCTACCTTTCCATCATTCGTTTGTTCCTTTTCAAATGTAGGATTAAATAGGGTAGCAAACTGCAATCCTTCCACATTTGTCCCCTTTGTAAAATTTGTTGTGTGTTTATGCTCTTCATGATATGTTTTAGTTTATAGATAATTATCAAATATCCAAATTCCATGTCAAGTTGCGTTTCTCTTTAATTTTGTTGTTCAATTTTCTTAGAACCATTTTGTATTTTAGCACTTATAGTATTCTCAATATTTGTAATGGCTTGCTCAGTCACTTGTTCCTTATCTTTACATCTATTTGTATAACACTTATACTTTCCATATTTAAAACAAATAAGATAAATGCCTTCATGTCTTCTAGTCTCACTCGAAATTATGAGATTAGTGGTTTATTGAGATCAATGATAGTATAAATTCTAGCATATTTACCCCTAGCCTTCTCCTTCATCATGAAATCAACTTTAATTATTCTATCGGTTCTATTTCAAGAAATCATATCCACAGAGCTACACTGTTAATGGAACTTTTGGCTGGATTGAAATTTGGGATCCACTTTTGGATAGTTAAGTAATGGTTTAAAATTAGCCAAATGTCTTCCATTAGGGCAAATTCCTTTCTTTTGGCAATGGTAAATTTGGTTAGGTAGTAATCATAGCTAAAATCAATTAAATTAAAATTGCCAGTAGGTCGTCACAAATGAAGGAGTTTCTTTTCAAGAAAGTGAAATCCCACATGACATCCTAGCAATTTAACAATAAGATAATTCTTTTAGGTTTACAGATCCATTCCATATCTTTTTTAAATAATTTAAGAACTAGGCATATGTGTTTATTATCAACTATTTCATCAACTACCTCAATTCCTTTGCCTTTAAATTTAAAGTCTTCTTTGTTATCTGAGAAAGCATCAGGACCGTTGTTGAAGTGTGCCTCCATTGCATCATTGTTTTCCTCTATTTCATCTCTATTATCCATGCCTTCCAACATTAACAGCATGTTTCTATACGAACAGAACTTGCTAGGACTTTCATATTCAGAAAGGATAACATTTGCGTAGTTTCTAACACTTGTAGAAGTGCCTTCAAATCATTTGCTATTTCTTTTGAATTTCTTTGTGCTACATTTAAGTTGATCAGCCTCATTAATTGAAGGCTTGGTGGCTTTTGGGCATGTTGATTGGCCATTCATGGCTTAACTAAGATTTTTCCCACTTGACGACTCATATATTTATTTATTAAAATATCCATTATTCGTGGTTAAGCATGTATGGAATATTAGTTTAGTTTCAATGCGATTTATAGGTAAAGATATTATATAATGATTTATATTTATTATTTCATATTAAATTTAATATGTTAAAATTATTATTTATTTTATTTTAAAATTGTAACAATAATTTTAAGATATTATTATTACAAACACTACTCAAAATAGATATTTTATAATTTTAAATTGAATAAAATTTGATGTACTTGATGTATGTCATTTGAAAACATAGAAATTGATATCATCACCTATGCTCTATAATAAAAAGTTTGAACAACTACACTAATACCAAACGATTAAACATGGTATCTGCATTACACTTACAGGTATATTTTATTTTTTAAATGTCACTACATGTTGTATATTTATATTTATTAGTAGATAATAATATTTCAATATATGTATAAGAAATTATAGAACATAATAATGCTCAAAGAGTAAATAATTCAATTATATGCACCACATATAAAAAAAGTTCACTATGATTATTCTTAATAATTATGTTTTGTTACATTTCTTGTCATGACATAAAATTAGATCAACAAAAGCATACAAGAAATGAGAGATATAAAAAAAATAGTCAAAGAAAATAACTGTTGTATAAAACTATGGAAGAATTTGAAATATTATAATATGGATAAATTATTTTTATTATATAATTCTTTGTATAAAATTATGAAAGAATCTTAAGTATTATAATATGAATAAATTATTTTTATTATATAATTCTTACATTCAAGTTTTCAATTTTTAATGGGTAGAACTAATTAAACTCATTTATACCAAGTTTTTAGTGAGTGTTTTAAATGCAAAATTTAATGATAAGTAAAGTTACTTATTCTTACATGAAAAATCTTATAAAAGAAGTAAGAATTAGAAAACAATTGTTACAAAAGATAACATCAATTACATACAAGTTTCTATATATAAAAATTATTACAAAATAATCATTTAATAAATTAAGCTAATTTAAAAAAATTTATAATCTAATAAAAATAGTTCTTGTGATAACGAAATGTTACTTTTTAAAAAAAATGAGTTAGCAATTAATATATCAAAAGTAATTGAATGTAATTTTCAATAAATTTGAATCATTAAAAAATTAATTAAATCAATACTTTTGTATAAAATTAAGTATTGGACAACCGATTTTCTACATTAATAACATCAAATTTTAAATTAATTTATCAGTAGAAAATTAATGAAATTAAAATGCCAAATCGTATCTTCTCCATCACGAAAGTGAGACACATTTACCTAACAAAATATATAATTTTAAAAGATAATATTAAAAGTATAATTATCTTACGAATATTTGAATGCACTTAAATGTATATATTATATAATTCTATATATTCAACCAAAATTTTAAAGTTAGTTTTTTATGTTTTTATTTTTCTAACTATTGGTTCACCAATCATCTATCAACCTTTTTGAACTAACGAGAAAGATGAAAGATTGTATTTCTTCCCAAGAATGTACAAACTAAACGTTTAGATCATCATTATTGAAATTTCCTCAATAGATTATCAGGTATTTAATATTTTTAAATAATATTAGTAATAGTTATTTATTTAGCTTTTCTATAATATTCTTTTGATTTGATCATATTACAATTGAAGATATAATTGGGTAAGTTTGGGTGATACAATTAGACTTTACATATAATTAAAGATAGATTCACTTATTGTATAAATTTTATATTACAAAGTAAACTAAATACTCCTTTTATGCATAAAAAATTATTTAAAATTTTAATTGTTATTAAAATCTTTTATCCTAAATAAATTGTCGTGACACTTTTATTTATGAAATGATATTACTTTTCTTTTAGTAAAGCACAATACGGTAAGATACTTTTATTAATCTTACCAAAACTATTTGTATAAATCTTATATATTGAACATGAAAGTATATAGTTTATTTATATTTTATCAGTGCGCGAGAAACAATCTTTGATTGGGCTGGGTTTATTTAAACCAACCCACCATCCCCCGAAATTCCCATTTTAGATCTCTTTTAATACTCTGTGTGGAATAAATATTAACTAACAATATAAAATTATGAAATAATATAGAGTTAGAATATGCATAATATGAGCTTTTATATTATATTATATTTGATGTGTCAATGTATAATGTTTATATATACATATATATTTATATAATTGTATGTTGTTAATATCCTTAATGGTATTATTGTATTTGATATTACACTTGAAACTTTTCTCTCTCAACATCTTAAGTTTAAAATCAAGATATTATATTTTCATTAAGGTCTCACTTTCTATACATTATATATTATAGTATGAGAATCATTGAATAATATAGTATTGGTGAAGGTTATGGTATCTGGGGAAAATTTTGGGTTTAGAATCTGAACATGTGACAAAATATTATTAGCCCACATCTCAAATGATACAATAAAATAAGAAATTTTAATAGTTGAAATTATTTGGGTAAAATTACAAAAATAATCTTATGAAACTATACTTCAGTTACAGTTGTTTGGCCATCAGCAACCGCTATATGTCTTCCTTAGCGGCGAAAAGGGTTAGATTTTTTTAACCTGAACGATTTTTTCTTTCCTTTTTTTTTTGTGATTAGACATTGTGTTAGCCTATTCATTTACAATGGTTTTTTTTTTTTATGGGAAAACATATTATTTGAATTTGGTTTATGAACGTCCTAGTAATCATTAGTTTTAGGAAAATCTTGATTAAGTAAAGCGTTTCCTTTCCTAAGTTGATTTTTTATATTTTTTTATTTAAAAAATTATAGCATTTATGTTTCGAATTTAAATTTAATTTACTATTAGTTAAAATATCTTACATTATCACTTAATATGAAAAAGACATATCTTTAAAAAATTAATAATAACTAAAAATTTATAATTTTTTTTTTAAATTGACATAATAATACATGTATAAGTGATTGATAGTGTAAAATTGATTTATATTAATAATAGATTAAATTTAAATCAAATTGCATACATTGTCTTTTCTTATAATTTTGTATATAACATGACATGTACAAGTATGACTTATAGGTAAAAATGTTGCATAAAATCATTATATTAGGAAAAAAAAGTTTAGGATCCATTTATTTTTTGAAAAATATTTTTCATAAAAAAATCATATTTTTATATATAAATAATGGAATGTTATATATTTGCATATTTTGTAATTAAAAAATATGATATCTAAAAGTATGATAATAAAAAAATAAATTTTTTTGAAAAAAAAAGTTGTCTTTAACTAAACTCCATGCATATAATTTTGTTTAGAAGATAAACTTGTAACATTTGGTAGCATTATATATGCACCAAACAAATGAATCCAGAATGAGACAACTCACAAACCCCTTATAATATACTCAACTTATTTATATTCAAAATAAGGAAATGGAAATAGAAAACAACTAAATAAAATTATTTTTTATTAAGAATCATATTAGTCAAATTAAAAATCCTGAATTAACATCTTGTTTAAAAATAATAAATAAATAAAAAAATAAAATAAAAATTATAACAATTTCATTACAAATCATTTATTGTATCAGAACAAACATCTAAATAAATCCCTTACTATTGATAAAAATTATTCACAATTGGAATCAATATAACTCATTGCTATTTAATAAATATTTGTAATTTATGATAAATGTAAACATGGATACAATATAAAAACACACCAGCATTTTTTGGTAGCTTTCATGCCAATCTAATATTTTTTTTAGGTAAATATTAATCATCAAATCCCCTCAATTTTAAAAAATTGAGTATAGATTTAATAAAGAAAATATAACAAACAGCGTTTTAGTTTGAATATTGAATAAATTATTAGGATGTACGGAAATAAATTATTAAAGTTCCGTTTCAATATATTTTCAAAAACAGATGTATGGAAATAGATGATCAGGAATCTGTTTGAATATTTGTTATTTTTATTCAAAAACTGTTTTTAATTTTTTAAAAAATTACTTTTAAATTTAAGAAAAATAAAGAATATAAAATGTTCAGATGTGTAAATAGAAAAATATTTTATTTAATTATAAAACTAACATGAAAATAAATAAATAAATAAATAAAACATTTAAAAGTTATTTTTTTATTTTTTAAGTTATACATTTAAAATTACAGTTTTTAAAAATAGTTTGTTAAACAAAAACTTTTATTCTAAGAAAAATAGAAGAATAAACATTTATTTTTAAAAATAATAAATAAACAAATCCCAAAATTTGCTATTACTATCTGGTCTTCACCCAGAAATTTAATTTTTATAATGAACTAAAAATTACTAATTTATTTCTTTTAGTTTTTTAAATAAATTTTGAACTCATATTTATAGTATAGGTAAATTTTAATTTTTTAATAAATTTTAAATTCATATTTATAATTCAGTTTTGATTATCGAATTTGTGGTTGGATCAATCGAATTATTTCTCAATACTTTTTCTAATATACTACATGGTCCAGATTTTAAAACGTAGATTAAAATCTTCCTCAGTTTCAAAAATTTTTCCAGTTCTTTGGGCTGTATTTCCACCTCAGTAAGGGATATCTATAGGATATGTCTGGAATTTTCTCCTGTTCTTTGGGCTGTATTTCTACCCCAAAAAATTGAATAAATATAAATTACAAAACAAACATATTGCAATTTGTAATTTAATTGCTTGGTCAACAATGGCACGGAGTAAACTCATTTTACCGCTTGGGGTTCAATCAAAATTTCAATTAATTACTGTACCTTTCATGAATTTTCCCTACCAATGAAAATTAAATTTTTAATTGAACATTGTGATTATATAAAAAAAAAATCTGATGATTATTATTGGGCCACATCATCTTGAATACTAAATCCCCTAATAAATCTTAGAACTCACCTATAGTATTATATAGGATGAGCTAATATATTACACTACATTTGTTCTAATATTGTGCATGATGAATGTTTATATATTTTGTTTATTCTCGTATCGTATAAGAGTGTAGTATATATAGGATGAGTTGATATATTACACCTATAGTATTATACTAGCTTGTAATCCGTGCAATGCATGAATTTAATTAAATGTAATTGATAACAATTTATAATATAAAATTTAAATTTTTAAAATTTGAATTATAACATATTCAAACAATTAATGTAAAATATATTATCATGTTTACATCAATTAAATAACTATAAAATTGATATAATTATATTTAAGTTAAGTAAGAAGATGTACAATATTTTTTTAACTCATTGTGAATTGAAAAAAATTGTCATACTATTGTAATATTACATTAATAATGACCATTATCATAATTAGAAGGATGCATATATGATTAAATATCAAAATAAATTAAATTTAGAAAAATAATATAAATTTATATATACATACAAATATATGAAGTTGAATGCATATGCCCATTTTTAATTCTATATAAATGAAAACTGTGATAAATAATGAAAAGAATGTCTAATTAATTGAATAATTTTTAAATACTTTTCAAATAAAAAATATCTAATTAATCAAATACATCAATCTCTCTAAAAGCTACATATAATAATGGAAACACACACACACACACACACACACACACACACATATATATATATATATATATATATATATATATATATATATATATATATGTTAAATATAGCCAACTATTGAAATTCAATTAGTAATACATTAGTAACATTCCAAGCTCCAAGCTAGCATTGTAAAACTGAAGTAAAATCTCATATCTTCTTCATTTGTGCTCTTTCAACATAGAAAATATTAGTGGAGGCCTACAAAAATATCAACATGGCATATATTTATTTAATAATTAATAATACAGAAACACTTGACCATTAAATTGATTCTATATTCTAAATTAAATAAAAAATAGAATGCATAACTACTAGTGGAGCTAACATAACCATGGCTAAACTTGCCATTTTTTATTGTTGAGACATCAAACTTGTTTGAAACAACTATTTCACTGAAGATGAATTGCTTATACAGGTAATGACAACTATAAAATCTAACTCAAACATATTCAGGAAAAAACTCCAAAATTTATAAAAATACATTAATGATAGGATCCAATGACATAGATTTAAAAAAATTTGGCATAAATTTACTTAGCTATTTAAAGATGGTAGCATACTCAATCTGAGAAAAGTAGATAGCCAAGGATGAACATGTTAATATCTAATAAGTAAAGTTACATTCACAAATTTGAAAAACAAATGTCAAAGTGTACCAATATATATTAACAGGCATAGATCAACTATTTTAGTCTATCTTTTACATTGAAAGTTCATGAAGATAAACACACTGGCTAACTTCAAGTGTGGAGATAGGTGATCAAATGCAAAGATAGCAATGCAAACATTTCTACAATAGCATCTAAAATATCCTTGTGTTTGTTAGATCAATGATAGTGTAGTCAATAAATACATCCTTCGACTCTCATTATTTAAAACTATAATTTTTTCTTTCAATCATGTATTATGAAAAACAAAAAAGAGTTTAAAAAGATTAGAATAGAAAATGAAAAGAGCTAGCAAGTTAGAAAATACTAAACAACAAGAAACTCACTTAGAGCATGAATGTAATGCTGGATTATAAGTAATCTTTCATAAGGTTACATTGGCATGACCGTAATGATGAGCAAACTTTAAAGCTAGTTCAAAAAAAGAGAGAAGAACTTGAGTAGTAAATTTTTATATCAAATTAATCAATCAAGAAAAATGTCAATAAGAGAGAGCTAGTGAAAGGGAGTAAATGAGTGGAAATGAAGAGAAAATGTGTAGCTATGGCTTTAAAACATTGAATGATTTAAAAAATTGAGCAATTAAAAGATTTATTTTGAAGTTTAATTGATAGGAAAAATTTTAATTGAAGGTAAAGCAAAAATAGCTAACCTTTTTTGTATAATACAACTTAGTTATTACTAAAAAGCAAATAAAATTATCAAATAGCATTAAAAGATACATTACAAGTGGGTACAAGGCGATGATCTTTCTCAAAAGTGAATGCATTAGAAGTAATAATGCAAGTTTTGATACTGATAAATTACCATATAAATCAAGTGCCTATACTAAAACCATCTAATTATAATGAGAGAGCAATGATTAAAATATTGATTGATAAAGACTTAATTGCTTTATAAACCAAGCACCTAAAATTAATATGAGATTTATGTTGTGAATTAATAAAAATTATGGATTGTGGTTGTAGCTTTCCACAAATGCTTTGTCTTAAGTCAAGAGTGTTCAACTCACATTATGTGCAAAGCAAAACTGAAGATATAGTTGTCTAGAAAAGACCCTCACTCCCAGTTCTATCTATTAAATAAAATTTTTAAAGGATGAGTAAAAAATTCTAAAACATTAAGTTAGAGTTAGTTAAAGAATTAGAGAAAGGTAAGAGTGTTCAACTCATGATATGTGCAAAGCGAAACTGAAGATAGAGTTGTCTGGAGAAGACTCACTCCCAATTCCATCTATTAAGCAAAAATCTAAAAAACATTAGTTATTAAACAATGTATCAATAATAAAAAAAATTATTTAAGAATATAAAAGGGGATTTGGAGATGTGCCTGTTATAGTAATATTTCCTCAAAACATTTTTAATGTATCAATAACAAAAAAAAATTATAAAGAAACATACACATAATTGCACAAAGTTGATATAGCAATATACATTGAATCAAATATGTCCATTCACTTAAAGAGAAACCATAAGAAAGAAAGGGGTACAATAAAGTAGTACAGGAGAAGAAGAGAATAGCTTTTGCACTTGATTGGGTATATAAATAAGGATAGTTGTTGAAAGGATTAGGAATGAGGTAATGGGAAACTTAAAAGGAAACTAGAAGAAAGAAAGGGGTACAGTAGAGTTAAAAGATTAAATTCTCACTATAACAACAAAAAGAAACCTAGAATGAAGGAGGTGAAGGAAGGGATTAGGAAGGAGGTAATGGAAAACTTAAAAGGAAACCAAAAAAAAGAAAAAGGCCTAGAATGAAAGATGAAGGCGTCATCATATCATAGCAAAGAGAATTGCAGAGTGAAGGAGATGAAGGCATCATCATTATTGAAAATTTTCCAAAATGAACATGCAAGAATGAGAAGTAGTCAAATTGTAGATTGCGCTACATCAATTCAATGCTTGCTCTATAAGTGAGTAGAGTACAATGCTCGATTAACAATTTTGTTGTTGTTTTATGGAGCGAGTGTAATACAATGCCTATAAAGAGATAGATAGGTAATGTAATGAAGAAGGATGAAAATCACCCAAAATATATAATTAGATAGATAGGATGAGCTAATATATTACACTACATTTATTCAAATATTATACATGATGAATGTTTACATATTTTGTTTATTGTCATATTGTATACGAATGTACGTGTTTAAAAATTAATTAATTTAACTAAAATTCCTTATATATATCAAAAGCTAATAAAGGCTCTATTTTGTATAAATATATGATAAGTTAACTAATAATTAGATTCCATTTCACATAATAAACAAACTAACTTATAACTTATTGATCTGATCAATAAAGTATAAATTAACATCTAAAGGTATTTTGTGAACTATGTTATTAAAAAAATAAATTCTGATTTAATAAACTATTTTGAGTGCTTTATATATTATAAACTACAATCTTTTAAATTTTTTTAAATCTATTCTTATTCTTTTTTATTAATTTACAACTTATACCTTTCATAAGATAAATATAAATATTATTTTTTCATAAAATATAACCAATTTAATTTTGATAAAATTATATCCTAATTTTAAACTATAAATATATTAAAATATGTATATAAAAATATGTAATATCATAAAATATAATTACATAATTATAATTTTGTTATAAATAATAAAATAAAAACTATGTAAATAAATATATAAATTTATAAAATATAATTAATTAAATAATAAAAATTATATTTTTATTTTTAAATATATTAATTATATTAGTGTAATTTGATATTTAGATAAATATGAATTTTTTTATTACACTACCTGAGTACTAAATCCCGTAGGAAGCCTTCAAATTCACATATAGTATTATATAGGATGAACTAATATATTACACTACATTTGTTCTAATATTGTACATGATGAATGTTTACGTATTGTCATATTATATAAGAATGTACATGTTTAAGAATTAATTAATTTAACTAAAATGCCTTATATATATCAAAAGCCAATAAAGGCTCTATTTCATGTAAATATATGATAAGTTAATTAATAATTGGATTCTATTTCATACAAAAAATAAATCAACTTATAGTTTATTAATTAGTATCTAAAAGTGTTTCACATATTAATTTATTAAAAAGTAAATTCTAATTTGAGAAGCTATTTTAAGTACATTATAAATTATAAACTATCACTTTTTTTAAATTTTTTCAAATTTATTCTTATTCTTTTTATCAATTTATAACTCATATTTTTCATAACATAAATATAAATATTATTTTTTCATGAAATATAACCAATTTAATTTTATAAAATTATAGCCTAATTTTAAACAATAAATATATAAAAAAATGTATATAAAAATATGTAATATCATAAAATATAATTATATAATTATAATTTTATTATAAATAATAAAATAAAAATTATGTAAATAAATAAATATATAAATTTATAAAATATAATTAATTAAATATTAAAAATTATATTTTTATTTTTGAATATATTAATTGTATTAATATAATTTAATATTTAGATAAATATAAATTTTTTTATTATGTATTTATTTCTATTAATATATTTTTTATATTATTTTATAATTTTAATTAGTTAAACAGTTAATTTTGTGAAATACTTCTTAGAGTTAGATGATCAATTATCTTATCAACTATAAACTATTAGTTATTAGTCAATTTATTAACTATTAATTAGTTTATTAGCTACTTGTGTGATATGGAGTTTTGATAAGTTAGTTAATAGTTAATAAATTAATTAATAACTAATAAGTTAATTGATAGATGATAAATTAACTAATTATATAAAAAGTATTTTACAAAATTAGTTATTGTATTAGTTGAAATTGTAAAATAATATAAAAGGATATATTAATAAAAATAAATATATAATTAAAATAATTTATATTTATCTAAAAATTAAGTTATATTAATGTAATTAAAAAATTCAAAATAAAATACAATATTTAAAATTTATTTAATTATACTTGATAAACTTATTTATTTATTTACTTTCATAAATTTTATTTTATTATTTTTATAACAAAACTATAATTACTTAAAATATCATTAATTATATTTTATGATATTATTTATTTATGTACATATTTTATATATTTACAATTTAAAATTAGAATATAATTATGTTAAAAATTAAGTTAATTATATTTTATAAAAAATAATATTTAAATTTATATTATAAAGAGCATGTATTGTAAGTTAATAAAAAAGAATAAAGATAGATTTAGAAAGAATTTAAAGAGACAATAATTTATAAATTATAAGTTAGTCCAGATAACTTATTAATGTTTTATTTCGCATAATAAATAAGTTAATTTATGACTTATTGAGTAGGCCAAAACTAATCTCTAAAAGTATTTCTCATACTAATTTATTAAAAAAAAATAAGTTCTGATTTAATAAATTATTTGAAATAGTAAGTTACTGCCTCTTTAAAATTTTTTTCAAATATATCCTTATTTTTTATTAACTTATAATCCATACCTTTTATGATATTAATATAATTTTTTTAATAAAAAATAGTTAACTTAATTTTAACATAATTATATCCTAATTTTAAATTATAAATATATAAAAATATGTATATAAATAAATAAATAATATCATAAAATATAATTAATTATATTTTAAGTAACTATAATTTTGTTATAAATAATAATAAAATAAAAATTATATAAATAAATAAATATATATAAATTTATAAAATATAATTAATTAAATATTAAATATTATATTTTTATTTCAAACTTCCTAATTATGTTAATATAATTTAATTTTTAGATAAATGTGAATTATTTTAATTATATATCTATTTCTATTAATATATCTTTTTATGTTATTTTATAATTTTAGATAATTTAATAGCTAATTTTATAAAATACTTATTAAATAATCAGTTAGTTTGAGTTATCAGTTATTAATTACTAACTAACTTATTACTTATAAACTAACTCATCAACTATTTATGTGAAAATGAGCATAAGGTTCCATTCTGCATAATAAATATGCTAGATTATGACTTATTAATTTGGCCAATAAGTTATAAACTAATTGTTAAAGATGTTTATCATACTAACTTATTAGAAAAAAAATTTTCATTTAATAAGTTACTTATAATAGTTTATATCTTATAAACTATTATCTTTTCAAATTCTTTTCAAGTTTATTCTTATTTTTTTTGTGAATGTACAATCTATACCCTCATAACATTAATCTAATTGCTTTTGTTTTCATAAAAATATAATCAACTTAATTTTATTATAATTATATCCTAATTTTAAATTACAAATATATAAAAATATGTATGTAAATAAATAAATAATATCATAAAATATAATTAATTATATTTTAAATAATTAGAGTCTTATTACGAATGATACTAAAATAAAAATTATGTAAGAAAATAAATATATAAATTTATAAAATATAATTAATTAAATATTAAATATTATATTTTTATTTTAAAATTTTTAATTACATTAATATAATTTAATTATTAGATAGATATTAATTATTTCAATTATATATCTATTTCTATTAATATGTTATTCTATGTTATTTTATAATTTTAGCTAATTCAATAACTAATTCTATAAAATACTTCTTAAATAATTAATTAGTTTATCAATTGTCAATTATCAATTCTAATTTATTATCTATTAATTAATTTATCAGTTATTAATTAATTTAGCCACTACTTGCTTGAAATAGAGCATAAATTAGTATACGAAGTACTTCTAAAAATTAGTTCATAACTTATTGAAACTTATTGAAGAAAATTTATTTGTTATGTGAAATAGAGTTAAATTTGTTTTAAATAAATTTAAATTATACAATTAGATTAAAATATCTTCAACAATCAATATCTTTCTAAAAAAATATGATAATATAAATTGAAAATTCAAATTATAATAATAAAGCAATATAACATATTTTACTAATATATATACACACACAAATATATGTTCATATACTCACAGATATACCTATATGTGTACGTATGACAAAGTAATAAAAAATTACGTTAAATTAATTCTAGAATATGAAATTTAGCAAGTACCATGTATATAATCTTAAAAAATAATAGCATTTGTCAACAAGTATCATAAATATATATCTAACATTGTCAAATAAAAATTTAAAAATACTAAATCAAAACATAATTGATAATATGAATTTTTTATTTTTAATTTTATGAGAGACATGAAAGAAATTTAAAAAAGAGGAAGCAAGACAGAAATTTTTTGTCTTTATAATTTAAGTTTTATCAAAAAATTTAATGTTTAAAATGAGATTTTCAAAAAAGTTATATAATCCATTTAGAAGCTCTACATGTCATATTAATCTTAAATATATAGTTCACTTTATGCTATTATACCTTGAAAAAAAACAATATTTGGTCCTTCGTATATAAAGTTGGTAATTATTATATTTCTTTAATTAGAGGTATCAAATGGGTCAATGACCCACAAGTTGGTCCATATCCATCATGAATTTTAGGGATTTGAACCTTTTAAAATTGGACTTATTTTTAAATGTGAGTAATATATATTTGTTTGTTGTAGATTCGGTCTGTCACAAGTTGACTCATATTTACTAAATTCACGAACTTATAATTAAAATTTGTGGGTCATTGTTATAAGTTTTAGTGGCTTTGAACCCTTTAAAATTGAACTCATTTTGAACACATACAATATAGACTAACCTATTATAGACCCAACCCATTATGGATATGCTCATATTTGCATGGATCGATGTGTTTGACAAGCTTACCTCAAATTTCATAACTAATATTATTAATCCTTAATTTTATTTTTTTATAATTATTCATTTATCTATTTATTTGCAATGTTAAAATAAATGAAATATATTGAAATGGATTGCTAAATTTTGCTTTAATAATGTCAAATACAAACTTACTTTTTAGATATATTCTATCTATTTATTATTTATTTTAGTATTATAAGTAAAGAAAGTGATGAATAATCATAATAAAAGTAAAAATAAAAATTAATAATGCTAATTATAAAATTTGAGAGATATAATAATTATCACATTTCTATATAAAAAAGATTAATTATTGTATTTATTCATTATAGTTTATATGATATATCAAAGAAGGCTTTGTAACTCTTACTACTATTACTAAAACCAATATTTGTATTTATTTGTTTTAATGAAAAATATTTTTTTAAAATATAGTTATAAAATATTAAGATAAAATAAAATATTTTATTTATTTAATACTAAATATAAAAACTTGGAAAACAACTTCTTTTATTTTAAAAAGGAATATGCTTTCCTTTACTATTATAATTCTAGGTATTATCCTTTTAATCAATATGTTATTCTTTGATTAATATGTCAATTGATCCCATATATATATATATATATATATATATATATATGTATGACATTTTTCTATATAAAATATTTTTAACAAAATAAATGGATACTTAATTTCTCATTGATAAAGATCATAACTTTATATCAAAATTTATAAGTGTTATTATCAATCTCTTATTTTTACTTTTGCTATAATTGTTATTTTTTTATTTACTTACGATATTAAAATTAATTATTAAATTTCACTTTAATAATATTGAATATATTGTTACTTTTCAATTATATTTTTTCTTTTTAACACATTTCTATGGTGCTAGGGATAATATTTATAGCATCCGATGGACCCATGCTATGAGTGTTGGGGCAACAAAATTATGGCGTACATATATTTTACTTCCTCTAACAAATCACCATATATTTAAATTTCTGAAAAAAAAAATAAATTTATAAATTATTGAGTCTATTTTTAAGGAAAATGGTTAATTAACAACACCATTCGATTATTCAGAATTGCCGCCCAATAGAACTACTCAGAGATGGAAACATGGTGATTACTGAGAATATCTATGAAATCTTTTTGTTTGCATAAGAAGTATTTTTTTTTTCGAAATAAACTTCTCAATAAATAATTTTTTAGAAAGCAATTGAACTTTTCTTTGCAAAAAATTGAATTTCTTAATAAATAATTTTTTATATGAATTTTTAAAAAGATAATCAAAATTATTTGATTGACACATAGAAAGTAATATTTTTTAAGAAATAACTTTTTATATTTTTTTAGTTTAATTTTTAATTTTTGAAGAAGTGTTAATAAATTAATTACTATATCTTCAATATTATTATAATATAAATTAATAAATTATAGTTATTATTAATTGAATTTAATGAGAATAATTTTGTTATTCTATTTATAAATAAAATAAAAATTAGAATCTATTTGGAAAATGTAAGTCAGTAACTTTTCATATTCCGTATGAAGTAGGATTTTTTGAAAATTTTTATTTCCTTTAATTTGTTAAATAATGACTAATTAAATAATTCATCTTTTATTTTTTTCTCAAAATTAAAATTTCTCATACTATTAAGACTAATCAAAAGATGTTTATATATTGATTTTTTTTATTTGATTCCTTTTGCTTACTTTTTTTAATCAAGAATTAATCCTTCTTTTTCATTTTGTCTAAGAAGCATGAAATCGTGGCTTTAGTTGCATACCCCAATTTAGCAGTAAATCAAACATATCGTAGATCCTCCCCCGACAGTTGTTGCAAACTCCCACAAGATTCCCGAGAGATGTTTTCCTTTTGTGGGGCATAATCAAAATAAAATTTTATTTTTTATTTTATTTCATTTATAATTCTTATTTTAATTCTATTTGTACCATTATAAAATTTAATCATATTTATTAAAATGAAATGAAATTAGTTCTAGAAAAATTGCACTACAAAAACAAATCCTAAATTGACTCATCTCAGGATTTGGGAAAATATTTTGAAAGCAAGAATCAGATAAAAACAGATATTTCTAGTCTATGACATGATATTTCAAAACTGGTATTTATCTCATATCTAGTTTCATAATATTAAAGTTCATCAATTAAGTTCTTCTTATAGAAATAGGATCAACCAGCAGGAAATTCTTAGGATAAGAAAGTGCTGATGTAGGTAGGTGGTGCTTCTTTCTCTGTAGCCTTCTAGCTGTCTTGCTTGTGGAGCAGGAAAAAAAATAGCAACAAATCAAAATGAAGTTTTTTTTTTTAACATATTGGGTAAATAAATTTAAGATATTTAAAAGAATTATCAAAAGTATGATTTATTTGTGAAATAAATTGTCAATTAAATATATGTATGATTAAGATTGTGTTTTAACCTAGTAGTGAATGAGATTTTGACGCCTATTGTATTGCATGCTATTACTTTTGCCTTTAGCATCATAGAATAGCACTTTATCATATCATTTATTTTACCCTTGGTTGGAGAGAAAATAGAAGAAGAAGAAGAATTTTTTTTTCAATTTAAATTGAAGAGAAATTAATGAAGAAGAAATTTTAAAATTTGAATTTACTGGATTATATTACTTACATATTTTATCTTTACATTTTCTTTCATTCCTCTTTTCTCTCCATCTAAATAAAGAAAGAAATAAAATTTAAAAATTTTCTTTTTTCTCTGATTTCTTTCTTTCCATCCAAACAAGACATTGGTGTTATGAATGAATATTAAAAGGTAAAAAGAAAAAAAAATTATAATAATGCTAATATGTAATTTGAAGAATATAATCATGACTTTCTTAAATAAGAAATTAAATATTATATTTACTTTCGAATTGAACGGAAAAATACTAACCCACAGTTGAGGACAAGCTCTGACTGGGCTGGGCTTGTGTAATTCGGCCCACCATCACACCTCTTATTTTAGTTCCCTACTGAGCAGCTGGCAAAGCTTCCTCTGCCTTGTGCGATTCCCCTTGTGATCAAATCGCCGAAAAGCAGAAAATTTTATGTGAGCATGATAAGAAACTTACTTGTGAAATCGATCAGTATACTTAAGAAGACATATTAGTATCATATTCGTAGAATTCATCAAAATTTATATTTATTATTTTATTCATTTCTTTATTTATGTAAGTCATGTTCATTGATTAAGTCTATGTAAGAATATTTTCACATAAAATAATTACTCCTCCATTCTTTTTTAAACTTTGTTTAATATTAATGTATAAATATTAATAAATTTAATAAATAATTTCAATTTTAAGGAAAATAAATTATAATTTATTGATATATTCTTTATCAAAAATTAATTGGTAAGTAAAGTTATTCAACATTTATCTAGATGGTAGGGATAATATTAAAAAAATAATAAATATAATTTTAATTTCTTAAAATAATAGATAAATAGAAACAAATTTTTTCTCCGAAACAATACTTAAAAATGAATAGATGAAGTAATTAATTAAGAGCTTAATCCTAATTAAATCCATAGAGGGTATGGTTATACTTTCCTCCTCTCAATGGCACAAAAGGGTGGGTGCTATCTTTGAATTGCGATGATATGGAATTTTGCATTTTAAGATCCGAGCAAGAGCCACTATAGGATAAATAGGTTAACAAAAATGCTATTTTCACATTTATTTTCCCACACAAGAATATAAATTTGTTCACATGAGGTGTTGACTTATTTGTGGAAAAAAAAGTTATGAAAATTAAAAATAGGAGAGCAAATAATATGATTGCTAATAGATGAAAGAACTAGAAAATGTTGACTTCACCTTCTCCACATCACATTTTAGGTATAACCATAATTTCTATGAATTTTCACTTGACGTTATTTATATCAAAATATGCAAAAAGTAAAAATAAATAAATTTAATTTATTATCAATATAAATTAATTTTATACTATTATTAATATATATTTTCATATTACTAAAAAATCAAAACCTTTACATTGTAATTAAAAATTTTTAATTATTATTTTTCTAATGATACATTTTTTTGTTCACTAATAATATGAAATATTTTTACAGTCAAATTTAGGCTAAAAGCAAAGACAATGTAATAAATGAAGAATTTCATTATCCTACGATTAAGAAATTAGATGACGGGTTGAATCAAATGACATGTCTAAATTGGAATTGGAATAGTTAGTTTGAATTTTATTCTATGGTTAGACTTAAGAAATGCATCTCAGGGAAGGAAAAAAAATCTTACACTTGAGAGCATGTGTTGACGTTTCGATTTGGTGAAAAGTTAATTTTCTTCTCCAAGCATGTGTTGACAGTTATGTGATCCTATTAAAGCATGTGCTGATGTTTTCGATTTGATGAACATTGTCAGAATTATAAGGTGGGATTTTGAGGTAGATGCTTTAATAGGATCACGTAACTGTCAACATAGAACTTGGTAACCCCGAAAGAAATTTATCATATAGTTTTTTGGATTTCTTTCATATTATTTGCATTTAGCAAAGTGGACTCAAAGTTCCTCGTGTACGTTCAGTTTATGGTGATGATATTTATTCATGTTGGTTCCTTATTTCTGGTTGGCAAGGTCTTCAATAAATTCCATTTTGGCTTTCCTCGACGTTGGGAATGTTCGCTGTAAACTGCTTTACGGTAGAATTGACCACTGGCATTGGTTCAAAACGTGCTCCTATTTCTAACAGTTCAGAAATTGGTCCATAATTTTTATTTAGTGGTAAATGATCTGGGTGATACTTATAAAAAAAAGAATTAGAAAATGAGTGTTCGTGTATATATATATATATATATATTTTTTTTCTGATTACTTGCTATTTCTCACTTATGGTTTGTCCCCGATGAGATACTGTCATAATTGCAGTCGTGGAAAATTCTAGTCCAACTTCTCTGAGCTCTGGTTGAAAAGAGGAATCCTCAGGAAATAATAAGAATTCAATTCCTGAAGAGAGCCACAATGTGTCCAAGATGGATCGGGGTAATGCTGCTTCTAGTAATGTGTCGAACAGATCTAGTGCTGGAGTTTGGAATATCCAAATATGTGGTCAGAAGAAGGCTGCTTCTAGAAGTCCTTCGAAGCATCCATATAAAGAGCAGAAGCCCCTATCAGAGTCCTCGAAGAACTCTGACAGAGAGAAACCGAATAATCCTCGAACACCCATTGATTCAATCAAGGGGAGATGTAGATGAGTTATCGAAGGAAATACCTGTTTGACCATGGAAAGAAACAAACACGCCATCCAAGCAACTAGTTGGAGAAGTTGCATCGAGTGCTTCGAGATCTTTGCTGGCAAATATTGAGGGCCAAAACAAGAGGCGTTCACTCCGCGGATTAGCAGCTAAAAATGGAATGACCAGTCCTGCTGCAGCTGGAATCAAAAGAAAAATTGCATTTCGAAAAGAAAAATCAAAATCCTTGGAGAACTCTGATAGAGAGAAATCGAGTAGTCCTTTAATGCCCATTCAATCAAGGGGAGATGTAAATGAGTTATCTGAGGAAACACCTGTTCGGCCACAGAAAGAAGCAAACATGTCATCTAAGCAGTTTGTTGGAGAATTTGCATCCAGTGTTTCGGGACCTTTGCTAGCAAATGCTGAAGGTCCAAATAGGAAGAGGAGTGCAATTCGTGGATCAACAGCTGAAAAAAGAATGATTAGTTCTGCTCCGGCTGGAATCAGCAAAATTGTGGTTGGAAAAGACAAAAACAATGATAAAACAGAAAGCATGTCTGCAAACAAAATTAACAAGAGATCCAAATCAGGTAAATTGGTCACTAGCTGTCATTCTTTTCTATTATTATTCTTTCAAACAACACATTCTATTAGGCTTCTAGGAAACAGATGGAAGACGCTGATGGTGTTAGAGCTGAGAGTACCCCTGGGTCATGATCATGTGCTTTTCATGAACTCACTCTTGTAATCCAACTCTAGTGACTCAAAACAACCCAAAATATAAGAGAGGTTACCCTGCGGTTTCACTTTTTTTTTTTTTTTCAAAAAAGGGAAAATTTATCAGTTATAATTGGGACGAATTTTGAAAAGCATGGTCCAATGATGTTTGCACAAATTATCTCCTTTATGTTCGCAAATGTGAAATGTTACTCAAAATTTTCATCCACAATGCATGCATGAGTTATGTAAGCTTTAAGGTTCTTGAGCATGACTTTAGTGTGCCAGGTTTTTAGCCAATGAAGATATTATTAACTCTTGGCGGTGCAATTACCATATTGATGTACAAAAGAGAACTAGTTCTAATTGTGCTTGATTTCCCTTTCTAATTTATTATTTTCTTTGATATGTGGTATTTTTTAATTATTTGCATGTGGCAAGGAGGTTGCTCCTACTTCCTTTGGAGTTTTGGCAGAACCAAATTCCAGTTTTCAATTTGGTATGTGTTTATATGATGTCTTTAAATTTGTTGTAAAATTTGCTCTGCTTAATCCATGCTCATTGTGCTCACCATGTTTATATTATGTAATACTGGACATGAATAACTCCGTACACCCCTGGCCCACTTTCAGGGAAGCACAAAAATTTCTCCTCTCTTGGTTGATTGTTACCTATGTCAGCTGGGTATTATTTATCATTTTTCAACCCACTTTAGATAGTTTCTACTAATTCCAGTCTATCAACATCTCAGGAAATGCATATGAAGGTCGAATTCTCTCGTTTTCTTAAATGTTATTTGGAATCATGAAATTGTAGAAATTCGGCAGGGCCCATTAGGGGAATCATCACGTAGAAGTTTGTCATTATCTTAAATCTTGTGTTCCCTGTTTCAGAACGGGGCAAGAATCCACACCTTTGTAGTTTTTATTTAATTCAAATCAAGGTTTGCCAAGGGTCGATGTCTTGATGGCATTTGCTTGGTTTATATTCAAACGATCTAAATAGGTTTCTTCTCTCTACTAGTTATCCCATGATGTTCGCTGATATATGTACATTACTATCACGTTGCTCATGATATTTTTATCCCTTAATAATAAATATTTTATTTGTAATTAATAATAATAGTTGTTTAAAAAAATTAATTGGTTAAATAGTAAAATATATGATTAGTTCACATGATTTAACTAGTTCATCTTTGTTTCACTATTTTTTGACTGATTTTTTTAAGGTTAATTTTAAAAGTTAATTGGACCAATTACAAAGTTGGTTAATGATTTTTGAATCAATTTGATTTTTAAAACGTTAATTTATAGTATGTATGGGCGGAATCATGGAAAGAAAAAGATTGAAAAAGAAAAATTATCTTTGTCATAGGACTTTATATATATACATTTAATAATTTTAACCATTTCCATTATTATCAAAACAAAAGAATGAATATTGAAAGATTTTAAAACTAATGACAATCTTTTTAGAGCTTTCTCATTTCTCTATATTCTCTTTCATCCAAACTTATCATTAATCTCGTTGCATCGTTAGAATATCATATAAACTTGCTTTTATAGTATAATGATGGAGCATTTCTAATAAGTTTTAAATTTCATACATAACGTTGTATGTTCAATTTAAGAACCATATGGGAATCATGTAAAGGTAGTAAAATTGATGGATATTTATGATCTATCCAATTCTTCTATTTTTGGGTTAATTCAAATTTATCCATTATTTGTCGTGTATTGAATGAATAAGTGAAATATTTTTCTATTAATAAAATAGTCATTTAAAACCTATAAATGGATATGCATTAACCATCCATTTCATGTTTTTAATTCCATAATTAAAATAAAAATTTAATAAATAATAATTAAAAGTTCACTCATATTTTATACTATAAAATAAATATATTAATAATTTATTTATTTTTTTGAATTTTTATTAATCTTGCGATGTAATATAGAATTGAAGATTTTGTGTATTTAATTAAAAAATAATATTAATTTATTTACTTTTTATAACAAAATAAGTTTTAAAATGTTAAATATAAAATATTATTTAAAAATATATTTATCCAAAATCGGGTGGAAGTAGGCTGTTTAATTTTATTAACCTGACTTCTTTTTAGTCTATACATAAAATAGAATATGTTAGAGTTCAACGTTTAACTCATTTTTCAAAATAAGTTAAGTTATATTAATTAATTAAATAGGTCATTTGAATATATGCAACGCGCCCAACAATGACAATATCAAACAGTGCCGGCTTCCTTGATTACTGAGAATGGCACGACGTGATACGAGGAGAGTGTGATGGCACGCTTGCTCACTTGGTTGGAGTTCGGCAGAAATGTGGGGGACAAAGGGAAATTTGGGTAGCAGATGAAACAACATCGAGAGAGTTATAACTGACATCTGACTTATGGCAAATCGGTGGTGGAACTTAGGAGGAAGGGTTGAAAGGGAGAAGAAGATGATGAAAATTTAGAAAGAAAAGAAAAAAAAATGAAAAAGAAAAACCAAACTGTAAACAATTTTGCTAAGATGATGCTGGCAAATGAAATGTTATATAGAGATGTAAAATGAGTTTAAAGTATTTACAAGTAATTTGTAGGTACGGAGTAATTTGAGTTTATGTGAATAGACTCTGGATAAAATTTGTGTAGGTTTGCTCACAATTTTAATTATTTTTTATTTTTATTTTAGTAATTTTTAGGTATTTTAAGTTTTTTTTAATTTAATCCAATTCTTAAGTCAATGTACAATAATCTAATATAATTTTTTTTATAATTATTTGATTAACCCATTATATAAAAAATTAGTTAGTTAATTATATTTTATAAAAAATATTTTTTTAATGTAATTCAATTTAATATCCTCTTGAAGTTGTTTTCTTCTATGTCTAAAAAAATTAATAATTTGACTAACCCCTAACCCATTACATAAAAAATTTAATTAGTCAATTATAATTATAAAAAAATATTTTTTAATCTAATTCAATTTAATATCCTCTTGAAGTTGCTTTCTTCTATGTCTAAAATCCGATTTTTAACTTTTGTATGTATATTTTTAATAATTTAATCATATTTAATAAATAAAAAAAAAGATAGGACTACTTTTAAATCTTACGGTCTTAACCAATTTTATCCATTTAAAATACGAGCTTATATGAGTAAATTTGTGAAGCCTCAACAAAAGATCAACATTAAATAATTTTAATATTACAAGGTCAACATAAAAAATTTTAAATTAAGAGGATTAAAATTGCTTAATTTTAATTGTATGAGAACTAAAATTATAATTAAAATTTTAATAATAATAAGATAATAAAAAATATTAAGATCTGTCATCATTAATAATTTTTCAATTAATAAGTACATTATCATTAAATCAGTACTATAATTTTTTTATTCAATTGATGAAATGGAAATTGCTAACAATCTCCGTTTAATACTTTTGTTTTGTGCCTTGAATAATCTAATCATCAATTCGGCTGCCTTTCTAATGGGTTCGAAGTACAATTTTCCTCCCGCGCAAATGCCTTGATTGGTCGCAATTCAGCGAAGCACAATTTTCCTCCGGCGGAAATGTCTAATTTTGCGTCGGGTTTTTCTTTTATACTGTTATGAAAGAAATTGTGTCAACTTTTTTATAAAGTTCGGATCGGAAGTGTTTTATAAGAAATTTATAAATTTATAACTATAATATAATATAACTTTATACAAAATACTGCACATGTTCCTAGTACATACAATAAATATTATAAAAGAGAGAGTATTTATTTAATAAGTGAAAAGAATATTTCATTTATTTTCATTTTTTTTACTTTTACGTTTGAAACTTTAAAAAAGACTTTAAATTTATTTTTATTCTTTTTCTTATCCTTTTTAAATCATGATTGAAGATATATCACCTATTTTCTTCTCAAAATTTCTCATTTCTATAATCTTATAATAATAATCTCTTCCTCTAATTTCATATGAGATTTTTACTCTTTATACAATCAAAATCAAAAGAGAATGTTTTAAGACCTTACATTTGTGTGATAATGCTGAGAATTAGGAAAGGTGTCGAATAGTTAGGAAGGAGATTAAAAAGGCAGTAAGCAAGGCACGATCTAAAATTTTTGAAGAATTTTATCGAGATCTAAGAACAAAGAATAGAGAATGAAAGATTTATAAGCTTACTAAAAATAGGAAAAGAAAATCAAGAGACTTGGATCAAGTAAGGTATATTAAGGATGAAAAAGAACAAGTTCTACTTACTGATAAAGATATCAAAAAAAGAGAGGGAAAAGTACTTTTATAAGTTTTTCAATGACGAGTAAGGAGTGACTAAAGATATGGAAGGATTAAAAATCCAAGGGGATGATCAAAATTTAGCTTATTGACGTAGGATTCGAGTTGGGGGGTAAAAAAAACTCTTAAAAGGACAGATAATGGTGAAACTGTTAGTTTAGATAGTATTCCTATTGAAATTTAGAAATGTTTGAGAGAATAAGATATTTTTTGGGCTCACCAAGTTATTTAATGAAAATTTGATGTCTAAGAAAACGCCAAATGAATGGAGAAAAAGTATTTTGGTGCATATATACAAAAATAAAAGAGATATTTAGAACTGTGCAAACTATCGAGAGATAAAACTTATGAGTCATACTATGAAGTTATGAGAAAAAGTGATTGAGCACAAATTAAGAGACGAGACTAAAATTGCAGAGAACCAATTTGGATTTATGCCAAAAAAGTGTACAACAGAGACTATTTATCTTTTATGAGGGTTAATGGAAAGGTATCAAAATAAAGAAAGAGACTTACATATAGTTTTCATTGAGCTAGAAAAAGCCTATGATCGGGTAACAAGAGAAGTATTGTGAAAGGCTTTGGAGAAGAAAGGAGTTCGTATCACATATATTTGGGCTATACGAGACATGTACGATGTAATAACTATAAGAATAAGAACTCTTGAAGGAGAGACAAATGATTTTACTATAAGGATAGATCTACATTAGGATTCAACCTTGAATCCTTACTTTTTTAATCTAGTCTTAGATATTCTTACCAAGGACATATAGGAGAATATTCCTAAATGTATGTTATTTGCGGATGATATAGTCTTGATTGAAGAATTGCGGGAAGAAGTTAACTATAAATTGGAGCTTTGGATACAGGCTTTGGAGTCAAAGGATTTTCGCTTGAATAGGAGTAAGACGGAGTATATGCATTGCAAGTTTAACAAGAAGTAAGATAGAAATAATTTAGAGATAAGAATTGGAGAACATATCATACTGCAAATATCTAAATTTAAGTATTTAAAATTTTTTTTACAAAGTGATGGAGAAATTGACGGAGATGTTACACATAAGATACAAGCTAGATGGTTAAAATGGAGAAAAACATCTGGAGTGATTTGTGACTGTAAAGTAACTACTAAGCTTAAAGGGAAGTTTTATTAGATTGTTATATGACCAGCTATGCTCTATAGTAGTGAATGTTAGGCTCTAAAGGGACAACAAGGACAAAAAATGAGGATAGTAGAAATGATAATGTTAAAATGGATGTATAATCATACAAGAAAGGACAAGATACGAAATAATTGCATACGATGGCATATTGATGTGACACCTATTGAGGAGAAGATGACAAAAAATTGATTAAAGTGGTTTGATCATGTGCAAAAAAGACTATTGGAGGCACCGGTAAGAAAGTTGATCACATGGTCTTTATCCGTATGAAAAAGTGCAGAGGGAGGCTAAAAAGGACATTAGAGAAAGTTATAAAAATGGATGAATAATGTCACTGAAAACTTGATTTTTGATAGAACCAAATGACGTCGTGCGATCCATATAGCCGATTTTACTTAATAGGATAAGGCTTTGTTATTATTGTATATAATGAAAGGAAATTAAAATATAATATTTTATTATTTTCACATAATAATAAATATTTTATTTATAATTTTAATTTAATTTTAACATTAAAAATATAATATTTGAATTATTTAACTTTTAAGGTTTTATAAAAAATAAAAAATTTTAAAAAATTTCTATCAATAAATGCATAATATTGTATTTATTTTCTGTTTTTAAAAATAATTTTTTATTTTTTAAATAAAAAATCTATTTAATAATCTATTTTCAAAGTTTATTTTTAAAAATTATCTAACTTAAAAATAAAAAATAAAAATAATTATTAATTATTTTAAATTTATTTTCTTATTCTAAATATTAACTGTATAATTAAATGAAATATTTTTTATTTAAAATATTAATTATTTTTTAATTTTAATTTTTCTTAGATTTAAAATTAATTATTACAAATAAAAAATAATTTTTAAAAATATAAAAATAAAAACAAATCCAAAACAAACTCGTAATTTTCTCGTACCATCAATACTCGATAGTGCCTGCCTCCCCGCTCTCCCTTCTGATCTGTCCGCCGCCGCCGACTTGACGCCGTCGTCTTTCTTTTTCCGGCCAACCGTCGACTTGCTTGTCTTCTTCTTTCTCTCTTTCTCTTCTTCTCTGTTCCAATCTGCTCGCTCACTCCCGATCTCCCTCTCACTCCTCACTGGCGCAACCTTGGCCAGCCGAATCACTCCCGCCCTACCAGAAGCCACTCTGCCCACTGCCCTTGCTTCTTTTCCTCTAGGTTAACAAGCTGAGACACCGGTTTTGTTTTCTGATCTCTTTTAAAACTTTTGAAGGATTTGCATTAATTAATGAGTTTTCTGGTTCTCTGATCTCATACAAGTTTGTGTATGAATTTCTTTTTATTTCAGAAGTGAAAATATGATTTTTGAAGTAGGAAAAAAATCGGAGAAAAGAGATTGGGTGTGATACATGTGGATGTAATTTTCAATTATTTGTATTTACACACGAGTTAGGCGAGAATCCAAGAAATTTTCTCTACTTTAATTCATTTTCTCCTGCAACTAAATTATACAAGTGAATTTTAAGGTGTCCTAAAGGTTTGGTACCTGGTGTGACATGACAAAATAGGTAACTGACGAGGCTATTAAGTCATTACTAAAATTTTTGTAATATCATCTAATAGTCTATTTTTTGCCATACCACCTCGAGTATTAAACTTATAGGGGCGCCTTAGCAAGCACCAATTTATATGGCTTCTGTGTATTTGAAGTGACAAACAAATTTCTAGATGTTCAACTAATCTCCTGAAACCATGGTTTTTTTGTGCAATGCAATTTTGACCATGATAACTGTTTGAAAACATGACAAATTTCCTTATTGATTTGGTCAATCTTAAGTTCTTAGTAAGTTTTGGTATTCTTGTTATTTTGTAGAAAAAAAATGTAAATATGACAAATTTAAATGAAAAGGAATTATGAAAAAGGAATCCATGATGATCGTTTGAAAACATGAAATATTTCCTTACTTACTTAATTGAAAAGGTCATTTTTAATATGACTTATGTATTACGTTTGTAGTGGAGTGGGTAGAACTTGATTTTTGCTAATATTTATCCAGTGATTTAGAACCATCTGCAGCACTGGATTCCTATAATCAGTTTAAAGATGTAGGAGTACTATGTTAAGAATCTGTTATTTGCCTGAGGACCATGTAGGTAATGATTATCTAGTCAAATATGCTTTTAAAATACTGTTTCGTTAGGATAATATTTATCACTAATGGCATAGGCTTGGACTAGAGCCCCATATGATAAATTTAAACATATAAAATTTAACTTCAATATCCTGAAAAACAAGATTTTAAGTTTGAGAATTCATCTGCAATTAGTTTCCCAAAGTTCTATATTTTCCATACTCTCTGGCATTAAGCCACCTTGGGTGCCTCAAAAGATCGCAATCAACACCTTTAGATAATATGGAATTAGAGTATGAAACAAAGAGATTAGAATGCCATGAAATAGTCATATAAAATTGTCTACTTGTATGATAACAATATTTTAGGAGAACTATTAATAGTTATTTTATGTTTTCTGTATCGTTGTACCAAGTGTTATGTCTGGAGGCCGTGGACAACTTCAAGAATCCCTATAAGCTTCTAAGTTGTTTGTGCTGGAGTTCTGGAGCTTTTTCAAGTTTAATGGCAATGATAACAATATAAGAAGACAATGTTGATTGTTATATCTTGCACAAAGTAAGAACTCTCCTAATTAGTTTCTTTTATATTGTACCCAGTTGCACTACCATCAAACCAAAGTTGATAGTTCTCTGCCCCACTTTCCATTTGCAGCAATCCTTATTAAAATAGCTTGAGTATGGATTTTGGGGGAATATGTATTTGATTCATCAACTTTTGTTCTTTCAAATGGCAATGTGTGCAGACTCATCATCAACTATAAGACACAGTCTTGAAGAAATGCAGTATGTTAAATGGCATTTGGAGTGTAGGGAATATGAGGCATATCTTCCTCTATTTTTGTGCATGATATGAGTTCAGGTCTATATCTGAATATTATTCGTGGAAAGTGAATATAATAGTGAAGCTGAGGTTCTTTTAAATCAATTACGATGGAAATCGTTCATTCTAGAAGCTACTTAAGAATTTCCCTTTGGAATTTTTTTAATATTTCAGAAACATTTTCATATGTAAACTGTTATTTTCATATGTGTACTAATGAAACCTATTTTGTTGGGCTAATATATGATTTTATGTAGGTCATGCTAGCCCTCTTACGAGCTTCTACAACACCCCATTCTACAGATGTGGAATGTCTTGAATTCTACTACTAAAATCACAGCAGTGCAATTGAAACTTTGTGAGTATGTAATCAGACGGTACAACCACCCTATGAGTCAAGCAGACCAAATTGAGGTTAGTTCTCTAATTTATTCTTTATACACTTACTATGCACTTATACATGATTGAGATCATTTAGCAGTATTTCTTAGTTCAACTATTGTTAATGTGCAAAATCTTATTTGTATCTCTTTTGATATACCTTATACTTCTGTTGGTATGTGATTTCATTGTTTCTATAATTATGCATGAACAAGTGATATTGGGAGGTTAAAATGTTTGGGTCTGTTAATTATGCATTATATACCGAGATAAAACAAGCTCAGAGAGAGGGAAAGTGGGAAAGAGAGAACCTGTCTACCTGACTCTGCACTGGAAAAGTCATTTCATAAGTCTTGCTGAAAAATGATACAGAAAGTAATAAGCAAGGAAATAAACAACTCCAAGTTTGGAGGATGAGAAGCTCATCGTCTATTCTCATTACTCAGCCTTTTCATCTCACATCAATTTTTCCCATCAAGTCATCTTTTTTAATGGTCAATTTTTTTTGGTGACAGATATTTCCTTTTGCATTGATCTTTTAAGGTTTCTAAATCCTCTTATCTCTGATCCGGAAAAAAAAGAATTCATTTGCTTGCTTGATTCATTGTTTGGTTGATGCACCAGAGATGGGAGCTCTTAGATTGATTTTGACAAAGCCCACTTTGCGATGATCAAAGCATTAATTAGGTTCTGTCTAAATTTTAAGATAAGTGATATTTGCTTCATAGATTTTCATCATCTTCATTTTTAATTGCTTTTGTTTGCTCTTATCGATGCAAAGTTTAGGTTTTTTCTTGAAATTGAGCTTTTTAATCTGTCATCTGCAAAACCATGTATTTGCATTGGTTTCAGCGCTTAAAATTTGGCCATCATTGCCATAACCTGCTTAACCTTGTAATTGCACCAATTGTTGGTTATGTGAATTGTGTGTGGTCATGGAAACCCTCTTTCTCAACTATAACTGAGTTTGCTATGTCTTGAACTTCCTTCAATTTATGACTTTTGAATGTTTGAGTTGGAGAATGAAATGATCATTTTCTGTTTCACTATTGGTTTGATTGCTTGGATGATGGCGTTTTTGAATTAGCTCTATGTGATCATTTTCTTCTGTTTTTACATGCCTTGTGTATCTCTACTTGATTTATGTGGATCTCTTGAAAGAAGTGGTTTTTCTTGAAATAAATAATTATTCTTTTATAACATTTGGATGCTATTTCAGTTTGGGAGATAAAATTTGATCTAGCTGAAATGATGATCATTTGTTTCCTTATTTTGTTATAGCATTTAAAGAAATTGTTGTTTGAATCAAGAAGTATTGCTGCAATTTTTAGTTTGAGTCTCTATGCAGTTTTTATACTATTTGTTTTTAACATGTTAATTGTTGGTTTCTAAACTGAAAATGGAATTTAATGAACGTAGAAAAGATGAAGGTCTTCAAGTAGCCTTTTCCAAGTGAAATTAATGCCTTCACTACTTGCAGCTTCATCTTCCTACTTTGCCTCTCTCCTCTTTTTTTATTTTTTATTTTGTGTACAATAAATGACTTGGTGTGCATCCATAATTTCTTTGTTCATGCTCATCCAAGTCTGTTTGTTTTTTATTCCAGTCCTAACACAATGTCTAAATCAAACATTAGAAACAAGTATCATCATATATATATATATATATCAAAGGTGTCTTAAATGATGGCTTTGCCTTTGTGTTTCTTTCACAATTACTTTTTATTTGTCCAAGAAATCCATTCTTGGCTTGCAAGATTTGAAGAGGACCTGAGTTGCTTAGAATTTTATTGATCTCTACCATGTTTATATTTCGTAGAGTTGCTTGATTTAACTTTTTTGTTAATTGTTCACAAGGCCTGGATGCAAGTAGATAAGTGTTTGTATTGTGTTTGGACAACTGGAGAAATGTACATCAATACCAAAACTGTTAACATTCATTTTGAAATGGAGCGCCTCTGTTGTTGCTAGTCTAGAATTAAGACATTTTTGTCTCATTATGTAAAGGTTAAATCAAATAGTAGAATAACATTTTCAAATTATCTATATTATATTATATGTTTATACACATATTGGACTCACTTAATTTTTATATCGTTGACTGTATAGTTGACTTCGTTGTTGATATTGTGTTTGAATTGACAAAAAAACATTTTGATTAAAAAGGTATTAATATATGTCTCTCGACAGAGTACTACATGATTATCAAATCATAGCTTTTTTCCTTTATTCATCATGTTTTAGTGGCTTACATGTAATGGAATTGAAAGATAATTCACATTCCAAATAAATAGTTCATGTCAGTGGTTTAATGCTTTCAATTTTAGTCATTAGTAGATTTGCAGTGGCCATTAGATGTATAGTTCTTTCTACTCTCTTATATGTTTTTTTTACTTTAGGAAGAAGTTAAATTGTTATTCTCCATTAATTTCATATAAAAAATTATATACAATCAGCTAGCTTTCATGAATACCTTTATTTTAAGGAAAAATTACATATTTTGTCCATTAAAACTTGCTTGCGTTATTAGATGTATTCAAAGAAACAATTCATGTTTATATTAATTTGGCAAATAGATAAAAATTTGACTAATTCTCTTCGTAAATTTGCAATATATACTTGAATTCAAATAGATTAAGACTTAAGGATTGTCTGACTCTTTTATTATAAATCAACACCAATAGTATTTAAATTAAAATCTATTACACTAAACTAATATTTTGAACTATATATATTTCTTATATTTTTAAGATAAATATATTATTATTTTTAGTTCTTGAAATTTTAATATGCCTGTGCTTTAAAATCCAGTTTCTATAACAAGGTTGTAATTTCTTCCCAAAATTTTGCTATTATTTTCACATGAACAGTCATGAAAATATTCAAAGATTTTGTAAAAGAAAATTTCAAATTTCTTACTAAAAATTTATATGAAAACTTAGAAAGAGATGGCATTGTGTTGTTTTCTGTGTTCAGTTTTATTTTACTAATTACTGAGAGAAAAAGGAAGCAAGTCACTGGAATTGCGGTGTCCTCCTCCTGCAAATGGCTCCAGCAACTGACTCCACTCAACCTAACGATGGTTCAATCTCTTGTTTCCAGAAAACAGTGAGTTTTCTTTCAATATTTTGTCAGATTTGGCTTCTTTCTGTTCTTGAGTTCTCATGCATTTTGGTTTTGCGGTTTCCTTAGGTCTGCTTGTATGATTGGTGGCTTGTTAAAGCAGACAAGGGCTTCAAAGAGAAGCGGTTAGCTGTTGCTGGCCTAACATCACGACAGTAAGACTTACTCCTTGACTGAGGCTTAGGCCTCGCATTAAAATTCAAAGTTGATTTGAGTTCAAATCTTCTCAATGATAGTCCCACTTGGTGGATAACTCTCCTCACGGAGATCCTCTAGTGCTTAGAGGCTAATTAAATGGCTGTCTTTTGGTCCAATTGGGCCTTTTGTAATAGTCTTGGTGTGCCATTGGCGTTCTACACGGTAGGATTGAAGGAAGCATTCCTCCCTACCATCTGTTCCCTATAGAGGTGGGGGGGGGGGATTCGAAGTTCATTTAATAAATTCTTCCCTTTTAAAACTGCTTGTGAACTCTAGTGTTCTAATGAAAGTTGAATATATTGTGTTGGTTTCACTGATGATAATGGTATTTTATTTTGGTTTTATTTTATTTTATTTTTTTGTGATTTAGGGGAGAAGCAGTACGTCCTTTCATTTCTGCTCCAATTGTCAAAAGATATGATGATTTCTCACTGTTGACAGCGGATGGGGTATATATTCTTCTTAAAGGTCTCATTAACAAGCTGCATTCCAGTGAAAATGGTTTTCCTCCTGAGGTTTGTGTGTACTGTGTTAAGCTTCTTCCCTTTCTAATTCATAAATATACATGCATTGTTGCAAAACATGTTTGCCTGTAGATTCTGGACTAGAAATCAGTACATTGGTTAACAATTGCAGCCCCATTTCTCATAGGTCATTGAGTAAGATTTTTAGATGAATATGGTTCATAATTATAAGGTGGGATTTTGAGGCATATGCTTTAATAGGATCACATAACTGTCAACGTAGAACATGGTAACCCCAGAAGAAATTCATAGTCTTCTGGTGTTCTTTCATGTTACTTGCATTTAGCAAGGTGGGCTCAAAGTTCCTCATATATGTTTTGTATATGGTGCATCATATTTATTTATGTTGGTTCCCTATTTCTGGATGGTCAGGTCTTCAATAAATTCCTTTTTGGCTTTCCTCGGGGCTGGGGATGCTATGCTGTAAAGTGCTTTACGGTAGAACTGACCACTGGCATTGATTCAGGACGTGCTCTTATTTCTAACAGTTCAGAAATTGGTCCAGAATTTTTATCTAGTGGTAAATGATATGGATGATGCTTGTTAATAAAAATTAGAAAAGATGAGGGTTTGTATATGTCTTTGTTTGATTACTTGCCATTTCTGACTTATGGTTTGTCCCCAATGAGATATTGTTGTAATTGCAGTTGTGGAAAATTCTACTCCAGCTTCTCTGCGTGCTGATTCAAAGGAAAAATTCTCAGGAAATAATAAGAAGTCAATTCCTGAAGAGAGCCTCAATGTGTCCGGGATGGGTCGGGGTAATGTTGCTTCTGGTAATGGATCAAATAGACTTAGTGCTGGGGTTCAGAATGTCCAAATATGTGATCAGAAGAAGACTGCTTCTGGAAGTTCTTCCAAGCATCCATATAAAGAGCAGAACCCTGCATCAAAGTCCTTGAAGAACTCTGATAGAGAGAAATTGAATAGTCCTCGAACACCCATTCAATCAAGGCGAGATGTAGATGAGTCATCTAAGGAAACACCTGTTCAACCATGGAGAGAAACAAACATGCCATCCAAGCAGCTTGTTGGAGAAGTTGCATTGAGTGCTTCAAGATCTTTGCTGGCAAATACTGAGGGTCAAAATAAGAGGCGTTCCATCCATGGATTAGCCACTAAAAAAGGAACAGCCAGTTCTTCTGCAGCTGGAATCAAAAGAAAAATTGTGTTTGGAAAAGAAAAGTCAAAATCCTTACAGAACTCTGATAGAAAGAAACTAAATAGTTCTCGAACACCCAATCAATCAAGGGGAGATGTCAATGAGAAATATGAGGAAACACCTGTTCGGCCACAGAAAGAAACAATCATGCCATCCAAATCCAAGCAGTTGGTTGGGGAATTTGCATCCAGTGTTTCAAGACCTTTGCCAGCAAATACTGAAGGTCAAAATAAAAGGAGTGCAGTTCATCGATCAGCAGCTGAAAAAAGAAGGATGAGTTCTGCTCCAGCTGGAATCAGAAACATTGTGGTTGGAAAAGACAAAAGCAATGATAAAACAGAAAGCTTGTCTGCAAACAAAATTAAAAAGAGATCCAGATCAGGTCAATTAATCAGTAGATGTCATTCTTTTCTATTATTACTCTTTCAAACAGCACATTCTATTAGGCTTGTAGAAAACAGAGGGAAAGCACTGATAGTGTTAGAGCTCAAAGTAACCCTGGGTCACAATCATGTGTTTTTCATGAACTCAATCTTGTAATCCAACTCTAGTGACTCAAAACAACCCAAAATCTTATGCAGGTTACACTGTGGTTTCCCATTTTTTTTTAAGGGAAAATTTATCAGTTATAGCTGGGAGGAAATTTGAAAAGCATGGTCCAATGATGTTTGCGAAAATTATCTTCTTCATATTGGCAAATGTGGAATGATACTCAATTTTCAGACACAAGGCATGCATGTGTTACGTAAGCTTCAGGGTTCTGAAGCAAGGCTTTTAGTGTGCCAGGTTTTTAGTCAATGAAGATATTATCAACCCTTGATGGTGCAAATTACCATATTGATATACAAAAGAGAACTAGTTCTAATTGAGCTTGATTTCCATTTTTAATTTATTATTTTCTTTGATATGTGGTTATCTATTATTTGTTTGCATGTGGCAGGTAGGCTGCTTCTACCTCCTTTGGAGTTTTGGCGGAATCAAATTCCAGTTTACAATTTGGTATGTGTCTATATGATGTCTTCAAATTTGTTGTATAGTTTACTCTGCTTTAATCGATGCTCATTGTGCGCACCATGTTTGTCTTATGTAATACGGGACATGAATAACTCCCTACCGCAGGCCCACCTTCAGGAAAGCATCAAATTTTTTTCTCTCTTGGTTGATTGTTATTCATGTCTGCTGGGCATTATTTGTCATTTTTCAACTCACTTTGGATAGTTTCTACTAATTCTGCTTTATTTCAGTCTATCAATGTCTCCAGGAAATGCATGTTAAGGTCAGATTCTCTTTTAACTTGTTTTCTTATATGTTATTTTGTTATTCAGGATCATGAACTTGTAGAAATCCGGCAGGCCCCATTAGTGGAATCACTATGTAGAGGTTTGTCATCATCCTAGAGCTTGTACCTTGCTTCAAAATAGGGCAAGAATCCATACCTTCATAGTTTTTGTTTAATTTAAATCAAGGTTTGTCAAGAAGGTTGATGACTTGATGGCATTTGCTTGGTTTATATTCAAACAATGTAAATACGTTGCTTCTAGTTTTTCCTACTCATTATCTCATGATGTTGGCTGATCTATATATATCACTATCATGTTGCTCATGATATTTGCAGATCGAGGATCTCCATCTTGGAAAAAGCAACGACAGTAGATGAGTTTCATGTGCCTCTTTGGTGATGGATCAAATTTATAGAGATTTTGGAAGGTAAATCTTCGAAACATGAAGCAAACTTGGAAATTCCGACGGGGAGAAAATTAGAGATGTTTAATGGGAGGTGTTGATATTAATTGAAATTGTAATATGGTCTGTCATGAAATGGCAGGACTTTGATAACACCAATTTCATGGTCATTCATTTGGGGTGGACCCTACTATTAAACGATGGAGCCCACCTTAAATAAAGGGTCTTCATGAAAAAATATTGGAAAACACCAGAAAGACGTGCTACACTAGTCGTCCCTGTCTTGTAAATATGGCTGTAGGATATTAGTTCCTCTTTGGATACCCTGTAGTGACTCTTGTTCAAGTAACTACATGATGCTTGCATGTGTAGTAAGCATTATCTATCGTATATATCCCACATTTGGTAAGCATCTACATGAAAATTTTGTTCCTCATCTTCCATGGTATTAGATGAGTGCAAAAGCAAATGACTATCATTGATGAACAATAGCAAAGGAGGGGAAGATATCCGGGTGGGTATCCGCTACTTGTGTAATGGCTGAAAGAACTTGTCCAATTGGTGACCTACTTTTATAGGTTAAGGCGTCTATGGGGATGGTGTGAAGTGGTGGATCCCTTTGTGTGGATCTGAAGGACTGGGTGCTTTTGATGTGGTTTCTTAGTCAATTCCAGGTGATCATGTGTCCAGACGGTTTGTGTCTTTAGAGTCATGCTTCCTGTGAGGTGTTCTGGATTCTCATGTAGTCAAGTCCCCTTGAGTATGTTCGATTAGACTTTTTGGGTTGGATTGCTGTTATGGACCTGACTATGGATACTGAGCCTACTATGTGCCTTTCTGGATATATGGGTTGTTTTTTTAAGAGGCCTTCTTGGCCTGATGTCTGGTCGGATATTGAGTTCCAAGCCTCCTGTGAAGACCCAATTTACTTATGGGTCATCGGATGAATTATGTCCAATTGGTCAATTCTTCTGTGTCTAACAATGAAATCAAAGAATTGCAATTGTATTTGGCCGTTCTGGATCTGAATGTCTCGTTTTAACAGCTTTCTGAGTTGGAACAACTGGGAGCAAGCGTACAGTGGTGTTCAGCATGGATTTTGTTGATCCTTATGTTGCAACGGATTTTGTTGAAACCTATGTTGCAATGTACATGTTAATTTTCTTTGCACTGGTTAGTGTTCTGTGTTCATGTTTCTGAATCTATAGGTTATAGGTTGAGGGATCATTTTTTTTATTTTGCTGATTTATCATTTCCCAGCTTCGGGAGCCTGTTGTGTCGTGTACTTACTAGATTGGATGTAAAATTTATAAATCATATTATGATTTTAAGTTAGGAAAAGTGCATCTAAAGTTGCGTCATGATAACCGTACAACTCCCCTGGTATTTAAATGGAAGGAGGAATTTGTGTTAGGAAGTGGTACATTTTTGCAAATATTTTTTGGAAAAATAGTTGTTTTAATCTTTGTAGTTTCAATAAATTTGTAATTCTATTTTTACAGTTTTTTTTTTATTTTGTAAGTTAAATTCAAGAGTTTTATATAATTTGTGATTAACTCCTTAATTGGTGTTAAATCTAATAGAATTGGATGCGTAAGTTATTTCTTATATGTTGATATTTTATATTTGATTAATCACCAAAATTTATTTATTAAAATCATCCTCCAATCAAATGAAGTGATCCTAAAAGCCATCCATGATGTTGGGGTCGCATTTGCATGTTTGCCTATTGTATGGTTTTTCCATAATTATGGATGATGCCGCAATTAGAGAAGGATGTAAACTTAAATGTACAAAAACTTGACAGATGTCGGTGAGGTCTGCTGTGACTTATGCTAGTTTTATAGTTTTCATTAGGGGTGCAAATGACTTAGGTCAGGTTAGATTTTGCCTTAAATAGGCTTGACTTGTATTGTAAAACATTGGTCTGAATTTGATTTATTAGTTTCTATAAGATTTTATTTGAGGCTTGAGCTGATCTATTAGTCTATTTAAAAGTCTATTTTTAAATATAAATTTTTAAATATGCTAACAATTTAAAGTTTAAGAGGCCTATTATTAAAAAGCCTATAAATATGTTAACTACTTATATAAGTTTGTATCAATATATTCTTAAGGTGTACCTAATAATAGTAAAATTAATAGAAAATTTTATATAAGAACTAATTAATAAAAAAATAAATTCATATACTTATAATACAAAATTATTAATTTAAATATTTAATATTTAATTAAAAGTAAAATAACATCAAGTTATCATAATACTAAAGATAAATTAATTTATAAAAAATTATACGATAAATATTCAAAATATTTAAACTATATAATGACTTGGGAAAAAAGTTTATATGTTATTGTTTTTATAGTCTAGGCTTATAGGCTAAGTTTAAAATAAAAGGTTTGACCTATTTAATTAAAAAAAATTTTATATTAACCTTAACCTGATTCATTTAATTGAATAGACTAAGTTGGATTAGGTCTAAATCAAGCTGGGTCATAGGCCCTTGATAGAATGTCCGATCCATTTGCACTCCTAAGTTTCCATATTACTGACACATAATTGGGGTTAACGTTAACCTTGGAGCCTCTGTTCCCCTCATTTAGGAAGGTGGTTGGAATTATGGCAGAGCACTTGCAAGAGTCAAGAACTAGGTGAAATTTCTTGATGGTCCTTAATCTTTTGTTTGGTAAGAATGAAAATAGAGGAGAAAGACGAGAAATTTTCTAAATTTAAGTTGAGAAGAAAATAAAAGGGAAAAATCTTTAAAATTTGAAATCAGTAAAAAATTATATTCTCTTTATCCGAACAAGAAAAGAAAATAAATTGGAACATTTTTGTCTTCCCAATTTCCTGTCTCCCTAACTAAACAAACCACAAAAGGCAAAAGGATTGCTTTTCAAATATACAATTTCGTGCATGAAATTATGAGATACTAGTTAAATTATATATATATATATATATCATCCCTTGATACAATCAATAATATTATAATTGATACAGTTAAAAAAAAATCATACAATGTATATGTGAATGATATATGAAATAAATGTATAATAAATAATATTATTATACACTATTAAAACTATAAAATAGGAACACAATAAGATAAATTTATATTGTGTATGTAACATGTTTTTATGTAATTGTAAAAACTATTTTAAAAATAATATTTTTATGTGCACAAATGTGAATTGGTTTCTATTTATCATAAATATCTTTCAAACTTAAAATCTTGGTAATTATTGTTAAAGTTTCATTTTACACAATAAATAAGTTAACTTATAATTTATCGATCTAATTAATAAGATATAAGTTAAGCTTTAAATATGTTTCATACATTAACTTATTAAAAAAATAAGCTTTGATTTCATTTCGTATAATAAATAAATCAATTTATAATTTATTAATAAAATCAATAAGTTATAAATTAATCTTTAAAGATGTTCCGCTACACTAATTTATTAAAAAAATAAGTTTTGATTTAATAAGTTAGACTGAGTATCTTATAACTTATAAGCTATTACTTTTTTAAATTTTTTTAAATTAACTTTATTTTTTATTAATTTATAATCTATACTCTTTATAAAATAAATCTAAATATTATTTTTCATAAAATATAATTAATTTAATTTTAAAATAATTATACATTGAATTTTAAATTATCAATATATAAATATGTATGAAAATAAATATGGAATATCATAAAAATATAATTAAGTAATTATATTTTAAGTAATTATAATTTTCTTATAAATAATAAAATAAAAATTACATAAGTAAATAAATATATAAATTCATAAAATATAATTAATTAAATATTAAAAATTATATTTTTATTTTTTAATATATTAATTATGTTAATATAATTCAATATTTAAATAATTATGAATTATTTTAATTAAATATATACTTTTATTAATATATTCTTTTATAATTTTATTTAATTTAATAATTAATTTTATAAAATACTTCTTATATAATTAATTAATTTTTTAATTATCAACTATCAGTTATAAGTTATTAACTATTAGATAACTTATTAGTTATTAAGTAACTTATTAGTTACTTATATAAAGTAACGCCAATAAATTAACTTAAGTAGTTTATAATTTATATCTTTAATTTTTTTTAAATTTATTCTTATTTTTTTATTAATTTACAACTTATATTCTTCATAATGTAAATTTAAAAATTTTTCAATGAACATAATATAATTTACACTAAATCCATGATAACAAAAATAAATAGGTAAATAAATATGCAACATCATAAAATATAATTAATTTAATTTTAACATAATTATGTCATAATTTTAAATTATAAATATACAAAAATATATCTTAAATAAATATGTAATATTATAAAATATAATTAATTAATAATATTTTAAGTAATTATAATTTTATTATAAATAATAATAAAATAAAAATTATATAAATACATAAATATATAAGTTTATAAAATATAATTAATTAAATATTAAATTTTATATTTTTATTTTGAATATCTTCATTGTATCAATATAATTTAATTTTTAAATAAATATGAATTATTTTGATTTATATATATATTTCTATGAATATATCATTTTATGTTATTTTATAATTTTAATTAATTCTATAATTAATTTTGTGAAATATTTCTTATATAATAAGCTATCATTTATTAATTGACTTATTAACTATTAATTAACCTATTAACGATCAATTACTTATGTGAAATAGAGTGTAAGTTTTAAATAAAATAGAGTCTATTAACTTAATGTATGATGATATATATTTTAATTTTTAATGAAATTAAATAAAAAAATTTTAACTTAAGAAAATCCTTAAGTAAATCCCTTAATGTCTTCTAAAAATTATTTATTTCAGGATTAAATATGATTAATTTTTTTATTCAAAAGATATGCCTATTGTTCCATCAGTACATTTTTATTAACTTAATGTATGATGATATATATTTTAATTTTTAATGAAATTAAATAAAAAAATTTAACTTAAGAAAATCCTTCAGTAAATCCCTTAATGTCTTCTAAAAACTATTTATTTGAGGATTAAATATGATTAATTTTTTATTCAAAAGATATGCCTATTGTTCCATCAGTACATTTTTTATATAAAAAATTCTCCTTAACTTATGAAGTTGATCGTTGTGATCAATTACGAATCAAACTTAATTGTTTAAAAATTAAATTTGAAAATTATTGCCTTCTTCAACATTAATTCAAATTTGTTAATTTCAAAAAACTTAATGATAATATTAAAAATTTTGGTTATAATTTTATTTAATTTATTATAATTTTACATGTAATAGTTATTGAGTTATGCTATTATAGTTTTCTTATAAGTATTTTAACCGTGTACATGATGAAACTCTGAAGATCATAATAGAATGGTTGAATTTTTTTATAATAATTGGAGTGGCTAATTCACTAAAGACTTAATTTGAACCTTTAAGAGATACTAAATATTACTAAATATACCACTAAAGTTAAAGGTTTTGGCATGTTAAAGCTATTTAGTAGTATAATATGTTTTTCAATCAAATAAATTATTTTAAATTGTATGTTAACATTTGAATTACTTACCATGTTTGATAAATTTCAATGCATGAATTTATAATTATGTTCGCTTATTGATAAATATGATAATAAGATTATAGGAAATATTTATTTTTATATAAGAGTATTATATATTACCAAAGTATTTAAGAAATTAATACATACATAATATAAATATTAAAATTAATATTGAAGAGGATATTAATTTTTTAAATATATATTATATATTCCTTATGTTTTATATTTCATATAAAATTTAATTAATTTTAAAGATGAAAGAAATATAAATTTTTTGGGACATTGCATGGTCTCTCTCTCTCTCTCTCTCTCTCTCTATATATATATATATATATATATATATACACGTGGAAGATAACATTATCAAGTAATTAAATAAAGTTTTAATAATTTACAATTTGTAAATAATATAACCTTGTATTATATTCATATGAATATATGACACTCAATCAAACCGGATGATAATTTACAAATATCTATATTAAAAGTTTGGGTTTCATTTTAACGAAGATATTTTTCTATTATTGTTACCAAATATAAATTACAAGTCAAACATCTCTACTAATATATAATTCAATTTAATCTTTTATATATTATTCATTAACCTAATTTTAATTTTTTTTAAAAAATATAAAATTATAAGTTAAAAATATGATATAAAAGGTATTAGAGAGACATGATTCAAAAAATAAGAACTAAAAATAATTAAATTTATTAATATTTCTATTTTTTTATTAAAGTTAAGAATATAATAATTATCTTATTAACATTGCTTGAAAAGTTTAAAGTTAAATTAAATAAAATATAAGAAATTATATCCCAGAAAGTATTACTTTTTTAATATCCAGCAAATAATTTTAGATACTTTTTGAGAAATTTACAAGAGACTTTACTTCATGAAAAGTCTAACTTCTTGTAGAAATTTATTTTTTGTTTAAACTAAATGACTCCTTGATAAATCTTTAAGTTATTTGGTTAGCCATTAATTACCAAAATGAAGGAAATAGAATTTCTTAAAAAGTTTTATTTCTCAAAAATCATAAGAAATTATTTACCCACAACCCTTCTGTAACAAGAACTTCATTTTTATTTTTTATAAATAGAAATACAACGCTACCCTTGCTTTAACATTTTGGCTTAGTTTTGCACAACAAATAAGTTAACTTATAACTTATTAACTTAGTTAATAAGTTATAAACTAGCCTCTAGAAGTATTTCTTACACTAACTTATAAGTTATTCTGGTAGCTTATAAGTTTTAATTTAATAAGCTACTTAGAGTAGCTTCTATAAGTTATTACTTTTTTAATTCTTTCTAAATCTATCCTTTTTTTTTATTAATTTACAACCCACATCTTTTGTAGTATAAATTAAAATCATTTTTATAAAATATAATTAATTATATTTTAAGTAATTATAATTTTACAATGAATAATAAAATAAAAATTATAGAAGTAAATAAATATATAAATTTATAAAATATAATTAATTAAATATTAAAAATTATATTTTTATTTTAAATTTTTAATTACATTAATATAATTTAATTTTTAGATAAATATAAATTATTTTAATTATATATGTATTTCTATTAATATGTCATTTTTATTATTTTGTAATTTCAACTAGTTCAAAAATTAATTTTATGAAATATTTTAATTAATTTATCAACTATCAGCTATCAGTTATAAGTTATCAACTATTAAGTAACTTATCAGCTATCAAGTAACTTATCAACTATTTACATAAAATTAAACTTTTATCATTATCATTCAAAAATTATAATAAATATAATTTATTAATGATAATTATAATTTCTAAATTATAAAATATAAATATAGTTATCAATCATATAAGATATAATTATTTTACTAATTATATATCAAATAGAATGAATATTATATAAAATTACAAAAAATAAAAATTAAATATTATATCATATTTATAAATGGTAAATATAATAAAAAATATTATTATAATAATATAAATTTAATTCTAAATATAATTATATTTTTTATATTATTTTGCATATTATTTAATACTTATTATCATTATTATTTATTATTTTAATATTTAATTATAACAACAAAAATTTTATATTTATAATATATTTTATATAAATTTGATAGAATTAATTATTTAACTAATATTTTCTTCATTTAGATTATATTCTATTTAATTATAATAAGATATTTAAGACACGTATATGCGTTTGTGTGTGTGTAAAGGGCATATCAAGTTTTTTATATAAACTTATTTTACATTTTTATAGTAAATTAAAAAAAAGAAGTTACCTATTTAGAAAAATTATAATGAAAAGAGTGATTGGAAATATGGTTTAAAAAAATATAATTAGAGACAAATAAAATTTATCAATATTTTTTATTTTTTATATTATAATTTTGAAGGATATATTAGACATTTTGATAATACTTATTAAGAAGTTCAAAATTAAACTAAACAAAATATAAAAAAATTAATTCTTGAGAAGTATCAATTTTTTAATATTGATTAAATAATTTGAGTACTTTACAGAAAGCTCACAAGGGAACTTTCTAAAAAATTCAATTTCATGTAGGAACTTATATAAACCAAACAACTCCTAAAAAATTAGCTTGATATCAATAAAATCTTTGAAACAAAGTTAGCATTATTAATTTTGTTTTCTTACTGTACCCTCTACAAGTTATATCAGTCCCTCCATTAAATTACATGTTAGATTACAAATGGATAGACATGTAAATGAGTCAAGTTATTTACGAATAATTTAAGTTTGACTAGCAAAAGTTTGATTTGAATTTAACTTTAAATAAATCGAGCTTAAACAAGTCAAGCTCAATTAATATGAGTTAAACTTGAGTTTCATATTACTTGACTCTAATATTTGTAAGCAAAATAATAAAAATTATATTTTTATTTTTATACTATATATAAATAATATAATGCATAAAAAAATTTAATCATACTAGTAATTGTTAAGGTTACATGAAGAAATTTGATGTTTTGATTAAAGTAATTAGCTTTCTATTACATGTTATTTTTTACTTAATGTAATTATTATTGTTATATGATGATTGTGTTGATATTTTTAATACATTTAATGATTACAACAAAATGTGTATTGATAAGTAAAATGAAATGAAAAATATAGTGTATAATTTATTTTTGAAAAATAAAATTTTAAATTCATATAAAATAACAAATTATTTGAGTAAGATTACAAAATCTTGAATATTACAATTTTGATTAATATATTGAAGCTTAATAACATACTATTTGAATAAACTTGTGTAAACTCATTTAAGTTCATATTTAAGTCAAACTCGAATTTGAGTTTGATTCAATGATGTTTGGCTTGAGTTTGAACTCTTTAATTTTTGGTGAATTCAAGCTTGCACATATAAATGATTCATTTGATTCAATTCATTTGCACCTTTATAGATGAAAATTTGATTTAGAATTAACTAAAATCTTATTTTAGTTTTTTATTAATTTTATTTATATCAATTTTGTGTTTTATAAATATTTTATATTAATTTTAATCCGTTCGTCCATATTTCTTTTAATGAGTTAATGACTTGATAAATATAGGAATCAAATAAGAGGTAAATATTATATGATAGATGAAATTAATATTGAAAACTTGTAAAAGACACAATGACGTATAACCTATATTTTTAAGGGTCTTGAAACAAAAATAAAAATAGAAACTAAATAAATTTATGTAAAACATAGAATATCGGTCTACAACTATTACCTGCATGAATATTTCCTTTACGTATTTTAACTTTTGCTCAAAAGATTTTCAAAAAATAAGAAAAAAATATTAAAAAATGTAACACTTTCACTTTTATTTCACTAGTACTTAAATAACAATATTAATTAAGAAATTCTAATTCTTTCAACATGGATTTACCTTATAATAATTTAATTAAAAGTATTGTTATTATTTATATTTAAAAAGATTAAATGCAAATGTAACTTGCAAGATTTAGAAACATATATTTATATATTTACAATTTTTTATAATCAATTATAAACTCAAAAATTTTATTGATAGGAATGTTTAAATTTTTATTAAAATTGATTTTTAAATTATTATAAATTAATTTAATTTGAATTTTTATTTTTATTTATAGTATCTATTTTAAATTTGTATATGGTGCATATTTCAGTAACAATCTTGCAATATTTATTACCTGCTTTTGTGTTTTTATGGATTTACCCTAGAAATGTGATCTTTTTGGATTAATTAATTATGTTGATCTTCTCTGCGTGGAAGTTTGTTGATTATTAGACAAAACTACCCTTCACTTGACTTTGATATTTGTTTGTTAGATTTGTTATATACTTGCCTTGTATTTGCAAAATTATAGTCCATTAAAAGGGAGAAGATCAATTGAAACGTCGGGAGAGAATGACAAAAACACTGTCTTTTAAAGAAAAAGACACTCTGTTCCGCAGCAAACAAAAACTCAATGGAGTCTCACCTACGACGTTAAATAATGATGAAGCGGGGTCTGGGACTTCTCCTCTGGTGAAGCAAACAAATCGAAGTTATAAATATCAGTTAGTAGGACTTGTGCTTCGGGCATATGAATGTGTGTTTTTTAAAGAAAAATCGAAGGTTAGCAGGTTTGAACCTAGTCAAATGTTAAGCGAAAATGAGGTAGTTTTTAATCTACTAGATAGCATTAAAAGTGGAATCCATGAACCTTAGAACTATACCTTGATCGGGAAGGTTTATAGAAAAAAGGTGGGTTATCAATATATTAATTTCAAAATTTGGGCATTTTGGCAGCTTGAAGGAAAACTAACAATTCTAGAAGTGGGTAAAATTTTTTATATTTAAATTCTAGCTACAATTTAATTACAGTAGGGTATTAAGTGATAGTTCAGTGGTTTATCCTTGATCGTTTCTTAGGCTTAAGGAAGTGGAAGCCTTTTTTCAAACCCTCTACTACTTGGCTATTTTCCATTGCAATTTGGATCAAATTTTTGAAATTATCAATTGAGTTATATCATCCTTATGTTCTTCCATAGATAGCTAAGAAGATTAGTCCAATGTTTAAGGTGGATGCATACACTTATTTGGGAGATAAGGGAAAATACACATAGGTCTGTGTATAAATCAATCTTAGCAAACTTCTAATCATGACAGTTCATATTGGAAATTTTAAATGAGTTGTAGTATATGAGAGCTTGAATAAAAATTGTTTTGCTTGTGGATGAGTTGGGCATTAAAAACAATTATGTCCATATGTGGAATCGTTAGTTTCAAGTTTAGATTTACTAGCCTCTTTGAGCTCAGAGGAAACCCTAAAACAAGGATATTCAAGCATGTAAACAGGAATTGCAGGGAAAGAAATTTCCTAAAAGCTTCCTAGGCAACTTAGCAATGAGTCAAAAGAAACCAATGTGGACAATTATGTGTTGTAGATTTTAGTGGAAAGGATAAAAATAAATAATAATGAAAAAATGTGGACCTGCAGAAAAAGGCTACACCAATCTTGAACAAACAGTAGACTAAGCCCAAGAAAAATGGGTCTTAAGCTAAAAATTAGGAAGGTACTTCTAGAAACAAGCAAGGCTTATCACCTTAAGCCACTCACAGTTAGAAAAACCTCAGGAACATAGAGATGGCAATTGATACGTCTCCAAACTCTTCAATGCCTTTAATGGTATTAGTTACATCAAACATTAATGATTTGCACTTAACCTAAACCTTTGATTCTCCTAATGTTTATGGAGTCTCCTTATAGCAGTTTATCCTTATCAACAATAGATGGAGAGATCACCACTTTGAGTTTGTTATAGGTGATTTGGGGATATCAATGCAAAGGAGTGATTAGAGCAATCTCAGATGAAAATCTGGAATGGATCATGGTGGATCCTACTAGGGTACTAGCAAACTTCAATCCAGATCATGCAATATTTTCGAAGAATCTAATGTCATACAAGTGCCATCCAAATAGATTAGATCTAATTCCCTTAGAAGAAGAGATGGCCAACAAACTGATACCTCCCAACGTTATCCACATGGATAACACCCCATGCTGGAGTGTGCTAGGGATTCATCTAAATCTACCCAGGCCCAACGAACAACCTTTAGTAATGTTCCCCTCCAATCCATTTCATGTAACGGCTCAATAGGTGTGGCAGGAAATGATGCAACTTCAAAAAAGGGTTTTAGGAATGAAACCTATCACATTGACTTATCGCGGAGGGAAATCAGAACTGCAGTTCATTGTAGTGGATTCGAAGACTCCCTAATGTCTGATCAAGATAGTCAATTTAGTGATGCAAGATTGGGAGCTGTTTGAGAAGATGCTAGTTTAAATAACGATCAAACCTGAATGAACTCCTAAGAGGCCTAACCATCTTTTTCAAGCTAATATTCAATCAATCATGGAAGCTACTAATTTTGGCATAATGGTTTGGAACGTTCGTGTTTTTCAACACCTTGATTTTAAGAAACTCTCAGCAAATTTGCTAGGTCGAAAGAATGTTAAACTTCTCATTTTGACAAAGACTCATCTTGATAGGGAAAGGGCTCAAATCTTATGTGCCTCCTTACTTTTCTCATGGATGGAATTCACAAATACAATTGACTATATTGGAGGGATATGGATGTTGTGGAACCAACAAAAGATCATTGTTGAGGTGGTCAATAAAATAGAGCAAGAAATCCATGCTCTTGTTAAGCTTTCTTGAAGAATGCAAGGATTTATTATAGTAGTTGGGTAAGCCATCGATAAAGCATGTATACAGTGAGGCGAATAGGGTGGCGGATTTTGTTGTTAGGACTGCTATAAATACTAGTAATATGATTAATATAATGATGTACCTAAGCCTATCAAAACAGGCTAACCTTAACCTTACCAGGCTAACCCAATAGACAAAAATTATATATTGGCCCAATCCCAAATAGGGCTACTTTTTCATTAAGTTGAGTTTAAATCAAGTTGTTACAGTATCAGTCCTAATCTTAAATCGATATTTACCAAGCAGATTTTTATAACTCATTACATTTTATTATTATTATCATATTATTTATTTATTTATTATTAAATTTACATCATTAATTAATTAAAATCTATTATTATTTATTAAATATAATAATAATATTATTATTATCATATATATTATATATGAATATAAATATATATTATTAAATATATTTAATAAAATAAATATATATTATTAAAATCTAATAAATGTGTGAATTTGCATTTAATAATATATACATTTAATAAAATAATTTAAATTTTATATTAATGAATAATTTTATATTATATATCTATATTATATTTATATATTTATATTTAATAAAATAAATTTTATATTTTATATTTATTTAATAAAATAAATTTATATTATTAAATATATATTCATCAAGTTCAAAGTATTATATATAAAAATAAATATATTTAATAATTTATATATTATCAAATACATATAAATAAATACTCATACAAATAATATATTAATAAAAATAATTATAATAATCTATCTATAATAATAATAAATAAATAATAATGTATTATATTATATATATGTATATAATATATTTAAAATTCACATAAAAATTATTTATTTAAAATTTTTAAATAATTCAAAATTTTAATATTAAATTACTGGTTCAAGTTTTAATAAAATTATTTATTTTAATAAAATTATATAATATATATTAATAATATTAAATATATAAATTTATTAATTTTAATATTAAAAATTATTTTATATTGTTCACATATATAATTTTAATATACTAAAATATTATTTTAATATCTATATAAAAATTAAATATATAATAAATTAATTATTTATTACTTACTGCTATTATTAGGTTAATAGGCTAATCCAATAACCTGATGGGTTAACATTTACCAGTTCTCATCCTTTACCAAGTTGGGTTAATCAATCCTAATCGGGTCACTGTTATCATTTTTTGTTCTAGTCCCAGTCCCAGTCGGTAAATCTAACCCATTTTGACACCTTTAGATGTACCCACCTAATGGAGTTTCTATTCTCCTTGATTATGATGTTAGGGACATTAGTTTGCTCAGACTTGTGTAATTTGTTTTATTGGTTTTAGTCTATTTTCCTTTCTACCAAAAAAATTTATAGTCCATTTGCATTTCTTTAGTTTAATTTCAACCTCCTAACACTTATGTTATTAAGCATGTAAAATAGAAAAAAAGATTATGAATAATGCAAGGTTACCAAAACAAACTAAACTTTTATTAGAGAAAGCAAGTTAACGAGGGCAAGCTCACCCACAGGTTCATACAGTCTTACCTATATTAGTGTGGGCATGCCTACAGGTTAATTTTTTTTAACATTAAAAAATTTGATAATCATTTAAATATTTAGGAACTTTTTTAATTTAATATAATTTTCAATCAAATATCTAATAAATTAATATAATTTTTTAGCCTTACTTAACTAAATTATTATATAAAATAAAAATATAATGATCTAATTACAATTTACAAAAATAATTATTTTTTTTAATTTAATTCAATCTAATATTCTTTAAAAATGCATTCTTTTTTTATGTTTAAAATTCCATCTTTGATCTTTATGTATTTATATTTAAAAATTTAATCATTTCTAATAATAATTAAAAAATTAATGCAGTTTGCCCACAAATACTCGTAGGAAGGTATCCGTGACATAACAATTTTTTTTTTCATATTTTTGATGAATTTGCATAAGCAAATCTGCATAAACTCAAGTTTACGCGAACACGGCCCATCCCATACAGCACACCACTTTTTTCATATTTACGTATTATTGCCACTAGGTCTGACATTCGGCCACACTGACGGAGCCCTGCTTCAATCCGAGTAGAGACGAAATATTCCAATAGCATCAATTTAGCCTCTTATTTCGCTCAAAGTCGAATTATTTTTTCACTTGTTTCGGGTAACACCGGTCGATTGAGGTCGGCCTCTTGTCACAAGTCGGACCTTGTGAACCAAATGATTAGGCAAATGAACTCCGTTTGGGACGAAACTTAGCAGATAAATCAAGCATATGATGGAGTACTTGTAACTCAAATTTGGGACCAATCCGACTTGTGTATTATTTTTCCTAATTTTTCCTATTTTGGACTTTGCTTGTACTTTTGACTAAGGATATTTGTCCAGTACGAGTAGGAAAGTACATGACCGTCATCCTTGAATTATTATCTTTCTATCGGTATATTTTGGTAGCAAAATTCCACCCGGAGCAAGCTGAAAAGCCCTAATGATGACTCGAAAAAAGTATGTCATCTTAGGCAATTTTAGGATTTGGCTTATAATGCTCTTTAGGGGGGGAGTGCCTGGTGACCTTGGTGGGATCCCGACACTAGCTTAGGGGATGGATGTGCGGCTTGGTGCCTCCCTTGCACATTTCCAACATTGTAATGAAGGATCATATTAATAAAAGAAGTAGCCCTTCTTCTATAAATTGATTGTCCCGAATTTTATTGTTTTTGGCCGCATTTACCTGCATATGTCCGAATTGCATTTTATGCATCATTGTTGCCTTTCTATATGTGTTGGTTGCCTTTATATGATGGTTATGTGCTTACGGTTGTTTCGATTGTGCTGTATTTATATATTTGATTTATTTATTCTAAGTTTGGTTGGTATATTAACCGGTAAGGGTGACTTATTTCTTAGGTGGTGAAGGTCTAAGTTTGAGTTGCCGGTCCGTGACACTCTGAATGTTAAAACCCTCCTATAACCGTAAAGTTCGCCATCATTTGAACTACGGTTTTAATAACCCACTTATCAAACTGGCCGTTTTCCGCCTGAGCTTGGCGGGCTTGCAGTCACAGAGCAGAAGCTTAGCTCAGGTTTTCAGTCGTCTCAGTAACGCGACAGTTCATGTGTTCTTCTTCCAATCCCTCTTTTTCTCGGCGTCCGCGATTAGCCCCTGGCTTGCACGAGGTTTTGTTTTCGACTGGGTTAGTTTTCAGATTCTCTCTCTCTCTCTCTCTCTTCCTGGTGGTCTTTGTGCACCGATTCATAACTTTGTGTCTTTATGTATAATAACGACTAGTTTTCTACTTTGGGTGGTGAAAGATTGCTCTTTTTTCCGCCATGAGCTTTCTGATTCATTCAGTGGTGGGCGTAGCTATTGGCAGCTGGAATAGCTTAACGGGTGCTGGTGGTATGTTATGCTATTCGATTCCTTCAGAATTGTATTGTGGGTTATATTTAACTTGTGGTAGTAAATAAAAAATTAAAAGCCTTAATATAATGGGTTGAAATTTTTGTTGTCAAACTTGTGATATCCAGTCTCTTAAATAATTTTGTTATTTCTTGTATTTTGCTCACCAGTTTACTCTGTTCCTTCTGGCTTTTATTTTCATGGGGAATGATATAATTAGTCCCACAGCATACTGGACATAATTGTTAATCTTTCTTTTTTCCCGTTTTGTATGGCAGATAATTGTTCTTTGGACTGGGTCAGTAGACTCCAAGACATTTAAAATACTGGATAATGATTCTAAAAAAAGTTATCATTTAATGGATTCATTAGTAATGGTAATTTGATTATAGTTTATGAAAGGCATGACAACATAAAGGCTGTGACAGTATCTGAGAATTCAGTTCTTCAGAATCATTTTGGTGTTTTTAAACATTCAGACTGGATAGGAAAGCCATTTGGGTCCAAGGCATTCAGCAGAAGGGTGGATTTGTACACTTGTTAGCTCCTGCTCCAGAATTATGGACTCTGGTACTAAGCCACAGGACTCAAATTCTCTACATCTAGTTTCATAATCATGTACCTGGAGATTGTTCCTGGTTGTGTGGTTCTTGAGTCAGGAACTGGCAGTGGTTCTTTAACTACTTCACTTGCAAGGGCAGTAGCTCCCACAGGACATGTCTATACATTTGACTTTCATGAAAAAAGAGCCTCGTCAGCTAGGTAATGGAAAAGAGATAATTGAGATTCTCACTATAAAAACTACTATCTAATGTTATTGTTATGGATATATATATATATATATATATCTTTAGCTTCCAACGGTCTATGCTTGTGTTTTTCAAGCAGTTTTCAGCGTGGTTTGATGTTTACGACATAGTAAGTTATGCATTTGGCAAACAAGCGTTTTTCTGATGTTATTATTCACTAAGTGCAAGCTTTTGTTCTGCTATCTTGATGGTTGCATTAAGGCTTGCTCTGAAAACCTTTTAACAATTACACTGTGAGAATCTTGAAGTGGGGGCGTAGTCTTTGACCTGCATGCACCCTCTGTATTAAATTAGCCCTGGCCAACTTGATTTAGACTGTGCCATATGTGCACGTTTAAGAATTGTGTGAGAGCATAATGTGTTAAACAGCATTTTTCTGAAAGGGGCTAGACAATCTGTCATGTCATGTCATGTCTCATTTGTTTACTTGAACTTCGTAGGGCTGATTTTGAGAGGACAGGACTAAGCAGTTTAATCAATGTGGGAGTGAGGGATATCCAGGGCAAAGGATTTCCTGATGAATTTGCTGGCTTGGCTGATGCTGTGTTTCTGGATCTACTCCAAACCTGTCTAGCAATTCCTTTAGCTGCAAAAATGTTAAAGCAAGATGGTACTTTGTGTTCATTCTCCCCATGTGTCAAAAAAGTACGACAATTATGCGAAACACTTCAGATGAGCTTCACAGGTATCTTCAAGCTTTCCATCATGCAAATTATCCGTGCGACTAATATCAATTTGCACGACATTGACTAAGTTTGTATGCAAACTTCTACTTATGTAACAGATATAAGGACATTTGGGGTTCTCCTTCGCACATATGAAGTATGGGAACAGAAAACGGATAGCTTTCAAGGGGATGGGAGTGGTCCTAATGGTTCTCTTCCTTGCAAACAGAGGCGATGTTCTGATGGAAAGAATTTGCTGAGCAACGCTATTTCTTCTGTTATGGTTAGGCCTTGTCGTGAAGCCAGAGGTCACACGGGCTATTTGACATTTGCAAGATTCAAATGCCTATCATGAAGAGTGCTATCATGCATATCCAATTTTGTAGCAGAGATGAAGTTTGTATTTCTGTACATCCTTTAAAATTGATTTATGTTCATCTTAATCTTTTATGAAGGTTTTCTTGTATTTGGCTCATTTAACTTATACCATACTTTATGAATGATATTTTCATGCAACTCTATATGATTTTCAAGTATAAAAGGAGCAATACAGGATTAATTTACCATGTTTTATATTCCTAAAGTTGAAATTTCCTCTACCAGATAAGCAATCATTCTCCCATTGTAGAAATTGGTGTGTGGAGAATCTTCTATGGATTATGCTGAGCAAATGCTTGTTTCCTCCGTAGTTCCTAGTTGCTGTGTGGTTTGCTGTTGCTTAGTTTTTGCTTTCTGGTTTTCTGCTGTGTGCTGTTTCTGGTTTTGGTTTTTCTGCTTCTTATGTTATGGCAAAAAAAAAAAAGTGTACAATACTCGGGCTTGAGTTTGAGCTCAACACGAAATGCAGGAAGATTGGCTCAACTTGATCACGATTACTTTCAAAAATTGTTTAATTTAGGAAATAATATATATTTAAGATATATAACTTTGAAATGTATTATATTAATCTAGCTTGAGCTAAGCTTCATGAGTTGAGTAATTCAAAATTAGAGCTTAACTCAAATGCTAACCAATTTCCATTTCATTTCTAATGTATTATCATTATTGAGCATCAAGTCAAGTTTTTATCAGGCTGACACTGAGTAACTCTAATCAATTGTAGCCCCTACTTGATTTTGAAGTTATGAAATTTTGGCACTTTTGTGAAACTGCAAGATGTAGATGCATTCGATTGCATTATAAAATGGCAAGAATTTGTAACCCAACAATAGAAATGTTTGTTACTGCAGTAATGCAGTTTGTCCTAGGGACCAATCAACGTAACAAAGTAACAATACCAGAGAACTAAAAAACATTGTTGTAGGATCGAAACATGAAACTAGAGGGCGCTGTCTGCCATAGACCATAGACTATGTCATTGTTGGTTACTGGTGGAATCTATATTAGTATGCAATTTGCTGTGTGAGGTTGAGTTGACCAAAAATCAAATTCAGCATGTATTAAAGTATTTGATGATAGACATGTGCACTTTAATGTTGGTGTGGAGAGTATGCAAGGGCGGAGCTTTGTTGGGACTAAGAGAGGGCTTTGACCCCTTTAAAATTTTAAAATCAGGTACTAGTGCCGTGAAATTTTGTGAAAGTTTCTGGAAAATCTTTACATGAGTCATTTATCCTCCAAAATATTGGGTCATTAACTGTTGGAAGTGGGCACGTTAAATATTTGATATCATTGTATAAATCAAAGTCAGATTATATGGCCTGTGATTTGTCAACACCAGTAGGTATCTGTTTAGTATTCGTTTCTTTCTGTCTTGTTGGTATTTATGAAAGCCTTAGTAATGCATGCTAGCTTTTCAGGATGAGAGTGAAGAATGATGTTATTTTTCTTTCTTTTGTTTGGAATATTTAATTGCCCATACATTTATATGCAAAATCCTTTTCAAACTTTAAGAATTACTTTCCCTCTACATTCCAACCTCCAGGAGGAAGACAGCTACCACTAGCCTTAATGATGTTACAGAGTCTTTCAGTTATTTATTGATTATAAAGGAGAAAAAAAAAAAAAAAAGAGAACTCGTCCGCATCTTTAAGGAAGTGGAAATAACAAAGTGTTTAAATATGTTTCTATTTTTTTATTTTAAGAAACTGTCTTCAAAAATTATTTTAAATTTTATTTTTTAAAAAAAATTGTTTTTGTATTTAAGGAAAACAATTAATAGGTGTGGTCAGTGTTACAAATATGCAAAAAAATTTATTTAATTACTAAACTAACATAAAGAACAAAAAAAAAATTATGGAAATATTTAAAAGTTGTTTCTATTTTTAAGTTATACATTTTGAATTACTGTTTTTAAAAATAGATTATGAAAACAGTTATCAAATAAAAATTTCTGTCTTTTAAAATAGAAAAATAGAAGACCATTTTAAAACAGAAAAACAGTCTTATGTTTTTAAAAACACTAAACAAACAAATCCAACATTGTTGGTCTTACTGTAGTCGGAGGGGATGGAGGAATTTGAACATATGTCCTCATATTAAGAGTATACTGCAACCAACAAGTTATTTTCTTGTTGGCTGACAGCAATTAAACACATTCCAAAATACAGGGCCAAAGAGAAGCCATCCAATTTCCTACTAAGTAGTCAAAATCTCATCTCATTCTACTATTCGAACTGTCTTCAAATATTCCTAATTACACACTCTTCACGCCAGAACACAGATAAGCCATGGAAGCAAAACCAAACTTGTGCTAATCAAACTAACCATCTCAAAAGACCTAAAATATCCTCCCCAAATCATCATAATGAAAATTACAGCAGTAACCCTGCACTTGATAAAAAATCAAACTCTGAAGTCTGATGTCAGTTGGAAGGTACATGGTAGTATTTCCCTTTACACATGCACTTGTAAACAATGGGACAAGACTCTGCAGTGGAGCACTTGAAGCTCACCATCACCCTCTTGCATGGAAAACACGATCCGCACGCATGGGAGCAATCCGGCAAGCTCGAACCAGTTGGGTAGAGTTCCGTTCCCATGTCTTCCTTTGCTCCTTCCTGTAGATTACAAGTTGGCAACCACTGATTAACCTAAAAAATCTATAATCTGTTTGCTTATTCACACTGAGCAATGTCATGCAATCTTTGTGATATAGTAAACCAAGAAGTTCAGATACCAAAGCAAAACTAGTTGGAAACATACCTCTTTATCTCCCGCTGCTGCTATGTTTTCTTGCATGTTGACCAATGTGTCTAGCACAAAAAGAAGCAACACACATAAGTACTAAACACTCATCCTTTAAAGCAAATGACAATGACATTTATCAATCAGCAATAATATCTATATGCATCTTATGTTTGTGCTAACATATCATGTCAACTTTTGATTGAAATTTACATTTGGAGCTCTGTTTTTGTGTACTACTACTTCTTACATCTCTAGTACTAACTAAACCATGATTTTAAGAAAGTTTGTATAACAAAAGTGAAATAATAACAATTAAGAACCGACATAATTTGCAATTACAAATTACATCTTGGTATATTAATAAGGAAGAGGTTTAAATATAAAACTTTCAGTAGATTACGTAAACATATCATTAGTAAACTGAACATTCATGCAATATGCAAGAATAATAAAATAGGTCATACTCACCATGATTAGGCATAACTCTAAGACCCCAACCATCAGAAAGTAACATGAAGAAAACAAGTAACAGGAAGGATCTGTGGATTTCAAGTGAGGAAGACTTCATTTTTGCAAAAAGCTAGCAAAACTACACAAGCTGAATGAAGCTGAACACAGTAGCTCTCATTAAAAAAGTGAAAGCTAGTAGTGAGCAAGAAGCATGGAGACAAAAGGAAGTGTACTTTGAAGAGGACTTGGTTGGTAACTATAGGAAGGGATTTATACATAAGTGAAGAAGTCAAATAGTCCATTATAAATGTTGAAGTGGGCACATCTGCTGCGTTTCACATGATCCACGGCTGTCGTTTGAAAGTATCACATGTTTTGTTGAGTTGCATCCAAATTATGTAAACCCTAAAACAAGATAAGGAAAATTTAATAATTTTTTTTATGATAATAGGAGTGGCAAACTTAGGTTCAAATCGAGAATATTAAAGGAAGAAAAATTCCAAAGACAATATATGTTATTGTTGTATCACTGAGGTGCCAACAAAAGGGTTTAATAAATGAACAAGGGCAATGTGAAATTGAATAGTATGACATTCCAGCATTTTTTTTTTTGGTGAATACGTGGTACTGGAAACATAGATATTGGCAAGTATTAGCTGCCAAAGTCTCACCGATCGATGGGAGGGAAAATAAAAGGAGAAAGAGGATGAGAAAAGGCTGTTTGAAGGCATTAAATGAAACATATTTGAAATGAGAGGTAAAGAGGACCTACAGAATACAAATATTTATTTTGATGTAGTTACGTTAAAACAGTTTTCAGAAAAATGAAAAAGTAATTGTTTTTAACTTGTACTTTGAGTCATTTTAATTTGTCCTAATATGATATAAGTGATGATTTGCCAAATTATGCTCTACTTTAGTAATATGTTATTCGCAAGATATCAATTATCTTCAAAATTTTTAAATAAAAATGACATATAATGTCAAAAAAAGACACTATTCTCATCTTGTTAGTATGCTTAACAATTGATAAATATAAAGAAAATAATAAAAAATTCAAAAATATCTTTCAATATGAAGTTACCATAATATATTGACTCAAACATAAGGTGCATATAGATAATATTATCCTTTTCCCTTCTTTCATTTAGATACTCTTCAATCGAGGATAGCAAATACCTTTATGAAGGTATTTCTATTTAAATACATTTTTATTAATATTAGTAGGTATTTCTATAAAATAAAAAAAAAAGGTTCTTAAAGTAAAGATGATTCTACACACTCATCTCACCGATAAAATTTAATTTTAGCTGAGTAATATAAAATATAGTGTAAATTTAATTGAAATTTTGTTATAAAACTTATCACACGATGAACCCCAAAAGAACACATGATATGAACAATATGAAAATGATTTCGAGGATAAATTATACTTGTATAAAATCTTAGTTAATACTTTTTAGTGCATAATAAATTTGTAATGTCTGCATTTTAAATTAATATTTAACATAATCATAATGAAAGAAAAGGGGTGCAAACTGGATCAATAAAGAAAACTGTTCATGTCATAATGAACAGAATTCGAAATGACTTTGTGTCCAAAGGGTTTAAAGTGAGTTCACGAGGTGATGCAGTAAATTAAGTAGGATCAGATGTATACGTGATTCGTAGGGCCAATTCAAGAAGGTCTCTGACAGGAACGTGAAGCTCAGCTCTCTGGAGTAAATGAACTGCTTCACTTCTTCCTTGCTTTAATGGATCTCATGTGCACTTCACATTTGGTGTTATGTTTGTTTCCTTAAACAGTTTTTTTTCATAAAAAAATGTGATTAAAGAAGTGATATATCTAGAGACATAATAGTAAAGAAAAATAATTTTGTTTGAAATAAAAATTATTATTTTAAAACTCTTCATATTTAATATTAAATAAGAAAATATTTCCTCTTATTTTAATATTTATAACTATATATATTATGAAAAACATTTTTCATTGAAACAAAAATAGCCTTAATATAGTGCAAATTTTTTTCATGATAAAGGTATTATATGATAGGGTAATTCTAGTGAAAACTTGACTCCTTAAAGAGTTCTTGTTTTTATTGAATTTATGCTTCTTGATAATGAGGTAATATTTTTCGTTATTCTTTTTAATATTTTTGAATTGTATGTTTCAAAAATGTATTCTGTGTTTTTTTTTCAATGTTATAATAATTGCTGGTATTTATCTTATTTTCCCTATATTAGATTTCATTATGAATTATACTTGATATTTAATTTTTTTATGTTCGTTTTTTACTTAGACTTTTATCATTCAATCAATTGTGCCAAGAAATTTAATTTGAGGGTTTAAGGATGTACTAAATGAATGTAGTGTATATATGATATCAAACTTTGTAATTGATACTGTTGACAAAAAAGAAAAGTATAGATCAAACCAACATTAATGCCTCTTAAATTTCAAATTGAATGCTTTTCTAAATTTAAAGATATTAATATTTCTCCCCATGGATTTAAATTTATACCCTACAAGTATATAATGTGCCAATAAAATAATAAAAGATATTTAAGTAATTTTAATAAATAATTATAAATTTAAAATATTTAAATCAATTCTATTCATTTTTTTCTCATTTTTATAATAAATGCATTGATTAAATTAAGAAGTTAATGAAGGCAATAAATTAATTATATTATCTTTCATTATTTTATTATCATTAAATTAAGAGTATGATTTTTTCATCTAAATAAAAAAATGCCTTTAGGTTGCTAACATCTGCATAGATGCAAAGGTTAGAAATTTCATATATATATATATATATATATATTCAATTAATGAGTGTATTTATTATAAATATGAAAGAAAATAAGTAAATTTGATTTAAATATTTTAAATTATCTCTCTATTAAAATTACTTCAAATTTTTTTTATTATTAAATTAATTATAAGGTTTTTTAATCCAAATGAAAGAAGGCTCCACTCTTTGTGATTGAAAAAAAATATTATTATTAATTTAATAATAATAAAATAATAAAGGGTATTAAAATTAATTTGTTATCTTCATTAATTCCTTAATTTAATGAGTGTATTTATGGTGGACATAAAAGAGAATAATAAGTGTATTTATTGTGAACAAGAAAAAGAATAAGTAAAGCTGATTTATATATTTTGAATTAATATTTTTCTATTAAAATTACATAAATGCCCTATATTATTTTATTATCATTAAATTAGTAATATAGTTGCCAAAAGTCTTTGACTCAAATAACACTTAATATAACTTAAAAATTTTGTACCTTTTATTATATTCAATATTTAATTCTTGATCTTCACATATATGCATCCAGTGATTTAGTCATTTTCCTATCTAAAAAAAAATTAGTAGTATAGTTTTTTATCAAAGTGAAAATATGTATGTATGTGCATGTGTACTCTATAATTTTAATGATTTTGTACTTTTGTATGATTTTTATTTTTCTTCTTTTTATCGGTATTATCTTTTTACTAAATTAAAATACAATTATTCAAATTTTTGGCATAACTAATTTATTGCAATTAATAAAATTAAGTGCAATACCAAATTAGAATTTAAATATTCGAAAGATAATATTTAATTAATTACACATTGATTTAAATCAAATTGGCTCTAGATTTTAACTTGGTGGATATTTTTTGCAATCTCAATTACATTCTAAAAATATCAATGATACCAACAATTAATTGGATTAGTGGAAGCAAAATGAGTTCCAATCATTCAATTTTTTTTACAATTAATTAATTAATTATCAAATCAAAATTTAAAAGATTACATTTAATTAATTACATGATAATTTAAATCAAATTGGGTTGATATTTTAAATTAGTGGATATTTTCCTCATTCTCAATTACTCTTTAAAAAGTGTAAATGATTAGTAGTAAAATCTCAAACAATCTCCATAATTATGTATTGGTAGATATTTTCCACAATCTCAATTATTGTTTTCTTTTTGAACTTTAAACAATGGTAGTCATACATTAGAAACAATCTCCATCTCCATAATCATGTTTATTTATGATTAAGACAATTATGTTTCTAAAATTCAAAAAACTCCTTTGGCGCTTTTGCTTAATTGTATTTAAATTGATTTGCTTTTATTCACTCAGCCAGAGGAAGAATGTCAACAAGTAATCAAAAGAGTCAGAGATGAAGTACATATTATAGAAAAAAATGCATTACTTCATAAAAGGGGAAAGCGATATTTTTCTTTTATCCAAGCCTTCGATTTAAACTTAGACGTTATATATAACAATTTTGATTTAAAAATTTATATTAATACACACACACACATATTAGTTCAAAAGATAACATCTTCTTTCAATATTAATAAGCAACATATATTAGTAACATAGATATATAAATTATTGATAAGAAAATAACATGATAAGAAGTATATAATTGATGTTTAGTCTAAGCATATAAAAATTATGTTATGAATTTTAACTAGTATTGTATATATCATACATTGCAATATTTTAATTCTTTTTTTCTACAAGAAAGAGAAAGCAGGGAACATTATCTTATTCTTTCTTAATATATAGAGAATATTATTATAAATTAGTTGATACATGATTTAATAAATTCTTTCCTTTACTCTTGAAGGTGTTATAAACACCAACGTTATACGTAGTGTAGCACTTTTTTTTTATCAAATTTCTTTCTTGGATGAAGTTAGTAATAATTATTTTATCAAACTTTTATATTATAATATATTATATATTATTATATAATTTTAATTAGGTCATCATATTGTTTTCCTGCACCCGGCACAAGCCTTTCATCAGTGGATTAATAATGTCTTGTGAAGAGTAATATGAGAGTAAAATTTTGTGTGTGGATTATATAAATTATTTAATTTGAAGTATTGTAGACGAGACTTATCATAAGTGGGAAAGTTTTTTTTTTTCTTTTAACAATATGAATTATCATCTCAGTTTCTTTTATCTAGCCCGCAGCTCAGTGGTGTACTGCTTTAGATGTCCCCCTTTATATCTTAAATTCAAATTTAATACGCTATGTATATATGTCAAGTAATTTGTCATTCCTGTTATTATTTAAAAAAGTTTCTTCTATCATATAATTAGAGATATACACACAATTGTCTAGAAAACTGAAGACGTAATTCAAATTAAATAGTAGTGAGTTATCCCATGTAATACATAATAAAAATTTGCATAAATTTCACTTAATATATTTAAAATTTAACTTAATTATATTTGTTTGTTTTATATCTAAAAATATAGATTCACATCCTTAAGTTCAAAACACGGAAGGTATATATATTTTTAAAATTAAAAATATGCAAGTGTAATTAATTATATTTTTTAACAGAGATAAGCATAATTTTCCTGAAAAACTTTCTTATTAGAGCAAAATTCCTAACACACTTGCAAGAAAGTGTAAAGACAAACATTGGGTAGCTAGTAATACTAATATAGAGAGAACGCATCAATGAAATATAGAAAATAGTGTATGTTTCCTTTGATTGAGTTAGCGCTGATTTTACTTAGTATAATTAAGAATTTCTCTATATGATGATTAGCTGCCCTAATACTACAAACAGTAGCTACAATTTATGGTCCATTTACTTGCTAATGTCAATAACAAGAGTAGTACACTAAATATGATCTAGTGCCCCAAATATTGTTTTTCAATATTAAGGTACTAAATAATAGTTTGAATTTAAATTTACTTCATTATAATTGTAAAATATATTACATTATCTAAACGAGAAAAAGATAGTTATTAGAAAAATAATAATTAAAAACTTTTAATTGCAATAAAGGAATTTTAATAATTTTTTATTAATATGATAATATAAATAATAATGTAAAGCTGATTTACAATGATAATGGATAAAATTTAAATCCTAACAATTTATATAAATGTTGTTATCGATAAACTTTAGTTTGTACTTGATATCAGTTCATTTGACTTGTTCATCTATGCTTTCTTTAGTTCTTACTGTTCTCCTTATTGCTCTCAAAATCTGTAACAAAATCATAAAGAGTTACTTCCAGACAAGAACGAAGGAGATCAGTAAAGCTATCCAAACTCAGAAAACACCAGCTACCAAGTCAAATTTCAGAATCCAAATTCCAATTTCATTTCATACTTTTTGCGGCAGATTTATTCACTGGTAAATGCAGAACAGTACATTCTGCACTTCCACTTTCGCCCAATACCATAATAGTCAAAACCCTAAACTCCAGCTCCTGAGAGAAATCACTAAATTCAAGCGTATAATATTGCAATTGTGGACCGTAATTTACCACTATACATACTCAAAAAAACATCAGAAAACAAATCAAATTCCCAATCTCTATTTCAATTCATGCTTTTGCAATACATTTCTCCTGTTAGTAAAAGCAGAACAGTATATTCTGCACTTTCCTACCCGCCCAATACCACAATTTACAAAACCCTAAATTCCATCTCCCGAGAGAAATCCCTAAATTCAAGCGTGGAATATTGCAATTGCAAAACCTAATTTAAAACTATGCACACTCCACCTTCCATCTGCTTCCTCCTGACTACACAATATAACCCTCGTAACAGCAAGAGACAAACAAGACATTGAAAATAAAAACAGAGACACGAAATATCTGGCAGACCATTTCGGAACCTCTTTTTTCTCAAACCTCAAACTCTTAGCCCTCCTTAACGCATCAACTTCTTTCAACAAATCAAATTCCAAACCTTTCTTCTTCAATTCCTCAAGGCACTTATTCAACAGCCCCCGATCTTCCTTCTCTCTCTCCAGAAGCTTCTCCGTGTGAGCTTCGACGTCGTTTTTGTACCGGACGGCCCAGATTACCCCCAGAGAGAAAATCAACGAACATAACGATGGGACCCAAGACCTGCGGCAAGCCTTGCCGGACCTTGAAGACGAAGAAATGAAGAGAAGCATGAGAGTTGTGGAGTGGAAGAGGAAGAAAAAGATGTAAATCAGTGTGATTTCCTTGCGAACAGAGTCGATTTGGGTCTCTCTGAGGGCTATTCTATTCAGAATCAGTTCTTCTTCCTTGAGCTATTGCTTGAGAAGAAGTTTGTGGGTGGGAGTGTTGGCGATCTGGTGGAGTGGGTGGAACTGTTTCCATTCCATGATTGAAGATCTCGTGCTTTGGTCGGCCATGGATATTCGGAGACAGAGAAAGAGGAGATCTGGGCGTTGAGATGGAGATAAAAGAATTTAAAGGCGCGCAATTTGAAAATCGTAACGGTCGGATTGGGTTGAATTTCCGGGTTTACCCCTCCGTGGTCTTGTGCCTTTGATCAAAAGAAAGCCGCAGCAGCGTTAGCGGTTAACCGTCAAGGGCGGCTATGAGCATGGCTTATAGGCTATAGGAGAATTAAATAGTTTATTAGGCCTAAATGTATTTTTCATTTTTGTCTCTCAATTAAACTGATTAATTAAATCTAGTCTCCCTAAATTAAAATTTTATTTTTTTTGGGTTTCCATAAACTCAAAATTCTAATAATTAAATTAGAATTTTAGTGAAAACGTTAATATTTGGGAGGCGAAATAGACCCTTAAAAAATTCTTTAAAATTAAATTAGCAGTAAGAATTTTGACTCGTTTGCAGTAAGTTTTAAATTCGAGTTCTTTATCATAATTGAAAAGAAATGACACTAAAATATTTCAATTTCAAATTTATGATAATTGAAAATTAATATTTTTGACTTAATTAAGGAAATTAAATTTAATTAATTTGTATACAAAAATGAATTTAAACTTTGTTATTGTTGATTAACTATGATTATTTTCAGTGGGTTTCAAGGAGAAAAAATATTAACTTTGATGTATTAGTAAATGGATCCGACCTAATTTCCTCATTTATGACCGACCTACACATAGATTTTGAGTCGGAGGGTGTTTTATAAATAATTTTCTCATTAGCATTTTGTTTATTTGAGTTGATTGACTTGATTAGTCAATTATTTTTCATGTTTAGTAAATAGCTAAAAGTTAGCATTTTCAAACAATTAATTTATTAAACATTTATAAAAAATAAAATTACTCTCATACAATAATAATAATTTTTATTCATTATCTTGTAAAAAATGCACGTGGGAGGAATTAAACCCGAGTTTAAATTTGATTCATTGATAATATAAAATATTTCATATTATTGAATAATAAGAAAATAATATATTATTAAAAAATTAATAATAATTAAATTTTTTTATTAAGGATGAGAAAATTTTAATAATTTTTTAATAATATAACAATACATAAATGAATTATAATATAAAACTGATTTATACTAATAGTAAATCAAATGCAAACCCATACTTTAAACATATTATACTTATAACTCAACCATTATATAATTACACATTTTAAATCTTATTTGATATATATTAGAATAGAATAATAATTTATAAATAATAAATAATTATTTAACTTTCCATTAATTAAATATATATAATAAAATATTTATTATAACACATCAAATATAATATTGTATAATTGTTTAATAAATTTAATTCTTTTCACATTAAAATATAACTTAATAAGATTAATTTATATACATAAATAATATATATACATACACACATACATACACATATACTTAAATAAATTATAAAATAAATTCATATTCTTATATGTCATTTTATATATAAGTAACTAAAAATAAATATATAATTTTATCAAATATTTTATTTAAATAATTATTGTTATCAATTGATCTAGTTAATTAATATAATTAATTGTAAATTAAGAGCTAATTGAAATAATTAATTATTAATCTAGTTAATTAATTGTGGAATTTTTTTCTTCTGTGACGTATTTTCATTGCTTGAGGTTGGATGGGAGCAAAATAAAGGGATTTGGATCTGTGCCATTTAAAAAATGTATGCGGTGAATTTTAAAAAGAAATAAATTTAAATTTGTGTTACTTGAAATTATGACTTTTAATAAGGAAAACTAACGAGTTTCCAAAGAAAATTTGCATCTTGATTTTTCAAAGATAAGATAAAAATTACACAAGAAAAAGAAGATCATCCACTTAAAAAATGAATGTTACTGCTCAACTTCAGGAAAAGCTTGCAGCTATCTCGCCATGTGGGATTTGTATTTGGCCACTTGCATTTAAGAAAATAACGTACAGTATCATAAGAAATTTTTTTACACTTCGTGAGTAAGCGAAATGTTTTTTTATAAAATCTAATTTTTATAGGTTTTAGATATAATCTCATTATGCTTTTAAAAAAGGCAGGGGGATATGCACGATGCATGTTGAGTACATATATATCCTATGCGTAATAGAGATGGCAAATTGATAGATTAGGATAGATATAAATTGAGTTAAAAGTGAATGAGTCATTGTTAATCCATTTATCTATTTATAATCCAATGTACAATTTTAGATGGGTCATGGATAACCTTTGACCCTTAGATATATAATTAACCTAACTCATTCATTTATCCATCAAATTATTATTATTTTTATTGATATTATTTTTTACTACTATTTTATATTTATTGGTATTATTTCAAAACAAACTTATGCTATTAAAATTTTTATTCCTTATTTTTATTTACTTTTTAAAATTATTTTTTATCTCATTTTCTTAACATTAATCTGTAAAAATTATTTTAATATTAAATGTAGTTGATTAAATATTTTAATTTTAATATACATTAAATAAAATTTATTTAATTTAAAATAGATATTACAATAAAATTAAAAAATTCAAAATTATGAATTATATGTATTCTTTTACAATAGTAAATTGTACTTTTAAAATTACATATATATTAACAACTAGGTTTCAATTTGTAAAGTATCATCTAAAAAATAAAAATTAACCTTATTAATGTGTTGATGTTTACAAAATATAGCCCAAAATCTAACATATAACTATACGGTATATTACATGTGATGCGTAACATTATAAAATTTTTTATTTAAAAATTAAAAAAAGGTAATTTTGTGATTATTTTTAAGTTTTAAAAGTAAAACTAATAAATTATTATAGGTTTTACTACAAAAGACTGGACTTAATTTTACTTTTTTATAAAAAAATTGATATTGTCACGTATATAATAATATTATAATATTTTATTTCAAATAATTAATTTTAAATATATTTAAATTATATTAAATTTTTTAATATATTTTATTATAATATTTTTTTATTTTATAATATTAGTTTATATAGTATACAAATTTATTTTTTATAAATATAAATGAATAAATGGTTATCCATATGCTGACCTAATATGACCCTCATTTTAATGGGTCAATAATGACACGACCTATATTTATTTTAAAGTTAAAATAGATGAATATGAATGAGTCAAAATAAAAATGAATATGGATGGATAAATGCATATAAGTTAATATTATCAAGTCTAATGCCCAATAAGGCTCTAGTAGAAAATTAACAAAAAATGTATTTTTTATTCCATAATTTTGATTAAAATTTTAATTTTATAAATTTATTCTTTATATTTTTAAAAATATATAATATTACTCAATAGGCTATCCTATTATGTTTTTTTTAATGAATATGCTTATATGATATTTAACTTGACATCTTCAGTATTTTAATTAGTTTTTAGTTAATTTAAGTGCCTTTAATTATTTGACTTAGTCAATAAATTAATTTAAATATTTGATAAATAATTATTTTAGTTAATTTATTAGCCCTCAAACAATCATTTTGAAAAAGTTAAGAATAGTAGTTCTTTGAATTAGTTGATTTGTATTTAATATAAAAAAGATATTCTTACCCATAATTATAATTTTTTTCACATTTCTATCATTGATAAATAATAAAATACTAAATCATATTTATTTATTTCATAAAAAAAATATAATACATATAATAAATTATAATTATTTATTTTTAAATAAAAACTAATCAAGTATAAAAAATTATATTAAAATATTTGTATGACAATAAAAAATTACATGCAAATAATCATATCTTTTCTATCAAATTATATACAAAAAAGATAATATATATTTCATTTCATAATGAATAATAGAAAATGTACTAAGAAAATTATTAATCTTTTATCAAATAATATATTTTGAATTAAAGAACAATATATATTAAGAAAAAAAGAAATAATGGAATGATATTACTTGTAAAAGATATATTTTTAAACTTAAAACTATAATTTATCAATATTTTTAATGATAAATATATCAATTTTAAATTTAATATTAAAAATAGTTACAAAATAAACTATAATGGTTATTACATCTATGAGAATATTACAAGTATTTTTTAATTAGAAAATTATAAATTTTCAAATTTAAAAAAAATTAAATAAGTATAGTAAATTATAATGATATAACTATTTTAAAAAAATTAATATAATAAATAATATGTTATAATTTAAGATATTATTAAAATGAAAGAATACTCAATTAAATCATAAAATATATATATCCTTATATGTCATTTTACATATAAATAATTAATAATATACAATTGATTTTATTAAACATATTTATATAATAGTTAATATTATTAGGTAATCAAATTAATTAATATAATCAATTATCATTTAACAATTAGTTAGCCGTTAATATAATCACTTAATTGTTAAATAAAGTCATTTTATGTAATCTAGGTCATATTTTAGTTCCCATAATATCAAAATACTTTTGATTCTTTAACTTTTTTTTTCAAAATTTTAACATTGTTTGCATAATTTTAATTTTATTTGAAATAATTTATCAGCAATCATTCCTAATACAATGAAAATGTTTATGATGGATATAGATGAAATGAATTTTGAATTGAAAATGGAAGAGAATGCACTTAAAATTCTCTTCGATGATAATGAAGAGAAAATGTCAATGATAGTTTTAAAGAAGCTCAATCATTATTAGCATAAGTATCAATTGAGCGGTTTCAAAAATTGATGTAAGGAAAAAGATGAAAATAAAAATACTACATAAAATAAATCAAGCGAGAAATAAATTAGAATTTTAGGTAATAATAATAATAATAATAATAAGAGAATAAAATATAGTAAGAAATTGATTATGAGAAGGATGAATTTGATAATTATATAATCATGGAGGAGAAAAGATAAAGAATAAATTTATTTCAAATATTAAGAGGTAAGATTGAAAATTATAGTAAAAATTAAAATATTAAAAACATTTTTTTACCGTAAGAATAAAAATACAACTTAAATATATGCACCACATGGGATAAGTAATTTCGGATAAGTAATTTCATTAAAAAACCTGGCAGAGTTAGGATGATGAGTAATGTGCACATTTAGAAAATTAGTAGGTGAATTTGTTTTAAATAAAACTTAAGGGATAATATTGAAATTTTAATAAAAATAAAGGATCAAAAATACATTTTTATGAGAAAAATACTTGCACATTTCAATTATATCGTATATCTTTATTTTCCACTCAATCAATTTAAAAAGATAGTTTTAATTTTCAAAGTAAATTTTATTCTTTTTAAAAATTAAAAAATATAACTTTTAATATAGGTAAGCGCTGAACTGTGTAATTAACAACTAGTTACTTCCATTTCAATTAAAGTAAGAACCTGCGTTTAAGAATTTCCCATTTCTTATATGTATCAGAGTGGAGATTACAGGCCCTATTTCATTACAAATTAATCAGAAAAAGCCGATGACCTGGATCTGTTCTTAATTTTCACTTGGAAAAGGTAGTATTTAAAGAAGAAACGAGTTTTCCCAATGGAGTAAACATAACATTTAACATTTCATTTTTTATTTATAAAAGTGATTATCACTACGTTACTCAAATTTTATTTTTGTATTGTTCAACTCTTGTTTTTATTTTTATTATAATTATTTATCTTCCCCTTTATATATGACAATTAAATAAATAATAAAAATAATATAATAAAAACTAAGTATATATTTGATATTATTAAGATAGAATTTAATAATCTATTTTAATAAAATTTTATTCATATTAACATTACAAATAAAAAGAAGGGTAAATAATTATAGTAAAAATAAAAATAAGAAACTAATAATATTAATTATGAAATGATATGAACTAATCTAACTCCGCTTCAAAAATTAGCTTGTAAGGGGAGGTTTGCCAACTCATATATAAAGTATCCAAGAACACTCTTTCTAACCGATGCGGGACACATCATGTCCGACAGACGAGGTCCCTCACTAACCGATGTGGGATACATCATGCCCAACCTCTTTAGAATATATGCGCTCATGTAGAAAACTAGAATATAGTTACAATCCATTGACCAGATAAGGTTCAGCTCTGATACCAAATGATATGAACTAACTTAATTTCACATCAAAATTTAATTTGTAAGGAGAGGTTTGCCAACCTATATATAAAGCACCTAAGAACACCCTTACTAATTGATGTGGGACACATCATGAAAATTGAAATATATAATAATCACTATTTTTATAAATAAAAAATTAAATATTATGTTTAGTCTTGGCTAATTAATACATATCTTTAACTTTTATACATAGTTCAAACGATAAAGAAAAGAAAGAAATAAAGAAAACGTCGATGTATGTCAATGTATGGCAGCCTCGTATGATAAGTATTATAAAGTAATGTGATTTGCATCAACACAAATTCTCGAAGTTGACAAATATTTAATTTATTTAGAATATTAACCAACTTATATTTTTAAAATCTTTTGGTTACTGGTGCATAAACTTAAATAGTTTTATGCGAATTTTTATTAAAATATCTCTGAAGTGCTCAGGATAGGTATATTATAGGGTTGCTATTTTGAGTTAAATTTGCTTTATATCCTGTTTATCAATTAATTGATTATATTGGTTGTTAGTTAATTTAATTAATTAATAATTAATTATATTAATTAATTAAATTAATTATTTAAATAAAAATATTTAATAAAATTATTTATTTATAATTGACTATTTGTGTATAAAATGATAAATAAAAATATGAATATATTTTATATTTAAATATTTTTATATTTTAATATTTTAAATTATATGTTATTTAATAAATTAATTTTTTTAAATAAGATATTATTATAATTTATTATATATTAAATATTTTTTTAAAATTAAATTAATATAATTTTTATAATTATTAAATTTTCTCTCAAGAAATCAATATGAGTGTTGTATTTTATTTTAAGAAAGCACAAAGTTGGAAATATTAAAATTAATTAGGAATAATTTAATTTTTTATACACAATTTATGAAACAATCAATTGAAAACATTGGTATTACCAATATTTTCAAAATGCATTATTCAAAGGTAATTAGTTGTTTAAATCACCTAAATGTTAAATAGGAGTGCAAATAAATTAGGCAGTCTATCAGGGGCTTATGACCTAACCTATTTAACACCTAGTCTAACCTACACTATTTATCTAAATAAGTCAGGTTAAAACTAATAAATTAGCTTATTTAAATAAATAGGTTAGACTTTTTTTCTTTAAATTTAATTTGTAAACTTATTAGACCAGCCTATTTAATTATAAATACATTTATAAATAATATAATGTGATATATATATTATATATAAACATAATATAAATATTTTGAAATAAATATATATTTATATATATAAGCTTAATTAAGTTATTAAATAATTTTGAGTTTAAAAAGACTTTAGCCTATTAGCAAATTCAAAAACTTATATAAATAAATATACTAACAAGCCAAATCAAGCTTAAATTTTGTTCTTATATAGGTTAATAAATTAGATTCAAGTCAATGATTTAAACAATAAATCTGATCTATTTAGGATAAAGCCCAATTTAACTTTACCTATTTACATCCCTAATGTCAAATACTAAAAATGACTTATTAACAAATCAATTAACTGATTTTAATTAAACTAGTCAAAAGCTATTTGTCAGGTAAGTCTATAGTTTTTAAGTCAAAATGTAGATTTAGATGAAAAATGAGGAAAATTATTTTTTAAAATTATAATGACAAAATTAGTAGTTTCAATTCTGAAATTATGAAACACCAATAAAATTATTCTTAAATTATATAAAATTATAAATTTATTTTTAAATAACAATTTATATATAATTTTATGAAAAATAAAATTATGTATACATATCATTTGAAAATGAAATTATAATTTTATAGAATTCAAAGATTATTTTTTGAGCTCCCTATAATTTTGGAAACAAAATTATTAATTTTATATTATCATTAACCAAGATTTTGTCACTTTTAAAAGCATTACATGTCAGAATTTTGCCCTTGACACCGTAAAATCTCACCAGTTAAATGTATCTGTGAAAAAAGTCTCAAACTTATGCTCCTTATATTTTTGTTTAAAGACCATCTTTATTAGAAAATTTCATTTATTTACGTTAAATAAAAAATTCATATAAGTTATATATATATATATATATGTATATATATATATTTATAAATAAATAAATAAAATAATATTATTGTGAAAATGGGAGAAAAAATCTCCTACTTAAAATAAAAAATATTTTTTATCACACTCCTTATATTTAATATTAAATAAATAAAATATTTTATATATAATATTTTTATAATTTTGTAATTATAAATTAATGAGATTATTCACATTTTCTGTTAAAATAATCAGAATTTCGGGTACATTTAGCACAATTCTTTGGACAATGGCTAGTCATAATTGATCCAGTGGTGGCAAGTGCAAATCCTTGCTTCCTCTTCTCAAATTGGATAGTGAACGGCGGTTGCTTGTACAAATAATTGTACATATGTTGAGCCTTGATTGGTATTTTGGCGAGTAATAGTCTGCAAACATAAGAAAAGGGCAATTCTAATCGAACAAGTGTAGATGATGCCTTGTTTTGTGTACTTAAAAGTACTTTACACCAATGAATATATAAATGCAATAAATTCAAAATCAGATTCTGATGAATATATTTTGGAATGATGTTAGGAGAAGGATGATGTTAAATATTTCTATTATTCAGTTATATTTAATATATTAAAATTTATATTTTAAATTTTAATTTATTTATTTTAAAATTTTTAAAAAATACAGTCAATAATAAAATACTCTAACTTGAATTCCCCATAATGTTAGTTTATATGTTGAATGAAATATTCTTCTATTTATGATGTTATTTTTATTAATAAAAAATAATATGGAAAGTATAATATTTAAAAAAAATAGGTAGATTATTTAATTAACTACTAACTATTAAAATGCATGAAGGAAAACTTCACTTACTTTGTATATAAAATATCAGAAATTATTTACTTAATTTTGTTGATAAGAAGAACTTCTTGTATAATATATATATATATATATATATATATATATATATATATATATATATATATATATATATATATGTGTGTGTGTGTGTGTGGGGGGGGGGGTTATGTGTGATTGCTAATTTAATAATAATAATAATATATGATAAAATAATATATATATATATATATATATATATATATATATATATATATATATATATATATATATATATGAACGTGGAGGTAAGGGTGTAAATAGATTAGGTTAAGTTTGACTTTATCTTAAATAAGTCAAGCCTATTTTTTAAATTATTATCCTGAGCTTGACTTATTAATTTGTATAAATTCAAAATTTAGACTCGGCTTAACCTCCTAAAAAAGCATGACTAAACCTATTAACCTACTTAGAAGCTTTCTTATATAAATACGTATTCAAATTTACTAATAAATTAAAATTTTTTAAGACCCAAAATTATTTAATGACCTAATTAAGTTTATATATATGTGTGTGCGTGTATATATCAATATTTATATTATTTATTTGTCTAATATATATATTATATTATATATAAATATATTTATAATTAAATAGACCGGCTTGATAGGTTTATAAATCGAGCCTAAAGAAAAAAAATCTGACCTACTTATCTAAATAAACTAATATATTAGCATAAGTCTAATTTATTTAGATAAATAGAATAAGTTAGAGTAAGTCTTAAGTAAATTAGGTTATAAACTTCTGATAAATCACTTGACCTACTTGGACCCTTATATGGAGGCCATCAATATTTACTCTTTTATTTAAATAAAAAAATTATATTATTAATTTAATAATAAAAAATATTATAGTCAATGTATTATCAACTTCAACTACTTCCATTAATAAATATATTTATTATAGAGATTAGAGAAAATGAGTAAAGTTAATGTATAGACACTTATTAATGAAAATAGTTTGTATCAATGATAAATTGACTATAATATCTTCTATTATTTTATTATTATTAAATTAATAATATAATTTTTTATTTAAATGTAAAAGTAAAATTTGTTAATATCCATATATGTAGACGTTAGTAATTAAAAGGGCTTAACAAACTCCAAGCTTTGAACTTGTAGGCCAAACAAATTAGTCCACATGTCTAGATTAATTGTTTTAAAAAATTTTATATTTAATAATTTAAATAACATTTATGATTTGAAAAGAAGTAACATATTAATTGTTTTTATATTACAATTTAATATAAAACATAATTTAATTGTTAAAAAATCATAAACTCAATATTATTAGACATAACAAAAAATAAAAATAAATAATAACATTAATGAACATAAAAATGAATTTTAAAAATATAAAAATAAAATAATGAATATAAAAATATAAATAATATAAAAAATAATAAAATATAAAATATAAAAATAAATTTTTATAAAAAAAGAAATAATAGGTTAGTTTACGAATTAATACAATGAGTTTGTAGATTAGACTGAGCTAGCTAAAATAGGCTCACTTAAAAAGCAAAGATTAGTAAATCGAGCTTATGCAAACTTTAGCTTGATTTGATTTGACTCATCCATTAAACATCCTTATTAAAAATCTCCACTCTAAGTATGTAAAATGGAGTAAGGCAAGATTGAACTAAGGAGAAATTATTGAGCTTAGTTGTACCTGTGAGTGAATTGCATTAATTTTTTTTATTATTTTGAGTGATTAAATCACTCAACATATATATGCAAGAATTAGAGATCAAACTTTAGATATAGAGGAATGAAGTACCTTTAAAGGATATTAGTTTTAGTTAGATTAAAAGAATCTATATTTTTATAAATTGTAATTAGACCATTAAATTTTTTTGTGTAATACATTAATTAAGTAAAGTTAAAAAAATTATATTAACTCATTAAACATTAAATTGAGAATTGGATTGGATCAAAAAAGTCTCCAAATATTTAAAAGATCACCAAAAATTTTAATGTAAGAAAAACTTAGCCTTGCAGATAAGCTTATGCTTGCGTGGATTTATTCATTTTAGCTCACAAAAAATACAAGTTCCAATATAAGGAGTCTAACTTGTCTCATGATCGTAAGCTGCTCACATTATTTGCAAGTTTTAAGCCTATTTTACATTCCTAATCCACTTTTTCATTTAAATAAAAAAATTATGTTATTAATTTAATAATAACAAAATTATTAATGACATTATAGTCAATTTATCATGATAGCTAATTATTTCAATAAATGAGTGTATTTATTATAGATATGAGGGAGAATAAATAAAGTTAACTTAAATATTTTAAATTAAGGTAAATTACTATGACATCCCCTAAAATTAAGTTTAAATATACACCCTTCCCTCCATTTTTAAAATTACTCAAAATCCCCTTTAAATTTTATCCAAAGTTATGCTCCCAGCCTTGCAACTAACAATCCATTAAAAACAGTAATGATTAACCACATTTATCATTTAAAGTGGGCTCCAATTTAGCCAAATTATTTTCTAATTAAAAAATATTTTGGATAAATTTGGCCATTAATAATAAACTAAAAGCAATACAATATATGCACCTTGTTATACATTATTATTTTACAAAAATGTATTAAAAAATGTTAATATACACATAAAAATCTTAACTGGAAAAACCTTTTTTTTTTTTAATTTTGAGGAATTATGACCATTAGAACATATTTCCTTTCATAAAGGCAGAGGACACGAAAGGAGTAGGGGTGATAATTCAAGTTGACGAGTTGGGCTCATGTTGGCTTGAGGTATGGTTTTAACTTGTTTATGCTAAACCTAAACACGACTTATTTATTAAATGAGTTGATATAACATGACTTGTTTATTAAATGACTCAACCTAATCTGATCCAAATAACCTAAAATATTTATAATATACTTATACAGTAATAACACAACCCTTTTAACTCAATATGGACCTATTTATCAACTTGCTTATATTAATTTTCTATTATATATAAATTAATAATTAATAAACTTTTATGATTTATTATTATGGGTAATATGGGTTAGATTGACTCAATTAATAACTCGTATAACTTAAATAGGTTAAAATAAGTTATGCGGGTTAGCCCAAACCCAACATAAAATTTATTTAGGTCAAATGACTTAACCCATTTATATCCCAAACTTGATTAAGCTTAACTCGAACCCATATAACTTTTGTTGTGTTATTGTGTTATGTTGAAAATAACCACTCTTAGAAAGGAGAATGCAAGGCTATCTTTGTTAGCTTTTTCAACTTTAACTTTTTTCTCCATTTGGGAAGACATTTTCTAAATCAAATATACTGCATGATCAATCATGGAGTGGAAAATGGATTAAAAACAAACTCAAATTCATTATGAATCTCTCATAATAGGTAATAAAAAAAGGATGGAATAGATAATGAATAAAAAAATCTAAATTTTTTCTCACTTGCAATGGGTAAAGATGTCTCTTCATACCTTATTTTTCTGAAAACAACCTCCTTCCTTAACAAAAAATTAAAAGAAAACATTCATAATTAAAACCTCAAATGACCAATCTTTGGTCACAAACAAAATTCCTTATTATATGATTAACAAGGATAATTATAGATGACTAAAATTTGGAACCAGCATAAATTCCTTCAGAGCTATTCAATATGAACTTATAAAGTAGGAAACTAAATGATGTAAAATATCAATATTAATTAGTATTGTTCCAAAACAAGTGCTAGCATGGAAAAACATGTAGCATTTTTGAATACTCTATCGTAGAAGTCTACTATAATTGTATATGAGTGTTAATTGTTTAAAAAAGAACATCAACTTAAAAGGCTATCATTTGGTAGTCAAAGAAACTAAACATGTATGTCTGTAATTCATGCCCTTAAGATGAACAAATAATGCATATTATTCAAACTTGCATGCCCTTTAAGTTTATAAAGTTTTTTAAAATTAGAAAGCAATGTTGCTAATTTCATTTTTAAACAAATGGATACCTAAAAAAATAAGATTAAAAAAAACTCATTTATACTCCAAAAGTTAATAATTTCAATTTTCAAAAGAGATATTAGAGGTAATTTTAACAACAACATTTTTAGTTTTATATATGAAATAGATGGATAAAGACATAAAATTTGATTTAAAAAAGAGGAAACATATACTCTTCATCTTAATTAAATATGCACCACTAAATAAAAAAGAAAAAAAAAACACACACACAAACACATTTTGATGTTGAATTTCTTTCAAATCCTAGTCCTGCAGAATCTTAGAAATGTCCTAATAGTAATTGTGAAGGCAACTAGTTAGTATAGAAATCATACGACCTTGTGACAATAAAGGTAATGAAATTGAGAAAGTCACTATAACAAGAACAAGATAAACAATTGCTTGTGAAAATGAAAAAAGAATATTCAAAATTTAAAGGAGCACATAAACAAAAATTACCAAAAAATTAATAATTTTCTCATGAATTCAATTTTTTTAATTTGACATTTTTTTATCAAAACAAATGATTGTAGAGATTTTCAAACACTTCAAGATTACCTTAATGTAATAAGGACTAAAACTAATCCTCATCATCTTCTTCGCTATTCAGCAATAAGGACAATTGGAACAATAAAGAAGTTCGTTATTTATAAGCATCATTAACCATTTAAATCCTTGTTTATGATAACAAACTCTAACCTCACCCTACCATTGATTTGCTTTCACCTACCTACTAAAAATTGTTAATGCCCTAAGCAACTACTGCTAGCCACTTTTGTAAAGCCTCAACAAAATCAATTCTTCAAACAACTGAAGTAGCCAAGAATGAAGTTGCACATTACCAACAAAAGGAGAACATAAAAAAATTAGAGGGAAATGGAAGTTTATTTTTTCTTTTTTTTTATATAATAAAGTCAAACGAAGGCTTTTGGTAGATTAAATTATAAATTATTTGAGTATATTGAATTAGGTTTATTATATAGTAAATTATTTGAGTATATTAAGTTAGGTTTATTATAACTTTGCTTTTGGTAGATTAATAATGTAAAAAATGAAGAATTTTTTTGTGTAATTATATTTTATAAATTATTTAAATATTTTTTATTTTAATATTTAAGATCTTATATGTTGTTTGGTAAATTAAATTTTCTTGTAAATAATATATCATTATAATTTATTATAAATTAAATATTTTTTAAAAATTAAATTAATATAATTTTTATAGTAAATAAATTTACCAGTAAAAATTAATAACTATAATTATTTAATTTTTATGTAAATATAAATATTATAATTTTTTATATGTTAATAGTGAAAATAGGAAGATTGATAAATTAATATTCTTCATAGATATGAATCAATTAGAAAATAATTTATTAATCATAAAATATATTTCATCATTAAAAGTATTAATTAAAATAAAATTTGGATAACATTCCTAGCAAATATATTACAATATTAGAAAGCACCAATTAGAATAAAGTTTTAACAATAAATCTAATTTAAGTTAAAAGTTGATAACACCATTTAGTATAAATACTTGAAGCACTTTAAGACTATTGTTTAGTTAGTTTATCTACCATCAAATTAGAAGTAATTGTATCTTGAATAGTTACCATTTCTCCAGTACTTATTTCTCCAATGGCTTCCTGTGAAGAATTAGGCACAATATCTAGAAATATCTTAGAGGATATAAAATTAGGATCTTAATCTATAATTTTAAAAGTTAGGTCACAAAGTTTATTTTTTCTAATATAATTATGTAATGCAAAAGATGCACAAATAACTACATTTTAATTCATTATTGAATATTTAGGCATTTTTTGTAATATCCTCCATCAAGCCTTAAGAATACCAAAAATCCTTTCAATGTAACTTCTTAAGAATGAATGAGCTTGATTGAAAACTTTTTAAGATCCTTTTAGAGTTGCACCATAAAATTCTAATTGATGATAATTTATCTTTGGATATAGTGCCAAATATCCTTTTCTATCTAGGTAGCCTTTGTCTATCAAGTAATATTTTTCTAAGTATACATAAAGGTCATACAATTAAAAAGAAATATTTCCTAAATCTATAAGTTATACCAAAATTAAATCATTAAAAACTTAAAAAATTACCTAATGGTGGTTTTAGAAAATGTAAACAAGGATTACTAATTGTATCAAGGAAAATACATACATCATATGTTGATCTTTCCCATCCAGTTAAAACATAAATAAATAGTAAATTAAAATCACATGCTGTCAAAATATTTGTGATCGTAATTTTTTTTCTTCCTTTATATCGCAATTGATCCTCCGTAGGAACAATTATTGCTATGTGTATTCCATCAATAGCTCCAATGCAATCCTGATATAAAATTATGTTTATAAGATGATAAACATATGTTTTTATAAAAAAGTAAATAGAGATAAATGCACACTTAGTTACCTTAAAGTGTGGCATATATTTAATATCATGGGCAATTTTTGCTAGAATGTCCTTGAATTCAAGAATTTTTAGCTTGATTATATCTCTTAAAAGGCCATTCATGACATCTAAAACTTCTTTAAAAACTTTACTCATAGTTTGACCAGAGTATTGAAATTACTCTTGTGCATCTCAGTTTGAGGCACCCTTATAAAGATATATACAAACAATCGCACTTTCTCCAAAATTGATATCTTATCTGAAGACCTTAAACCATATTTATTTTCTAAATTTATGCATAATTGGCGAAATGTATCTTGATTCATTTTAAATGTATGAAAACACCATTTTTCATGGTCAATTATAACTCATTTATTCATATTTCTCCTATTAAATAAGAAGTGTAGCATAACTCCTTATGGATATGATTTAAATAATGAACACATAAATAATCCACTACATATACTACTAAGTCCCAAAACTCATAGTTATTTTCAAGAATTTGATAAAGAAGATTTCTATTTTGTAAAAGTTGCATAATTTGCATACCATGATTATCCATTCCTATAAATTAACTAATAAAATAATATTTTTAGATAACTAAATCTAATCTTATTATGAAAATTTCATAACTTACAAGGTCCAAATTCTGGGATATACAAAATGAAGACAATAAAGTAACTACCATGTAATTGGTATTAATAATAGGTATCATACCTTCCCACAATATTTAAAATATTTAGCAATTAGGAAACTAACAATAGCACACACATAAAAAGTTTAAAATATATGCATGAGAACATAAATTAATAAGTTTGAATAGAGCTTCTACCTAATCAAAGCAAGTAATTAGAATTCAACTCAATAAGAAATCATGAAATATTTTAATTCCTTCTAATAAGAATTTAACTTAACAAGAAATTATGAAACTATCACTCCAAATAATAAAAAATTGATAAATAGTAAAGTTTATTCATAAATATCTAGATAACTATAAAGTTCAAGCAACAAGGATGACTTCAAAAGCAGCTTCAATTAAAATAGAAATTCTGAGTATCCATAAATATTTAGAATAATAATTTAATTAGTTCAAGTTTACATATCCATAAATGTCTAGAATAACAATTAAATATAGAAATGCCTATGATGTAGTCCTAATGCTCCATTTGCTCCTTGTTCATAAATTTTATCCATTCAACTATTACCATGTTGTTTAGTAAACTAAATAGAATTATCCTTTTTTATGGATCTTCAATCAACGCACAAGTAAAGTTAAATTCAAGGACACTAGGCTTTAATGCAGGTAAAACACAAACCTTCACCAAAACATCTATAAGATTATGCTTTGAAGCATCCATGATATTATCTTTAAATGTTTCAATGAGATTTAAAAAGTTCATCATAGTAGTATTTCACTTTTTAATATTTTCAAACAAAGCATCAAACTTTTCACACAATACTATAGTAACTCCTTCTCTTTTAGTAGAAGTGATCCTTGTACTTTTGTTACTTTCTAAACCATCACTTTCCAAGACCCTTTAGTTTCTTCTTCATTTTTCATCCCCTTCATTTTGTATAGCTCTTGCCATAGGGGTAAAATCTTTGTATATTTCTTCCTATGCATCTTCTACATAGAAATTATTAAGAACACTTATCTTATCCATATCATCTTCATAGCCCAATAGTGTACCATGAGCATTATCAACATAAAGTGGAGAAGGAACATATGCCTTATCCGTTTTTTGCCTTTGTGGTCAATCACCTATAAAAGTAAACTTAAACCATCCTTATGCTGATGAATATTTAAAAAGTTAATCCATTTTGTACTCAGGTTTAAGATTAACTCCTTGATCTTGAAATGTTTTAAATTTGCTATTTTCCTATAAAACAAGATAAATGTAATTAAAGTAAGCTTCTTTTTCTAATTTTTTAGCATTAAAGTAAGGAAAAAAAAACTAACCTGAAATTTTAAATTCCATCACTTATCACTAGTATTGATTGTTCTTTTGTCATGATCCCATTCTAATCCAATATCTCTCCCTTTCAATTACTCTCAAAGACTCCATCTAGATCTCATCTATTCATACTTATTTTTGAATTTAGCTTTTTCCTATATAATTTGATCTTTTTCTGGAATTCCATTCCTACCTTTTTCCATGGTAACCTTTGAAAGATTGTTGCACCACTTTTTCCCTTACTTCTTTTCATTAACTAATTACATATATCAACAAAAATGTATAGTACTTCTTTTAACTAACTAACTTTTCATATATCTTTCCTTCGTTGAATTTTTCTTCCACTCCCTTGTTAGGTTGAAGTCATCTAAGTACCATGAAAAAGTTAAAATGTAAAGGATTGAAAAAGTTAATTCTTAACTTGATTAGACAAATAAAAAATATCCTAACCCATATAACATATAGATTAAATTGTTTTAGCTCTAAGGTAACATGGCATGTTGAAACCAGTCATTATGATACATTACAAAAAAATTAAGTAAAAATATATTTTATTATGATCTATAAATATAACATAACATCATCAAACCATTAAACATAGCAAATTAAATGCCTATTTATAATCAAACATAAAATCTATGTCACATATAAAGAAGATAGCCTCAAGAGAGAAAGAGGATACAATACAGAGCAACCATGTCAAAAATAATGTGTAAAGCACTAAAACCTCTATGCCCTTTTACAAGATTCCACCAAGCAAAACCTAACTCAATGGCTATCCTATGATTCTTCTATGGCCTAAAATGGAAAATCACTTTCTTCCAACTTAGCCATATAATATGTAATTGTATTTACTTAGTAAACTTTAAGACTTCTTTTTTATTAAATATCCTTTAATTGATATCGTCTTTATACCAAACTCCATTTCTTTTCAGACCTATTTGCAAATAGAAATTAGGATTCAAATAGTAGGCTAAGTCTTAACTACTATATAAATATCTAATTATTAATGTTGAAACATAAGATCATTACATAATTGTCCAACTTAATAATGTTTTGTCTTAACCATTAGTTAAATGCAGAGACAATTTTTATAGCTCATATATGGTAAAATTAGCACCATATTCATTCCTTGTTATAATAACAATGATCATGTATTTCCTTTCTTTAAGCTAAGTCAACATAAAATTAATAATGAACCTATATAATTTTTTAAAGCTTATTTCTCACAAGCCTAATTAAGACATTAAACAACTACTATTTCTAATTAACAAGCAATAATAATACGAAAAAAAAGCACATTTAGTAATTGCAAATGATATACAATCTTGGAAAAAAATAAAATAATAACAAAGCTTAGGAAAATTGTATAGTAAGCAATGGGCTAGATGAATCTTTTATCCTTCGTAGATTTGGTGCAAGAATTCTTTCTTGTTTCGCTTTAGATTGCTTTTATTTTTCACTCTCTACATGAAGTTCTATTTATCTACAATGACCACATTATAGGTGGAACATATTAGTTAACAAACGCAAATTGGGAGCTACCAAATCCTTTAAAAATTGAGAAATTGTAATATATTCTACCAATAAATAAAGATTCTTACTTCAAAGAAGGAGATAAACTCAAAGGCATAAAGGCTCCATTTTTGGAAGGTCTACGTGTCTAATCCTTTCATTTTTTTAAGTCTATCATTCTTTTAAGGAATGTATTAGAATTTTTCTTAAAGATATAAGATGCTTTGGGTTTCAAGGGCAATGGAAGAGATCAAAGGATAAGTATACATGTACTTAAACCTAAAACCTAAAATGTAATGACTTAATAAATATATTAAATGTGTGTCAAAATTTCTTATGACTCACTAACCATATTGGCTTGCTGACTGCTAACTTGTAAACCATTAGCCACATAAACAATAAACAAATGGAAATCGATGGACAATGATAGAAGAGATATAAATAAAAATAAAATTGCAGGTAATTTACCAATTTTTAAAATGTAAGGACTTAATTACAAAATTAGTAAAACTACAATAAGCATTAAATTATTGAAAGTTAAATATAGAACGATGAAATAAAACCACATTATTCAAAGTAAATCTTCTTTCATTACTTTTAAAAATTCCAACTAAAGGCATTGCTTTCAAAAAGGTTTCTTCAGCTCCTAACATTAATAAATGCAATCCCCTTAAAATGAAAGAAAACAGTAAAGCAATAAAATGAATGAAAAAAATATCAATACATGTAATGATATAATTTTGTAATCATGAATTGTGGAGCAATAAACTAAGAAGTTTACAGCAAAAAAGAACTATAAAGGCCCTATCCTAAGTTGCACTAAGCTCAATATCTATTAAAATCTCAAAATGAAAGCTTTAATTCCATTGGGCAATTTAAAAAATAGTTATAAAACTTTAAAACTTGCACACAACTTAGAGAGAAAATATTTGCATAAAGGGAAATAGAAAATTGTAGTTTTAAGATTATGTTCTTCATTACAAGAAGAAGATTCCACCTTTTAAAATGCACCAAAGGCTTAAAATGCCATGAGCTTACTAGATAATTAGAGAGAATTTATAGAAAACTTACAAAAATGATGCTGGTATTTTGGAATATTAAGGAAACTTAAGAACACTGCTTCTTCTTGTGTCCAAAATCTCAAACTTCTCCAAGATGTCCTAGAAGATCCTACTTTCCTATTAAAAATTTAAAATTTCTTTCTGATTCTTGTAGCATAACAAGGGTAGACAAATTTAGTCCCACCCCCTTTTTTTAACCTAAACCTAACACCATAAACACAATCTTAAAGTGAGAGTACATAGGCCCTATGCTAGATTTTAAAAAGAAAAATGGGTAAATGACTCTATCTAATAAAATAGAAAATTACATAAAAGTTGGCATAATTGAATTCCTACAAGTAAATGACTCTAGCTTTTTGTTCTTTTTTTATGAATTCATTCAGTTTTTATAAAAATAGGGAGATAGAATAAGCTATGATGAAATCTAACAGAAAATAACTTTCCAGACAAATAAAGCAATTCATCAAGCAACAATTCATTAACCAAATCTAGCATAAAATAATTTTTCACATAAAGAAAGTAAAAACAAAGCTCAATAACAAAGAGGAAGAAAATCTTACAAGTTGAGCAATTTCTTTTTCAATTTAAGCTTGAAAATGCTTCACCTCTTAAGGCTTAAGTTTGACAATTTCTCCTTAAATTTTAGTTTGACAGTTTCTCCATGAAGTTGTGAACCCTAGAAATCAAGAAAAAAGAAAAAGTAAAGCACCAACTAAAGGCTTTTTCAAGAAGGATAATTCCGAAAATACAAAAATTTATTGAGGGTAATTCAATCATTTTATAAATATATAATACACCAATTGAACCAAAATGCTACAAATTGCAGCATTTTTAGAAATAGTTTATTCAAAGGTAGAAGTTATTCTAAACACTTGGTTACTAAACAATTGATTCAGCTAGTTTGCTAAGTCAACTAACCAAATTTGCTCAAACTAGGTAAAAGTTATCAAAAATGTTGTTTACTAAAATCACCATAATTTTTAAAAATATTATTTTATTATGTCTAATTCAATTAAAAGTATCACTGACGGAGCTACTTGTAGTTTGGGGAAGCTATGACTCTCGCAAGCCATAAAGTTTTAATATATATATATGTATATATTACTTACCTAAATTTTCATATTAGTCTTCTTAAACTAAATTTAAATCAAATTTCCTTCTTTAAATTGAATGAGTACTAAATGTTAATTACTTATATATTGAAATTCAAGTAAAATTTTTTAACAATTTTTAGCTTATAAGATCGTGTTTAACTATATTGTATTACTAATAATATGAAAATTATAGTCAATAGTCTTGTTATATATATGAATTTGATTTGAATATATAAAAAATATTATCTTTTTCATATATTATATATGTACCTTGATTTATGATTGTTCTCATTTTCTTAAATTATATACTTATACTTTACAATTTTTAAGCAAAGTAGTCCAAATTTTTCCTAAATTATTCATAACAATTTATCTTTCTAACCTTTTATTTTTAAATGGATTTCTAATTAAAAAATTTAATAATAGTCATTTTTATGGTATAAAAAATTATTAACTCACTTTAAATCTGTGATTTCTATTTTAACTTTTATTCGTATGATTATTTAAACTAATTTTACGAGGTACCAAAATAATTATCTAGCTCAAAATATTGGCTTTATTAGTAAATAAAATTTTTTAAAAAATAAAAATTATAATAATTTTTTAATTTATTTAATAATATTTTTTAGCATCACTTCATATATATGTAAAATTTTGCCCCCTCAAGGAAAAATTCTTAGACTCCATCCTAAAATGATTTTTGATAATATTACAAACATTATATTTTAATTAAGTTAAACATTTTTAAAATATTCTTATTGATAATTAAGTAATCAATTGCATTTGGTAGTGGCATATGATAATTAATAATAATAGGTACATTAAGCGACAAGTAGTGATAGCAAACGATGAGTAATGGTTAATAATTATAAATTATGGCAAGCGATAATCAATGACAATAAATAAAAGGTAGATAGTAATCAATAATGATAAAGGTGGTAGGGTTAATTAGTTGCAAGTGGCAATAAACAACAATATGTGTTGAGCAATGGTAATAGATAATAACAACAATTAATGATAATAAGTGGTGCCAATAGTCAACAACATTTAGTGACAATAAATGGTGATTTACAATAGTAGGTAGTGATAATATTTGACAAAACAAATAAAATAATCACTTTATATCATTAAAACATTTCTTTAGTATGGAGATATAAGATAACTACTTCTTTATGAGAATATTTGAGAAAAATATTAATTTAAAAATATTTTAAAAAATTGTGAATATTTTTAGAAATATTTTACTTAATTGATCAAATATGAAAATTTAACATCTTGAGAATATACAAAAGATTTCGCAAATCATTCACAACCTAGAAGAAACACTACGGCCATTACAAAGAAATACCATGGCATTCCATTTATCATGTTGATTTGGGATTAGACTCCTCTAAAGTGCAATATAACAATAAAATAAAGTGCATATTACACTTTAGAGGATAAAGTGCATCATCTAAGCTATTAATAAAAATATCAATAACTCATGATTTTATAAATAACAATAAATGAAAAAAATAATTTTTAAATTTATGATTATTCACTCTCTTAATTTTCTTATTAATGACTTAAATGATGCACTTTACCTTCTAAAGTGCATCTTACACTTTACTTAATTAACTACTTTGTTAGTTTTGTGATTTTTCAAAAAAAAAATAAATAAAAATCATAATTTATTACATCATTTCCTTGTGCAGTATTGAGGGAATTGGATAGCAATTTGTTTCTAGTGGAAATAGGATTTCTTGCGAGATAACAATGATACATATAAAATTTATATCTCTTATTATATTTATACCTATATACTCCTATATATGACAGTTTCTTCAAGAGGACCCTAATAACATTGGCTAGTACTTGAATTTATTATCATACTAAGTTCCATGTCTCACTCTTCAGAGTTCTCGCTATTCCTCTTCTCATTCTCTCTGTGTTACCCCCATTCACCGTTCACCGTGTCCATGTCCACAACCCGGCGGCAGCAGATCACAAATTGATCGAAGCAGAATGCCACAACTCCGAGACACCAGCAACCTGCCTGAAGTGCGTGGAATCCGCCGCCGGCGCCGCAGAAAAAGCCGACAGGACAGGCATAGCCGCCATCGTCCTGAACTGCAGCATCTGCATGCTGAAGACCCTGGAAGCTGACACAACAGCATTTGCTAACAACGAAACAAATGCAGAACTGAAGAAAATCTATAAGGATTGTTCGGAACTTTACAAGAACGCCACCGGCAAGCTGGAGAAATCAAAGCAAGAATTGGAGAATCACAAATATGAGAGAGCCGAAAGTTTTGTAACTGAAGCTCTAATAGCTGATCATCTTACATGCTATGATGAGTTACAGAATCAGCGGGTCGCAGTTTCAGTTGATGCAGTTTACAGAATGAGGGTTTATCAAGAGCTCTCTGAGGCTGCTTGTAGACTAATTGAAAGGCTTTGATTAATTTATGATGATATGTCTTGTGGTTATGGCTTTTAAGTCATGTATCTCTCTCAGCAGCTACAAAAATAAGTAAACTTGTCTTTTTACGGTTAATTCACTTGTGTTTTGATCAGTTAATTTTTTTTTCTTCCAATTCAGAAATCAGAATTAATTGCTTCTCAATAAACCCAAATTTGCGGAGCTTGTTATAATTTTATTCCATTTCTTATTAGACTTTTACAGTTTGAAAGTTCGAAACCGAGTGTTTCTGATACTTGATGCCAAACAGATTAACCCTTTCTTTGGTTGGTAAGAAGATAGGGAAGAAAGAAGAGAAATTTTTTAAATTTGAATTGAGGAAAAAATGAAGGAGGAATTTTTTTTTTTTAGAATTTGAAATAACTAAAGAATTATACTAACATATTTTGCTTTTAAGATATTTTTCTCTCTCTCTTTCTTCATCCAGACAAAAAGGAAAATTAAATCTTAAATTTTTTTTCTTACACCATTTTCTTGCACTCCATCCAAATAAAACCTGAAGGTTTTTTTGCATATCAGTTAGTGGTTAATGATCATTATCTAACCTATTCATGATTAATCAAATTTACAAAATTTTAATCTACAATCATGGAATGCATAATTTAGTCCCAATTTGACAGATCGAATGAGATTAAAACGCATTAATGGGGATACTTATGGAGTGTTATTACACATCCAATTTTAATCACATGTTTTTTACGCACTTAGATGGTCCAGTACAATAAAAAAATTATTAAATCTTATTTTTTTTTTAAATCAAAATACTTCAATCATAATAGCACATACATACGTAAGTGCAAAAATGGAAAGCAAATGATGCTCAAGTTTTTCATAAAACAATCTGACCCTTATCATTTATCTCTGAAATCAAAAATTGAGAATTGGAAACATAATATCCGATACTTCATACCGAAAATCTTACAACAGTAATTAAGCCCAGAAAAATACAATGTATAAATTACAAGTTAATGCTATACTTTTGGAAATGATAACACAAAGGACGCTTGCAGCTGCAAGCTTAGCAAGTTAAAATCATACTGCAGAATTTCTCCAACCAAGGAACAATTTGGCATCAGGAAACTCCCATGTTAATTACAACAGTAGGAACTGTAGCACCAAGAATAAAAACCACCTCGACACTGGCACCTTGTCAGGCAGTAAGAATCTCGACTGTTGGAAAACTCTCCGGATATGTGATCCCATTGCGAATCGAAATGTACCATTTAAAGTTTAATGGCAACATGCAGACAGAAGCAGACAGGGAAAGTTAGGTTCAAAGAGAAAGAGTCCATGAAAACTCCAGATACCAGTTACCAGATACCGGTGAGTCCATGTGAACTCCAGATATAGCTCATCATCCGATGAAAGAGAAATAATGGGAGCCCAATAAAGCTATCAGATACGGGAATTCACAGACCAAAAAATAAAAAAAGAGAAAGAGTCCATGTGAACTCCAGGTATAGCTCATCCGACCAGTGGTCTACTATGATAACCAAATGGGCCCGTAAAGCCTATTACTTCCAGATCGGAGTCCTTTTATTTTTCTTTTGTTCATTTTCCAATTATGTTAGAGAGAGACAAATACAAGATATTTGTGAGTCCCACTATACAGAAAGAAAAGATTCCGGGTCTTGTTGCATATAAAAATTCTGCCTATACCTCTCCAACATGAAAAGAAAATAATCAAAAGAAAAAAATGAGGAAGGATCCAAATTCATTACTTCCCAAGGATTCAAAAATTATCATGACCTCATGACTGGGGAAGTCAATGCTTGATGCACAATTGTATCAGAACTGCTGTTCCTGGTGTTGCATATTAGGATCTTCTTATTTTACTGGACGGACACCAATTGTTCTTACATGAAATCGATACTGGGGTGTAGATTCATCATCATCGTCATCATCACCACCTTCATCACTGGAATCATCTTCAACGTTGTCCCATCGTGCATAGTCAAGAGCTGAATGTCCTTTTGGTTTTGGAATTGATTGCCATCCTTTAGGATGTTGCCCCGATGATTCCTTATTGCAAGCTGTTTTGGAGGATATAGCTTCTGTTGTGGAATTTTTAGGCTCTGAGTTTGGGTCTCTTCCTTGTTCAGTCGATATCCTAACGTGAACTTCAGGAGCAGTAAACACCTTAACAACCTTATTTTCTTTATCTCTTCCAACATTAGAAGTCACTTCATCTTTCTCTCTAATTTCTTCCATTTTAATATCTTGTTTTAGTGAAGCCTCTGTATTGTCATCTTCTTCTTCTTCTTCAAACTCCTCTTCTGATTCCGGTATTGGAGCAAGGGACTTTCATTGAGCAAGAAAAGAAAAAGAATTTTCTTACTAAAATCCGAGAAAGTAATTCACTTAACATGTTTCAATCTTGGTCAAATTTACAGGACTATTAGAACAATTTCAAAAGTTAGCAATGCATTGCAAGTTCTCCCACCCCTTATCCCCTCAAAACTGACAACCATCAACCCTCATTTCTACGCATGAAAATTAAAAGCAAATAACCAAGTTGAGTTCTCATACAACCCATTGCTTATAGTGAACATAGACCAGGTCATTAATCATAGGCTTCAAATAGCCACTCTACTAAAACAAAAGTCATTTATCTATAACACGCACACATACCAAAAGGAAGACACAACCTCCAGACCAAGGATAGGAGGTTAGCAGGCAAGAATATTTCTACATAAAAGTGATTGCCATCACGTAGAATCAGAGAAAAGAGCAGGAAAAGATAATAGTCTCCATTTGTACGAACTACAAAGAATTGCAAAAGCAGCACTAACAGATTTCAGTCATCACACGGGCAAGGCATTATATCCGGAAGTCAATTATTATGCTCAGCCTCAGTACTTCAAAAGTTCTAAAATGCAACTGAGAAATAAATGCAAACACCATACCAATTGTGTCCTCAAGCGAGCATGAAGATTTTGATAGACCTCTGAGGATGGATCCAACTCTAAGAGCCTGTTGACATCAAAAAGTGCCTTATGATACTCCTTGAGAGTGACTAGTGTTTGAGCTCGCAGCATCAGTGCTCCGCTGTGCACATGATCAAGCTCAAGCACCGAGGTGCATTCATCTGCAGCCTGAAATGTCAGTAAAAACAATTAATCATATCATTTAACACAACTTTGACTAGCAATCAAGCCCCAAAAGATTGCAATGAAGAGAATAAGCTCGGATATCTTAATTTATGTGAATCCAAATCCAACACACACGTTGCAATTTTTATGGCAAAGAGCTGCTCAACTAAGATATTCACATATAAGAACGATAAAAACTAACAATTCATCATCATTAGAGCCTGTACTTGATAATATGGGTTACAAGTTATAGGTCCTCAGGCGAGATGAACACATTCAATCAAAATTGTTTTTTCCCTGAACCGGCACCTACACTTGCATCATCCCTTGAAAGTTGAAACAGACCCATGATTGAATTTGGATGTAGATATAACAGTTCAATCAAATCCATTTCCATGTTGCAGAAAAACAAGTAAAAATCATACCTTTTTGAACTGGTGAAGCTTGAGATAGCAGGCAGCTCTGTTGCTATGTAAAGCGATTTTCTGGGGCTTGGTCTTAGCCATCCCGATAGCCTCCGTGTAGAACCCTAATGCCTCGCCGTAGCGTCCGTCACGGTACATCTGATGAGCGCGTTCAATCTTGTTCAACGGTGAAGATGCCATCACTTCGAATCTCAATCAAAGTCGATCAAAAATTTTCACGGACTGAATCGGAATACGACAAATTGAACAAATAGAGTTTGAATTGAAATTTGGATGATTTGCTGTGCAGAAAGAGTGCGGGAGGAAGAAGACGAAGATGGGACGAGTTTTAAGCGTTTTCCAACAATATATGATTAAGGCGCATTTTTTCTGTCTTTTTATTTTTTTAATAAAATATAAACACATTTTTGAAAAAATAAATAAATGTTTCATTTCATATTGCTGCCACTGTGTAAGACAGATATTGCACGTGTTTAAGAAGATTCGGCTTCCGACATCGTTTTGTGCATCAACCGATGCTGCCGCAAGGGCTCTAGATGAAAGGTTAGAAACCAAAAGGTCAAATTAATCCGTACCTCTTCTTTGGGTTCGTTTATTTTATCACAAAATATTTTTTATAAAAAATATTATTTGTATATATATTAATAAAAAATAATATATTATTTATGTTGATGATTAAAAAATAATAGAAATAAAAGAAAATATTTTTTTTTTGTAATTGAAAAAATTATTTTCTTTTAATTCTTTATATTTAATATTAAATAAGTAAAATATTATCCTTTTATTTAATATTTTATAATTATATTTTAAAAAAAAATATTTTCTAATGAAACAAATAGAATCTTAATTTTAAAAGTAATGTTATACGAATTAAAAGTGAGATTAAAAATTATATTTTAAATATATATTAAGAATTATTAATTAAATAAATAGTGATGAGATAAATTTATAAAATTTAATTTAATAAATATAAAAAAATTTTAAACTTAATTTTAAATTTTACTTTTAATATATGCAACACTTTTATAATTTTAAAAATTTATGTATATTTCATAAAATTAATTTTGTTGTTAACTGATTATAATTTATAAATTATCTTCTGATTTATTAAAAAAATTGATTTTGTTACTAACCGATTAATTTTGTTTCGTACCTTATCTTATTAAAAAATTGATTTAACAAATTTTATGGGGAAGCTTGTCACTTATCATTTTTTCCAAATTTATTCTTTTTTAATTAATTGAAAATTCATATCCTTAATTATGTAGGTAAATAAATACATGAATATGTAATTTTATAAAGTAAGATTAAAAATTAAATTTCAAATATATATTAAAAACTAACAATAGATAATGAAAAAAATTTGTAAAAATCAATCTAATAAATATAAAATATTTTAAACTTAATTTTGAATCCCACTTTTAATATATATAATATTTATAAGGGAGGAGATTAATGTAAGTCTTTAGTGTAAGCCTTTAGACAGTTCTTAGACTTATAATTAATTTCCAACATCCATTTTAACTTGATGTAATAGTTATAATGCATTTATATTAATTATTACATTAATATTGACTTTAATAATAAGAAAAAATTAATGATTAATTCATTTAATTTCTCTCTCTCTTAGTATTTCCATTTTTTTAATTTTAAAATGCTAATTTATTTTAAAACACAAAATTAAATATAATTCGTTACAATATTTGTAATTTTTTATCGCATTTTAGATAAGGAAAATCGATTGGAATAAGTCTGAGAGTTTGGACTGAATTTTTTACAAGCGTTGAGGATAATGTATGATAGTAGCTATAAGAATTACTTATGAAAATCTAATCGTTAAGATTTAGTTATATTATAATTAATCCTTCACTTATATATCAAAGTCCCAAAAATTTCTCAAATATTGCTTTTTTATTTTATTATAGTAAAGTTATTATCTAATTTTATTTTAGTTATTACGCGCTTTCAGATTATTAAATAAAAGGGTTAATATTTTAAAATGTTGAAATATATTAGATTAGAACATAGAATAATAAAATCAACTGTGGTTTCACCCGTCGACGGGAAAGGATATAACCTTGATAGTCAATCCTCCCGTTTGTTTCCATATTTATTATAAATTATAAATATAAATATTTGTTAACTAGTAATAAATTGTATTGATTCTAATCGTAAATATTTATAAATTAAATAATTTTATACGACAAGCGAGATAAAAAAATTTAATAAAAATAAATTAAAATATAAATATATTATAATTTGTAAAAAAATTATAATTAAAAGTTTTAAATTAGAAAAAAATGTAAAGAGAGAAAGAGAGATTAAATGAGCTAATCATAAGTTTTCTCTCATTATTAAAAATTAATATAAATGCATTATAATCATTAGATCATGTTAGAATGGATGATGAAGATTTAATGCAAGTCTTTAAGATTTATGCCATTGACAATTGATCCCTTCTTTTTGTATAATTTTAAAATGTTAGATCATTTCACATAATAAATAAATTAATTTATATCTTACTAACCTAATTAATAGTAGATTATAAGTTAACCTTTCAAAATGTTTCTTTCCTTATCCTATTAAAAAAATTGATTTAATAAATCTTATGAGGCAATTTGTCACTTATCATTTTTTAAAATTTATTTTTAATTAATTGAAAATTCATATCCTTAATTATGTAAGTAAATAAATATATGAATATATGATATTATAAATTTGATAAAATTAATTTTTAAGTAATTATATTTTTATCCCAAACACTGAATAAGTAAAAATAAATTAATAAGTAAATAAATAAATATATGATGTTATATAATATAATTAATCTAATTTTAATTAATTATGTCTTTATTTTCAATTGTAAATAAATAAGAATAAGTATGCAAATAAATATATAATATCATAAAATTCAATTAATTATATTTTAAATATTATATCTTTATTTTGAACATTCTAATATTTTAAATATAAATTAATTATATTCGCATAACTATTTATATTAATATATTTTTGTGTCCTTTTATGTTTTCAACCAATTTAATATCTAATTTTACAAAATACTTCTAATATGATTGATAACCTATCAACTATCAACCATTTACTAGCCTATTAGAATATAATCTTTAAATAATTACCTATACTTTAAGGATTTGGAACTCAATATTAATTATGCCAATAAATTATTGAATCAAATCAATATCATGATCGTGAACAATAATATCTAAGTTATCACTTTCTTTCACATATGAGAATAAGATCGTATAACTTATGACGATCTTTTATCCGTATAGAATTCAAAATTGGATTATTTAAAGTTTTTAATTAATTATTGACTCTTTGTTCTCTATGCAATTGCTATTAATCAATTTGAATATGAGATAGCAGAAATTTCAATAATATATGGCAGTTTTGTCCTGAAAATCAAAGTTTCAAACTTCAAATATTCTCAGAATTATCTGGAGTGAAAAAGGAAAAGAACACTGACTTTTGGTATTATATTGATCCTTACAAGTGCCTCACTATTCTGTAATCCAATAGGAAAAATTATTGTCTTCGAAGACTTGTGTCTGTCATTTCTGAGGAAAAAAAAAGAGGAGATATCAGAAATAAATGAAAAATTAATAGTTAAGAGCTAATTAACAACTTAAAAAAACTATGAGTATTCAATTTTAAAATTTTAAAGCGTATAGTCACACATCAGATGTTAATTTAACCAAAAAAATATCATTACAAAATAGATACTTGTCTCCACTAGAGTCACTAGTTTTAATGCTAGAATTAGACTCACTGTTTAGCACAAAACATTATAAAGATAAATTGTTTTAAAATAAGGTGTTCCAGTGGCTTATGAATTGTGAGAGTATAATTACTTCCCCTTTCTAGAAGTGTTTTTTTTTTTTTTTTTTTCTAAATACAAATGAGTATCATATATAGACATATTCAAGAATTGATATACAACATGATATAACTGATGTTTTCTACGATGCTGGAGGGCTAGAAAAGAACTATGCTGACAACATTGGCTAGCAGTACATGACAGAAGTGGTTCGCTATATATTGTGCTCGAATCATCTCAGAAATATTCACTGAGTAGATGAAAATAACCGAGAAAATATATTATATCTTAATTACTTATAACTAGGACTATGATGTTTGGCGGGATCTTAAAGCAATAACGAGTGTGTACATGGCACTGATGACCGATTGCTACCTTGATTCTGGCTTTTGTTCATATTATTTGTGCAGTGTGAAAAAGTCAAATTTCTCAATGGTGCAGGTAAAATCAAGCTACTCAGTTTTAATCCAAATACTTGGCTCAATCCTAGTTGAATTCTTAAATATACATCAAATCTTTAAATACGTGTTAAATTTATTAAAAATTGGGCCTGTCGATCATGGGCAATCCTAATAATCATGATATTTATAATTGCATAATTAAAGAAGAAAAACATTGGTTGTATAACTCACTATGTGTATAAATAATTGAAACTTTGTGGTTATTATCATCTCCCTTTTTAACATTTTGGGAGTAATAAGTTTTGTATTTGTGCATCTATCAAAATGGTACATAAATTTAATATCTTCCTCGGTGTCACCAAAAAAAAAAAAATGGAAAAATTATAGAGGCTTCGAAGGGAAAAAGATTGAACTCTGATATAGCATCCATCTTAGAAGCTTTCAATGGATGTGCAAGATTGGCTTAAGATCCTTCATGAGAATCATAATCTGGGTTTTGATCTGCCTGCACATTTAATCCTGTTCATTTACATACATATGAAGGGGGATCATGATATTCAGGAAACGACTTACATGTGCTGTCTGATACAACTATTTCTACATTAATCTGCTAATTTCCAAGACAGTAACATCATCAAACAAAGCCCCCATACAACATTTTGTCACTCAAAGTTGCAACTATTCTTGTTTATTAAATTTTTTGTGGATATTTATTTTTACACTTCCACGTGATAATTACTGGACAACATTCCATCTCCTTAGTTTGGATTGTTTTCATTAAGAACAAACAAGTTTTGCTGCAGGATCTCAGCGGCTTGGTCAAGCTCCTGCTCCGTTATAATCAGTGGGGGCACAATCCTCACAACATTTCCTTCTCCAGCAGTGATGATCAGATGGCCGGAATTTCGACAAGCATCTACCAGGGGTGAAGCTGGTACATCTAAATCAATTCCAATCATTAGCCCAACCCCGCGAACTTCCCTCACATGCTGGTTTCTACCCAACTTCTGATTTAAAAGCTCTTTGAAGTAGAGGCCTTTCTTAGAGACTGCAGCCAGGAAATCAGGTTTTGATATTGTAGTTATGGCAATCATTAATCGACATCATAAAAAATTTGGAAAGAATTAGAGAAAAGGTCATCATGCTCTCCTCTAACTATCTCCCACATTTCCTCCATTTGATGTCAAATTTAGATCCTCTCCTTTCTCTATTTTATCATATTTTTTTGTCATATTGGACAAAGACAAATACAGAACTTATATGTGCAATACAACCAGAATCATTTTTATGTTTAATGGGACTCAGTAAATTTTGCTTATATATTTCTCCAATATGATAAAAAAATGATAATAACAAAAAGATGAGAATTTAATTAGTATAATAAGAAAAAAAAATCGAGAGCATTTCAGGCAATAATGTCCTAGAAAATTAACTTTTCAAAAAGCATCCATTCTTGAAACAATTATATTCTAAATAATTAATGAAAAACCCATTTTTTGTTTTCTCACCCTTGCTAACATATTAATCTTCTGTCAAAAGACTTGGAAACACTGGATGATGCCTTTGCTTAGTCTAAATAAGGGGCATCAACGTATCAAAGCCTAGATAATGCATACCTCATCAAACACAAGCAGGGTGCCAGCCTCATCACACGCAGGACGAAAAGTCTCAAGAAATTCCTTGTTGCACTGTAAATGCCTCCTTCGCCTTGAATGGGTTCCACGAAGACAGCAGCAATTTTCCCCTGCAGTATTAGTTCTTTTGCTGCCTGCGCATTTCCATGCTCCAGAAAAGTGACTGCGGGCATAACAGGCTCACAAAAATTTCTATACTGCTCTTTGCTTGTCATAGCAAGTGACCCCATAGTTCGTCCATGGAAGGAATTGCTAAAGGCTATGAACTCTGTTGCTGGCTCTTTTCCATCAGTGCTCGTGTATCTCTGATACTCTCTTGCAAATTTAATGGCTTCCTCGTTTGTTTCGGTTCCAGAATTTGAGAAAAATACACGATCAGCAAAAGAAGTTTCCACTAAACGCTTCGCAAGAGCCACCTGCACCAACAATGTTTTAACTAATGAAACAGATGTGCTAAACTAAATGACTCCTTTCACAGTCAATGTATAAAATAGCAATGTTGAACTTTGTGACTATTGACAAGCTTGTTAGAGCTTTTGAAGAACAAAATTATGATAGAATTTCTTGTGCTGAACGGACATTCAAAGCCAAAGAAGGAGACTAATTAGGTATAACTATAATCAGTTAATTCAGTAAAGACAAACTATGTAATGAAATTTCAGTAACTTAATTAACATATACTATTTGACGTTAAGATTTTCTTTGCTGTGTGAACAATTGAAGATATATTATCAATAAATCATATGCAAACACAAAATTTAAGGCCGATAATCTTAATGTTGCAGTAGTATGTTGCAGTAGTACTACAACGCTACTTTTAGTATTTTTTCCATATCAGTGTTCTGAATTCCAACTATTCAAACTTCGAATGTTGTGTGCGTGTGTGTCTAGTAATCTATCACTCTTCCTATTTCAAAAAATCGCAGAATTCATGGCATGCCCGAACCTGGGGGATAGAATAGACGATGTTGCCGATATGAGTAAGGGCACCAGCTTGCTCTACCACAGCCGTCAACCAGTCTTTATCCGCAAAAGCAAGTGGACTAACACCAATCCCGCTCGTCAAATCCAAGTATTCTTTCCCTTCAACATCAAATGCCTTACAACCCTCACCCCTAACAAGCACAACTGGTGCCCTTGCATAAGTCGTCACTAAATACTTCTTCTCAGCTTCAATCACATCCCTAGTTTTCTTCCCCAACCCTGTCTTTCCTGCGTTATTTGGTGAATCATCATTTACATTGACACAAGCAGTGAAAACCCTCCTACAATTAACTTCCATGTCTGATTTTCCTTTCCACACTTTGCTTTTCCTCTCAAAACTCAAATATTTGCGGGGATTGCATGATGATCGAGCAATTGAATTGTTCAGGCAAATGCTAAAAGAGATCATTGTGCTTGACGAGCGATATTCCCCTCCTCGTCTCTGCTGAAAACAATCATAAACACCCAATTAGCTTGCCATATAATTCATGAACCCAATTTAAAGAAAAACAAGACATGGAGAGAGTGCAGGAAAGCTGGAAAAAGATGACTCCTTTGGTGCTTCAAAAGTCATAAATCAACTTGCCAAAAAGAAAAAAGGAGCAAACCACAAAAGAGGGAAGTAGAAGTCAATCAAACAGTAGCAAATGGGATTAAACAAAATGGATCGTGTTAACCAACCAGAAAATCTGCAAACCGGAAGAATTTGGGCAAGAGAAAATCAAAAGTATAGTTTTTAAAATAGGATTTTTTATTGAACCGACAAAATACTAATTCATTGATTTAATCATTAGTTCCAGTTATAATCTTAAAAATATAAATTATATCTATAAATACTTATAATATATATTTAAAGTAATAAAATATAAATAACATAATAATAATTTATGCTAAAAATAATTAAAAATATATAAATTCAATTAACAAAAAATTATATAAGCGTTACATCTTAATTATTATAAAATTATAAAAATTTTATTTTTTTAAAAAATAAAAAATATTCAATCCATTAGTTTTAATTGATTTATTTTGATTGTAATCAATTCACACTAATTCTAATTGATTTTCATTAATCAATATGTATTTTCGATTTAAAAATTTTAATAAAATTAACTCATTAGTCGATTCATTGATATCACAGATCGATTCATTTCAATTTTTAAAATTACGATTAAAAGAACGTTCCGAGACAGGCAGGATTACGAATACAAATGAAAATTCTTGGTAAGCATGCACATCTTGTATTGCGGAACGTAAGCTAAATATTTTAAATATTTTGCGAATAAGCAACCAGAAAGTCTGCAAGACCAGTAAAATTTGCGCAGGAAAAAATCAACGGTATAATTTTTAAAACAGAAATTGTTATTCAGTCGGATAAAATACTGATTCATTAGTTTAATCATTGATTTATTTATTAAATCAATTTTAATTTTAAAAATATAAATTATATATAAATATTAATTATATATATTTAAAATAATAAAGTATAAATAATATAATAATTGATGTTAAAAATAATTAAAAAATATAAATTTAATGAACATAAAATTATAAAAATATTACATCTTAATTATATAAAATTATATAAATTATATTTTAAAAAATTAAAAAAATCATTCAGTATATTAATTTTAATTGATTTATTTTGATTTTAATCAATTCACACTAATTTTAATCAATTTTCATTAATTAATATATATTTTGGATTTAAAATTTTTAATTAAATTAACTCATTAGTCGATTCATTGATATCAAAGATCGATTCGTTTCAATTTGTGGTGACAAGGTCTAGCATTAGGATAATATATATTGGGGTGCTTGCACTTGGAGAAGAAGTATAGTTATTTAACTATATTTTAAAAAGATTAATATCATTTATTTAATTTAAACTATATATGATATGTATATATACATGTATAGTATAAAAAATAATGTGAAAAAGTAATACATACAAATATTATTATTCTTTTATTAATTAAATCATGTTTATTATTGTATAATGTTATGAAAAATAAAATATTCTTTATTTAAAAAAATCATCTCAGTAATAATTTATATTATTAAATAATATATGTACTTCCAAGATAAAAATTTTAAGTCGTTAATATTATTCTGAATATTTTTATTCAACTAAAATAATTTCTTTCTTTTCATAACATCACACTAATAAATATTATTTAATTAATAGTAGAATAATGAAGTTTGTATTTTTTACTTTTTAGTTTTTACATTACTTTTAGTTCTGCACTAGGATTTAAAAAACGGTCCACAACCGCAATATTATCCGCAATATTACATTTTCGGGGGTCGACAATGTCCGCTATTTTTCGTAATTTTAAACCGTTATAGCCACATTTTTTCGCATTCACTCACACCACGACCACAACCGCAACCATAATTTAAATTTTTGGTTCTACATATATACACACTTATTGTAGTTTGAATAAAATTAGTGACATTAATATATTTTAAATAATATAATTAGAATACATATATCTTTTGTGCATGTGCATGGACGCATATATTATTTTAATCTAATTCTATTTGTCACTCTATAAAAAATAAAATGAATTTAACTTTCTTCTGAATAAAATAAATTTGGTCAAAAGAGTATATTTATCAAATATTTATTATTATAATAATTATAATCTTTTATTATTATTGAGTATTTAAATTACTAAATAAATTATATATATTAATTTTAAACATAGTTATTAAATTATTTTAAAAATTATGTCCAAATAGAAAAAAATGAAAACAAACGAGGTTAAGATGGTAAAGCTAGCGTTGTCTTGTTAAATTCTAAATATTACGGAGTTTTAGTAAGACGTGTCATTCAGTAAAGACTGCATATAGGGCAGCAGTCAAATTTCATTCTTATTTTAAAACATTAATTAACTACGACAGTGATGCATATTTCTATTTTAATTTTTAATTAATTCTAATGTTATAGAATTTGTTAAAAGAAATCAATTGTGACTAAATTATTTGTTTTGGCAGCCTATATACCATTAATTCAATTCAATTAATGATAATCCCGCAATAAAATACAAGACGCTTGCTCCTACAGTGGTCATCCTAGATTAATAACACCTTTCACGGATGAAGTAATACTTAATTACTCTATCCCTATGCATTTATGATTAAAAGTCTCAACAAATCTATTTTATATATTTCTCTCTTATTCTTCTTAAACTTTATTATGAGAATAATAGAGTAAATTTAAATTATTTAGAATAAAGGATAGTTTTGAAAAATAAAATAAAACTAAACACAATAAATTTTTTTTAATTTCCATGAAATTGTTTTAAGTGACAAAGGAATTAATTTTTTTAATCTGAACAAAACAGTTTTAAACAACAAATAAAAATGGATGAAAGAAGTATTTTCTCTAACCCTACTTTGGGATGAAGTGAGCAAAAGTATAGAAAGAAAAAAAAGTGAAAAAATATGGAAAAACACTTTTCCAATTGTTCTTTGGATGAATAGAAAATAGGTGAAAATAAATTAATTTTTATTTCATATAATTGGAAAGTAAAAAAGAACAAAATAAGTAGTTTATTAAATGATAAAATTACTCCTATTGTAAGTTAGCAAAATTATTTAATAACTTTCACAAAAGGGTAATTTTGTAATTATAAATTTTTTTACCTCTTTTCTACATATATTTGGTTGGAAAACATTTTGTTGATTCTCACGATACTTTTCCAACCTTTTTTTTTCTTTTCATATCAAGTTGTACATAGAGTTCAAACACTAAAAAATTTTATTTTTCAACCTTTTTTTCATAAATTTAAACAAATAGTAAAAGAAATCAATTATTACTAAAAATTGTACCAAATATAAAATTAAATTGTACACTTAAATTTGTCAATAATTACTTAATTATCATTCCATTATAACAGTAAACAAGTCAATCAATTAATAATGTTAAAATATCCAATTTTCCAACTGTGTCTTTTGAAACAATGTCTTAGATAGGATTTAATGATATTGAAAATTATGACTTTTCAACACTATTAATTATTTTTTAGGAAAATAATTTCTTAAGAGAAGGAAAAAAGAAATGGGCATGCTTTTGCTAAGGAAAAACTATAGAATATATGTTACGAATGTGGAATCACTGGCCTTGAAATAAAACAATGTAGGGAATCCAAATAACTACATGCAACCAAAGGAAAACTCCAACGTTATGAAAGCTAGATGTGTGTGCCACCATCTTAACACCACTTGTTAGAGGAAAGGTAGTAGTTTAACAACTAGAAAGAATGCCTCTTTTGAAAAATTGCTCACATGAGAACACATTTAAAGGGAAATGGAAGCTTTTTTAGGATAAGGAGGTGGATTAAGTAGTAAAGCTCCTTATCATCACTAAAGTCGACAACCAACAAACACAAGACAAGTTAAACCCCTCTCCCTTAATTTAAAACAACAAAGGACATCATAGAGTTGGTTGGATATAACCTACAAGCCTAGAAGAAATCCACAAGAGAACATTGAGATAATAGGGATCCTAAGAAAACAAAACTAGAGAAAGAGTAAGACCTCAACTAGAAATTGATGATATACAATTCAAACTAGGCATTGTGTAAAACGCCTCACCATTTTGAAATGGAAAAACCACGTAAGAACTAAGACAAAGAACATGGCCAAGAAGGTGGGCCTCATCATGCCTTCACTAAAGCCCTATGGGCTCTAACAAGGTTCCAAAGATTAAAAGTAGTGTTCCCATGCAAAACAAAGGCTATAAAGGTGAGAATGGAGGATGTGGCCTAAGCAATCTATGTGGAAAAGATTGAAATCGTTGAAAGTATAAGGAGAAATGGAGGATTAGCTTTACCATAGAATGAAAACTTGGAGTTCAAAATCATAGCCAAATCAAGCAAGCTTATTCGTTGCATTATAACAACACAAATAAAGCAATGCTCATGGTACATTATAGCAGTATATGGTTCTCCTTACAATAATGAAAAATAAGGGCAGAATTATGTATAAAGATGAAGGGGCTACTCCATATATTTCATATAATTTTATATATTATACTATAAATTTTATAAATTTTTAATTAATTTTTTAAAAAATAAATATTTGGCCTCTGAAAATTTAATATTGCCCTTCAAACATTGTGTATATTATAATTGACATACTTAATTTCATATGTATATGAGATTTTAGTAATGAATAAATTATTTTCTTATTTTATTTTGGTGAAATACTACTACTTTTTTCATTCCTTCTTAAGTATTGTTATAAATTATTACATAAAGATTAAGAAAATTAATAAATAACCTTAATTTTAAAAATAATGAGTTATAATTTACTAATATATCTTCTACTTAAAGTTAATTAGTAAGTAAACTTGTTAAACATTTATTTAAATAGTAGGAATAATATTTGAAAGAAAATAATAAATACAATCTTAATCTTTTAAAACAACATATAAATAGGAATAATTTTTTTAAATGATACTTACAAAGGAATATAAGGAATATAACTTACATTATTTTTAAGTAGAAAAAGTATAATTTTTTTTCATAATATTCACATATATATGTAAATTTGGTTTGTAAGAAAAATTTCTTAGTTTCACCCTGTAATGAAAAACATTAGCTTTGGAACTAATTTTATGAGCTCCATAATGCTACTTGAAGCCTATTGATAATTATAGGAGATTCCAATTACAAAAGGACAAACATGGAGCAAAAAGGTCGAAAACTTAAATGATGCAGCATTGGCAAGGTTCTTATGCCATATAGGAAGAATGGAACTAGAACTCCAGGGTTTCCTTTCATATCAAATAACAAGTTGAAGAAAACTCAATTAAATAAAAACTAGATAGGGTAATATGCAATGCAAAATGGAAGAAAAATTCCCAAGAACCATGATAACTCACTTAAATAGTACCATTTCCAACCATTTTCCCATATTGCTTAACATATATCATGATAAAGATAACTTCTTTAAACCTTTTCGATTCATAATTGCTTAGCTATGGGATAACTCTTGTAAAAAGTTCATCACAAAGGAATAGAACAAACAATGCTCAGGATCAATCATACAACAATTAGTATGGAAAATTAAGAAAGTTTAACAAGCACTAAAAAGATGGAATATACTACATTTTGGATACTATCATACTAGATTAAACAAACTACAAAAGGCTTTGCAAGACATTTTATCTCGGGAATAATCCATAGCTAATTGAAGGATTGCTAATAACTTAAGGCAAAATATAAATGAGCAATTCTTTAGGTAATAAAGTATATGGCATCAAAAGTCAAGGACAATATGGGTTCATGATAAAGATAGAAACTTAAAGTTTTACCACCTATCAACTATTATTTGTAAAAGAAGAAATAACATTTCAGTTATACATTTCCTAAATAGGACATAGAGAGAAAGATAACAATTCACCAACTATTTCATTCAAGGGTACTCAAATCTCTTTAGAAGCTCCTACCTTAAATTCCCCTAACTTACAAGAACTAATCCAACAAGTAGTTATAACAAAGTATAATAACTTGCTATGCAAAATAACTTTAAGGAAAAAGATAACAGAGGTAATGCAAGCAAAGTCAAATCTCAAAGCACTAGGCCTAGATGGCCTAATATTTTTTTTTATAAACAATGTTGGGAAATAATGAAAGACCAAGTCATTTGAATAGTCTTACAATTCTTTATCACAATCTCAATTTGACCACAATATGAGGTAATCAATTTATCACCATAATTATTCTTATTCATAGTATCATAACTTTAAAAAAATTCACATTTCAATACATACACACCTAACTATCAAATAGTAGTTCCATATTTTTTATGTGTGGTCATAAGCCAAGTACTATTTCAATTAAAGCATAAATTCATCATAGCTAAGCAACAACTTATATAATGCCTTTATTGCATCATTTACAAAAAATTAGTCAATAGTGATTAATAGGAAATAAATGATGGTTGAGAAGCACCATTACATGCCACAATCTTTAGCATAATAAATAGTAACCAAGATCATAAGTTTCCTATACTCATTCGCATTAAGGTGCACAACTACACATATTCAATCTCATGGTTTCATAATATGTCATTTTAATATATAAAATAAATAGAATGTATGAAAATTAAGTATAAAACTTCCTAAAATAGATATACACTCACCTAAGAGTGTCCATTTTCTCCAAGGATTCCTAAGTATTCTACCTTTATCTTTTCCCATTCTTCTTTATTCATAAATTATAAAGATAATTTACAGGAATTAATATTACTTATTTTATTATTAGCCCATTATATACTTATCATATAAATATCATAAATTATTTTATCTTTAATATTTGGAGATCAAACACCCTATGTTGGAATAATATAAATCATGAAAATATAATATAAATTGGGCATAGTATACTATATTATCACTTTAGTTGTAATTTTTGAATGATGTTTTATGAGTAATTCAAAAATTATGAATACACTATTTAAAAAACTTATTTCATATAAAAGTAGACTCCATTAGCTTTTTATAGAGTGGTCATTCGCCTAAATTGGTTAAAATTTGAAAGTATTATGCCCTCTAAAATATAGATATAAAAAAATCATTTTTTGAAATATTAAGTTTTTAACTTGTGCTCACTATTTTAGTGATATCTCAAAATATAAATAAGATTTTAATTAAAAATTAATTTTATTTAAAAATAAACTCAATTATCTTTTCAATAATATGTGATTTGCTTAAAACGGGTGAAGATAAAAAGGTTTTCCCCTTTTAAAATTAGTATAAAATTTTAGAGATAGTGAATCGACTATAGTTGTACTTGTACAAGGAAAATTGATTGCATACTTGATTCATATGCCTAGACTTACTTCTGGAGCATGATAATTAATTGTACACTCAATTTACACATAAACATCATATTTTGCCTTGAAAATTTTATTGTTCACTCAACTATAAATGCCCTTTAAACAAATATATTAGACATTAAACCTTGATACAATTATTACTACACCTATTTAACGTCTCATATTACCTATCATCATTTATTACTCCTACCATATCAAATCAAACATAATTTAAGCAAAATTATAAAAAAAAACTAATATTTCATCAATACAATCAAATAATCATATATTCATAAATTTAACTAAATTATCCATTCACCTTGTTTGGAAAAGAATGTTAGGAAGGTAGTTTGAAAATCTTTCAACTTTATACACATCAAAATTCATGGTTTCTAGAATTAAGATTTAGAATTCCTAACAAAAATAAATAACCTCAAATTTCTTCATCAATTGAGAAGAAATAAGATAAATTCTTAATGAAAATAATATTTTTACTTTGATTAAATGAAAAATTCAAGAAGAATTAAAGCTTTCCTTACTTTATTGGGGAAATGGTGGGAAAGATTGTATAGAGAAAGTTAGAGAAAATTGAGAAATATAAAAGTAATAGAAGGAAATAAAGGTTAGGCTAAAAAAATTGAGGAATAATGCCCTAGGGGCATTTTGAAAAAAAAAATTCCTAAACCTCTTCTATATATATATACTCACTTATATTAATTTAAAACTTTATAATTCTAATATATTTTCCTTATCAAATTTTTACTAAATTCATATTCTCATAGTTTCAATTTTATCAACTTTATTTTATTCCATATTTTACAAATAAAATTATGAACTTAACCAAATTTATTAGGTTATCTTAATTATTCTTTCTTACAAAAAAATTTCTAATTTATTATATTTTAAGGAGGGTGTAATAATCATATAGAGCAATGATAGACTTGTAAGTCCTAATATGCACTAATTTCAAATCAAAATTAAAACCTAGAATAACTTTTAGTAACGGTATTAAAGTATTCGATTTAAGATAAAGGACTCAGAAAGAATGGAACCAAGATTTAATTATATAGAATTATTTGTCTTTGAGGATGCCATTAAAATTCGATAGTTATAAAATCATTTAAGTCATAATGGTTCCATAATTTTGGGCTTTAGTTTAAATTGTGTCTTTTCTTCTAAAATAATATGTCGATAAATCATAGTAAACACTATCTTTTAAACAACCAATAAGATATGGAATTATCTATAGGAAATCTTATGCAAAACTAGTATAAAATAGCACTCTGGTAGTTCATAAATATTGTGTTATTAACTTTTTGTTATATTAGAATGTTTATTGTCACTTTTAACACCTTTTGCCCCTTTTGCTTAAGCTTTATGTTTTAGAGAAATGTTTGCTAATAAAATTTGCTTGGTTCCATCTCCAACACATTCAAATTGAAGAACTCTATTCAATCTTGATCCTGAACTTTATAAACTTGTTGTTATATAGCTTTAACTATTTAGGAATGAAGTGAAATAAGGAGCTCTAATAGGAATTTCTCATTTTTGCTAACATCACCATGCACAATATCAAGGAAGGAAGGAACACAATGGTCCATGATGGTCGAGCGATAAATGTTAAGTTGTTCATGCTAAAAATTAAAAGATAATTCATAAAAGAGAAAAACAAATTAAGGCAAAGTAAGAACCTAGCCTGGAATAGCTTATGGGCCTTCAATTCATTTGCTTAAGCCTAACTCAAAATGGGCACCCCTTTATGGACTTTGTGAAATTAAATGTGAGAATGTTATGCTTAAATATCCGTACTTGCTTAAAATAGTGAAAATAAGGTTCTAGGCCTTTAATATGACAACTGTAAGTGCTCTTCAACTCTAACAGCAAAGCTTTTAGCAATACACAAAGCTATATTAGTTACCTACCATTTCTTAAGAAAACATACCTAAGTGGGAAATGATAGCAAAATAGTAATACAATTATTTTTAGGAATTATAGACTGACTCTAAAAAGTATTGTCAATTTTTAAGATAGTCAAGAATTTACTATTAGTATAAAAAAACTTAGAACTATTATGGCATCCATGTGTATATGATATTGCTTCCTATGAGCTAGTCAAATGGATAGTACAAACCATTAGGTATGGCACCAGCCGCCTATCTTATTATCTTTCAAGCCTAGACAATCTCATTATTAAAGACATCATATCTCTCATAAACTAATGTACTATCTATAAATGAAGAGCCATTAACAAAGAAAATAAATTTTTTTAGGAAAATGACACTTCACCCAATTAAAATTTTGTTCATTTTTACTTAATCCACATTTATTTTCAAGTATCACAATTTGTCCACTTGTACTTTCTACTATTAAAACTTTATCCGCCTAAGCTTTTTTCCATCCAATTTTTAATGAAAAACTCCATATTAAGTGAGTTAAATAAAATCAAATGAAATTACACATGAATGAAATATATTTTTCTTTATATTTATATGAATTGATTGAAGAATTCTTAATAGGAACTAAAATATATGAGTCTTTTTTTCCTTATTTTAATAATACACCTTAAATAAGAAAAAAATTATTACAATACAAGGCATGGGTTAAAAAAATTTACTTAAACTCTTAATGATTGTAAATAATAATATATAGTTTGTAGATCTAAATTAAAGAGACATGAATAATATAATTTTTAATTCTAAATTTGAATATAAATTCACATAAATATAAAAATATTATAATTTACTCTTCTATGATTACCTTTAAATTCACTTAACTCACTCTTTATGGAATATTCCATTAAAATTTGGATGGAAAAAGTTTAAATGGACAAAATGTTTACATTAAAAAGTATAGGTAGTCAAATTATAATTCTTGAAAATATAAATGAGTTAACTAAAAATCAATGAAAATGCAAATGAATAAAATGTAACTTTTCTTTAAATTTTTTTGGCAAATGTTAACCATAGTCTTGGGCTATAATTAAATAATTTAATAAGTAGCAATATTCTTTTATATTTTCTAGAAAATAAAAATTGATTAATATTTGGATAATGCTAACCATCACTTTCAAAATGATGGTTAAGATATAATTATTAATATTTAATTAATAATAGTATAATTAATATTATAATCATATTTGATATTTTATTTTTATTTTAATAATACATTATTATTACTTGCTCCATTTCTTTTTAAGCATTATTTTAGAGAAAAATTTTATTTCTATTTATCTATTATTTTAGAAAATTAAGATTATATTTACTATTTTTTTTAAAATATTACTCTTACTATTTAAATAAATATTTAACAATTTTATTTATCAATTTACTTTTAGCAAAAGAGATATTAGTAAACTAATTTTCATCTCTCTTAAAATTAATATTATTTATTGCCTTTTCATATTAACTTTAAATAACACTTAAAAAAGAGTAGAGATAGTGTTAAAATTAGTACCTCTTATTGATTATACTAGTAAAAATAGAAATAAAACATTAAATGTGATTTTAATATTAATTGTGTTATTATTATTGTTAAAGAGTTAATAATTATACCTTAACCATTCATTACTCTTATTCTTTTAATACTAAAATTTGATGCATTAAAAATTGAAATGTTAAAGGTTTCATGCTAATCCTTAAAACAATTATCAAAGAGGGGGAAAAAATTCATTCATATACCATCATATTCATTCATAATCAAAGGTTTTATATGAATTTTTTGTGCAATTAGACAACATGGGAAGCTTCCATCTTTAAACTAGATTATCTAAACTAGTTTTTATCATCGGAGCTTTCCATAATTCTTAAAGTAAATTTTGAAGGATGTAGTGCTAAAGTATGTGAACTATAAGGGTATGTTTAGACACATTTTTATTTTTATATTTTTAAAAACTATTTTTCAAAAATTGTTTTGTTCCGAGATTGAAAGAAAATAAAGAATAAAAAGCGGTAGGTATTATAAATAATAAAATATTTTATTTAATTATAAAATTAACATTTAAAATAAGAAAATAAGTTTAGAAAATATCTAAAAGTTGCTTCTTGTTTTTCTATTTTTAAGTTAAACATTTAGAGTTACAATTTTTAAAAATATATTCTGAAAATATGTTCCTAAACAAATTCTTCTATTTTTTAAAAATAAAAAAATTATTTTTAAAAATAATAAATAAACAAACTTTAAAATTTTAACACTTTTATAATTTATAATTACTTTAAATTTATAATCTAAATTTTTTTAATTAATTTATAATTAAAAAAGTAACTAGTACACATTCCAAATCTCCATTTATAATTCTTCAACTTTAACTCATATAAATAATTATGACTATTATCTATTTCAAGAAATCCATTTGAAACCAATCTATTGCTTCCTCATCTAGCTATCATCACAAATATTCATAATCATTTCCCACAATTATAACTTTAATTACTACTATATTCCCCTAAAAAATGACAAATACCTCTAAAAATATAACTTGAGTAAGATACAACTATAAATTCTAATAGAATGAAATTGCTTATTTTCAAAATTTTTGAAATTAACAAGAATAAAATGCGATAAAGGCTGTGGTGTCTTTAGGTGAAGTATGGGTTTGGAACTCAGGACATATGGTAGACTACGAATGTGCCACATATAGGAGCTATAGATAAAAAATTATTTTAAAACTAATTGAATGATATAGGAAAATTTTCACAAAAACCCTAAGTCTAAGAGATAAAGACAAACAGGACTATAGTATTTTCTAACCCATCTCCTTCTCAACAATCCAATTATCTTTCACATATAATGTTAATTATCAACACTTGATATTCTTATGAACCTCATCCCTAATCCAAGTAAGTTTGAAAAATTGTTCACATTGCCTAATCCAAAGAGCGCATAAGGAACTCAATAAAAAAATAAAAAGGTGCTGCAAGCCTGTTTTGATATGCATAAAAGATCAAACAAGTTTTGTGATTTAGGCTACATTAACCTTATAAACTATCTCCTTTATTTTCTATAGTCTAACATGGCAAGAAGGATGAAACTTCAAGATCATTGCTTATGAATCAACCATCATTTACAATCCACTATAGCCCTAAACATTTATCATTTAAGTGCTCAATTAGCATCCAATTGGCTCCTCAAATTTTCATTGCTAGGGTCGTGCTGCAATTTCAATAATAAAGAAACCCAATATAAAGTTTGCCATAAACACAAGTAAACCATTAATTAAAAAAATGGCTAGGATCTCATAATGATAATTCAATAAATGGATGTCATCTACGTCACTTAAGGTTTAAGAATTCAAGGGCGCCATAGAACACCTTATAAAATGTAATATAAGTAAAATTCTTATAACCATAGAAGTAAAAAAAAAAAAGCAACAACAATTTTTTTAACATAAATGAGCAATAACTTAAAAGTTGAAGATTGATCTTCGTCGAAAGAATGATGAGGAGAGAGGTTAATAATGGTGATGAAGAGAGGGAAGGAAGCTTCTTGTTTAATGGAGGTGATCAAAGAAGCAATTGCCTTTTAAAAGTAAATAATGGATTTATTAGGTTTTAGATTGGATTTTTTTATATGGTAATGGATCCATTTTTAAAATTTTAATTTTTAAAGTTAATAAAATTTTAAAGAACCTTAATAATTTACAAGTTGAATAGAATTTTATTTAAATAAAATATATGGTTAAAATTATTTTTTAAATTATATTTGATAAGATGGTGCCACCTAACTTAAGGCATTATATGCTCCATCTTCTACCCTTATCACCATAGAATTGCACTTTATCATTTTTATTGTTTAAATCAATAGCATGGTTTTAATAGGAGTTTTTGCTAATTTCTTTTAGGAAAAATTATGTTTTATCTATATGTAATTTTGTCAATTTTTATTTAACTCAATTTTATTTTCAAGTGTTGAAATTTCTTCACCATAATTTCTATCATTAACATTAAATTTTTATTTAACTCAAATTTATTTTCAAGTGTTGAAATTTCTTCACTGTACTTTCTATCATTAACATTTTGCAATAATTTTTATCAGAAAACTCCATTACACAAGTGAGTTAAATGAAATCAAGCAAAACAATATTGCATAAAGTGCAATTTTTTTCTATGTTTATATATTTATACTTAGACTAAAAAAATTAATCTTGTCTCCTTGTCTTAATAATATCTTTTATACATTTGCCTTAAATGAGTAAAAAATTGTTACAATATGTGGCATGAGTAAAAAAAATAACTAAAATTCTTTACTTTTGTAAATAATTGATAAAATTCACATATTTTTTCATTTGATAACATTATAAAGAATATAATAATTACATATGATTAATAATTTAAAATAATAAGACATAACTATATTTTTTTCTTAATACCTATTGAGAATTCTTGACATTAAATTATATAAATATAAAAAAATTAGATTTTATTTAGATGTAATTTTGTCCAATTTCATTTAATCCACTTGTTATAGAATATTTTATTAAAAATTAGACAAAAAATTTAGGTAAATAAAATATTAATAATATAAAGTATAAGTAAATAAATTTTGATGACTAAAAATATAAATGAGATAAGTGAAAAATAATAAAATTATTAGTAAATAAAGTCTAATTTTTCTCCTCTTATATTTTTTTATAGATGTGTTAAGATTAAGGTTAATATTATATCTTTTGGTTTGGAAGTGAGCAAATTTTGTCTCCTTTATTCCATATTGTTAATAAAAACAAATTGTATAAAATAGAAAAAAATTCCTTCAAACGATATAAATTTTCCTATAATAGCAACTTTGACAATATAAATCTTTATACAATATATTAGCATAAATTTTTGTATAAAACTACATGTTTTTATTCCCTAATTTTATATTATTATAAATCCTAAATCCTAAACTCATCTTATATTTTTCCATTTAATTGAGTTAAAAAAAATTATGAAATAAAAGGGTTAACACCTAAGAAAAGGAAAACAATCAAGAAACAAAAATAGATTAAGTCTTGGAGACTCAAAGAACATTAACAATATAAAGATAAGACATTTGAGGAAGAACTATGTCATAGGCATGAAATTTGGATTAAATGAAAGATTATGAGTAGCTAACTAGTTTGCATATACATTGCCTTCTCTATAAGTGTGAAAATTTTCCACTTCCTAATCCTGCTTTAATAGAGTTCAAAAATCATAAATCAATTTATTACCTTTATGGTAAGGATTAGAAAGACATTGATCAGTGTTTTAAAATCGTATTTTAGATAAATTTTCTTGAAGCCTAAATCCTAAGCCACTTGCAACCCACAGAAGTCTCCTTAACATACTACATAAAAGGAAAAGCAATGTCCCAGAGGTTTAGTAAAACCATAGATCCAGTTTCCAACCAAATCATGAATTATACTTCCACAACCTACTAAACCAATGTGAGTTTTAGTAGCCCCATCCATGTAAACTTTCACCCAATCATTAGAAGGAGGTTGCTAAGTTATCTCAATGTTGGATACCCTTCTATCATAAAAAGGCTTAAATCCTTAACAAGCTTTAAATACTAATAAAGTATAAAATTTTATCATATTATTAGGTTTTAAAGGCCTCATAAGCCATTAAAATGAAGTTTTTTATTTCTCCAAGTCCATAAATAATAGTAGCTAACTACCTATAAAACTATTTAACATAGACCATCAAAATTACAATCATTGTTTTCTAAATTAATTTGGAACCTATCATTGGTTTCCAATAAATAGAAATTTACAAGTTTCTCATATTAAACCAACTAGGACCAAAGATGTCAAGCTAGATTGCAATCATATAGCATATGAAAAACTTTTTCTTCCTTGTTGATAAAATGCCTGCAAAATTTCTATCCATGTCCTTAATTAGCAGTGTAAGAATTAGTTAGCAGTCAACCATGGCAAGCTTGCAAAAAAAATAAACAAATATGCTGAGGAACATCTAATTGCCAAATTTTCTTCCAATACCATTTCGGTTTGCCCTAACCTGCTCTAGCAATATATTTGTATGCATGACTTATAGTGAAAACATTTAAACCACATTGTCCCAAGTTAATTAATCATGACTCACATTCACTTATGGAGAGAGAATGGATTGAATTCTTTGAATGATTGAAGTAAATGTAATTTTTTACGATAACCTCCAATCCCAATCCTTGTCATCCACTACAAAATCACAAACAAGGGCATTTAAATGATCATTGTCTAATGGAACAAGTGCATAATGGTTTAATGGTTCATTCACTCTAGCCTAATTATCATTCTAAAAAGAGATAGATTTACCATTTCTCATCTACCATTTCATATTTAGCATTGTATCTTCCTAAACATTTACCATGTCCTTCCAGAACACAAAGTCTCCACTATTGGTAGAAATTTTCACAGGCTATCTTGCTTGATTATTATATTTCCCTTTGAGAACTTTAATTCATAAACTATCTCCACTAGAAAAGAGTTGGAAACATAGCTTTATAATTCCATCTTTCTAATTCTAAGACCACTTGATTGTTTAGGCTAATAAATAGTGTCCTAACTTATAGTATGGGCTTTTTTAGAATTATTTATATGTCCTTAGATAAAATCTCTTTGTAATTTTTCAATAGCTATACAAATTCCTTTTAGAAACGTACCTACCTACATTTGATAGATAAGGATAAAAGATAATACAGATTAAATAAAGGTTACTCTACCTGTCATGGATAAAATTCTCGTTTGCCATCCTATAAGCTTAAAGTGAATCTTCTCAATAACTTTGTTATAATTCATTTTAACTCAGCCAAGATACCATATCAATACACAAATACTTCCCTAAGTTATTTGTATGTGAAAATCACTAAAATGAGTTATTCTTCTACTAAAGACATATAAACATTCTTAGAAAAAAGAATTTTAGATTTAGTAAAATTGACCTTTTAACTAGAAGCACCACAAAATTTTTAAAGAAAAGAATTTATAATCTAGATTTAATCTATAGAAGCTTCTGCAAAAAGAAATAAATTATCTACAAACAGAAGATAAGAAATAAAAAGACTATTTTGACCATATTTTATTGATTTCCAAGAGCTACCATCCACTTTTTCTTTTATTAAATGAATTAGTTTCTCTATGTACAACATAAAAAGATATAAAGATATAAGGTTTACCTAACGAATTCCTTTAGAGGGTTTAAATTCCTTAGATTTAAGTCCATTCCATAAGATATTCACAGTAAATAAGTTAACATATTTTTATAACAATATGATGTAATTTAGTAGGAAAACTAACTTCTATAAGAATAACGTTAATAAATTCCTATGAAAGTCTATAATAGACTTTTTCAAGGTCAATTTTAATGACTATATAACCAATCTTACCTTATTTTTCTCTTCATAGAGTGAATAATCTCACTAGCCACAATGATATTGTCTTGAATATAATGTATAAGAATAAAACATGCTTGAAAAGGAGAAATCAAGTGTAGGAGAATCTATTTAAGCCTATTAACAATGATCTTTGTAACATATTTATAATTAACATTACACAGTAAGATTGGAGGAAATTAAATGATAAATTTTGGCTGGCTTTGTTTAGGAATCAAAGGTATAAGAGTTTAATTTCTCCTTCTTAAAAAATACCATGTACAAATTCATACAATTTCTGGCTAACTCTACTCTAATTAGTTTGATAGAAACAAGCAGGAAATCTATTATCTTCTAGAGCTTTGGTAGCTCCTATATTAAAGATAGCCTTTTCAACTTTAGTAAAGATAATATAATAGACAACTTGGTAATCTTAGAATATTTAATTGTAAGGAAAGTATAGCTGTGATAAGTTGTTAACATAAAGAATTTTCTTTGGTAAATAAGTTACAATAGAAAATTGTCATCAAATTTAACAATTGATCTTTATCTTCAGCCCATGCTTATGTATTGTTTCTCAATATTAATACTCTGTTAGCCCTTCTATGAATAACTGTTTTAGTATGATAAAATCTAGTATTACAATCTCCATCTTAGATCCATATAGTTCTAGATTTCTGAAACCATAAAGCTTTTTCCTGCATAAAAACTTCATCAAGTTCTCTTTGAATTCTTTTCTCAATAAGATCGAGATAAGGGAACCATTTTCTTTCCATGCTTCACTGTACACCATGGAACTAAGCTAGAATTTGATGTTTTCATTGCTGAATATTACTAAAAACTTCTTTATTCCATTCAACCAAAGCGCTCCAAAGATGAGATAGGTTACTTTCCATAAAAGCATCATATTTCCAAGAAATAGCCAAAAATTAAAAAATTAGTCTTAAAGCAACTAAGCTACCTCAAATTTAATGATGGCATCGGGAAATGGATTTGCCTTAAATTATTACAAAGAGTTCTATCCAATATTTCAAACACTTTGTCATAGTCATCTCGCAAAGGTCCTCACCAAGTAAAATTAGAGCCTTACCAGTTGATATCCATCATACCACACTTGTTAATCTAATTAGTAAAATATTGACATTTAAGGGTAATTACTAGAGCTCTACCTTTTTTTATGAGCCTTAATAATATTATTAAAATCACCTACAATAATCCATGCCCTTTGAATTTATGAAGTTAAGTTTAGGATTTAACTTTAACTTTCCTTTCTTTTATAAGGATAAGGACTCAAATAAACAATAGTTAACATCCAATTAACACAATTAGAATTTGAAACTTTAAAAGAGAGCTTTAAATGTTCATCTTTCCAAGTAACTAAATCCCTCTTGTTAAGCTTCTACCTTCTTTCATAAGAAATTTATTAAATTTAAGTTGCTTAAAAATCTCAGCAGCTTTTACTGAAGAAGATTTAGATTATGTTTCTACATTAGCTTATTAGCATTCGACATAAACTTAAGCTTACCTACTCTTTTACAATTCCAGACAAATATTTTATTCATCATAAGAAAATTGATAAGAAAAGAGATAATACAACTAAGAAACATCTAATTACATCTCTAATGCACATGAGCTAAGGATAAGTACATCATTAGAAGCTATATGAAAGACATTACTTATCCAAATCTCTTATCTATGATTAAGATTAAATATATTTTCTTTAAGATTAAAAACATTGAAAAATATTAATTAAGAATATTAATAAATTCCAAATAAAAATTTCTCATAAATTCATATGTCAAAAATTTTCATATATTAAATTTAAAAAATTCTTTACTATTACTTATCCAAAACTTTTTCCTATCATTTAGTTTAAAAGTATTTTTGTTATGAAAATTCTTATTGAATTAAAAGCATTAAAATGTTATAATTAAGAATATTAACAATTAACAAATTCCTAATAAAAAATTGGTACTCCTTCCTTCCCTTATTATTTGTCACATTTAGAAGAAAATTTTTGTCTATTTTTATCAATTATTTTAAAAATTCAATGAAACATTAAATATTTTTTTTACAATTTTACCTTTTTTTTTTTCAAGTAAACACAACGTTTATTACCTCATTGATAAAGGTTATAACTATTATATTCTTTAAATTTTATAACTAGTATTATTAGCTCCTTATTTTTTATTATAATTATTCATTTTTCTATTCCTCAAATTTAGTCACTTATAATCTTAAAATTAATTAAAAATATTAAAGTTGATTGTTAAATCTCATATTAGTAATGCCAAATATATATGCTTTATTTTTTGTTATATTCTTTCTTTTCACCAACTATTTTAGTATTATTTGTAAAGTGAGGTACAAACAATTATAAAAAAATAAAAATAAGAGACTAATAATATTAGTTATAAAATTTAAAGGATGTAATAGTCACTATCTTTATAAATAAAGGATGAAATATTGTGTTTACATATTCTTTTTTGCTAATAACTGCATCATTATTCTATACATTCATATTTGAATGTCTTAATAAATTTATTTTATTATATTTCTCTTTTTATTTTCAACCATCTTAAACTTTAAAGTCATTTGGTTCACAATAATAGTATGAAAATTTCTATTTTTTAGGGAATAAAGAAGGTATGAGTTATTTACTTAGCCATTATTTAATAAATTAGGGGAAATAAGATTTGTCAAGAAGTTCTATTTTCCATATATTATAGGGAATTACTTACTCATCCCTCCTTGAGGTAAATTTTACTTCATCTACTCTTTATAGATACAGAAATAAAATTATTCTTACTAAATTTAATTAATAACAACTAAAATTTATTAATTTGTATTATAATAATATTAAGGATATAATAATCATTTTGTTTACATTTTTCAAGAAGTTTAAAATTAAATCAAATAAAATATAAAAAGTTATTTCTTGATAAGCATCACTTTCTCAAATAATTAAATAATTTTAAACATTTTTTGAGAAGTTCATATAAGATATTACTTCCCATAAGGAATAAAGAAGAAGTGAATTATTTGATTGACTATTATTTAATAAATTGGGAGAAATAAGATTTGCTAGAAAGTTCTATTTTCTATCTAGTATAAGAAATTATTTACCCATCTCCCCTTTAAGTAAGTTCTACTTCATGTATTCTTTATAGATATAGAAACAAAATCATTCTCACTTAATTTAATTAATAACAATTAAAATTTATTGATTTATATTATAATAATATTGAGGATATAATAATTATTTTATTAACATTTCTCGAAAAGTTCAAAGTTAAATCAAATAAAATATAAAAAATTATTTTCTAAAAAGTGTTACTTTTTTAATATTAATCAAATAACTTAAAATACTTTTTAGAAAGTTCATATAAGAAATTACTTTTTATAAGGAATAAAGAAGGAGTAAGTTGTTTAGTTAGTTAATATCTTACAAATTAGAAAAAAATAAGATTTAGTAGGATATTCTATTTCCTATGTAGTATAAAAAGTTATTTACTCATCTCTCTCTTAGATAAGTTTTACTTCATATATTCTTTATAGGAAAGAGTATGGTGCACCACCAAAAAAGTGGTGCACCAATGCATTAGCAAAGCAACAGCCGAGATTCTCTCGTACAAGATGATAGCTGGCTTTGGAGCACTTATACTGACAAGTTTCTATATTTATGGAATGACCTTTATAAAATAATAAATTGTAATGTTGAATTTGGACTCCACATTTTTCTTATTTGCATCTAACTATGAGAATCCCCTTTTAATCAAATTAGATTAGATTTTTGTAGCCTAAATCGTATCCAACTAGAGGAAGATCTTCTTCATATAAGAAAAACAATGGCAGACTTCATCATCGATGAAGTTATTGGTGAAGAGAACTGAAGACAGTGTGAAGTTTTGTGGTTGAGGATGACAACGTCGATCAGTCATGACAACAAGAATGACCATGATTCAACATATTTTGCAACAGGTATTGATGAGATTTATGTGTTTTTAGCGATAATCAAAGGAGAATTGGTGTGCATCGAAGTGTGAAAGAAATTGGAGAAGGCCCTTTAGGGTACGCAAAATTGGCCTTCCCAATAACATCGACACTTTGCACAGTGATGGCGAGACTCTCCCAATCTCCTTCCTGCTTTTGTCACTTCCCTGGCTTCTTTTCCTTGTGTTTTATCTTAGGTTAAGCTACATCGTGGATTAGGCCAAAGGTCAAAAATGAAAATAGATGTTTTCCTAGGATCATTTTATAAATGTATTATTTTTTGTTCCCATTTTATCCACCGAATGCCCACTTCAATATGCATCTTTGATCTACTAATGCACCGGTGCACCACTTTTCAAGTGGTGCACCATAGTCTAGTCCATTTTTTATAAATATAAAAACATAATTATTTTCACTAAATTTAATTAATAAAAATTAAAATTTATTAATTTATATTATAATAATATTAAAAATATAATAATTATTTTATTAATATTTTTTAAGAAGTTCAAAATTAAATTAAATAAAATATATAAAGTCATTTTTTGAAAAATATCATTTCTTTAATATTAACTAAATAATTTTGAATATTTTTTAAAAAATTTATATAAAAAATTATTTCTTGAGAAGTTCAACTTCCCATAAAACTTTATTTTTTATATGAACTAAATGTCTCCTTTGTGCATAAAATATAAAATGAAGTAAATTTTGAACTTGAAATAAATGATAATTTTGAAAGTTTAGTAAAAATAAGTAATCTAAATTAGTTTCTTAATCACTGTATAAATTGTTAAATGCAACAAATAATAATAGATAGAGGGAATAAATGCTAACTATAGCCCTAAGAGTTATACTTAAGAATCAATAAACATTTATTATTATATTTAACTCTCAAAAGAATCTTATAGAGTAGCATTAATTAAGAAATTAACTTTTAATATTCATAATTAATGCTTTCAATAAATTTTCTTCGAAATGAGTTGCCCATAGCTTTTTCCCTTTTTCTTCTATGGTAGAAATTTGTCCATCAATTACATTTTATAAATTATATATATATATATATATATTTATAGACACGCATGTTAACAAAATAATTATAATACATCTATCATATATTTACATTGTTATAATAAGATCCGTCCAACTAAGCATTGGAACACCTCATAGTTTAGTTAAATTGTTTAGAATATTTAATAAGGTACATATTCTAATGATTTTTGTCTTATAAATTATATTTATAATTCAAATATTATTCCATTTATAAAAGAAAATAAAGTAGGTATAACTTTTGCAATTATTGTCACACATCTTTAAGAGAAATGTTTTGGATATAGGCAACACTAATTTTTTTTCTTCCGTCACACTTGGGGTACTGTCTATAAGGGTATAATAGTCCAACTATCTTTTCTTTTGGTTTTTTTTTTATCTAAGAATCTCCGGCGTCCGGCAGTCATATTCCGACCAATTCGGAATCGGGCCAAATCGGACTCAATAAGGAGCAAAGCTCTCTCTACAATTTTTCTCCTTTCACATTACTCAAATCCGAAACCTTATTTGATGGACGAAGCTCCCAACTGCCGTCGTCCAACTACCTTTTTCTACTTACCTAATTGCTCCTACTTAATATCTTAGTCTCCTCCTCATCGGGAGGAAGCCTAATCATGAAACCAAGCGTTTTACATCCATATTGATATTCCAGCATTCTTTTTCCACAGAATAATCCCTTATCAATATCTTCTGCAAGATTTTGCAATTAGAAAACACACGCAAGTATCCTCTCGGTTGGATCCAATTATGCGAAAGGAGATCTCTCAAAGCTAGCAGAGAAGATAAGTTCTTATTTTTAGTTTCAGTAGCCCTATAAACCCCTGCAAATTTCAGTTGGTTATCTATAATCATGATGCATATGAATACAAAGTTTCAATTCCTGCTTAATTTCTTGTTGTTTATCTTCAAGAAGATCCAAACACCATAATCAATATGGCACTGCATCTGCAAACCCAGCGAATCAAGATAGCAATCTTTCTTCTAACATTTTCCATCCACGGATAAACCCTCCTCAAATGAACTAATATACTCTATGTTCCATTTACTAATTATCATTAAAGCTTGTTGAACATTAGGATGTTGATTTTTGAAAATGAGTTCATTTCTGGTCATCCAAATACCATAAGTAACAATAGCAAATTGATTGATTATGTTGATTTTCCTTTCTGTGACCCCTTGAGTATCCTGCATTAGAATATTGTAAATCCAATCCTTATAATTATTAGACTCCAAGTCATGTGATCTAACAGCCAAAACTGATCCAAACCATATTGCTCCACTGAATAGACACTCCAGAAAAAGATGTGCTATTATTTCTGCCTAATTTTCACAAAACACACAGTTAGACACATCCAAAATGCGCTTCTGAAATAATAATAATCTGGTAGGTTTAGGTTGTATGCACGGTCTCCACAGGAACATAATTACTCTTTTTGGAATCGGAAGGTTCCAAATTTTTCTCCATACCATCCTTTCATATTGATCACTCTGGCTCTGACTATCATTAATCACCATATAGCCCTCTTTAACCGTATATATACCTGACTGGTTTTTGGTCCAAGCAATCCAATCTTCAGTAGAAGAGCTGACATAGGGGTTTGAAGTCTATTGTTCCAAATCAAGGAACTAAAATTTGCCTTAAAACGAATAACAAACAACCCATTAGCAGACTGATTTTTTCTTTTTAAGTGAGATGCACAACCGCAATTATGGGAACATGGCCTAGCTATGGACCACCAATATTTGCTTCCCAACTCAATCTTCTTACCATTACCCATCTGCCAGAACAGATTATCAATAATGACTTTCCCCACTTTTAAAATGTCTTTCCATCTCCAAGAAGCATATTTCTTAATTTGATTTATTTTTGCAATCTTATTGTTAGTGTACTATTGTAGATACAATTTACTGATTAGCAAATGAGGCTTAGATATAACCCTCCACAACTGTTTAGCTAACATAGCTTCATTAAAGCTTTTAAGATCTAAGAAACCTAGTCCCCCCATCCAGCAGTTGCTTAAGCTTCTGCCAAGCTATTGTATGAATCTTTCTACCTTCATCTGTTCCATGCCACTGAAAGGAACTCAGACACCTTTCTATCCTTTTAATATCCTCATTTCTTATTCTTGTTGCAGACATATGATAAAAAAGAATGCTTTGCAACACTGATTTCCCTAAAACTTGCCTTCCTGTCTGTGATAACGTACTTGTTTTCCATCCTTAGAATTTTTTATGAATCCTTTCCAAAATTTCTTGCCCAACCATTTTTTTTCCTAGCACAATCATCAATCCATGATCCCAGATATTTGCCAATACTTGTCATCAAATTAACCCCAAGTTTATTTTACAATCTTTCTTTAATCAACTCTGGAGTATTGAAACCAAGGTATATACCCGATTTCTATTTATTTATTTGCAAGCCAGACCATTCGCCAAAGTTTTGCAACAATTTAGAAAGAGATTTGCAAGATTGATTAGTCACTTTAAAGAAAATCATTAGATCATCAGCACAGAGCAAGTGACTAATTCTGGGAGCTTTAGTAGTCACTCTAATGCCCTGGATTTTATGATCCTTCTCAGCCTTACTAATCATAGTTGATAACACGTTAACACAGAGAATAAAAATATAAGGTGCATGCGGGTCTCCCTGATGTTGACCTCTTTGAGGTATTATACTCCTAGTTAGCTCCCCGTTAACTATAACTTTACAAGACACAGTATTAATACACTCCATCAGATTTTGAATCCATCCTTGAGAAAATTCAATACATTCCAAAACCTGTCTAATAGCTCCCTGTCTGATTTTATCATAGACCTAATGAAAGTCCACCTTAAGAGCACCTCAGAAACATTTCCTGCCTCGAGTCCTCCTCATATAATTAATCATCTCTGTAGCTATTATAATATTATCAAAAATTATCCTTCCTTTGATGAATACATTTTGATTAGGTAGAATAACCTCATCAAGAATCTTCTGCTACTTATGAACCAACACTTTAGATATAATCTTATAAACTACATTACATAGGCTAATTGGACAAAAATCTGCCGTAGTACTCTGCTCTTTTCCCTTTGGTATGAGAGACGCATTTGTTTGATTTATAATTTAAAGTATATGCCCTCTATTTAAAAATGACAGAACAATGTCTTGAGCTTGAGGACACAATCTGCCAGCAAGCTTGAAAAAATTTGGCGTTAAAACCGTCAGGACTAGGAACCTTGTCTGGATTCATTTTAAAAACAGCTTCTGTAACTTCTTGATTTTGAAAAGCTTCATTAAGAACCAATAGATGACAATTTGATAATTGAGGAACCCCATATTGTTCCATTTGCATATTTTCTTCAATAAAGACTAAATCATCTTTATAAAGATTTGAGAAATAAGTCCAGGCCAATTCTTGAAGACTTCCATTTTACTAAACACCCCTGTCATCCTTAAGAGCATTAATTCTTCTCTTAGTATTTACAATCATATGAAAATGTTTTGAATTTTTGTCTCCATTCACTAACCATAACTGTCTTGATTTTGTGCTAGAATAATTTGTTAGCGATTGTTGACACTCAATTTTATCCGGCTAATAATATAATTAAAATAAATTTTAAAAAATAAATAATAAATAAAAAAATTAATTAATTAAAAAAATTAAATTATAAAAATTAAAATTATAAAAAATAATATATAAATTTTTTTAAAAAAAATTGTAATTAACTGCTTCCATTCTTTCCGTTCAATGGACAATTACCTACTTGCTAAAACTGCCAATTATGAAGTCTGCTTCTCTACCAATTACGTAATAAAAATCTCTCCTTTTACACATGAAAAAATGAAAGTTGTTACTGATAGTTGGCTTCCCTACTCTTGTTATCTGACTCTCATCAACATCTAGGGAGGGGGCTTCTTGACTCCTTCGGTGGGCTCCCTTTTGGCTATTACTCTCTTCACAATCATCACCATCTTCTGCTGCACTGGCGATTGACTCAAGGTTGAGTCTCGTTATCATGAATATCACAATCAATACTTGCAGCAGTTGTTTCATCACCACTTTGTTCCTTCTGCAACCACGTACTGCATGAAGGCAATATCCCCTCCTTCGTCTTCGTTGCTCTCTCCCTCTGTTTCTCTGCTTGCCATTACTGTCTCTGCATCCTCGGTCATTACTTATGCCTATTGAACTATGCTCTTCCCAACGAGAATGGAATCTCTCCCTCACTCCCTTGTTTTCGTCACTCACCATTGTTGTCTCTGCATATCCAGTCACTGTTTGCTGCCATGCGCACTCTCTACCACAGCGAGCTGGCACTCCTCATCCATTCTCTGCTTTCAGCTTTAGTTGTTATTCGCTGATGTGAAAGATGCCACAATCCGTAAACAAGAACGTAGCAGCAGGGGATCGCTTCTCCCTATTTCTCTTAGTTCTCATGTTCCATCTCTGATGTGTTTCTCTCTCCTTTCCATCTCTCTCTAAATCTAGAAATGAAGCACCATCATGACAGCATCCAAGAAGTCCGACGTCAGCCTCTTCATCAAGAAAGGATCATCGTTGCCACCAGATGGCGTTCTCGGTTTTATCTTGGTAGCCAACTATTTTCTTGTGTCGCCATTAACAGCCGTTTGGATGATTTTCATTTTCACGGTATGTATAAGGAGGCTTTGATTGGAAAATAAGAAAAAGGCCGTGAGTAAACGTCCAAGCGGAAGTTGGTTGTAAAAAAAAAAAGAAGAAAGTTGGATAGAGATAAAAGGCTCCGTGAAGTTTGCCTCGCTTTGGGAATTGAATGTTATCATCCACGTATGTCAATTAATTTTTTATTTTGAATATGTTTAATGATTGCTTACATAAGGACGTATTCGCTTAGATAATCCTCGGTAACTTTTGACTTCTAGCGGTAAGAAAGTTTGAAAGGAATTATCGGTTATTATAAAAAAAATCTTTTTTTTTTATTTTAATGATATTAAAATATTATTTTTATGCAAAATCCTATAACGGAATGAAATCATAGTTTAGAAGTTTAAATTATTTAATATTCTTGATGTAAGAGATATTTAAAAAAAAATCGGATCAACTGATTAAATAAAAAAAAATTCAACATTATTGCAAATAAAATTATCTTATATTCGTCACGTATACTCATAATTTATATTTGTATTTAAAAATATATATATTTATGATAATGGAATAATATTAAAATTAGTTGCAAGTGCAATAAAATAATTTCAATTTTCCTGAATAATTCTTTAATCAAATTTGACTATGAAGTTGGATAAATTTGATATTTTAAAAATAAATTATAAAAATAATATTGAATTATAATTTCAATTTTTTTGAGTAGTTATGTATTCAGATTTGATCATGAAATTAATAAATTTCATAATTTAAAATTATGGAATAATATTGGAATTATAATTTCAATTCTTTCAAAATTTTATTTTAAATTTGACCATGAAATTAAGTAAATTTGATAATCTAAATAAAAATTATTAATATAACATTTTTAAATAAATAAAATTATTTTAAAACAATTTTTATTACCTAAAAAATTTATATTACAATTATTTTATTTAAAAATGTTTTAAAATAATGAAATGAAAACCTTAATAAAAATAAAATAATAACATTTCATCAATAATGAAATAAAAATTCTTTAAAAAAATATTTTGAAATATAATAAATAAAAAATATCTAAAATAATAAAACTTGTGCTTATGACATATTAAAATTAAGTGATCCAATTACAGGTACGATTATAATGGTACTTAACATTATTGAAACACATTATTTTGTTCAGATCCTATTATGAAGTTGAAAGGATTGAACAATTAAATCAACAAATTATTTAAAAATCTTTTAAAAATATAAAATATAAAAAATCTTTGAAAATAATAAAATTTGTGCTTATAACATATCAAAGTTAAATAATCCAATTGCACGTACAATTATAATAGTACTTAACATTATTGAGATACTTTTAATCTAAATTCTACCATGAAGTTGAATAGATTTTGATAGCCAGATCAACAATTTAATCAAAATTAACAATTATATTCTTAATAAGATACATGTAATACAATAAGGACCATCATAATTTAATACATAAGATAGAATTAGAATAAACGGGCAACTGTTCGTTGAACGAACGTTGTAGGGTGCTAACACCTTCCCTACACGTAACCTAATCATGAACCTAAACTTTGGGAATGCAAACCACTTTTAGTATTCCAATTACACCATAAAAAATGATTGGTGGCGACTCCATCTTCTTTTTATTCATACCACACAATACAAAAAATCCACATTTCCAAAGAAGGCGCGGAGGTCCGCTCGCCTCCTTCAGATTCCGCCACAGGACACGTCGCGACAACGATTAAGATAAAATTCCAACTACTCTTTGACATTTTTTTTTAATTGAACATCCTTAACTGTTTTCCCTTCTTGTAGATTAGATAGAACTAACTCAAGATTCGAAATTGTCTTTTCAAGTTGGCTAAAATTTTCTCGATCCCAATGTTTCAAGGCTTTCCTTGTCTCAGTTAACTCAAGATCCCAATGTTAACTTATGATTTAGTTGAAAAGCTTTAGATCCTTTCACTTGCTTTGCCATAACTGAGCTATAACATTTTGACAGGAATCATGCTGCAGCCACATATTTTGAAACTAATCCATGTTTCTTATAATGATGAGACCAGTTAGTATTCATAATGAGAGGGGAATGATCAGAAGCTAAAAGAGGAAGCGCATACCTCTAAGAGTAAGGAATTGCATTAACCATTTGTCATTACAAAAGCATCTATCTATCCTTTCCCTTACATTAGTATGCCCAAGTCCATTATTAGACCATGCATACCAAACCCTTTTACTCTTAACATCCATTAAGCCACTATTCGAAACAGCTACAATAAAATCTTCAGCCCCAAACAGATTAGAACACAAACTTAACTTATCTTCTACCATCATAACTTGATTAAAGTCCCCTACTAGTAACCAATGAGTATGAATCTGACTGCTGATATGTTGCATAAAATTCCATAAAGTATGCCCATCTGGGATCTTTGGATGCCCATAAACACTTCTAATAAACATATGACCAAACGAAGGATGATCCACCTTCAAAGTGTATCCAATGAGGGTTCACTTGAATTGGCTCAACTTTCAAATTGCCGTCCAATCCACAACTAAAGCCACCACCATGCCCCTGAGCATCACACCCAACTATAGATTGTAGACCTAATGAACTTAATATGCTTGATGCTTTTTCCCCTTTCAAACGAGTTTCAAATAAAAATATCATCACTGGGCAATATTTTTGTTTGAGCTATTTTACTCTTTGAATTGTCGAGGAACAACTCAGTCCCCTTCAATTCCATGCCATAATCTTCATGTTTGCTTACGGGACTGATTAGGGACAATCCCCTGGAAACCCAAAGAACAACCAGGCATGGTGTTAGCTGGAGATAATCAACTACCTGTTGGTTCTGAGAAAGAATTGGATATTGTTCTGGTTCCTCCAACACATGAAATTCATCTTGATTAGCAAAAGAAAGACCACCAATATTTGTATCAAGTAATCTTCTTTTACTAAATTTGCACCCATGTTTATCTTGTTTTCTCGTTTTATTGTTTTCCTCAAACATCAACATCTTATAATAGGATTTAGTATGCATGTATTCATTGAAATTCTGATTTTCTTGACTTAGATTTAATATCTGTTAGGCAGACTCGCTAGTGCTATTAGGAAATGCACCTACTTGCATACTACCTTGAAATGCTTCAAACTATTGATCAAAAATCTCTTGAATAAGAGCACATCTTTTTTGAGCTTCTGTCATATTATCATCGTGAAGTCTTGTATGAGAATTTTCATATAAGAAGTTGTCTTTATAATTGATTTGTTGCTGTGATTGCAGGAGACAACCCAGTGCCCACCAGAACCAGATAAAGTAAATGTCTACTTCGTAAGGATGACTACGAATTAATCGCCAATCTTGAAAAATATTTCCACTTGGCACTCTCACATCTAGATTCTCATCATTACTATTGGTAAAGCCAATCTCTCCAGTTGTGTCTCCTTGGACTTCTTTGTAAACGCTCTATCAGTCTTCTGCTATTCCACCTATGAAGTCCTCTTCTTAAATTGTGAGCCATTCGAGGAACCAACTCCAAACTTACTATTTGCTCTTCTCTTATCATAGGCATAGTATTAACTTCAATGTCCTCATCTACTGGGTCCAAAATAAGCTGAAAAGCATGTGCCCTAATTTCAGCTGCATTGCTAGATTCACCTTTCTCATTGCTATATTGAATATAAGTTGCATTAATGAGAAAAGAAACTTGTTCAGGGAATTTTATATATTTGAGTTTCTTTCATTAGGCCAAATTAAAATCTTCTTCAGTTAATGCCCTGAGTCCCTGACTATAGGAAACTGCAATTGCTCAAGTAAATGTCTTTTAGAACCTGGAGCATCTAAATATAAATTATCTGCTGGTTGTGAATTACTGAGGTTATTTTCCATTGCTTCATTTAAATTTTGCTTCTGCCTCTGTAGCTCCTTTGGTATATTCAACATCAAATCGGGATCAAGTTGCCGTTCCATTTCCCCTTCATCCCCCATATTCACATCTACTTCCTCCTCTTCAAAAGAAGATTCCGCTGAAATCTCCTGAATTGCTTCAGCAAATGAAATAACCCTTTCCTGGTTGGAGTTTGTACAAGCCTGGGTGACATCCACTGGAAACTATTTTAAACCAGATTCTTCAAACCTCAACCTAATTTTCGTGGTTTCCCACTTCACACTATGCTCGAAAGCTGGAGCATCAGCAACAAAATGGTTTCTCTCCAGCACTATGCCAATATCAACACGAAACCTGTTACGGACTTCACTAAGTTGTCTCTCAATATCTTCAGTTACCTGCTTAAAGCTTCTGACACAACTATCCAAGTGATTTCCAATTCTATCACATGCCAGATAAAGGTTAAATACTCTTTCATATTTGCATTGTATCCAACCAAAGGATTTATCATCCACTTTTAAGTGAAAACCCATAGATAAAGGTTCACGGGCCTTGATATTTATTTTCATTCTAACAAATCACAGGTTTTGAGGATAACCAGATGGCCAATCAATCCATTAAACATCTCCAATCACGGATTCCATGGACTCCGCAAAGGGCGCTGTCTGATATTCTAATGGTAACCGCCATAACTGAACCCATGTAAGAAAAGAGTCAATATAAACTCGGTCTAGTCTAATATTGAGCTCCGACATGTCTAGTGTAAATAAAGACCCATGCACTGACCATGGCCCATTCCGAAAAACACAGACTCTGTCCTCTTCCCTCTGAAATTGAACTATGAAAGCTTTCCGCACGTAGCCAACTACTTTAAAAATTCCTCTAAGCTTTTAAGCTGAATGTAAGATGCTATCCAGGGATGATGCTGATAGGTAACGTTCATCCAACATATTTAACACTAAACAATCATTCCATCTTATTCTGCTATTATTGACTGCTTGCATGTTCATTTCTAACATAGGAGCTTTGCATTTCCTAGGAGGAAGATTGTTTTGAGAAACACTTACATAGTCATCCGCAACTTCATCTGATTCTCAGAAACTCTCAGACTAGCCCATCTCCCTGATTTACGCCATTTAGTCACCGCTCTAAAAATACCCTCGTTCAATCCAAAGTTTCAACGAACTTCCAGCACAATCTTGTCACTGCTAGATGAAGCTTAGAAGATGAAATTGCCGGATTGAACTTGATTTTTCGACTGAAACAGATTTAGACACAAATGATTGACATAAGATGAAAACCGGTTGTTTGATTTACTGTTTGTATTCGGAAGGTTCACTTTCGAGATTTCTGCACTCTATCTCTTTCGAGTTTTTTTTGTTTTACAACGTTTTTAAACAGTTTTTAAACATATGGATCACCAATTTAAGCTCTATTTTATGTAATAAATAAATTAAATATGGATCACCAATTTAAGCTCTATTTTATGTAATAAATAAATTAATTTATAATTTATTTATTAATTTAATTAATAAATTATAAATTAATTTTTAAAAATATTTTATACATTAACTTGTAAAAAAAATAGAGTTTGATTTGATAAATTATTTCATGTAACTTATAAGTTCATAACATTTCAATTTTTGTTTCAAATTCATTCTTTTTATTTTTATTAATTTACTATTCATTCTCTTAATAAATAATTATATTTTATTTTAAATAATAAATGAAAATTAATTAAGTAAATAAATAAATAAATACTATCCTAAATGTAGTATAAATAATTAAAAAATAAGTATATAAATAAATGTATTATGTAATAAATTATAACTAATTTAATTTTAGTTTATTATATTCTAATTTTAAATTATAAATATATAAGAATATGTACATAAATTTATAATGTCATAACAATATAAATAATATATTTTAAGTAATCACATTTCTATTATAAATAATAATTAAGTAGATATTATTTAAGTAAATAAATATATAATTTTATGAAATATAATTAATTAAATTTTAGTAATTATATTTTTATTTTAAATATTTTAATTATGTTAATATAATTTTATTTGTAAATAAATATAAATTAAATTAATTTATATATTTATTTATATTAATATATTATTTTATATTTTTAATTAATTCAACGATTAATTTTATAAATTATTTTTTTTTTTTTACCTAATCATCCTCACATCAAGAATCCCTTTTTTTCTTTTGTAAGGAGTCACTAATAAAAAATATGAGAACAGGAAATGATAGGGAGAGGAGGGCACATTTACCCAAAACCTGTACCTAAAAATAAATTACCCAAAACCTATACAGTGAAAAGTATTTATCGGGAAACTTAAAATTTTTTTTAAAAGAGATGACTGATCACGGGCTGAAAGACACCGTGATCAGTCATACCCCATCCTCGGTTTCCGTTTGCCATTTCTTTTCCTTTTACCTTTTATTCATCATTTGTTTTATTTTGATTTTTATTTTCCTTGATTTTCGTTTCTGTTTTTGCCATCTCTTTTGCTTTGCTTTTACGTTTTATTCTTGTTTTATTTTAATTTTTGTTTTCCTTGATTTCCGCTTCTCTTTTTGTTTTATTTTATTTTATTACTTTTGAAAATGTGTTTCTGTTTCTGTTTACGAGAACGAAAATTTTTCCGTTTATATTATTTTGCTTTTTTCCTTTTAATTAATTTCTGCCTTGCTTTGATTTTTTTTATTTCCTCTTTTTCCGTTTATTTTTATTTTTTTTGAAATTCTAATTTTAATTTTATGTTTCTTTTAATTTTGTCTTTTCCCATTATTTTACTTTTACTTTAATTTTTTTATCTATTTTTTTTATTTTTTGTGATCAATTTTTTTACCTATTTTTCTGCCGAATTTTTTTATTTTGTTGAGTTTTATTTTTTTTTACTAATACATTTTTTCTCCAATTAGAATAATTTTATCTTTTTTTCACCCTATATGTATTAATTTTGTTTTATTTCAAATGAGATTTAATATTTTTTAAAAACTTTGTAATAATTTATAATTTGTGTGCCTTTTTATTTTTCATTTATAATTTTAACCTTTAATTTGATTTAGTTTATTAAAATTTAAATATTTATTTTATATTAATTAATCAATATTTTAAATAATAATCAATTATTTTTTAACTCTCATAAAATTGTACAATATATATAATGTAATAAAATAGTATGTGTAATAATTACCCAGATACTTAAACGGAAAAAAATATTTACCGAGATGCTACACAGTAAAAACTATTTAACTAAATGCTTAAAAAAAATTTTTTTTAAAAAAGACTGATCACGAGTTCAAGAACACCGTGATCAGTCTGCTCTTCCTCGATTTCTGTTTACATTAGTTTCCGTTTTCCTTTTATTTTCGTTTTACGTTTTTTTCTTTTGTTTTATTTTAATTTATGTTTTTCTCGGTTTCCGTTTAGTTTCTGTTTTTCTTTGCTGTCTTTACAGTTTTTTAATTTATTTTATTACTTTTGAAAAACCCTGGTTTCTGTTTACGTTTGACTTTTAAAATTTTTCATTTATATTATTTTATTTTTTGATTTGAACCTCCGCCTGGCTTTGTTCATTTTTTATTTTCTCATTTTTCATTTATTTTGATTTTTTCTTTTGAAAATCTGATTTTGATTTTATGTTTCTTTTAATTTTATCTTTTTCTATTTATTTTACTTTTACCTTTTTTTTTTCTTAATCTATTTTTGTATTTTTTGTAATCATTTTTTTTACTTATTATTCTACCGAATTTTTTTTTATTTTGTTGAGCTTTATTTTTTTACTAATATATTTTTTCTCCAATTAGAATAATTTTAACTTTTTTTCACCCTATATGCATTAAATTTGTTTTATTTGAAATGAGATTTAATATTTATTAAAAACTTTATAATAATCTATAATTTGTGTGCCTTTTTATTTTTTCATTTATAATTTTAACCTTATTTTAATTTGATTTAGTTTATTAAAATTTAAATATTTATTTTATATTAATTAATCAATGTTCTAAATAATAATTAATTATTTTTTAACTCTCATAAAATTATACAATATATATAATGCAATAAAATAGTATGTGTAATAAGACTGATAAGATAATTATTATCTCAATAAATACAAATAATTACATTTTCTGTTATAAACTTATTACTTGATAGTTGTATTTTCTCAAACCTTACGTTCAATTCAACTTATTCTGATTGTTATAATATAGTTAATTTATATTTAAATATTGATTATTCATCAATAGTACTAAAATTATTTTTTAACAAAGGACTATCCTTTTTTTAATATATTGATAAGCTGACATATATATTTTATTGTAAAAAAGTCTGATAAGTATAATTTTTTTCTTACGAAATAGATTTTTTTTAAATTAATATTTCTTCAAAAAAAAGGGGTTGATACCCTAAATTTAAATTTTTTCGTAAATGTATTTTTTTTAAATATAATAGTAAGCTAAAATTAATTCTTTCCATAAAATTGCAATGAGTTGAAAAAAAATTTTGTTAGGGGTTCGGGTAAATAAAATTTTAGGTATAGTATCCTGGTATTCAATTATAAGATATATTTTCTAATTTTATAAAAATATAATTATAAAAAATTAAAATAATAAAAATTAATTTATATGTTTAATATTAAATATAAAATATTTAATAAAATATATTAATGAAATATAATTTTTTTAAAAAATTATCTTCTATTATATCATAATTTTAAAATTTAAATGTTATATTTTTTTAATTTTTTAATCATATATTACAGATATATTTAATACTTGATTATACATTTTTTGAAGAAATAGGTTTGATTATACCATGAGATATTTTTAGTATCAAAAAACCTATTTTAAATAAAAAACATATAAGAAAATTTTGACATTAAAATTTTTTTAAAAATTAAAAATATTTAATCATATATTTTCATTTTTCTCACTTTTTGTCTTGTCTTTTTTTTATTTTTCATTATTTTTTGCCTTGCCTTTTTTTTCATTTTTCATCAATTTTGTATTAGTCTAACAAAATAATTTTTAATCTTTTTTATATATTCACTAATTTTTTATTTTCTTTTTCGTATGTTTAATTCTTTTTTACTTTCATCAATAATTTATTTTATTTGTTCGTTAGTTTTTCATTTTCTTTTCTGTTGATCCATCTTCATATCCATTTAATTTTTTCGAGATAAGTTATTTTATGTGTTTTTTTTTAATTTATTTCTATAAATATTTTTTTTGGAAATTAAAATAATTTGAAACCCTATTTTTCACCTTATATACATTAAATTTGTTTTGGCACAAATTGCATTTAACACCATTTTGGTAGATAAAATTACCTAGTACTAAATTTAATAGCGTGATTTATCATAGTGATCTCTAAATGAGTAATTAACACCATTTTTCATAATTATATATAAGTCTACATTTAAGATTACATCTTGAAGACCGATATTTTAGAATGATCCATTGAATTTCAAATAACAATATTATGAATGGAGTGGTATCAATAGTGTGACGAAGATAAATGATTAGAAAGTGAAATATATAATCATGGAATTGTACAACTGAACTCCAAAAGTGGGTAATATGGTTAATGTAACATAATAAATTACTAAATCTAAGGCAAAAAAGTAACGAAGCAGTTAAAAAAAATCTGGCTAAAAACTATATTAGAATAATAAAGCCCTCAATCACCAAAATAATGGCTCCCAGTCCCACACCGAGGGCGTCGCCTTACTCGTTGCGGTCGACGAGCTAAGGGCTGTTCATCTCCATCGTCATCTGCAGAAGTCACACGGGTCTGACCCCTAGAAGGTGGAGAGTTCAAGTCCCAAGGGGATGATTGAAATGCTGGAATAGGGTTACTCGGTGTGAAAAACCCTTGGTGCTGCTGCTCCATAGATCCGCCGGTATACTCAGCAGTGAATGCAAATGGATCATCAAACAATCCCATTAGAGAGCCAAGAATTCGCTGAGCTGATTGTGATGGCGATGGTGTGGAAAAAGATGATCGTGGAGCATCATAGGGGTGTTGCGGGGGCAATGCCATGCTATGCGACGGGCCAGCTTCTGCACCTGGGAAGAATTGCGGCGGTGGGATATAAGTTAATGGTCCGGCAGCACCGAAATCAGCATGCATCGATCCAGGGATGAAAGGGCTAGGGACACCTGATTGCATCGGTGATAGATGAGAATACGACACACTTTCATCATCGCCCTCTTCATCAGGCAAAATAGGATCCCTGAGGGACATGAAGCCGTGTGCTCTCCTACCATGCCTAGGCTCGGGAATGGGTGGTCTAGGTAATTCATCAGCTGGGTAGGCAGGCTGGTCAGCAGTCACGTCTCGATGCTCTCCTAGTGCGCGTAGAATGAGGCGAGATTCCCGACCCACGGTCTCCCTAAACTGACTATACGGCTGTGAAGGGGAGTCCTCGACACTAAGTCTGTGTAGTCTCTCAATTACGTCAGCCTACAAAAAAATACATTTTAAACAGTTAATACATATTACATGTTGAAGAACTCACAAAGCATAGTATGCAAATCGTTAGTTACCACAAATCCTGGACCGCCGCTAAATGGATGGATCCATCATCTGGTATGTCTCCAATACCATGACATATAGCCCAAGTCTCGATGAAGAGCATCTGTCTCGAACTCTGTCAACGAGAGTGTATTGCATCATGCATTCCAAGCGCTGATGAATATCATATGCTCCTGACGCCAGTCTTTGAATGTTTTGCCCCGGAGCTGCAGTATGTGACAAGAACCGAGGTTAAATGGGTCCTGTGGAATGGGCTGCCTCCTCCTAAATTGTCGAAGCACACGGTCTGCATGGTGCCACTCTACAATGTAGAAGCAAATGATGGGAACTGATGCTAACCATATATCAGGTGACATCAAGCAATACCCTGGTATCAGCTGTCGTACACTAGGATCGTCATAGGGGCGCCAAATAATCTAAAATCACAGAGAAATGCAGCATAAATTAGCATATTGGTATATCTAGCAATAGATTGACAGAAATGATAATCAACTGTGTTTCGAACCTCATCGTCCCTCATCTGATAGAGTAATACTCTATAATGACGCAGAGCCGTCGGCGGCGGTCGGGGAGGTAGGTCAGTGTTCTTCCATCTGCGAGAAATACATATTATATATTAACTGTTTGAATTATTTAAGCAGATGTATGAGACGTTATACGGAATACGTATCTAAACCATACCTGAAACCTAATGGTGGAAGCAAAGGATAAATGTCTAGCTGGGGATCTAGATACGGAGGTCTTGCCGGCGCTAGAGTGGGGAAACGATCCCACGCCCATAAATGCAATAAATGCAGACATCCCTCAATATTTAGCTCATCGTATTTTGTGGTGGAGCACAACTCTCTATATAGGCATACCAATCCCCAACTGTATTGGCCTGCATCTGCGAAGTTCTCTAGTAATGGCAGATACATCAGTAGTACCCTGTGACCGGAAGTGTCTGGCATAAGGTAATCGCCAATGAGTCGCAGGATGTAAGCACGTGCAAAGCGTTGTATCAACTCATCATCGGCATCATCTGGTAAATGTCCGAAGTTAGCTGCTAACCAGGTGATTCTCAGGCGCTGGCCTTGTAAACATTCATCAGGCGGTCTGATCCCAAGTAAAAATTCACAAATCCCTGGCCAATCAAGTCCGGTTCTTCCAGATACGGGGATACCCTCGCAAGGTAAACCCAACTGGACAGATACATCCTGTAACGTAATAGTGCATTCCCCGGCCGTGGTATGAAAAGTGTGCGTCTCAGGACTTCATCGTTCAACTAAGACGGATACCATAGCTGCATTGAAATCAAAATGTCCAAGTTGGCTGACGCCGTAGAAGCCAGCCTGCTGCAGATATGGCACAATTACAGCTGGGGGATCAAATAGTCGGTCTGCATGGGCGACGCATCGTAGCCTCAGGATCGGTCTTCCCTGTTGGCATTCATAGAAATAATGGTTAGGACATTTACAATTAGTGAATGGACATTAAGAGAATGAAATTACCTGATTTTGCCATACTGCTTGTGAAATATGTCGTGACTGTAGGTATAAAAGAGACTCGTCCTCAGGCCCAAGTGTGATGACACGTCGCTGAGCGACCATAACTGATGATGTCTACAGACTATATTAAATTACAAGCATTCAATCAAATGCACTATGCTCAAATTTATGTAAATGTTATGCCCGAAAATGTACAAGGAGAGTAAACTGACTTAGTAAATAATAACATATCAACGTAAGTAAGACATAATAGCAACATACATATATATTTGGCATTGTTCGGACATAATTGCAAAATGGTAGAAACAATTTATCAAATGTCACACTAAAGGTCTTAATATGGAATAAAAGCGACACATGCATAAACAAGTGGCTTTCTGAAGGGCGTTAAGTGTCATGGCACACTTCGTTGCCTGGAAGGACAAGTTGCACTATTGTGGCCAGACTGACGGCACAACCCACACCTTGAAGGTTCTGACGGACCCTCTATCCAATCCATTTCGTTCCTCATACGTGAGGAACGGGGGCGACCACCAAGACGCATTTGCACAGGATCTGGCACAACTGTTGGTCCATCGGAGGTTGGCCAATGCTCCATACCACCTATGAGACGAAACTCACAGTTATAAGCCTGCGCCATTGTCTCTAGTCGGAACACAGGATCGACAAACTGCAAAGGATCCAATGCAACCTTTGCGCATGCTGCGAACACATGTTGGCAAGGCCTATGCTCCACCTGGAATTCACCACAATCACATGTCCTCTGCACCAGGCTAACCTTGCATGTCCGACCAAACTGCTTCCACGTGGGATCGTAGGGCTCTTCGACCTCGAAAATCGTTCCGGCTTGGTCGAAACGGCGGACATGACAGGCAGATGCCTTCCGGGTGCAATCTTGAATCTTTTTCCGTACATCTTCACTGAAAACCTCTCCTGCATGTAATTATGCTACAATGCTTTCTGCTCTGTTCACGAAGTATGCATTGATTCGATACAGTGTAGCTTTGACTAGCCCAGTGATCGGTAAATGTCTGACCCCTTTTAGAACACTGTTAATGCACTCTGCCAGATTTGTGGTCATGTGCCCCCACTGTCGGCCTCCATCATCGTAAGCACGACTCCATTGACACATCGGGATATTACCAATCCACTCCGCAGCTCTAGGTTGCAATTGGGTTAGTTCTTCAAGCTTGCTATCCACAACATGCCGTTCATACATATAACCTGTACCCGAAATTACTATTAATCAATTACCAATAGTCGTAACATAAAGTGTCAGATACGTATATTATTGTCATCAATACGCACCGATACTCGTAAACATCTGCTTCAGCCATGCTGTCTTAAAAGTTGAGTTCAGATTGCTGGCGATATGTCGGAGACAGAATACATGATAACCATTAGGGGCTTGCCACCCAACACGTGGGTTTGCAACGGCACGTAATATTCCAGGATGTCTGTCTGAGATCAGGCAAATATGTTGTCTGTCTTTAACAACACGTCGTCGAACATGGGAGAGGAACCAAGCCCATGTATCGTAAGTTTCTCCTTCCACCACAACAAATGCAAGTGGGACGACCTTTCTGTCACCGTCCTGTGATGTCGCCGTTAACAGGACCCCTTTGTACCTTCCATACAAAAACGTTCCATCCACTTGGATTATGGACTTTAAGTGGGAGAACGACTCGATGCAGGGTCTAAAAGTCCAAAACACTCGACGAAATAATGCGATCAGCGCATCTGCAGAACTCGATGGCGGACATTCCTGGGTAACAAGCTCAAAGTAACTCCCAGGATTGAAGAGATGCACTGCTACCAGCCATCTAGGTAACATCGAGTATGACTTCTCCCAATCCCCAAACGCAAGAGCAATAGCTCTCTGTTTTCCCTTCCACACCTTCCTATATGACACCCAATACCCAAATATACCATGAATTCGCTCTATCACCTCTCGAATGGATACACTTGGATTTTCCGTCACCATAGCCACGATGTACGATGAAATGACATCTGTATCTAGCTTTGGATGATCTTGGGAAAGAGATGCAGACACACACGTGTGAGGACTATTATATTTTGTTATCTGCCAATGATCCTCCCTTGGCTTATGGGATGCTCTGACCCTCCAATGACAATGGTCATCGTAGTAAGGGCACCGATATTCTTCATACTTAGACGATGAGTAATGTACCCAAAATGTGTGGTGAGCCCGCACTGAGTATATTTTCATTGCGCGACGAAACGCCTTCTAGTTCATAAATCGTAACCCGATATACGGCTCTTGATTATCATCCATATTTATGTGATGGCCGAACTCGGGGTAATCATGGCTAGCAGCAGCATCAACATTTAGTTGTGAGAAAAAGGCAGTGGCCGATTCTATGAGCTGGCCTTCGTGCATTGTTGGCACTGCTCTTGCAACGTCTTCCCCGTCTACGTCGTCACCGCAATCGTCCTCGTCACCCTCACCATCAAATCCTTCAGGAATGGGGTCACATACACCTTCCTCTTCGAAGTCGTCCATTATGTCCTCTGTTTCCTCTGGGGATGAGAGGGAGTGAGAAGGTACAAACTGTTGTTAAGAGAAACATGGCTACGGAGTGTAATTATCATCAGGGCTGTGAAACTGCCAACCATAGTCAATTTGTACATTCATTGGTTCAACGTTGCTCACTTCTGGGTTGTAACACGAGGGTCCCCCAGTAGCTTCATTACGTTGACTTGTGGAAGGTAGTAGATATGGGGCACTTGATCCAACTGGCTGACTTGCAACGTTTAAGTCAAATCCCTCTGCTTCAATGAGTGCATACACCTCTGGACATGACAATTGAGTAGGGAACATCGCATTCACTTCCCACATTCGCTGAATGTCCTCATCATCTGCCAACTCACACGCCTTATATCGTGTCGGATTTAGCGAGAGCGGATGTCTGTATATCAACTCGGTTACAACTTGATTTTCATTGAGACGCAGCTTTCGCCCAATTATACTCTTCAGAGCATCAAGGGTTATGTCTGAACTGATTGATATTACTTTGACCCTGGAGCACCTAAAGGTATCACCTTCATCCGATTCGTATATTTCTCCATTCCTGTAAATGCATATATTTTGACGCCTGGAACTCATTCTGATTTGAACCGTAGTCTGGATCAAGGGTCACCCCCGAAATAAATTGTTCAAAAATTATTCTAATATGTATCATAATTATGGAGACAATTTTATAGCACTATTACTACATATAAACCCGTAATGTTATAATCACTACCAATAATGATTAACATCCTGCAATGCTACATTCAAACACATATGTAAATTTTTTTACTTAGAGGACTTTTGACTTTCGTAAATTTTTTATGCAGTACAAAAAGCACCCCTTTAATTGTTGTAGGAAGAGATAAAATAAGCCTAAACACTATATATATAGTTATGTTCGTTTAGTTTATGGGGTTATTGATCTGTACAATCAAATTATTAAATGTTTGTGTTTTCTCAAACCCTATGTTCACTTCATATTTTGTGTTTATCAAACTATGATTCTGTGGGGTTGTGATTGTCATAACATGAGTTGATTCTCACTTAATAATACTATTAACACTTACCCAACAATACATCTCAGTAGTAAAAAATGTTTGAAAAATTACAATATTTAAAAATTATTTGTTTCTATTTTTTAAATATAAAGAAAAGAGTTAAAATTATGATATTTATTGGAACTATATTTTTATTCTTAAGACTTTATGATATTTACTAATTATAATAACACTAACTGTGGTTTACATAGCACTAAATATGTAAAAAAAATTAAGTAAAAGGCAAATAAAATTAAATTAAATATAAAAATTATAATACATAAAAAATAGAACCCTAAACCCTTAATTATAATGGCTAAATTTAAGTACAAACTAATTAATTTTTTTTCCTTTTAAAGATAGGGTAAGTAAATATTATTCTTTCTTAAAACCAAAGTCTATTACATACAGGTTTGCTAAGTTAAATTTTTTTAAAAAAATGTTAAGCTTAAATTAATCTTCAAAATAAATAATTCAATTATCTATAAATACATTGATAACACAGAAATTAGTCTTTATTTTAAACAAACTCCAATGAGTTAAAAAAAATTTCTAAAAAAGGTTTGATAAGTTGAAATATATATTTCTTAAAAAAATCCTAAACCCAGAGAATTATTTTCCTTATAAAGTAGACTTTTTTAAATAAATATTTCTTTCAAAAAAAGGGTCTAATGAGCTAAAAAGAATTTTTTTAAAAAATTATTTCTTTTAAATATATTGATAAGCTAAAATAACTTTTTTTCACAAAGATTTGATAAATTAAAATCATTATTCTACGAAATTAAATTTCTTTAAAAGAAATTTTAACGAAATAATATTTCTTTAAGAAAATGGATTGCTAAGTTAAAATTAAATTTTTATAAGAATTCTATTTGTTAAAAATATACTGATAACCTAAAATCATTTTTTCCTAAAAAAAGTGTGATGAGTTAAAATTATTTTCTCCAATAATAGATTTTAGAGGTTCGGGGTCAGGATTTTATAGTTTATGGTTTGAGACTTTGGGGGTTTCATGGGTTATGATATAGTGTTCATAGATTTAGGGTTTATCTTATTAGGTTTTAGGGTTAGTAAGTTGAAATTTTTCTCCAACTAAAAGATCTACTTCTTTAAACACCTGATAATTTAAAATACGTTTGTTTCACTAAAATCTAATTACTTTAAATTTTTTCCTACAAAATTTTAATATTTTAAACAAAATAAAATACAAAAACGTTGACATGTAAAAAATTCATTTCTTTCAAAATATATTATTTTCAAATATAATAATAACCCAAAATATTTTTTTCCCATATAAGCCTGATGAGTTAAAACTATTTTTCTGAAGAAATAGTTTTTTCCTTACAAGAACTTTAAATAAGTTTCATTATCTTTAATATATTAATAAGCTTATTTATATTTATTCCAAAATAGTCTGATGGGTTAAAATTATTTCTCTACAAAATTCTATTTTTTGACAATAAATAAAAAATGAAAAAGTTATGCTCAAATTAAAATATTTAAGAAAACTTACTACTTTTACAAATACTGATAACATAAAAAAAATTTATGAAAAAAATTTCTTTCGATTAAATTTAATTTTCTATAAATTAACATTATAGGGATTGGGGTCGAGGTTCAAACATTTTAGGAAGTAAATTATGTTTTAAGGTCTGAAACAAAAAATAAAAATCATACAGTGTAACACTTTACCCTTGTTTATTTTTAGTAATATTTTATTATTCACGAATCTTATTAAATTTTTCTCACATAAGTAAAAGTTTCGATTTTTATTCCCCTATCTCAATAGTGCCCAACCAACAAGTATGGGAATTAAAATCCTAATAATTACTGCAAAATCTAATCAGGTCATAAATGTATTGCTGCACTCGAATAAAAAAAATTATAACAATTAACTAATGTAAATACATTGAAATAATATACACAAGCAAAGAGGAATATTAAAACAATATAAATTATTTTAGCATACAATATACACAATTAAATGTATAAATAATTTATTTACAATGATCAATATTAATATCAGTTATAATGAGTAAAGTATTCTAAACGGTACAATATTAAATATTTATTACAATTTTACAATATTTAAAACTCCTAAGTACTACTTCAAATAATCACTTCTTTAAAAAAATCTTACTTGCAAATCGAACTGCTCAGATTGTTGCTGAACTTGCTTGCAGGTCGAAAGAAAGAAATCCAACTCCAGAGGAAAATTTTAGAAGTGAAGTTTACGTTTGCAAATTGCTGCCCGGGAGGAGTTTTATAGCTCAACTTCAGTTCACGTGCAAACAGTAGTGCCACGTGGCAGCTCCCGGATGTGCCACGTGGCTGCACCACATCGCCCAGGGAACGCCGAGCCGACACGTGGCGCGTTGGGAAGCGCGGACGGGTCACGGACTACAGAACACCGTGATCAGACTGGATCACGTCTTCTGCCACACCGTGATCAGTCTGATCACGGGCCGCGGCCCAACGTGATTAGGCCTGATCACGGGGAGTCAGAGGCCGTGATCCATCCGGCCTCGCCACGTGTCGTCCGGGACCCACTCGGCCCCCAGGAACGGCCATCATCACGCCACGTGTCACCCACGCTGTCACTCCCCTCGCACGCATGTTCGCCACGTGTCCCGCCTGTCTGACATATCAACTGCGCCTGCGTCATCCGTCAGCTTTAAGCATTGGGGTAAATATTATTAACGGTATAGTATCTGGGTAAATGAGCCGGGAGAGGAGTCAAACTCCCAGCCCACGTACTTGCCGATTAATAAATGTACGAATAAAATGCCACCCCATTTACTTTATATGTTTCCCTTTGACTGTATATTAAACAATAATATTTTATTTATTTTTAAATTATGAATTACTACATTTTTTCTACTATATTAATTATGGCATAACATTATTTAAAGTATTTTACACCTATTACAGTGATGAAGTTCTATTTAAAAGAATATTATGTAAATACTTGTTGAATTTATTACTATTATTGATACTTTAGTTTATTCCCTTTTTTTTTAATTTCCTATATTATTTTTAGCTTACAACAAATCTTATATCAATAATATAAATATATTATATTAATTTTTCCAGTATATATTTTTTAACTTATAAAATGCGTAAAATACACTTAAAAGTGTAATTGATCTACAAACTTCAAAAGAAAAAAAGAAATATAAAATTGCCATGAATGACTCATTTAAAAGATAATTTATCAGGAATTTAATTAAGAATATTAAAAGTTAATATTTTCATTAATGCTGCTCTATAAAATATCTTTGAAAGTTGAGGATAACAATAAATAATAAATATTTGTTAATTTTTAAATATAACATTGAGGGTTAAGGTTAGCAAAACTGAAAAAAATTATGCCATAGACCCTTATGTGAATTTTTCTGTATTTACTATTGAGTTGAATAAAGTCTTTAACGTTATTTAGTCAAATCTCTCGCCTATTATTATGATTAAGTTTGAAAAAATAATTAGTTAAAAAAATTTCCTTTTAATTGAAAGTATTAATGTTGTGTTTGGTCCAATAGAATAGAATAGAATGAAATGAAAAAAAAAAAGAAATAATCATTTTATAATCATATTTGGTATAGTTAAAAATCGAACAAATATTCTATTATATAATTATATTTGATATAATAAATATTGTAAGAATGAAATTAAAAAAAGGATACCAATTACAATAATATACTTAAAAATAAAAGAAAGTGTAAATTTGAACTATATTTATATAAAAATTAATATTGTCATTTTTTGTTTATTTATGACTTTTTTATAATTGAATACATATTAAATTAGTAACATTGTAATTTAGGTTAAATAAAAAAATATGTGATATGATCAATAATAAAAAAATTACTATATTTTAAATTTAATCATCAAAATTATAATTAATAAAAATTAATTTTCAAAATTTTTACATTAATTAATTTTTATAAAGAATATAAAAATATTTTATTTTTAATTTAATATTAAAAATATAATTATAAAAATATTTAAATTAAAAATATAAAAATTAATATTATTTTTTATTTATTAATAAAAGGTAATGTTAAAATATATGAACAATATGGATGATAAATATATGAAAAAGCCATTCCACAAATAATGGAATTGTCATTTTATCACTTTTATTATAAAATGGGTGTTCTACCATTTAATAGAATGATTTTTCTCATCCCATACTACCTACCAAACAAATATTTTTTATTCCTTTCTATTGTATCAAACATACTATAAGAATGCATTTAATTGAATAAAATGGAATAGGAATGATTATAAAGTTTGTTTAGCATGTATTATAAAATGAAAATACCTATTCCTTAGGGAAAAGTTGTTCTATCAAATGATAAAATGCTTATTTTATAGCAAAAGTAATGGAATGGACCATTTCATTATTCATAGATTGACCTTTTTATACACATGTTCTTCATATTTTTTTTATATATTCCAACATTACTTTTTATTAATATATAATAAAAAATATTAAACTTTGGATGCTTCTCTATCAAAATATTTTAATAGTTATATTTTTAATAATAAAATTTAAAATATAATATTTTTGTATTTTTTACAAAAATATTTAATATAAAATTTAGTAAATTAGAATTTTTATGCTTTTATTGTAAAATTTTTTGTTAACTATATTTTGATGATAAATTTTAAATTGTGAAAATTTTTACTATTAATTATATTATATATTTTAATAAAATTAAATTATTTAATAAGATATTTATTATTTTTATAATAAGAATATTATATTCATTAATTATATTTTTTTTATTTCATTCTTATATTATTTTATCATATCAAATATAAAAATAAAATGGAATACCTATTTTATTTTTTATCATACTAAATATAATTATGGAATAGTAATTCTATTCTATTTTATCCAACCAATTGTATGTAACAAGTTATTAATTGATACAATTAACAAATTCCTAATAAAAAGAAAAACATAATTTATTTACTAGATTATTAATAAAAAAATATTAGGGTTACTCTCTCTGTTCTTTTTTAAATATTGTTTTAAAAAATTATTTTTATTTATTTTTTATTTTAAAAAATTAAAATTACATTTGTTATTTTCTTTTAAATGTTACTTCTATAATTTAAATAAATGTTCAATAATTTTACTCATTAATTAATTTTTTATAATGGATATATTAATAAATTATAATTTATTTTCTTAAAATTAAGATTATTTATTATTTTTCTTGATTGATATTTAAAAAGAAATAGGGAAAATAATTTATTAATTATTATTTGCTAATATCCTTTGGAAATTGAAATCTACTGACTCTTACGCAAAGGCCAGGGCGCAGTAGTCTGGAACCGTTAATTTTTTAATTGTATTTCTATGACAAATAAATAATTTGACAGAGACATATTTATTATGCACTCAGTATTAATGAGAGAATATCCGCATAAAATTTGCTTCTTTTGTTCTTGTTTTTTCTTTTTTCCTTTTCTAGTATTATTTAAGATTACTGCATAAGAATCAATGACGGTCGGCCTAAGAGTTTAATCCCTTAAGTGAGGTCCTAGGTTTAAACCTGTAAATGAAAAAAAAATATTATTAGGAGAACTTTATCTTGATATTAGATTCACTGATTCAAATTCGAATTAATTGAAAGTTCAATATATCTTGTTGGATTACGAATGGTTAATAAAAAGAAATATTAATGCATAAGAATTAAAGTATATAATAAATAATTTTAATTTTAGAATAGATGAATTATAATTTGTTATATCTTTTATTAAAAACTAATTAATAAGTAAAATTTTTTAGTATTAATTTAGATCATATGAAAAAATATTTAAAAGAAAATAATAAATGTATTTTTGATTTCCTAAAATGACCGATAAAGGTTCTATTTTCCATATCAAATAACTTAATTAACAATTTATTAATCTAGTCAATACTCTATAAATTAACCTCTAAACATATTTTACACACTAACTTATTAAAAAATAAATTTTAATCTAATAAGTTATATTGAATAATTTATAACTTATATGCTATACTTTTTTTAATTTTTTTAAAATTTATCTTTATTTTTTTATTAATTTATAATTATATTTTTATTAATATAAATTATTTTAATTTATATATCTATTTCTATTAATATATTTTTATATCATTTTTGCAATTTTTGATTATTTGACAACTAATTTTATAAAATATTTTTTATATAATCAATTAACTTATTAGTTATTAATTATTAGATAGTTTATCGGCTACCAATTATTAATTAATTTAGCAATTATCAATCATTTGCATAAAATAGAGTTAAATAAGAACAAAATTTTTCATGATATTAAAAAAATAATTTTCAAAGCCATTTGGTGATGGCTGGATAATATAGTGGTGATTTTAAATTCAAAATTCTTTTTGTCATCAATATACATAAAGTAATTTTTAAATTTATTATTATTTCTCTTTATTTATTTATTTATTTTGGTAACAACTCTCTTTATTTTTTTATCAACTATTATATGTCCACTACCTTGTAACTCATGCAATACATGAATTTAATTAATTTTAATTAATAATAATTTATAATATAATTTTAAGTTTTTAAATTTTAAATCATAAGGTATTCAAATAATTAATATAAAATATGTTAGTATATTTATATTAATTAAATAATTATAAAATTAATATAATTATATTTAAATTAAGTAAAAAGATGTACTGTATGTATTTTTAATTCATTGCTAATTAATAAAGTTATCATGTTATTCTAATATTACATTAATAGTGATCATTACCACAATTACAATAATGCATACATGTTTAATTATTAAAACAAATTAAATTTAGGAAAAATAACATAAAATTATATACATATATATAAAAGAAATAGCATTTATTTATATGAAATTAAATATATATATATATATATATATATATATATATATATATATATATCCATCCTTAATTCTATATAAACGTAAATTGTTATAGATAATAAAAAAAAACATTGCCTAATTTATAAGCTTTCCAAATACTTTTCAAATAAAAATATTTAATTGATTAAACATATTAGTCTTTGTAAAAGTTACATGTTGTAATGCAAATTTATATATGCTAAATATAGTGAGGGATTGCAATTCAACCTATAATGAAAAGATAAAATATATATTTGCCTTGAACAAAAATTCAAATATATATATACTTTAATTTTTGATAGAAAAATTGTATTACGTACCTCCTTAATGCTAAACATGTAAAGTTTTTTAATTTTATCTAGAGGTGGTCATTGGTTAGATATAACCGGTTAAGGTAAGCATATTCATCCAACTGCCTAAAGAAAATTTTGTATTTGCTTTGTTTAAATGCAATCAATTATAAACAATTAATTGATAAAAACTAATATATTGACACTCAATTGGTTTTAGTCAATTTTCAACGGGCGAGAACTTTTGTACATAATTATTTTTTCTCTTGAACAAAACAAAAATAGATTTCATATGACACTCATTTTTGCCAATTACACAAATAGATAGCAAGAAAAGTAACAACAAAGCATGCTTTGCAATCTTGTAGAACAAGATATTTAGGAAAAGACCAAAAAATTGAAATAGGATTATTTAATAAGATAAATTAGAAATGAGAGGTCAAAGAAAAATAAATGAAATCTAGTAAGCATTCATATATTTGTATTCTAGAACATAGTTTTAGAAAAGTCATAAAATGTCCAAAATATATAAAATGGTTTAGAATATTAGGAAAGGAAATAAAAAAATTAAAGAAAAAAAAAGGAAACTTACCTTCATTAGAGAGTGTAGCATAAGAAGGAGCACTAATTAAGCTTCTCCCTTATAAACTTCAAATGAAATCCAAAAAAGAAACAAAGCCAAAAGAAAGTGCTAAATGAAATAAAGAATCAAATGGTATGAAAACTTCAAAACCTTGAAAGAGAGAAAGCACGAGAAGAAAATAAAGCTCACTCTTTTTAAGGCCTCTAATAGTGAGAGAAAGAGATAGTGTACTATTTTACCAATTACATAGGAAGAACGGATTGAAATCATGGCCAAATCTAGATTAATTTAGTAAAAAATAAGAACGACATTGTATTACTATTGTATTCAGTTGAATGTTAAGTTTGGTTAGTTAAGCTAAGTATCAATCGTTCATAATAAAAAATCAACACTTCTTTATAATTTTTACTTACAATTACCTGGTCTACTGCTAAGAATCGATTTTGATCACTAAATTTCGGATTCAATGATCGAACCTATTTGGTTCACAAAAATATGCCCAACCCTAATTTTATCAACCTACAATGGAAGGACAAACATACATCAACCTTATGCCATATTTAGAATTATAAAAAAATAATTTATTTTACATAATAAAAAAAATCATGCATAATAAATTTACTTTACATAAAAAATTAACACAAACTACAAATTTGGTAAAAAGAAAAGGTTTATGGGTTCAAAAGAATTATTTATTAGAATAAAATTTTCATTCGCTTACTTCTTTAGTCAAAGAATATCATTATTTAAACTCATTGCTTAAATTTATTCTCACTTATATTGTTATTCTAAGTAAAATATTGCACATTAATATTTCAAATAGAATGATGTTTAATTTTATCATAGTATTAAAAATTTAATGTTATTGTACATTTGATTTTAACATAATAAACTGAATGAATGTTGAAAATTAGAAAGTAATTTTTTTTGTTTATTATTAAAAAAAAATTCCAATACAACTATGTCATAGATAACCACACAAGAAAGAATTAAAGAAGAAAATTATATTAGTAGAAGAAAATAAAAAAATAAAAAAATATTTTTAAAGAGATCAATACTTACCAATTAGCAACTATAGTGAAGCGATGTGTTAGAAGAAATCACTAAAGATAGTTGATAACTGCCAAGATGGCGCCATAATAATTTGATAAGTGGTTATTGCCAATAGCAAAATAGTGTCACTTAGAAATTAAATGGGTTGCTTGATTGGAGTTAGGATTGATCATATGTTTTAAGATTTGAAATCAATAGACATAAGAGAAAGGTAAGATAAAAAAAGGTTAGTCAACCAAAAAAAAAAAAAGATAAGACAAGGAGATTGTTAGTAAGGGTTTGAATATATTCCAATGATGTAATGTAGAAATGGAAATGAAAATCAATTGAAGATAAAAGTGTGATTTTTATTGGAATAAATGAATTAATTGCTAATGGTCAACTGGTGCTCATAGAAATTAAGCATATAAGAGAAAAAAATTAGTGAAATTATTTTAGAAAGGAAAAAATATATGAAAATTAAAAATAATTTAGTAAATCATGGATAGAAATAAAAAATTTTAAAAATGTAATAAATGGGAGAAGGAAATTTAAGAATATTTTTTTAATTTAATATGAATTGTTACATATAAATGAGAGATTTAGCTCTTAAAAATGCAGTAAATCAAGAAAAGGTATTAGAGAGATTATGAAAATGAAATAAATAAAGGAAAGAAATCAAGGAGATTCTTTTACAAAGGAAAAAATGCAAAAAATTAAAAGTTTAATAAATTAAGAAAATAAATTAGAGGGATTATAAAAATATAATAAATGAGAAAAAATGAAGGTTTTAAGTTATTTCTTAATTTAATATAAATTATTATATATAAATAAAAAATTTGGTTTCTTATACTAATTGTGTGTGTGAGACTTATCGTAACACAATATTTATTGAAAAGAAATGATAAGTTAAGATATGACAAGTTACAGAAATGACACTTGGAAAAAAGTAAGGCAAAGAATGTCGTGATTAATACACGTGGTGAGTTATAGGAATGACACTTAGCATAAAATGAGATAAGAAATATCACAATTAATATATAAAATATAGATAGATATAAATATAGATTTTATCTCTAAGATGCATCTTCAATAGAAATCTACTTAGGGTGGACTAAATCCGACCTTCCAAACATTAAGATAGTAATTTGCATGGATAAATTAACTTATAGCTAGTTCAATCAACATTAATTTGTGATTAACTTTCAGTTATGATGATAGAGTATAGATTTTTACTTACTTATGATTATATCATGTCATATCTCTTATTATTCTTTTTCTTTTGAAAAATTATTACATTAGTTATCATAAAAAAAATTATCATTTATTTGTTTGTAAGACTAATTTTTTTTAAAAAAAATTTAAATAAATGTAATATTAACAACTTGAAAATCTTATTATCCATGTATAAACTTAATACATGAAAGCCAACAAATTAAAAATTAAATTAATTAAATAAAAATATTATCCTTTTTTAATTTAATTGTGTTATATTTTAATTACAAGTGACATTGAATTTCCTGAAGGATTTATACCTTTTATTGTATCTAATTTTCGATCTTGTCTTTGTATATGTGCATATAGTAATTTAATTCCTCTTATAAAAAAATATGAGTTTGCTCATATTTTCTTAAATTATATATATGTAATAATTTTATGCTAATATCTTTATTCTAATTCTAATTTTCACCGAAAAAATGACATTATCATTTAAAGCAATTTGATAATTTTACTTGAAAATTCAATGCTTAATAATTTACATCAAAGAATATAATTTGTTGATATTTAATTTAATCATGTGACGTATATATTTGAAATTTAAAAAACTAATAAAAGTGCCAATCATTTCTTTTCCCCCGATTAAGACATAAAGATAGGGATTACAATGCTTCGTATAATATAGTAACTCAATATAAATATAATATGTTTATAAGAGTTTGGATTGATATGTTAATTTATTTAAAAATTTATATTAAATTTTTAAAAAATATTTAAAAAATAATGAATAATTAAATTATAAATAATACATATAATAAAAATATAAAATTTTTATTTTAATAAAATAATAATAATTTAAAATAGTATTTATTAATAATTAAAAATGCTTTTATGAAAATTAATAAGTAATTAAATTTATTAAATCATTTTACAATATAAATTTTATTAATTAGAATTAATAAACAGGACAGACAAATTGATACGTTTGAAACATAAATTGCCATCTTACATAAAGTAGAAGAAACTCAATATAAAAATTAGATGAATTGACATATTTAATATATTTAATAAACAAGTTAATCGAATTACAACAGTTGCCACTTTACATCGAAGAAACTCAATATAAAAGTATAAAAGGGAAAAACCGAAACACCAAAGAAATATCACTCTATCAGTGGTGTTGGGATTGACTCCAGGTCCGCGTACTCCTTTCTTCGCCGCGAATGCAAAACCGAAGTTCCAAATTCCAATTCGACCTTCGGTCCTTCTTTCTTTTTAAGCTCATTGATAGTGATATCGGTCCTCCAAGAATATACATAGCCAATTTTCCGCACAGAGCTCTGTGATTTTGTTCATCAGCTCAACAGTTGCAGTCGTACTCTGCTGGGTTACTAAGAAGGTAGTGGAATTGGATTTGTTTTCTGTGTATCTATATGCCCTTAAATTATTATACTGTGGGTTTGCTTTGGTAGTAAGAGCTTTGTCCTGTGTTGTTTTAGCGTGCAAGAAGCAATATTGGGTAATCAAGGGTTTTGATCAAAGTTTAATTTTGTGTTGTTTAAGTGTGTGCCCATGAACTGAGAGAGAAATTGTTGCAATGGAATTAGGTTTACGAGTAACTGAACTAAATTGAGTCAGCTTTTCGAAAGTAATGGCCGGATCATTGGCTGCTGATGATTGTCATAATGGGAATCAATCAGTTCAAGGTGATTATCGAGAGAATCCAGGTGATGGATCTCGTTGGTACTTTTCTAGGAAAGAGTTGGAAGAGAATTCACCCTCCAAACGGGATGGCATAGATTTGAAGAAAGAGACCTACCTGCGCAAGTCATATTGTACTTTTTTGCAAGATTTAGGGATGAGACTCAAAGTGTGAGTTCTTCTGTCCTTAACGTAAAAATCTAACCTTTTTTTTCCCTGCAGCATCATTGGTGCTTTATTGCAAGCGACTGCATCATTGTCGTGTCATTTGAAAAATTATAATTTCTTCTAGTATCCTTTGGTTATCTAATTTGTTTACATTCTCGTGACATTATATTTTTATTTGGTAATTGCACTATAGCCAATTGTCATTTCTTTTTTTTTTTTTCCCCACTCAACTTTCTTGTGTTGTATTCTCAACTGTTAACACTTTATTGTCCGGATTTTATTTTGATGCAGGCCTCAGGTAACCATTGCCACAGCAATAATTTTTTGTCATCGATTCTTCCTTCATCAATCCCATGCAAAGAATGATAGAAGGGTGAGCTGTATTCTGATATAATTTGAGTATTTTGCCTATTGGATAGCGCTTCTGTGTGAATAAATCTATGCTTTATTTCTGCATCATTTCCTCTTACATCTTCACTTACCCCTGCATCATCTGTTACTTTCACATGGTTAGTAGTACTGTGGGTGATGCTCTTGTGCTTAAATTGTTGTTTTTCTGGCTTTTTGCTTAAAAGAGGGATTAGCATTATACTAATACTATAGTTGAAGGGATTGTTCCAATTTCTACAACCATATATATGCATTATATAAACATATTCATATTTATGTCTTGCTGATATTTCTGGCATACTGGGTATTGAGGACTGTTCTTTGTCATCCTGTCAGGCCTGAAGATAGATGTTTTATGTAATTTTTTTAATCTAATTTGTGCCTAATATATCTCCTCTTAATATAAATGAACTAGGAGTTCCATTAAATGACTTATCATTGTGCTTTTTTTTTTTTTGGGACAGTGTTGCAAATGGCCGACTATATTTTGCATTCCATTGGGATAATTCTATGTTTTGTTCTTTATATACTTGTGTAGTCATATTACTAGACCACATTTTGATTTTGCTGTAGTTGGCAGCTTGTTGGCCTATTTTCCCATAAGATACTTTATTCTTTCTACTCTTGCATTCCTTCTCCTTCTGATAAAATTATATTTTTCTACAAAAAATAAATGAGGTCTGTTTAGAACAAAAGAAGAGCAAGTAGGATCAGGCCTCATTCTTAGAAGCTTTATCAGACATAAAGCTCAACACAAAGATAATGATACTTTTAAGAAAAGAACACTTGCCCAGAAGAGCTCACTAATCAAGACAATGATACCTTATTCTTTCTATTCACTTATGACTTTTGAGCTCTGAATTAGCTGTGTAAAACCATGATGGTTTGCTTCCACCCCAATGAATGTTGAAACAATAGTTCCTGTAGCTGGGCCTCTGTATTTGAAATTTAGACCATATTGTTTGTAGTTGTTTTTGCTCTTCTTCAAAGCAACAATATTAATACCATCTTCTAATGTTTCTCCTCTTTCCTCTCTAATCTTCTTTTTTCAAGCCTTTGGCAGAGTTACGTGTGTATTCTTTCCTGCATGGTTTCTATGTTGTCATATACATACACACACACACACACATATATATATGTGCTTCATGTCTCACCATTATTCTTTGATATATGTTTTAAAATACATGGGATTGTATTTTATATTTGGCATGTGATGACATTGGTAAATTAAACGTGGTTTTACAGACTATTGCAACCATGTGCATGTTTCTTGCTGGGAAGGTTGAAGAAACTCCTCGCCCTCTAAAAGATGTGATCCTTGTTTCATATGAAATTATACATAAAAAGGATCCGGCAGCAGCTCAGAGAATAAAACAGAAGGTGTGTCTTTTGTCCCCGACTCTCTTGTGTTGTGCCTATATCATTATCAAGCAATCTTTTGCTTCCTTGTTAGTCAAGTTTTAATAAACTGTGTTTTTCGTTGAATTAATCTTGTTCATCATTCAATGACCATTTCCTACTCTCATCTCTGACCTTAACTCATATGTGCTGCGTCAGTCATGTTTTTGTAATGGAATATTTTAATCCTTGCTGCAAGTAGACAGTGTCCTGTGGTGCATGTAACAAATTTGACTTGGAAGTTATATCTGAAATTATACATCAGAACAATTTTGAAATTTCTGGGATAAATGATAAACTGGATATAATATTTGCCTAATGATATTTGTTTGTGTTATCATTTTTCTCAACTTCTCTTCCAAGTTCCTTTTGAAATTTTCTTTTGCTATCCATGTTGGAGCTCTCTTTTTCTAGTAATTTTTCTTTTTCCTTGTGTCATTATTTTCCACTTGCAACTATTGCACAGGAGGTGTATGAGCAGCAGAAAGAATTAATTTTACTTGGAGAGAGGCTTGTTCTTGCAACTCTTGGCTTCGACCTTAATGTGCATCATCCGTATAAACCTCTTGTCGAGGCAATAAAGAAATTCAAAGTTGCTCAAAATGCCCTTGCTCAAGTTGCATGGAATTTTGTTAATGATGGGTATGCTGAGTTTGACATTTTTGTGCTCCATGACGTGTTTTCTTTTCTCCAAGTCGCATCAAAATTTTTTTAAATGATGGCATGATGAATACATCATTTTTTATGCTCCACACAACCTATTTTTAAATCCTGAAATTAGGATGTGGTATGCAGACTTCGGACATCTCTTTGCTTGCAATTTAAGCCCCACCACATTGCAGCAGGAGCCATTTTCCTTGCTGCTAAGTTCCTCAAGGTGAAGCTCCCAACGGATGGGGAGAAGGTCTGGTGGCAAGAATTTGATGTCACCCCACGCCAATTGGAGGGTTGGTGTCCTTTATTTTGGTTTGTGTTATAAATAGATTAACACTTTCTTCCTCATATTTCTTTCTTTCCTTTTCTGGTTGCTGATCTTCTTCCTATTTGTTTGTAATTATGTTCGAGGTAAACTTTAGGTGTCTAACTAGTTGAGAATCTTGTGCTTAGGGAAACAGTCGTGGATCTGTTTAGACAGACATAATCATTCTGACAGTCAATATCATGTGATTATTTTTATTCTTTAATTTTCATTACCATTCAAGGACCCATTGTGTGTATGTTGATTTTCTGCAGAAGTTAGTAATCAAATGTTGGAGTTGTACGAACAAAACCGAGTGCCCCCTTCCAATGATGCTGAAGGAACTGCTCTAGGTGTGGCTCCTAATCGAGCCACTGTGAAAGCTCCTACCAACAATGATGAAACAACCACAAACAGTAATTCCCAGACGGGGGCCACAAATTTGAGACATGAAACCTCAAAGCCTTCTGCTTCCAGAACAGTGTACGAGTCATCTGCTAATCATGTTGGACGCACAGTATCAAACTATAATAGAGGCAATGATTATGGAAGCACAGAAATGAAACACAAGGCTGAAGATGAAGCCAAAGGCAATCAGCTCCCTGAGTGGGAATCTCTACGAAATAAGGACAACAAGGCAGAATCTCAAGACATGGTGAGATCGGGTTCAGCTTATGGGAGAGAGCAAGATAGCAATGTCAAAAGAAGTGAAATCAAGGAAGCTGGTGAACTAAAAGAAAGAGAAATTGGCACAAATTTAGATCACAAAGATAATACATCTGGGCATCCACCTCAGGATGCTATTAAAAAAATTGATAGAAACAAGGTAAAAGCTGCTCTTGAGAAACGGAGGAAAGCACCTGGTCACATAACTAGAAACCCGGAGTTTATGGATGACGATGATCTGATTGAGAGGGAACTGGAAGATGGGATTGAACTGACTGCTCAGCGTGAGAAGAACAAGCAGGATAAGAGGCAAAGCTGGTCTAAGACCTCAGATAGGTCTGAGCACGAGAATGTGCATCATGGAAGACACCGGGATCATGCAGATGAGCATCATCATGGGATAAATGGTCTGGCATCCTACAACCCAGATCCAAGTGCTGTGGAAGAAGGAGAGTTGTCAGTGCTTGATGACCTCAGCCCTGGTATTCAGTCACCCAAGTCAATTACCCGCAAAAGAAAAGCAGGGAGTTCACCTGATGGAATGGTGGAGGGAAAACAACGGCATAATTTGCTCCCTGGCACTCACAATCATGGTCGTTTTGATTATACGGAAGAGCGAAACAAGGTCAGCCGGCTTAGTCATACTGAACGGGACAACAAAAGGTATGCACAAGCAAACCGTGTTTGAGACTCTGTTCACTGTTGCTGAGCAAAATCTCAGTTGTGAAATGTTGTCTGGGTATGCACCTGCTTTGCAGTGATCATGAATGCTCTTAATTCTATTCTGATGCAGATACAGCCACCTGAATTGCCGTTAACCTTCTGGTCGTGGACATGAAGGAATTTAGTCAACATCAAGAACTCCTTTGACTTTGTTAGACTTTGGTTGGGCCAGGACTTTACAGAGTCTGTTAATTTTTCTTCCCCTTAACCTATGGATCTGTATTATAGATGAGTGTAAATTGAAGATGGACTTGTAATGGAAGATCCATTTTCCCGCGACATTATCACTGTTTTTTATGATTGTACCTGTCAAATAATAATGACAATGATAATTATGATAAGCAGAGAATTTTAGGTGATTTCAAGTGAAGTTTGGGAGCTTGTTTTTGAAAATGAATGACTAATGAATGTGGCTGAAAACAAATGATTCGTTGACGTACTGGTTCCATCTCATCTTCCTATTTTTGCCTAGAGCTGGTAGTGTCTTCATCGGCTATTCATTGTGACTTATAATACATCACTTATAATGTAATATGGATATATGATACACGTTAAGAAAATAAATAAATAAAATTTAAAGCTAAAAGGTCACTATCATGTTTTTTTAAAAATATTTTCAGAAGGTTTATAAAAACAAAGTATATTAAATGATGTGTAAAAAGAGTTTCTCCTTCATCTTGGCTTGGCAGTGGAGGAAAAATTATTTTTACAATAAAAGTGGAAAGTGGAATTGAGTTGAGTTTTGATATTATTAATGATAATTGACTAATATAAAAAGATGCTCAGTTGAGCTAAAGTGATTTTAATATTTTGATTTAAGTTTAATTTGGCCAAATATTTTAACGTTTAAAAATCGATTTAGTTTAGAACTCTGATTTGACGTCGGATACTTTTATAAGAAGACTTAATAAAATAACAATACTTGTATATTTTTTTAAAAAATATTTTATATGATTATATTAAAATTGAATGTCATATATAAAATGATAAAAAAGTTAAAATTTTAATTATATATTATATTAAGTTAATAAATATTAAAAACTAACCATACAAAGTAAAAAAAAATTATAATTGGAGTGCCTTCAAAATAAGTTGAATAATAAAATATTTGACTCGACTAATTTAATCAAATAATTTTTTTTTGGGCTTGAACTCAATATAAATGAGTATATTCGTTGAAATGGATTTGAGTCTACAAATTCACCAAAATTACAGATTAGTACTCATAAAATGTGAATTTGTTTTAATTTTTTAGAGCAATTTAATCTATTGAGCTTATAGTTCAAATAGGTTGGATCAAGTGGTTCTTTTTTTTTTAAATTACATTTTTCACCTTCAAGTTAAATTAATACATTATAAAAAAACTCACGCAACTAATTTAATTCTTACCTTCAAACCCAATTCTTTATCTTTTAATCAAATTGAACTTAAATAAACTATTTTAAGTTAATAATTTTATTCTTAAATTGATAATTTCAAAATTAATTATTTTTATTATAATTTATTTGGCTTCCAATTTTTATTTTGGATTAACAATATATTAAGTGTGTGATTAATGAATTTACAATTATTATTTTATATTTAAAATTATTTTGAAAGAATTAAAACTATTTAAAAGAAGAAAAAAATCTACAAACCCAACCCATGAATTTATGATTCATATACTCCACAATTTGGACTCTTGTTTAGGAAGTAAAATTTTGCGAACTTGTTTAATCCAATCCGTTTATGGCTAGTCTATGTGAATGCATTCGTTTAATAGGTATATAAACGAGTTATAAACTTAATCAAGTTGAATAATGTAATACCCCAAAATAGAATAGGGAACACCAAAAAGGAAAAATTCTCTAGGACACTTCCATCCGAAAATTTCGGTAGGAAGAATAAAAAAAATTACAAGAGAATTGTAAGGATAATTAGGAAACTAACATAAATCTTTTTGAAAAATATTAAAATTATCCTAAATTGATTTTAGGACTTGAAATTGATCATATAAAGTCAAGAATACAATTTTAAATTTTTTAGAAAAGCCAGGGGTGAAATTGTAAAGAAAGAAAAATTTTGAGGTCAAATTGTAATAAACCCTTTTTATCTTTTTGGTCAATTTAGCCCTTAATGTGTTGGGCTGGGTTAGTCCATGTTTTTAAGGCCCAAATATGAATTTTGTAAGCCCAAAAACGTGGCCCAAGGATGGCCCAAGTTTCCAAAAGAAGTCAAGGACTAAAATGTAAAAAGTAGCAAAATTTAGGATCTTTTTAGAAATAACCCCATTTGCTTTGTGTGTGGCAAATTTTTATTGGTGAAAGGAGGCATCATGAGCTAATTCTCAGCCTATGTGTATGGCTGAAAGAAGGCTCCAAATGTCCCCAAATTAATTATCACAAAAATAAAAAAGAAAAGGTGGAAAAAGATGGAAAATTATAAAATTTTGATTAGGTTTTTATTTAAATAATTAAGGAAATTTTAGACCAGCAAAATTATGGTCGCTCCATCCCCAAACTAGCCCCAAAATTTTACCAACACACACAAGAGAGGAAGAAGAAAATTGATTCAAATTAGGGCAACCAATCAAGAGAAAAATTCAAGATTTTGCAAGGTAACTACCAATTTCTTTCAATCTCTTTTAAACCTTGCAAATTTAGTTTCTCTAAACTCCTAAAATTTGAATTTGATTCTTAAAGCTACTCCTAATCATCTTAAGGATCATAAAAAAAAGAGAGAGAGTGAATGAGACAAGGTGAGTGATGATTTGTTGAAGAAATTTTATGAGTTATGTTGAAATTATTGTTTGATGATGTTGTTATAAATGCATACCCTATGAGAATTTTTGTAATCTGATTTGGATTGAGGTTGCCCATGATATAATGTTGTTGCAATGAGGATTGAAATGGTGATAGTGGGGAATAAGTAGATATTGACTATGGTGAAGAGAAAAATTGATGCTTGGCAAAGAAAATGGTTGAATCAAAATTCCAAAATGCTGTTAGGAAATGATTGAACATTACCCACGAAAATCTTAGGTGTATGGTCCTCAAAAAAATTTATTCTTGGTGTCATATCACTTATCATAGGGTAGTGATGAACTCCAGAAAATTTGGTGAGATTTAGAAACTCCTAGGTATTTTTAGAATAACCTCCTATGACAAGTGATCAAAGCTGTCCAGAACAGAACCCTTGTGCCATAGTCTCGGGTTTAAAATTTTTTGAAGTACCAAATGGCCTTGAAAAATTCTAATAAAATTCATTATGTTCAATTTAGATGTATTTGTAATTTTGTAAAATTTTCATGACCAACGGAACTCATTTGATCACTCAAAAAAATTGTGAATTGAAAATGTCCAGAATGGTACCCAGAGATTGTTGGTGTTGTTCACGAAATTTTTAAGAGCATTAAAAAGTCAATAAAAATTCTGGAAAAATTTTTAAAAGTCCCTTAAGATGTTAGGAATCTTGGAAAAAATATCATTATTTTTAAAATTCATTTGGTCCCCTAAAGAAATTGTTCCCCATTACTACTCTAATAGGGTCTAGAACAAGGGAAAAACATGGATTATATTTGAAATTGTGTCATAAGTTCAATAATGATTTTGACTGGTATAAGACAACTTAGTGTATAAGTAAAATATTTTTTTTATGCAAATACCATTAAAATGGAAAAAGAACATAAGACATTTATAACAAAGTTAGTATTTGTATGGGCCTCGCTTGAGGATTCGCGGGAATGTATAATTGATTTGCCCACTCGAGGATTCGCGGGAAAATGCATTTTGAATTGCTCCGTTTGAGGATTTGTGGGCCCCGCTTAAGGATTCGTGAGAATGTGGTTGATGCGATAGCATCCCACTGTTATTCATTATGTATGTAAATAATTAGTGGCGTAGGAATAAGGTTGAACCGAAAATATAAGGTGGAACTTGTAAACCAACTATCACCATTTCAAAAAAAAAAGAGAAATAGTTATATGGATAATAAAATTCCAATTTTAACTTATTAATACTAAATTACAAGGTACACTCTTAAAGGATGAATTGGACATTTTAACAAATTATAGCTCACTAAGTATATTTTGTACTCACCTTTTTATTTAACTGCAATTGCAAGTAGTAAGCATAGACCCAGAACACCACACTGATACTTATCGCGGATATGTCTTTACCCCCTTTGGCACTTGTGAAATTGTATTTTGGTTTGAAGTTTGGATCACTGCTATAGAAATAGGTTTCTGATATAGGGTGAATTTTGAACCCGTGAACGCGGAGCCTAATGCTTTTATAGTTTTTACATTACATAGAGTTACCCCTCCGGAGGGACACGGGAGCAATAGCTCCAGTTCCACTTCTCCTGAGTTCGATCGGGAGGAAGAAGAGTTGAATAGGTTATTTTAATCTTGATGTTATTATGGTATTTTGTTTAAGCTGTATAACTACTATACTTTCTCATCCATGTACATATATATATATATATATATATATATATATATATATATATATATATTTGTATGTATGTATGTATGTATGTATGTATTAGCAAATATAAAGCTAATTGCATAATGTTGTTACCTAATCTGTCATTTCCGAAAAGTGACATATACACACACTAAAGGCTTATAAAGGTATCCGTCCGATAGTTAATCCTTGTAGATAACTTTACGCTGAGCACAACAAAAGTATAGTGGGTTATGTCAAATAATATTTAAGTTAAGTTTAGCAAAGACTTAAATTACTTGACTCAATTGTTACTATGGATTAGATAATAAAATTTATTTAAAAATCATGACTTAGTGGTGTTCACATGTGACAAAAAACATAAAAAAATAAAAGTTTTTCTTTGGAATTCAAAAGGCAAAATAAAGGAGAAGATTTCCCTCTAATCTCATCGTAAAGAAGATAATTTTTATCCATAGATAAGTGTGCCTTTATTTTGGATCCATCCCATTCCATTTGTGTCATCACCATTTAATCAATAAGGTGCCTAAAGTATTGTCAAATATTAATTTTGTTTAACAAATTTCAGTTGTTTTTATGCTTATAAAGTACCTTTTTTTTCCTAAGTGCCAAAAATTCCTACATCCTTATTTTATTTGATAAGGATAGGTATTTGACCTTATTTAAAACTTGTTGCAAGGTTTCTTCTTTATTTGACCATGTTTACTCTAATTTAGCCTGCTATTTTCCTCCCATGTCTTTTTATTTTTGCCAAGTGGTTAGCTATATGAGTGGTTTAAGGATGAATGGAAACTAAATGCTCTGTATTACCTAAGTAGTTATCAAGGAAGTAATAATGAGAAAGTTGTTACTACCTAAAGAATTGCTTTTGTTACAACTTTAGGAGAGCAAGTTATTATTAACTTGATTAGGCTAACTTGGTTTTGAAGTTCATCATTGTGGTAAAAAAACCTTTATGCATGTTAATTTATTCTTTTACTTGGAAAAGTCGTTGACCACCATAGAAAGCAAAACTTCCTTATTTAATCCAAGCAAAAGCCTATTGAATGTAATTATTATGTTAGTTTCTCAAGATAGTTTGTGATAATAGGGTTTTAAAATGGTATTGACGGATGCACATGTTTCGCTATCTATCTTAACGCTTGTAATTTTTTTCACCTCTCTATTGATTATTTGCTTTGTCTCACATTTTAAACTTGTTCCAATTTTTTTCATAAATTATGACTTTTTTCACTTAATTTCTATTTATTGGATGTGTATTTTTATTGACTCATATTTCAAGTATATAGAATTTTAGTTATATATGGATTAAAAGTCTTAGAACTATTGTGAGCATGTAAAAATCTTATGATTTGTTTGAATAGGAAGGAATGAGTTGACATGAAAGAAAAGTGAGTTTTATCCTCTAGAAAATAAACTATCATTAGAAGAATAAGTGTGTATATAATTTTTTTTCATTTTTTTATTTTTTCCAAAAAAACTTGAGATGAACTTAAAATGTTAAAAAAACCAAGGAATTTATAGATTTTGCCCTTATAGTGAACAATTTTCACTTCTCTTCTTCAATATTTCCATTTCAAATGCTAGCAAATAGCCTCAAGAAAAGAGATTAATATGTTTGAAAAATGAAAATATAAAAAACAACACTTGCTTCAACACTTATCATTGAACAAAATGCAAAAACAAAACAAGTCTATAAAGCCTAATAACAAATATAGTTGACATTTATTACAAAATTTATGAAGAATTTTATCACTTAAGTATATAACAAAATAAATAGTTTTGCTTTAGGTACAAGATATATTTCTTGATACATCAATTAGTGGAAATACATCACCAAAAAGCGCATCTTATTCATGACCTTTATTGTCACTTCTTTACTACTTCTAATTATGTAGCAAGGACTACCTTTGGTGGTGGAGGTCATATATAACTTCTAGCTCCTTAGCTATCTCTACCTTTTCCTGTATTGCTTTTTTAAATCTTTAAATTTAAAGTTCTTGAGATCACAAAGCTAGTGTTTAGGATTTTGTACTTTGGGTATATCTTAATTCTTTTGTATGCTTTCTTTGTATTGACTTATAATTATATATATATGGATTACAGGATGAAGTACAAAAACATACTTTATTTTTTATACATGCTGATTTTTCTTATAAAATTGGCTTCTAATACTATATTTCTCACCATATGAAGCAGAAACATGTTCTATTTCTTTTTTTTTAACAAATAACTTTTGTGTTAAAATTGAATCGGGACCATTAGACTTAATTTTTACATCATTTGACATTAGGAGACTTAATTAAGAAAGATCTTTAGCATCTTTTTTTAGAGACTTGATATCTACTATAGTGAAATGACCACCCTAACATTAAGGAAATAGTTAGAGTATTAAAAGAAAGTCATATCTTGTTTTATAAGAAATGATACAAATTTTAATCAATAGTATAAAATAAAATCAATAAGAATAATATCATAATTTATAAAATGTCAAGACAACTTAATAATCTACAAGAAAGCATAATAAGGATATAAATAGGATTTTAATGAAAGGAGTAGACAAATAAAAACATTTATCATCCCTTGCTTTTGAGTTATAATTGAAATGTATTATTGATTATGTAGTTCACAACTCATGAAAGTGAAGCTTTAAGCTTGATTTCAATTTAAGGAAAATAGTATGGTTCTGCAGATATGTTAGTTATGTTAAATTTGAAACTCCACAAATTTATACTATAATCCAAAGCAAGAATATAGGTTTTTTTCCCTTATTGTCCATTGAATTATGGTGATGAATTATACATTTAAAAAAGACTCTATCAACCATAACTGTACTCCATAAATTGATAAAGGGAAGTATGAGATAAGTAATTGATAAGTTCAAGACTTTAATACCAATATAAGAAAATCTCTTACGAAAGATACTAACTTTAGTACCATTAAACTATGATGGTAGAAATAATTCATTTTATAAAGTTTAGAAGGAGTTGTAATTGATAAGTTCAAAACTCTTGTACTAATATAAGAAAACCTTTTACTAAAGATACTAACTTAAACATTGAATAGTTACAAATAGATGCATTATAGAACAAGATAAACAAATAACATATTTCTTGGATTGCTTTTAGTAAAAATTTAGTATCCTATTGATTACATGAAAATTGATAATTAGATAGGGGTAACATGAGGACTAGTAGAAACTAATTAAAAGGAAAATATATTTAACTCCATCTTTCAAGTTTAAAGGAAACAATAAACCACTGTATTCTTGGAACATCAATGTGCAATGAAAAGAATGGTTCCTTTTTGTAAATAACCTATATAATCCACAAGATTCAAAGATGAAATAACAAAGTACTAAATCCTTTTTTTCTCTTTTGTATATAAAACTAAATGCCAAAAGGTATATTATATGTGAAAAGATGCAATAAAGAACCTAGCAACTGAATACCATACTAAAACCTAACAAAGTTATACAAAGTAAGACACATTCATTGTTATTGCAAGTAATGCCAAATATATTAATGCTCACTCAAATATTTTGCTTTTTTTTAAGACATAGACTCATATATTTATATGCAGCAAAGATTGCAGATATTCAACTCACTTTCAAGGCTTGAACCAAGTCTTTGAATCTTATTAGCTTGTAGAAGTAATAGCACAAACCATTATAACTATATCCTTTAATATCTAGATTGGTAAATATATTTTTGTTAAGAACATTACAAATAAAATCCAAATTCATCTTGTAATGCTCCATATGGACAAGACTATTCTCTTTATCTTTAAAATCTAAACTAATGACAAGCATTGCACAAATTTCAAATACTTCTAATTAGTTGCAACAACTATTATCCATATATTCTCAAATTTCATAACACTTTCAAGTAAATAGAAATTAACACAAAAAAATGCAAGTGAGATCTAATCAACAAGCATATAAAGTTACACTTGAAGAGAATCAATTGAAATTTCTATCAGCCTTACTTTTTTTAGCAATGAACATTGACTTTAATTTTTTGATTTCATCCTCTTTCGTTAAAAGCATTATATCACTAAAGGTAAATTTATTTACTCATTTTAGGTTAGGTTATAATTAGATCCACCTAAACCTTTATCCTTATAGATGCTATGTTTGAAAATAAAATGACTAATATGTAATTACATAAATTTACCAATAAAACTCTTTCAGAATTGGTTGCTTTCTTATATAATAGAATATTTACCATTGATTTAATAATGTATTGGTGTACCACTTAAAAGGTGATGCACTATAGTTTCTCCCTAAAATAAAACATGCGATAAAACACCTTAATTTAACTTAGAAACAAACTATTGGCAATAATTAAAAAATAAAATTTTCATAAATTTCTTCAGATTGTTCTTATATATTTATATTAGTAAAACAGGAGTTTAAAAATATATTATGTAGATTAGAGAAAATTCCAATTAGAGAAAAATTTTATAAACTTTTCTTGTTTTACACTTTCGCTAGTCACAAACTTAGTAAGGGTTCACTTATGTAGATAAAAAAAACTTTGTAAGTCTTTTATATCATATTCTTACTATCCACAAACTTATAAAGAGCATTCTTTTATTCAATCTCACTAGACTTTACAAATGCAAAATTCTCCAAAGCTTACATGCACACTTCCTTTAATTTTAAGCCTTTCATTTTTCATTACTTTGAAACATTTTCAATATTGCATAGAAGGGAAGAAATGGAATGAATACCTTGTCATATGTTCTTACATATTCTCATTAATAAAATAGATTGACTCTTAAAATCCCTTAATTAGATAGATCCAATAAATACTTCATTAAATGTTTATTTAGAAAATAATAGTATTTACTTTATTCTTTTATTAATATGTATCCAATACTTATAATTTTAATCAGATATTAAATAACTTCATGATTACTTAATTCAATAATCATCCAAACAATACATGAATCTATTTATTTTTGCTCTTACGAATATGCATCCAATGCAAATAATCTAAATAAATAACTTTATGTATTGGCTTTATAGGGTATACAAGTCTTTCAATCTTCCACTTGCACTTAAAAGCCAATATCAACTATCATATGGATGGTCTAAAGAGTAGGTGTATAGCATAGGACCTTTTAGGATCTTTATATATCTCTAGTAGTGTGTTCTTACCAAACTAATGATGACAATTATATCCAAAGACAAACTACAATCTTTCCTAAAAATTAGAGACTTGAGTGAGATATCTAATTTACATATTTATCATTTTACCAATTAATATTTCATATAAGTTTATATGTTTAGACAATGCATACCTACCTTTATGCTCCTATGCTTATATGTCTATTACTTAGAACATGATTCTTAAAACAATTTACTAGCTGAGTTTAAACTATTGATTGTTAATATAATATATAAATAATCTTTCTTACATTAGAAGTTATGAATTCTATCTTGGATATTCACTAGTCTTTATGTGTCATTAATATAGCCCAACATATCCATATATAGCTCATCATTAGGCATCAATAGTTGATGTGTCAAAGCACTATAAATTCAATAATGAAACTAAGTAATACCTTTAAGTCAAAGGACTTTCTATAATATGGAAAAAATATTTAAGGTCCATGGTCCTACTCAATGTTTATGTATAAATACTCGTATGTTTGCTAAGAGTCCTTACTTTCATGACACTTCACACTATCGCATATAGTAGTAAACCATTTGACAATCTTTCAAAAAAATTAATTATTTGCATTTAGATTGTGAACATTGTAAGACTACAAAGAACTTCTCAAATTCTATAAATATAGTCAATGGACAAATAGTTTATATTATCAAGTACTCATAAAACAAATTGGCTTAAAGCCAATAAAATACAAGTTTTATCATATTCCTAATGTGTTTCTTAAACCCTTTGACTTAATGACTTGGTAAATGAGCCTACTAGTTTAATAATGGTAGAATCTATAACTATGTTTTTTTTAAAAAAAATTCTTTCAACTAAAAGCTCCATTATTTAAGAGAAAAATATATCCTAATGTAGACCTTCTATCACTAAAATCTATTTGAAAATCCAAATCAAAGTATCTATCAAACCTTAATACTCCACCACCATAAATTAAACAATAATGATTAGTTCATTTTTTTAAAATATTCTTTATTATTATCAAGTGTTCTTCTCTTGAATTATATTAAAATCTACTTACAACACTCATTACGTGGGTAATATCTAGTCAAGTACACAATATGACATACATTATGCTTCCCACAACTAAAGCATATAGGAATTTCTTCATCCTTTGTAATTTCTTATGTGTTTTTAAGCACATTTGCTTAGAAAGGGTAATTCTATATTTAAAAGATAATAAGCCTTTCTTTAAATCTTTGATGTTGAACTTAGCCAAGACCTCATTAAAGTAATTGGATTAGGATAAGCCTAACAATCTATTAACACTATTCCTATAAAGCTTAAGACCTAGAATGTATAACCTTTCGCTAAAATCATTCATTAAGTGGACAACCTTAATTTTGTTATTAATAGCATTCCTATATAATTCCTAATGAGAAAAATATTATCAACATACAAAATAAGAAAGATAATAGCATTCCCTTTTATGTTCTTATAAACACAAGGTTCATTAGAATTTTGAATATAGCCAAACTCTTTAATTGTTTCATTAAATCTAATATTCCAACTTTGAGTAGCCAGCTTGAAGCCATAAATGAATTCTTTAAGTTTGCATACTTTGCTTTCTTGACCTTTAGATATAAATCCTTTAAGTTAGTCAATATAGATATCTTATAAAGATATCTATTTAAGAAAGCTATCTTAACATCCATATACCGAATTTCATAAAATAAAATATTGCTATAACTAATAAAATCCTGATGGACTCAAGTATTGCAAAGAGTGAAAAAGACTTTTCATAATCAATTCATTCCTTTTAACTATAATCTTTTTTATCCAATCTTGCTTTATAGATCCCTATCTTTCATCTCTTCCATATTTTCTCTTATAGTCCCATTTGTAACCAATTGCTTTAACTCCATTAGATTGGTTTATAAAGTCTTAAACCTTATTGGAATACATAAAGTCCATTTTTGATCTTATAACTTATATCCATTTCTCTTTATCACCATCTAATATTGCATCTTTATAAAAGCATGAATCCTTCTCATTTTCTTTTGAAGTCATTGGAAAATTTTCATCCAGAAGATGAAGTTTAACTAGAGAATGAACATTTTTACTACTCTTACAAGTTAGAATAAGAGATTTGTCAATTTCAAGAATATTTTCCTTCATAAGTGCCTCAATAGAAACTTCTTTCACAAAAATTCTCTTTTGTTCTTTAAGAATAATCTTAATATTCATAGAATGTAGATTCTTCTTCTGAAAATACTACATTACGACTTATAAAAGCTTTTTACTCATTAAGATTATAAAAATAATACCTAATTTTCTCTGTAGGATAACCAATAAATAAATATCTACCATTTCTTGATTTCAACTTATCCGCACTTTGTTTCTTAACATATGCTAGACAATCCTACATCTTAAGATGTTTTAGATTTGGTTTCTTATCAGTTAGTAACTTATATGGAATATTTGGAATTTCTTTGCTTAAAACTCTATTTAAAAAATAAATTAAAATCTCTATTTAAACTAAAAAATAAATTGAACTTTATTTAAAAAATAAATTGAAACATCTAAGCATAACCTAAAAAAGATAGTAGTAAATTTATTGTACTCATCATAGATCATACCATATCTAATAAAGTATGATTTCCTCTTTTAGAAATACCATTATGTTGTGATATTCTTAAAGTTGCAAGTTTGGATAAAATTCCATTATCCATTTGATAGCAATGAAATACCTTTAAAAAATATTTTCCTTCTTTATTAAATCAAATATATTTTATGCATCTATATTTTTTATTTTTCAACTTTAGTGCATAACACTTTGAACTTTTCAAAGGCATATGATTTATAATTTATGTTTTATAAGATAAATGTATCTATATTTTGAATAGTCATAAAAAAGAATATGAAATAAGCAAAACTACCTTTTATCACATGATTTATTAGATCATATGCATCATTATGTATTAAGTGTAATGTATCTAAGGACCTAGTGCCTTTTTGAGTAAAAAGGTAGTTCAATCATTTTTCCTTAAAGACAAAAATTATAACCTGGATAAATTCTAATTTTAGAAAAATTTAAAGAACCATTCTTTTCCAACCTATTTATTCTTTCCAAATTAATATAACCTAATTATCAATGCATTAGATTAGTGGAAAAGATATCATCTTACTTCAATTTCAAAAAATTGTCTAAGATTTGAAGTTTTATTTTCATCATATATGGAAATTTCACAATTAAAGAAAAAAAATATAAATCATTTTATTCAAACCCATTTGCCACAAAATTTATTATGCAATCTTATTACAAAAAAAAATGTGTTAACTTTATTAGAAATAGAAATCAAATTTCTCTTTATTTGTGCTAAATAAAGACAATCTTGAAGATAAAAAAACCTCTTCTTGTAGTACAAAATGATACATTTCTATGGAAATTATTGCAACTTTTGCTTTAGTTCCCATCATAATCACAACCTCATTATCAGTCAACTTTTTGTTTTTCTTGAAATCCCTTCAACATATTACAGATATAATAAGTTACCTTTGTTTTAATACACTAGAGGTTTATAAAATCTACTAACAAATTAGTTTCTACGATGAATATATTAGATATAGCTTCAAAAGGTTTTCATTTTTCAAAGAAATATAGTATTGATAACAATTCTTCCAATGTACCTTCTTCTTACAGAAATGACACTTATAACTAGATTTGTCTTTCTTTGTATTTTTATGAAAAGTTTACTTGTAGACTTTTTTTCTTGGATTTAGAAGACATTTGTTTTTCAAGAAAACATGTTAACTAATTCATTCTTCTTAATCAAATCATTAACGCTTTGTAATATATTGTAGAACTCAAGAAAAGTTACAGTCTTGTTGAAATTGAATACAAATTGATCAAAGAATCAAGTAATGAAGAAAAGATTGTATCTATCTTTGATTTATCATCAATTTCAACACCAAGAGTATTAAATTCATTAATTTATTCAATCATTTTCATCACATGATTATGAATTGGAGTGTCTTAGCCATCTTAATGGTCATAAGTACTTTCATGGCTATTTGACAAACAGAATGATTCTGCTAGTCAAACATTGTCTTTAATATAGTTATGATCTCTTTAGTAGAATCCAAATATTCATGTTGCTTTTGAAGCCTATTTTTAGGAGAACTATTATATAACACTTAACTATATAATTTTTTTTTCAAAGTTTGTAAGCCTTATAATCAACCTTAAGATCATTATCTCCTAATATAACAGGTGCATTTTCATAAAAAATATATTCCGATTTTTGAATTGTAAGAATAATTCTCAATTTTCTTGTCCAATCAAAATAATTAGAGCATTTCAAATGATTTTCATTTAAAATCTTAGCTAAAGAATTGTAACTTGTCATTTCTATAAGATAAAAAAATATGAACCTAATTCGATAATATAATAAATAATTAAGTTAGGATTTTAATTCAATAGTAATGATCCTTCATTCAAGTTTGATAATTCCCTTAAATAAATACATAACTATTATGAATTTCAAATTTCTAATGAGTAACAAATACATTGTCAAGTATATTAATAAATTCATTTTAGAATTTATTAAGCACTTAAGCAAGGTAGATACATATATCAATTCCATATATAGATGAAATCCTACCATAATTTAGCCTCTAATAAAATATATCCCACCCCATTATTTAAACATATCATGTATATTATGAATAACATCATATTTTAGTTAATGCTCCCACTAGTCATAATATGTCTATCATCAATAATAATAATAATAATAATAATAATAATAATTGTTCCAAAAATAAGGTTTACCATTTTAGTATAAATTTTATTTCCAAAACCATTTTCATAATAATTCATCCCAAAAAGAACTTGTTATATCATAAAACAATTACATGTGTAGAAGTTTAAAATATTAAACTATTAAATTAGTAAGGCTGAGACTACAATGCCCTAGTCCTATTCATGGGTAACTCACCTTGGACAGATGGCCTAATGAAATAATGACATGTGGCCAGCTTAAGCTTTCTTTAGGTCATTTACCCATTTATTACTAAAATTTCCAAATTATCCTTCAACCTTTCTTTTTTCTATTTGTTGTTGCAATGTAAATAATAATATATTATATCATTTTAAATTAGGCAATTGTTAAATTTGTCTTTTTGCTGTGCCAGCCTCTCGAATTGGGCATCTCCCTTTTTGTATGCATTACTGCACTTAGCGCCAATCAAAAGCTATTGTTGAAGCCCTCATCTTTGACGCCATTGCTACACGACTTGTCTTGAATAAGTTCCTCCTCTTTGCATCCATCTTTCTCTTTGCTCAATGTTATTTATGATTTCTATCTCAAGCCTTCATCCATGACGTTATTGATGTACAACTTTTCTCCGCCATAGGCCTATCCTTATCATTTTTCTTCACTACATCATTATTCCATTATAATCTTTAATTTAGTATCTGCAACTTGAGACTTATTTAACTCCCTGTTACTTTATTTCATCTAATAGTTGAATATTGGCTATACATTATTCCTTAAAGTGTATTTATCACCTTTTCATAATTTGTTTATAGCTTTTATAATTTGTGATTTATCTTTGCCTTTAATCTTGAAAAAACATTTACTATTTTCATGCTTCTTTGTGTTGATGTATTATATTTACATGCATTAGGGAAGAAGAAACATATTGCTTTCAGGAAATGTTTGTTAAAATGTCAAAAGGAGAGACTTATAGTGTTTTGATGTTATTAAGAATTAGGTTTAGTTTACTTTCAAGAATTACTTTTGGAATTTAATCTATTTTGTTGATTGATGAAGATTCATACGAAATAGACTTCTTTTAGTAGTTGCAGAAACACAAAATTGCAACCTTTTGTTAAATTTCTAGGTGACTTTCCTGTCTAGTATAGTTACAGAAGTGTCTCCGAGCTCTATCTCTTATATTATAGGTACTTGATTTTCTTATTATAATATATGTGTGTCAAAGTATAGTATTTCAGGTGTGCCAGTTGCTTTTCCTATTATAATATTAGTTTTTTTGCCTTTGGTATCTTCTTGGGGTTAGAGAATAAGCTTTCCTTCTTTATTTGTTTTCCATAAAAGTAATTATCATTTTTGTATATTGTTAAGAGATTATAGCTATCATATTGTAAGAGGTTGCCTATTTTAGCTATGATCTATCTTTCTTTCATGCATTCTTATATTTTTTTATGCCAACCTAGTTTAAGCAAAGTTTTTTTCATGGAAAGATCATAACTTCAACCTTACATGTACCTTAACAAGCTCAAAATTATGACATGCACTAGAGCTTACTTTTTTATGATAGTCTTAAGGTACTTATGATTTTTAAGCATTTTTTTATTTGCAAAAATCATTTAATAGATCACATGTCTTTGACTCCAATGCATGTTTTCACAGTCAAAATCACTATCTAATGGAACCAATGTATATGCCATCAAATATCATTGACCATGCTTGCATGCTGCCTTAAGGGAAGAAAGCTTTAGTTAATTAGTTTTCTTGTTTATCCTAAGATTTGGAGAAATTGAGAACACAATTGTATTCAATAGCTGAATAATTTGAACCATCATATAGTAATGACAATCAAAAACAAGTATGAGTAGCTTCACTTAAGCTAGACCAACTAGTGAATACTTATAGCAGTTTATTGTATCATTTGAATTGCTATTTACTGTATGTCTCCTTTTTATAAAATGTTTTTAGAGTGGTAGAAACATGAAAGGAGTGAGCAATTAAAGCTCTTGTAAATCTTAAAAACCATTTAGGACTTGTGACTTTTAAGGTTAATGACTCATTAGATGAGAAGGCTGTTAAAGTTCCTGAAGCAGAGGTATATGCATCTTATGCAAAATAGGTACACTTAAATCATTTCTATTAAGCAACTAAGCATAAAAATCCTTTAAAGAAATTGCTAAAATTAGGACTAAATATTATCATGTTACTGTACTAAGATATTCAATATCCCTTAGTAGTTGGAAGTTTTCTGAATTTATTTTACTACTTTAAGGTCTATCAACTGTATTTTAAGATTGTTGTTATAAATAATTTAAAAATAGTTATCTAAAATATGATATGTTTAGAGTTGTACAAATAGAATGATAAAATATGCTACTATAATAAAACTTCATCAAATATATGTGTGAAGTCATGATATGAATACTTATAAGCTCGTTCAACATAATACATTGATCAAGATAACACAGATTAAAACCTTATGATCAAATCTGAGTTAGAACTATAGAAAAATTTGAGAACGTTTTCTTTAATCCTGAATAAAACCATCACACTTTCCAAAATCATTATAAGTCACCTTTCACATTAACCCTAAAGAAGAAAACTAGTGTCACCGACATTTATTCTTTAGAGTCTACAACCTTTGATGAATAAAATATCTTGATATTAAACATTTTTAGTAGCTTAAAGCTTACCTTTCTCCTTTGCCCATAACTTTGGCTTCTAGTCAATGAAGAAAAGCTTTTTTTCTTTAAAATCAACTTCCTCATGTTTCAAAAGTTTTTTCAAAAGGAAACTAGAGTTAGTAAAGTTAAAGAAAGAGGCATTTGCCTTAACTTTTGAGAAATAGTTACTACCATTATGACATAAAAGTTATTCCAAAGAGAAACTATATTCTCCAGAGTTAGATACATGTTCATAACTAAAGTGTTGATAATTATAATTTTCACCCTTTTCCACAAATGGTAACATCACAAAGCACTCCTCTAAAGTAAGCTTCTACATCATGTTTAGGTTTTGTTGTTGCATTTTAGTTTGCTTTTTCTTTCTTTTCTCTCTCCATAGCCAATTTGGCTTCTATTTCATTGAACTGATGCTTTTATGATTAAAGCCTCCCTTTGATAATCCTTTAGGACCAACACATGATTCAGAACAGAATGAAAAAATGAATTTCATTCTAGTAATAGAAAAAGAAGGAATGATGAAGTATGATTTGAACTTCTATGTTAAGATTATATGGGATGTATATTAGTTATTCTCTATTAATACGAGCCATTGATGACTATTTTATGCCAAAGATGAAAACTAAGTTTCTTAGTTGGCTACCAACCTATTTGCAAAGGGTAGGTTTTAGGCTTTTTAGTGATGATGATAGCATCCTTAAAAGTAAAGTTAATGTTACTCTGTAAATCTATTTTGCCTTGATAGCATTGATGAATTAGTCTTGTAAATGGACAAGAGAAATGCCAACAACCAAATTAGATAATTGGTGCTAGGGTTTTTCATTATTAGATTAATAGATCCTTGATATTTAAGATTGTCATGAGCATCCATAATTAACTTAGGGTGCAAACAAAATTACAAGGGAATAAACGCTATTTTAATATACTTAAAGACATGAAGCAATCCCTAAAGTTGATTGCCCAAAAATAAACAAGTCAAGTTACTCATAAACTAACTGAAATTAGTTCAAAAAAATGATCAATTTGAAATTTTCTTTAAACAATTCCAATTTACATTATAACTAATCAAACTTCATTAATATATAAAATAAGTATGAACTTTATATTACTCAATTCAAATTATTCACAAGCTTAATAGGAAAAATATAAATAGAACTTTTAATAATCAAAGAAGTTGCTTTTTTGACATCTTTCAAATTTTATCAAAACTACTTTAATAGAATATGCAATCTTATGTGAGTATTTAAAATGACACCTATTATAGTAAAATTTGGTTGGTGAGGATAATAGTTGCAATGCCAACTAGTTAATGTGTGTGCACACATGGCAATCCCTAATAACAATCATTTTCTTAAAGTGCACTCTTTATTTTACATCCTACTAACTTAAGTAGATTGCAATGGATAGTCTAAGGACTTCAACCTATGCTTGTCAAAGTCTGGATAGGCCCAGTGCTATTGTTGGCTTTAAATCTATGTTGCAGTGTAACTATACTTTATGACTTTAGAAAGAGGGGGAAAAACATCTACACTTTTTTGCCTCACCCTTCCAACTTCTTTTTTTCCCTAGTTGTAGCAAAAATTTTCTATAATATAATATAATTTCAAGTATAGCAAGATATTCTATACAAGGTCTCCTTGATGGAATATCAAAACTTAGAGATAACAAATATCCAAAGTTTAACTAGTGGTTAGATAGTCACATTTGAAGAACAATCTTTAGAATATATCATGCTGAAGCTGAAATATATCCCACAGATTCAACCATAAATAGATCTATATTATTTATCCAATTAAATAAGATGTAAAACACATAAGGCAAATTTCACTAACTTGCATGCACCTATGTTTATTGAATTTCTTTATCCATTTTGCAAATATATTATTTACAAAGTAAAATATGCATACAAAGAGAGGAAAAACCCTGGAAACCACCACTAACTGTACATAAAACTTTACTAACCAGTGGATGGACTTGTCAGTAACTCTAGTGATTTCTTCAAGTAGTCTATTGCTATTGCCACATCATCAAATGCTAATGCCTTAATAGCAATCCTTGCAGATTTGTGTGCCTTTATTATCTTCTTAAATAGTGGCTAGTAATTACTGTTATACTAGTATGTTTGAGAAATAGGGTTTGGATCAGATAAAATTTCATTTTTGTTGTTGAAATTAGTTTAAGCACTTAATGGATAGTTTGTAGTTAGAGGAGCTAATTGGGTAGAGTAGAAAGCATCTAACCCTTAATAGTAAGAATAGTTTGCTGGGACAAATGGAAGGCTACTATCTGTAAAACTTAAACAAGATAGAAAAAAGGTATAACAATAGATGAGCTAGTTTCATGGGAAAAGAAATGTTATGGGTGTTCTTTTGGATACTACTAATAGCTATAACTTGGTGAATAACTTTTTGATCTAGCAAGTAAAAGAGAATGGTGATATTAAGACAGTGGATGAGGATTATAATTTTAGGAAGGAAGAGGTAAATCATAATGTTATAAAGTAAGAAGGGGATTATAATGTTGTGAAGTGGGATGGGGGATCATAATATTATGAAATGGGATTATAATCTTAAGGAGGGTAGCTTGCAAAAGTGTACGGGGAGATAATAGAAGAAAGTTGGAAGGTTAATTTCGTCTCTATCATATCATGAAATTGCAGAGATGATAAAATATTAGTAGAATATTGATTATTCATAGTATTATGATATTTTGGTACCGTAGGAAGGTGGTTATGATGATTATGTGATGTATCAGATTTAGGTCTAGGACTAGTAATTGAAGTTTTAATAGTCCCAGTGTCCTCTAAGAATAAAAGTAGAAGGTTACTTATTTTGCCTAATTATGTATATTTTTGTGCATATGTTTTCAGAGCTTAGATTTCTCCATAGAAGTTTTACTAATGTTAATATACATTAAATAATAAAAAAGGATACTATAGCAACTATTTAGAAGTGCCATAAACAAAGAGCATTTAAGCTTTTAATGGACAATTTAAACATATTCCTAAAAAATGTCTAGAATAATTAATGGAAATTGCATTGGAGAACAATTTTTTTTTAAATTACACATAAATTTTAAATTCAGAGCTTATAATTTCACAATATGTATGTAGCCAATCTACAATGTCCTTCTTCATAATTTTACTCGATTATGTTTGCTTTGTTTCCTACAACTTTATGCATTCCCATGCTATATACTATCTTAAATGTACTTTTCTATTAAATAAGACTAGTTACCAAGTGCAAGAAAGGATTTCTGAGTTTATAATTCTAGAAAATTTGTAACTTTAAAAAAGGTAGCTTTTAGTATTTGAGGGCCACCACAAAGAAGGCTGAGGCAGGTAAATGAAAAATAAACATGGTGAATAAACATAAACAAAATCTAAGATATTACTACTGCATGTCAAAAGAAAAAAGAAAAAGATTCATATCTTTATAACTCCACTAACCCATAATGTAAATGCAATAAACATGACATAAAAGATTTAAGATGACTCATATTTGTTGCTACAAAGAAAATAGTTATCTTAGCTCACTTTTTCCTAGCATTAATCCTATACTTCAACTTAGTTCATTAATATATCAATTTTCATCTATTTTCCCTAAACACTTCACTAATTATTCTCTATCATCTCCCTCTCTCTTCTATAATCTTTTTAATATTTCTCTCATCTCATTTATAACTTATTTTACTTTTGAATTTTGATAGTCTCTTATTAAGCTAATTTAATTAAGACTTGAGAATTTTTAACATCCAAAATTTTTTAGTTGAGTAAAAAAAGTTATATTAAGTTTCTTGATTTGCATTCTTAAAGAATTTTCTATTGTAAGAGGCCAAAGTGAGGAACCATTGAATATATATATATATATATATATATATATATATATATATATATATAAGCAGACAATTCCTACTATTTAATTTGGAACTAAGAAGTTTTAAACCATACATATCTACTGCTAGGAGTACTTGATGCAATTGACCGATTGTCATCATCAATAGACAAACGAGCTATAGGCTTCCTTCCTTCTTTTAAAACTTTCCTTATATCAATTTCTTTCCATATAACATATTTCTATTTCTACTCTAACTATTAAGTCAGAAAAATGTAAAATAAACTATTATATCCAATCTTATGTTATAATTTATTGCTTATTATTAGTAAACACCAAGGAAGGAAGATTTTCCAAAAACCTTATAAGCTTCATAAAAATAACAAAAAAAGTAAAGGTTGAATGTATTAGCCAAATACTTGTATTAAGTTGAAGTGACCCAAATTAGTTCAAAATCTCAAGGAAAATGCTTGCAGCATAAAATGTATTGCTACATTCCTGCAAAAAGTCAAAAAGTATCTTTAAAACTAATTATAAATCAAAGTATCTTTACCATTTTTGATAGGAAAAGTATAATACTTATTAAATTATTAGCTTTCATTCTTTAAGAGAGGGAAAGAGAAGAAGGGTTAGAATTTTCATAATCATAGCGACATGTAATTATGATCTCAATAGTTAACTATATGATATATTCTTATGAGTCAAGTTAAGATTGTATTGGGCTTGATGCTGGCAAACAAAATAAAAAATGTCAGATTTATGGATTTTATGAATAGGTGGAATTATTATGCCTTGAACTATGTTCATCAAATTCATATCATTAGTGCTATACAAGGCCATGAGGAACTTCATGCTGCTAGCTTGTAAGAATATGAGGAATTTACAATAATGCAAAATATAATTACTATTGAGCTTAGAAGATATTAGACTGAGACATGGCACTTCTCTCACCTTCTAATAGAATACATTGATTCTTTAAAGCTATACTTTTGTGAGTTTTTCTTTAGCCTTATTAAGAGTAAAGAAAAACTTCATAGGTGTATGGTGAGGTTTGCTGTAAATAACCCCTTTCTCTTTTCCTTTGATTTTTGGAGGATTATTATTTGTTGTGTGGTTTTTACTATTTTCGTAGCATGCTTTAGATGTATTTTGTTACTTGTATCTTCCTAAAACTCTTATTCTTTGATTCAAATTTTTGGAATCCTTACTACTTCTTGATTCTTATGGATAATTTCATCAATTTGTGCAATGACATGACTTAGTCAATTGAAAGGTTTGACCATATTATTATTGTGATAAATTTTCTATAGGTTTTGTTAATTCTTTGTTTCTATTATTTAGCTGCAAATATCATCATTCTAATGGACAGAGCCATAGATCATGGTTAATTTCCTCAATGTTATTTATCATGGAGATTGAAATTAAGCTGAGCTATTACATTGGTCTTAGTCTTAATACCCTACAAGTGCTTGCACATCTCCACTTTGAATCTTTAAGTGTTCTTGAATTTTTTTTCCTTTTACAATGCAATTGAATTTTAAGTCATTGCACCAAGTTAGTGTGACTAGTTCATTAAGTGTTTTCATAAAGAATTATGTTGATATAGGAAACTTTTTTATATTGTCATACATGTTCACATGTAAAAAATTCAATCTGGAGGTTAGTATTGCATTACTAAAATTAGCATTAGTGTATGTTGATCCTTGAATATATTTTGTGCTCACTTCCTTATCCTACCTTGTAAGATTTTGATGAATCATGGTTTATTTAGTGTCATTTCTTACATTTTTAAAAAATGGAAATCAATTATCTGGCTTTTTTTAACTAACACATCCTTCTTATTCATGCAGAGGAAATGTGATCTTAAGCATCCACTTAATGGTAAGATATGCAAATGCATTGTACTATTAGTGTTTGAGGTACAATTTATTCTATAATACCTAAATGCTAGCCATAGGGGTGACCAGTTTATTGCCTAGCAGGTTTTCCTATTATGTGATGCTTTTAATCCTTATTATATGTATATACACACACACACATACATATATCCTACTTTGTGATGCTTTTACTTCTTATTATATCTTTTGAGAATAGGTTCATAGTGAAAAAGACAAGGCTTATGGGTAGAGCCTCTATAATCTAGCAAAGTTGTTTCTTAATCATAAGACGTTTTTTGGTCACGTAGACCTGTGTCTTTTTTATGTTTTGTGTGGATATGATGATTAGGGAACCCACATGATTGACTATTTCTCCAAGGTATTTACATTTGTAACTATTACTTTGGCTTGGCATCATACGTTTCAAATTTCATATAGTATGATGGGTTTATGTGTATTTAGTTGTACTTAACTTATGCCTACAATGTAGCCAAATCTTTATTTTTAGAAGACTAATTGGAACTTCCCCAAAGTTTTAGAAAAGGATTTAAAGTTATTAGAATTCAATTGATGATTTCTCCTTATTTTATTTTTATGTATGTGTTCTTGTAATTTAGAATGGTGACCTTTCTCAATTTTTTTTTGTTTTAAACTTATTCATGTATAGGATATAAGTCAAAGTTAAAGGGATTTATATTAGTGTTTTCCAATTTTTGTGCCACAAACTACTATATGTTGTAGGTTTTTACCTATTTAAGTTTGTTCTTTGCAGCAAACATTAGTTTGTACTCTATGGTTCTTTAGATCATGAATATAATCTTAGTCTATTATCTTCAAATGGTTAATTTATTTCTCTATTTTTGTGTAAATTCTTTACTTTATATGATAGAAGCCCCTAATTATATGTAGTTATACCTTCGATCACATAGGAGAAGCACGGAGAAGCATATTATAACTTGGCATGTATCCTTGCCCTTCCACCTTACTAAAGCAAAAATTGTAGTACACCTTGAATTGCTTTGTGTAAGTTCTCTATTTGTGCGTAAATTAATTATCTATTTGTTAATTGTATCTAAACAAATATATTTATTGCTTTCTTTGCTTAAATATGAACAAGCAATGAAATCAAGAGGGTTATCCGTTTGGTTATGCAGTCAATTTGCATGGTCAATAAGTATGTGATAATTAGTTCTATTAATGTGGTTTTCATGCACATAGGCTGTACCAATTGAATCCTTATGTTTTTAACCTGTGCTTTATTTGCATCATCTGTGTAGATCTATTAGTTTTCAATTACCATCCTATAGCTACTAGTCGAGGGGTTTGGTGGTTAATGTTAGGAAATCGATTTGGGCTCATTATAAAGAGTTGACATGAATGATAGCATATCCATCAAAGTTTGATAGAATCTATGCTTGTACCAATGGAATAAAATGTAGGATTTAGGTTGTTAGCCATAAGAGAAATGAATTTTAGTTGAGTAACTTTATTTTGTGCTATTATTTTCACCTAGAGTTGGTTTCTATAACTTTTAAAATTTGAATTTTAATGTATGTTTGACATCAAAGATATATATGTTTTGACAATAACAATTCAAGCTATGTTTATTAAGAAAAAAGATTTTCTAATTAGCCATGCTAAGCTTTTTTTCCCCTTATTCCCTAAGCAATATCCACCTTTCTTTGAAAATTCTTTCAAGCTTTGTGCCTTATCTACCCTAAAAATACAAATTTAATTATAGAAATGTTAATTATTGAATGGAATAGGGTTAGAATAGAGAATTTGCAGCATAAAACCCACTTACTATCTATCTAACCACTAATTATTATTGTATATTACACATACATAAGGAGAAACATGTAAAATAACTTTAATTTCATTGGCTAATCATGTAATAGAGGCAATTAAGTGTCATTTTGATGGGCCCAAACCATGGAACTAATGAAAGGCTTTTCTCTAAGTCCTTTTAAACCAAGTGTCATCCAATTCCAATAGGAAATTTCTCTATTGCTTACCTAAAACCATCGATGCCTTTTTTACCTTCAGTGGTGAAAATTATAGGCCCATAATATAGTATTTAATGCTGAGACAGACTGATATCTACGTGGAAGATTACTTTCTACCTAGTAGCTACTGTGTGGGGCTTAAATAAGTGTGCTCTTATAGATTTTAAGGGATAATGGTGTCCTACAACTAACAAATTTTATGATTATAATCATTGAGCCATGCTTTATGGCCTAAATTCACAGGATTGTGGTCCCCTCTATTAAATGAAGACTATAAGCCTTACTTCTACATAGTACATCAATATGGTGAGAGTCCAAAGCCCATTATGATTAAGACATCATCCTACAAGATTGTGTCTCCAAAAATTGAAGACATTTAGTGACAGGTTATACCATTTAGGCAAATATGGACGGTAGAGATAACCCTTAGCCAAATCCAAAGACTGTAATCTATTCCAGTTAAATGTTGGCATGGAAGGCATGTGCATTAATTTTTACAAGTAATCTTATTCGTTTCATGAGAAGAAAAGCTTCCTTGGACACTAACACTAACATCAGAACTTGCAGCCCATGCTTCAACCATGGATAACTTCAATCGATACAAGACATATTTGTCCCAAGATGTTACCAGTAAGCTAGTTGGGAAGTAGGTGACATGTTTTTAATTCTAAACACCATTAGTTTATATATTCATAATTAGTGAAAATGCCATTTTTGCTATTACTGTGTCATTGACATTCTATTATCCCTTGCAGTCATTAGCTGAATACCAAGATGACTTAAATGCCAATTTTTATAAATTGAAAGTTGAGTTTATTCTTCTTCATAGTGTTATCACTAAGAAAATTGATGACTAGAAGTCCTTTAATGCAAAACTCCTAAAATAGCTTGACAAGATGACCACCTCAGGTTCTCCATATAGAAAGTGGTTGGATTATTTTATGAGGGTTGAGGATATGACAGTAGATACCAATATTGAAGTTAGACTTCCATCTTATACATAAGGCTCTTTAGGTGTTACCATGAAAGGAAAGCCAATGTCATATGTGGATAGAGGGAGGAAGAGGTAATGCAATGAGTGTGACTTCCTCTTTGAATGTATACTGCAAAACTAGAGGTAAGCTGAATTGAATATGTGTTAATTTTTAGCTTTGTATTGTTGCATAAATAAATGTAAGAATACATTCTTTACAAAAATTGAATGAGAGCATAACTTTATAATTAAAAAGGCCAAAAAAGGAAGGATATAGCATAAAACACTATTGGCATGAGAAGTAGCATACTTGGTAGGTAGCTCATTAAGGAATGCAATAAAAAGTCAAACAATAATAGCAATGAAAGGCCCTCCACGCATTTGAATGCACTGATACTAAATTCTTATGTGAGGTGTATAATGTTAGGTTTCAGATCATTATACGCAGCAAAAAATTAAAATTTTAATCTGAATTCTACCTAGGATCCATGCAAAAGGGCATAAATCAATGTTAAGGTTTTACCTTTTGTGTGCTTGTATTCTTTTTGAATAGAACCTTGAAAGAGTGAGATGAATCATGAATCAAACGCCGGCCAGACGGTACAACGTCTTTATGGTATCCATATAAAGTGAATGATGACTTCTCACCCTCTACAAATCTACTAAAATATGTCTCTCTCTCATTAGGATTAGGATTAAGATTAGTGTGTTTTGGAGTAATTTTAGGGTTCAATAATAGCTAATGTATGTTTAAGGTGCTACCTTCAAGTTCCTTTTATAAAATTAAGATATAAAACATTCCTAGTCTTACTAGGATAATGCTTCTAGAATCCTAAAATCACTTAGCAACTATTACCTTATCCTTATCATAAAAAGAGTGAGAAGAGATATCCAGGAAAGATAGGACTTATTCATTAATTATCTAATATTAAATAATAATATTATTTCATAATATAATTATTTAATATTCAATAATATAATTATTTGATATTATTTTAATATCACATAATATACCATATATATTACGTGAAAATAAATTATTATTTTAATAATAATTATATGCACAAAAATAAGCTCAATTAATTTAATTTTACTCCAATTAAAACTCAATTAATTATTGTCTCATTCCTACTCCTTTTATGCGACCCTGTGGGTTCTTATTATGTTGGTAATAGCCCATTTGTGGACTATAGACAATGAGCAGTATCTAGCAATACATTACTGCTACCTAAGTAGTAAAAATGTCCGTGACTCAATATCCACTTAATGTGTGAACAATACTTTGCAATATAGTCCCTTTTATAATGATATCCAAATCGAACTAGAGGCATGGAATGTGTCATCCTCATTAATGTTCAATTTATATTTCTTGATACTGAGTAAACTAATTTAAGCAAATGATCAATACCTCATATTAATCCATTTTGAGCATGACCTTGCATTTTTTAATCTTACTCAATCAAGGAGTCCAATGATATCACTTCTACTATGTAATAGGAATAAAATTCCATCTACATCACTTACATCTCTTTGCATGACTTATGACCCACCCAATCAACGTCCTACAATGCATCCTGATTAAAGGTGATACAGAACGACATCAAAGTGCGTGACTCCTCATGTAGGGAATCGTAGTGATTTCAAGTTAAAGGACTACCTGCATTATGGTCACATGAGAATAACTAATGACATATGATAATCCATGTAATTTTCTAATTGCAAGTTAGTCCAATACATCTGTTCACTAATAATGTACTCATGTATTAACTTGATATCACATATTCATGATTCATAATCATCAGTCACTATATATGCTAGTCTTGATATATTATTACTATCCATTTCACAATAATACTTGATTACGTGCATTATGGTCACATGAGAATAACTAATGACATATGACAATCTATGTAGTTTTCTAATTGCGAGTCAATCCAGTACTTCTATTCACTAACAATATACTCATGTATTAACTTGATATCACATATCCATAATTCATAATTATTAGTCACTATATATACTAGTCTTGATGTATTATTACTATCTCTTTCGCAATAATACTTGCCTAGGGGCATTTTAGGAATAGTAAAATTATTCCAAGGATAATTATTATATTAAGTTATAAATTATGCAAAATAATAATAATAAAAAAATGAAAATAAAATATAATAATTGAATTGTCAGAAAATAAAATATAATACATTGTACATTATTACAATCATTTTCATAATTGGCTCCTAGGACACACACTAACATTTAAAAAAGTTTAACTACCAGAGGGGATAAAAGTCTACTTTCACCCTACCAAGTGCATGAGATTCTCATATATTGAGCTAAAGGTAGCAATTTATGTATTCTCCTCCATTAAATCAGGTAACTAAGCCATTTTTCATAAATCTTGAAGATAGTACATGATCCATCACATGGTTCATGTTAGCTTCTCTTTATGTTGAGAGTTTTGGCTAAGTGCTCTATAGGAGAGATCACAAGGGGAGAAATGTTGTCTTTGTGCTTGCTACATTGGTGTACAGTAAGGTAGGGTTTGCATAATCCTTTTACATTCTTTAACTTTTGAGCACTAAAATTATTGATGATGATTTTTGAGTTTTTCTGCATTCTTTTATAAGTCTTAATGATGCTAGCTACAAAGATGACACATGACGAAAGAGCCAATGATTATACTTCCTCCTAGTATCTTCCTCTTTACTTCTTGATAAGTTTAACGATTTTTTACAAGAAAAGTGCTATGCATAATGCTTATATTCTATCTTTTGTTTAGAGTAGAAATACTATGTCAATTCACTAGTTACTTTGTTTTATTTTGTAATGAGTGATACTATATATGCCTTAGAAGTTATGTTTTCTTTAACATTTGTTATTATATCATATTTTTAAGCTTTCTTATGTCAAAACAAAGATAATATACTCTCTTGCATGAGGCATATAGTCAATTAAACCATTATATGCTTTGTTTACCATATTTTTTATGAATTATTTTTCAATTTCACAATAACAAGTCCTTAACCAAACTTTAATGATAAAAAAGGTAATGTGTGGTTATTGTGTTTAATTCGTGTTGCCCAGTGTAAACAATTTGAACAAGATTTACATACATATAAATTAAAACCATATGCACTGGTTTCTCTTGATAATTTGCATGAAGGAAGAGGAATTATGTAACTTAGATTCAAAATCTAATGCAAACACATAGGCAGAACATCATGCCTTACTCATTCAAGTGGCAAGTGTCTTCTATTAATGTTTTTTTTCTAAACTACCTAGTCCCAATTGATAGTAATGATATTTATGCTTTTGCAGGAAAAATTTATGAAATACTTATTAAAGGATGATCACTTCCGCAACACTCGCTTGTGACCTATTCCTACTATTTTTATATGGATCGTAGTTACTCCATCTAAAGTTGCCAGGTAAACAAATGAGTAATTTCAACCTTTGAATATTTCTCTATTGTCATACATTATATAAGGAAAGCTATATTACTAATATGCTATTTGCATGGTTTTACTAGTCATGAATGGGATGTATTTTTTAAAGGTTGGATAACTTTAGATTCCATTTAGGGGGACTTCAAATTAGTTATAAGCTATTGCATGATGAAATATATTCTCAATTTTAGTCATGCACCTATGCTAATGCTAGTTAGTTGACATTTTCATTTTTTTTGTCCAGCCAAGGGTTAATTATGGCCATATATGCCTGACTCTAGATATTGTGCTTAATGAATATGATATGAAGAGGGAGGAGATTATTGCAATTGCAAGGGGCAAATTAGATGGAGTGCAGGAATAATATCATCATTTTGTCATGTGTAATTAATAGTATAGTTTTTGCTAGTTTGCATGAATGCAGTTTTTGAAACTCAAATAATTAACACTTGTTGTCTATATAGCCATGATTGTCTGTATTAGTGCAATGTCATTACACGGTTACCACTATATTTTGTATATGAATGATAATGATAAGCCACCCATTGGGGGAAAGATATAATTTCCTCATTTTTTTGATAGGCTAGATTAATGATTATGTATGTTAATAACACATATCTCGATTATGGGAATTGTATAGTGGTAAATAATTATTAATGTACTAAGAATTAATAGTCTTTGAGGAAGAATTTAAAGTGCTTTAATGTATTATGATTATTCTTATGTACTCTTCTAACCATCATTTAACTACATTATATTTGCTTTGCTATGGTATCTAATTAATGCCATCAAGGTTGGATATACTTTAGCCATGATGGACAAAGAATAAATAAGAAACAAGTATATGACAAGTTCACTACAGTATATAAACATGAATAATACATAAATATGAAAGTTTATCTCTCCATGATTAATAAAGAATTTTTTAATTTTGTATCCCCTGTAAGTATGTCATCCAATTAGCTATTGCTAGTATTTTGTCCTTAAAATATGCATAATCTTCATTTAGCCTACACTATATTTCTAATACAACACTAGGTGGCTCCAAGTCTTTCTTTCATAAGGCATTATTATGGAGTTTTTGCATCTCTGATAGGAAACTATCACCAAAAATTTGCTTGGAAAAATTAAAATGGCAAAAATTAAGAAATAGATAACTAGATGTCACTTTAAATGTTCTTCTTTTCTAATGAACAAAACATTGCTCAACAAATCATAAATGATGAGTCAATAAGTACACAGTAGTATATAAGAATATCAATTGGCATTAACTAGATTACATAAGGTATTGGACACCCATACCAAAATAACTTAGATCTAAATTTCGTCCTATACATCCTAGTAAATTTGCAAGAATTTACATTTCTAAGTACATACTTAAATTTTAGAAAATAAAAAAAATGATTTATTAGCCTTGTTTTAAATTTTGCTCCACATATACTATAAAATCACTTAATTCATTAGCATTTTACAAGAAACAAAATCTACAAAAATGAAAATGACCTCCCACATCATCTATCCATAACAATCGACTAAACTAACTGATTTTAAAAAGAATAACAATCTTATACCATCCACCATTTAAATATCAAAATTTAAATATATTAAACAACTTTTCAAATATATTTCTTTGTGATTAAAAAGCAATAATTTGTAAAATACTAATTTTTCTAGAACTATGCTCATTTCAAATTCTATATAAAGAACAATGGTATGACTCCAATTAGCTTAATTAGCACAATCATTGAATTGAACTATGAACAAGAGGTAGAATTATAGTAATTTGAAATCATGAATTGTAAAATTCTTCTTTGAATATCATATTAATTTAACATTAGAATTATCACCCAGGTGATATAAAAAAGGATAGTGGACTTATACCATGCACCAATTCTTTTCTTAAAAACTAAATAACTTTGATGGCATATTTGAATATATTTCCTTATGATTAGGGAACAACTATTTATGTAAAAACTAATGTAGACATTCAAATATATATTGTTTCCAAATTCCATATTTTGAATCCAACACTAATCAGTTGGATTAGTGTAATCAACAAAGTATACAAAGAGACCTTTTATTGCATATTCCATTAAAAATTCATTAATTTGCCAAAAATGTGAGTCCAACATAGAAGAAACAATTGATGTAGCTTAGCACTATAAAGAAGATTAGGTGAAACTCATGCTTTATTATGATTATAAATATTCACATACCATAAGAGTTCTTACTCTATTAATACATCAGGCCCCAAATGCAGCCCCATTTAAACAATTTTCTCAAGGAATATTATCTTCTAACGAGGACTAAATAAAGCACTTAAATAGTCCTAATTGTTTATAGATCTAAGAAAGCAAAACATTATGTATTATCCATTTTGTTAAGCCTTGAACATTTCTAATCCAGGATGATAGTTATCTCTTGATGTCACCAAATCCACTAATACCCCATGGAAAAAATATAATATTGAATTAGATAAAACTAATGCACTAATTAGCATTGAACCCCATATCTCTTACTATATTGACAGATTTATAATATATAGCCACAAAGCACTAAAAGGTAAAGACCATGAAAGAACTTTTAACTAAGAACTTTTAGTTAAACTATATCTATAGGAAAATGAAACACTTTGACAAGTATTTGGAAAGTAAAGGTATTATGTCACTACCAAGCAATAGGACTATTATCTGGAATCATTGTTACAAAGTTATAATGCTGTCACCCCTAAAACCTCTATTTATTCTTCATCACTTGAATGTAAAAAATGGCTTATTTTGCTACAATATCATTTCTCAGCATATATGTTGTAATACCACATACAAACTTGGTTACTAGAAACCCTAACTAAACTAGAATGACCAATTATAAAACAATTGTAATATTTAGGGCCATTCCTACCAATATGAGACCCGTCACTAATATCAAGTAATTTTGCCTAGAGTGCCCTTACTACTAGTGTCATTTGCATCATAAGATGGAGAGTTTACTATATGGAATTTATTATGTAAAGAACAATATAAAAATTGATAACAAGCTCTAGCATCAAATACATATTATGTAATTCAAAAGTATCGGGAAATGATGACATGAAATATTAAATTTAGGATAAAGACAACAATACTTAACAATTACACAAAATGTAAATCCAATCTTACTATGTTAACTTCGATGCATTCAATTTTATTGGTTAAACTATCTTTCTTTCATCCTCTCAATGAAAGTGGTAATTTAATTTAGTCAGGATTCATTAGCTTTCTTTTTTAATATACTTGTCTTCAAAAAGAACAGACTATCTTGCCTAATATACTTGTTTGTCGTATATTACTTGCCTCAATGATTTGTATTGGGATTGTCCATTTTCTTAATGAATTCACCTATTAAACTAAGCATAATTACAAAACTTTTGTTATAAATTGAAAAAATTATAGATTTAATTAAAAACATATGAATAAAGACTTTTGAGGACTTAATAAATTAATAATTTAAATTATATTTAATTAAAATATAATAAATAATTTAATATATAAAATATTAAAATTTTTAAGAATTTAAATTTGAATTTTTATATAATTAATTATATAAAATAAATAAGTAATTTCTCCATTGTTAATAAAAAAATTTATTTTCTTTGAAAAGAAAATAAGAAATAAAAAAGAGAAATAATCTCTTTTTAAATTTAAATTGAAAAGAAAATAAAGTTTTTTAATTTTTTAAATAAATAAAATATAATAATCACATATCTTATCTTTAAATATTTTTTTTCATCCATTTTCTTCATGTAAATAAGAGAAGAAATTAAGTGTTCATTTATTTTATCGATAAATATTTTTTATAAAAAATATTATTTATATATATTTATAAATAAGGGTATAGAATAATGTGGTTAAAATTATTTTTTTTTTTTAGTATCAACATTCCTATCCCATGGGAATGTGAGATACCCACATCCTCCCATGGAAATATTTGATAGGAAAATTAAGTTCCAAAACAATCTCGAAAATGTAATATTCCCATTAAATATTTCTAGGAATGAGAAAAATATTCCACGAACCAAATGCCTCCTAAAAGGAATATTAACTATGCTCAATGACTTATCCATTAATGCTTGGTCTTGAAATAATTATATTAGTGTATACTTATGTATATTAGGAATGAAACTAATAAAGAAGGATTGTATTAAATAAAAGAGGTCATTCTTGTTTAAAATAAAGAAATTAAGTAGAATGAACCCAAACAAGCACACAAATATAATAACATTAGCACCTTAATTGCCATCTTCATGGTTGTCATTCTTTTATCCTAATATATTGCCATTAGCCCAATTCTCTTCCAAATCAGTTGGTATCTACCACAACTTAATCCCTAAACCTCTGTATCAAGAATAGAAACATAGAAGCTTATTAATGAAGATTAATTTTCTTCACTTTATTTCAATTCAATGAAGCTAATGGCCACAAATAATCTGTGTGAACAAAAATATGAACATTAGGTTATTCACGATGTCATTTTTACTATTGCTTTTAGGCATCACCCTATTTAAAACAAGCACTATTTGTTCTAAATCATTCAAAGAAGTAAGCAAGTTTGCTAATTTCCTTTGTTGAACTCTAAACTTCTGAATTTGTTCAAGCTCATGACCAAAAAAGGAAAAAAACATAGATTGAAGTAACTCATAGTAGGGTATCTTCTTTTAATATGCAGCTAGACATTTTTTAGTCCACTCATCTAAACAGGATTCACTAGAAAATAGGCATTTAATGAGTATACTTGTAGAACAATAGATGACATCACTACATGCATTTCAACATATGGTAAAGCAAAACACAAAATGGGTAGTAAGCATGCCAAGGGTATAATGACACTGGGCATATGTTCTATTATTTGAAATAGCACATACTAATTACAGGGATAGTCTTAAGCATCATATAGCTCATGATCTTGCATCGAAGAATGATTCAAGGCAATAAAGGCATAGCTACATCTCTGAGGTATAGGGATCTTCTAACATACTCCAAGTATGAAGACCATTTAGGAACAGTAATAATTGTGATGATTTTACTTAATAGGTTTTAAAGGTCATTTAGGAATAGTATATGAAGAATATAAAATACAAGTCTTAATGATCTTACTTAACAATACAGGATGGATTTTTAAAAGTCACTGCATGGAATGAACACCTAGAGTTAGGATAAAAATTCATTTACTTACTATATCAAAGCTGAAAACAAATGAAAATGAAGAAGCACTTACTAACTAAAGACACCATAAAAGTAGCTAAGCTTCAATGACCTCATCATCTAACGTAGCTTTTAAACTATTACGACTTATGCTTCAATTGTCATCCATTCACTATTTCACTTTTTCTTATCATTTATAAGTGAAGTTCATGTTTTGAATGCAAAAAAGAGAAGGAGTATAGGAAGAGACAGAAATAGGTTTCTAAAGAGTGCATTTAAGATTCAAAATTTAAATATCCTCGAAGTTGTATCACAAATTGATATAATCAGTTCTAAAATGGTAGGATTGTACCATTGATAGCATTGGATGAAATTATGGTGGAAATCATGCTTTGGATGTAGAAGACGCATACAATGAAACCAAATACAAACAAAGGTGTTACTATAAAATTGTTGAGATGAAATATTATTATCCAAGAGATAAAGACTAAGAAAAATTAATAGAAGAAAGTGCTCATAGTAGAAAATTGAACATGGTATGCAAAAATGGAGGAGAACTTAACCATTTCCTAATCATTGCCAGTTTTAGATGGATAAGTATAAAAAATTGTTAGTGGAAAGAAAAAGACATATTAATTTGCATTCTAGCTATAAAAAAGGAAGAGAATAGCACACCTCATAAAAAAAGTCAACAATTAATGCATTCTAATTATACATCAAGAGAAAAGAGAGAAAAACTCACCTCATTAAAATCACATATAAAGGAAATTAAATTTCGATAAAGATGCATAGATAGATGCAAAAATAATTAATCATAAACATTAATATAATCTAGTCAAACATGATAAAATGATTCTCATTTGATTAGCCAGTAAGTTACACTGCCATTGATGAAAGCCAAGTCAAGCATATGAAATTTCAACAACTAACAAAACAACTTACTTAATTACACTAGCATAAACTATGTTTGCTTAGTCATTGAAGCTACACTAGCATGGCTAAAAGCCATGTGAAGTGTATCAAAGTTCCATAGTTAGTAAAATAAGTTGACTAAAAATGTTCGATAAACTAAAACAATCTACCAACCTCAATCTCATATCTAAATTTACAATACAACTATCCTTATCTTGGCCAAGAATTGATGACCTTCATTAATTTTCTTAGACTAAGAAAGACCAATAACACATCAGACATTAAATGCTTATAACACAAAATAGAATAGTGATGAGTTAAGTTTTAATGACATAGTTAAAAATTAGAAGTCTCATTAAACCCCTTTCACTTCATTATGAATTAAATATATGTCAACAAATGAGATTAAAAATTAAAGAATTCTTAAAATATAAAAGAAATGGCATAACAAGTGATATGCCTTATCTTGAAAAATTTTTCCATTAAAAGTCTAAATCCAGTGCCTTCGACATCCTCTTCAACCTTAACTCCATCTAGCGTAGCAAAATCATAAAATGCACCCAATCCCAACCAATGTCTTGGAATCATAATGGAAAAAAATCATTAAAATACAACAACTAAAACATTTTCAATATATATATGATATATTCTGATATATGAAGTTAGCATGGTAGGATTTAACCATCAAAGCCTCTTTAAAACCATTTCTATCCTTACTTGGCATGTGATTCTTCTCGTCCCTAATAGGTATTGCTTGCTAAGTGCTTTGCTAACTTTAGCTTACCTCTCTGTTTGATTCATACCTTATGTTCACATCACTTGCTGAAATATTTTTATTTTGTGGGCATGTAACTCTAGCATGTCCTTCAATGTAATAAATAACGCAATATTTTCTTTTCCTTGTTGTGTTCATGGCAGTATCAGATGACCTTCCTTTGCCCTAACTATATAAGGGTCCAATATTCTATCTTGCTTCATTTTTGTCATGCTAGTCTTATTATTAGTAGACAGATCATACTTGCTTTAAAGTTTTATCATAATACTTTGAACATTATGTCTCACTTGAAGGAATGAATGTTGGGACCTTAAAGTATAGTTACACATCAATTTGCAATCTTGAATGAAGCTACCAAATCGTAAGTTGACTAACTTATCATTCTCGTCCATGAGGTCAAGGTTTTTATCACCTATATCTTTTGCATTCTTTATCCAATGTACCATAATTACACATGAACGCAATTTGTAAATCTCCTCTTAAACCATTACAAAAATTATATATTGGCAAAGGATTCCAAATAATTGTAATTTCCTATAAGCATATGTAATTCACATGCAATGATGCTTATTGATATGGACATTTTAGCAAGTATCATGATTTATGAACTTATGAACTTTGTATGTTTTAGTTGTTAATCATTACTTGTAACTAGCTTAAATGTAGGCTCTAGCCATCTTTATTTCTTTCTTAATCACCTAAAAAGCCTCTTGTGTGTACACATCAGCAATATTGGCTTCAATAGACTTCAATGGAGTTGTTAAAATAGGCTTCTCATTATTTGTTTTGAAATCAATCAGCAGCTTATTATACCTAAAGTAATTTAGATCACGATAGAAGTGATGTAAGAATTCTATTAGGTTCTAACTTTGAATAATAAATTTTTTGATGTACACATTCATGCCTTCGTAGTGTGAGGTAATCCTTAAGCCAATAAACATTTTCCTACAAAGAAAGGCAACAACTTACATAGCTCTTTTTTGTATATTTTTTGCACTCACATATTGTCTTCAACTACAAAATTTTAAACCATGGAGTTCCATTTTTACTAAAATTATGAGATTTTAATATCAGCAAACATGTAGTCTTGAAATGCCTTCTTGAATTGGGTATCCGTAATGTTGCTAGTAGCATTTCTTTCCAAATGTTAGGTGCACAATCGATGGCATGCACTTGGCATAACACTTAATTGTATTTTGCATGGACTTGTCATTATTAGTAATAATTGATATTAGTTCTTTCCCATCCATTACTTCCAATGGAACTTTTAAGACTTATTTGTTAGTTTCCTCTATCTCATTAACTATAAGTGTATATCTGAACATCATAGTGTTTTAATGGTGATTCACTCTAGAAAAAATAAAAAGAGCTCTATTATATTTGTTCTTCTTATATGTGGTATCAAAGGTTGAAACGTTACCAAAGCATTTGTAGTTAAGTTTACTAAAACCATCACACCAAAATAAATGCTGCAAGTGACCATTAGCATCTGAGTTATGTTTTGTGAATAAATCAACATCACTATCCCCTTTTCTATTAAGGTAGTGAACAACAACCATCGCATCAATGTATTTTATTTTTTTATTATGGGCACAATTTATATGGTTATAGATATCTTTTATTATAAACTCGATTTTGTCATTCCTACCACTTTGACTAGCAATGTATCCAAATATATGGAATCTCTTCATACCATATGCTTGCATCATATCTACCTGAGCAGCATCAAACACAAACATACTCCTATGTGATCCATGCATGGGTGTATACTTGAGTGCAAAGATGTAATGGTTATAATCATTCTCAAAGTGAAACACTTCCCACTACCTTATTTCTTTATTCTTTATAACTCTAAAATTGATTTTACAACCTAATTAAGTCAACACCTTATGCTCTCTTTGTTGTTTAGATTTATTAATCTACTTAAGATCTCTTTTACCTTCATAATTACAAATAATTCTTCGAAATAGGGCCTCACCTTTTTTATTTCTATATATATCATCAAATTTAACATCAAACCCCTTCACACGTGCATATTTCCTATAAAATAACATAATATCCTTTAATGTCATAAATTTCATGCTCATCATTATCTCTTTTAGCATGTTACCTCCTAACATATATTCATTGTCTACTTCATCATGCCACTCTTGGTTTTGAACATTAATGACCTCTATATCTTTCATTATAATGCCAATTGTATTGAAATCTAGCATATTGTATAAACCATCTAGCCTTTACTCTTTCATATTTTTAACACAAATAATATTCAGTAAAATAACGCAATGATTCTTGGACCACCTCTTAGCTTGCATCAAGAAATAAACTTTTGGAGAAATGTCAAATACAAAACACGTAGATAAGCGTGTAGGGGTAAATAGAAATATGACTGTAATTTGACTAAGCTTGTCCACCAAAGCGTATTAAAAGTCAATAGATTTAACATTAAAAAGATTAATGGTTAATTAGATAGAATAAATGAAGTAAAAAATATAAATGAAGCAATTGTCAAAATGATAAAAATTCTATTGGTACAATCATTTGGCATCAGAAGTAAGGCACTATAGCATCGTTACAAATAACAATACATATCAAATTTCCCAAAGCATTAACTTTTCTCCTCTACACTTATCATTTAAAAGATGACCATAATCAGACATGAACTATCAAATATAGTAATTTCATCCATAACAAAATAGCAAATTCATCCTTAAATTATTCTCAAGGCAAATCCTAGAAGTAATTGACTTGCTATTAAGAAAAATAAAAGGTAAAGTAGTTGAGTATGGGAGGAGGACAAGCATGTATATGGAGATCCCTTTGGGGCATTTTAGTGCTTTTTGTATATGTACATGAATATTTTAAATATCAATTTTTACTTTGTACCTTTAGGCAAAGGATTATTATGTGAAATTAAAGGATTTCTAATCATGTCTTAATCTAAAAGTGAAGAACTAAAATGTTTAGTCCATTCAATAAGGTTAAGAAGTTAATTAATATTACCTTTTGATTTTTGACAATCTAGTCTAGTCAAAGCATGCTTGGGCTGTATTCTAGTAATTACAAAGTAATTTTCAACTTGTATTTCTCAAAAGGCAATAATAATATAGGATCCATTATATTCTAGGCTTCTTTTGCTAAAACAAAAGAACTAACTTTTTATTAGTGCATATGCCCTAAAACTAATCATATGGATGATTGTAAATTTGAATCATATTATTTTAAAGACAATTTCAATTATTATATTTATACATATATTTTTTACGTAATATATTTAATTATGATAATAACTCTAGAATAATTATATTATTAAACGTCCCTAATCATATACCATTGTGGATTAGGTTGCATTGATACATTAAGACTAATATATGTGGTTACTTATATGAGATATTAAGTTTATACATGAGTACAAGTTAGAGAACTTATGTACTGAACTGACCCACCCCAAAAATATTTTATAGCTCATTATATGAGTGTTATGAGTAATTCTTAGTGATTATCATTAATATGGTTTTTTAACCTACGATCGCCAAGGTTCCCTACATGAGAGTTTCATAATTTGATACTACTTTATATCACTCATAGTTGAGTGAATGTAAAGGTAGTTATTAGATGTGTCACATATCATATAGAGGGATTTGTGTGATCAAAATGAAATTTGTCCTTCCTATATAATAGGAGTGAAATTTATAGCCCTCTTAATTAAGTAAAGCTAAAAAAAACACATGACCATGCTTAGGTGGATTGATATGCAAAAGGATTTATGTGATCATCATTAATATGATCATTTAACCTGAGATCGCTAAGGTTCTCTACATGTGAATGACACAGTGAGTTCCACATTTTGATACCACTCTGTGTCACTCATGGTTGAGTGAATGCAAAAGTAGTTATTAGATGTGTCATATATTATACGGAATGATTTGTATGATTAAGATAGAATTTATCCCTCCTATATAATAGGAGTGAAATCTATGAGCCCCTTGATTAAGTAAGGTTGAGAAAAACACACAACCATGCTCAGATGGATTAACACAAGATGTTAATTATATTTTTTTTATTAGCTTACTTAAGAATCAAGAAATCTTTGAATTAGGCTATACGGGAATGACACAGTCTATCTCTTGTACTCAATCTAGATATATAAGATAAAAAGTCATAGATGATGATCATATGTATAGATTCAGTCGAATCACTAACTTTCTCATTACTTAGATAATAATGATGTGTTACTAAACACTACTTATTGTTTATGATCATTAATATAATTTATAATCATTGTCAATGTAATGAAAATCTATAGGATCGCACACTTAGAACTTAGTGAATCTGGAATTGATGGACTAAATTGTTTGGGCCTAATATATGAGAATTTCGTGTTATAATTATAAGACCTAATTATAAGCCCATAATTATACATGGAACAAAGTCCAATTAGTTAGGATTTTTTGTGCACTTATTTAAATAGGCTTCTTAGGTGTTAATTCAATATAATTTGCACATCCAAATAATATATAGAAAATTCTAGTAACCTTTCTTGACTATGACCCTTAAAGAGGCATACCTAGCACTATGAGGTAAAGAAAGAGAATTCCAACTAGTAGTCGTGGGACGTTTACTAGTGATTTACTAGTTTGTGTGGATACCTTAGAGTTTTCGATCGAAAACAAGTCAAAAAGGTGATCAATGAACAAGCCTTTGAATCATCTGAAAAAGTATTAAGTAAATCCTTATCCTAATCTAATATTTTACATGGATCTTTTGGCTGGGATTACTTAATTTCTGCTACAATTGTTTGGATCCCGATTCCAACACTTTTCCTATAAATCAGATGAGTTCCTTTGTGTTACTTAGTTTATGTTAAACTTTGTTCAGACCCTAACTATTGAACCACATAATGTAGTTTGGACATTTATAGTTAGCTCTGGCACACCTAAACAATTACATGCCCACTTCTAAAGAAATAGGTACTTACTTAATTTTTGGCACTAGCATGAATAATTAAGTATTAGTTTTTGTAACAAGCCAACTTAATACATTATAAGTGTTTCTTAAAAAATGCAGGTCAAACTAGAAAAGAGATATTCATTTTCATATGCATAATTCACAAAATTAGACTAAATTATAGGTGAATATGTTTCATAACTTCAATTATGGTTGTTTCTATTATGTTAACATGCATATACTTCATTTAAAGTCATGACATGCTTTTATTGTTCAATCTATATAATTTATGTACACTAATAACCGATTTGATATGGAAGAAAAAATAATTGATTGTGGATATAATAAGATTATAGTAGTAGTAAGTTCATAAAGGGAAAATAACAAACTAACCCTAAATACAAGTGTGGATGCAACTTCAACCTTTAGACGTTTGTGCTTTGGTGAATGAGGTTGTGAGCCTATAGCAAAAATATAGTTCTCACCTTTTAGAAAACAAAAACAACCAGTTTCTTACCTTTTGTTTTGCACCCTAAAAAATAAGAATTCTTCTCACTTTAGTTATTGAAGAAAATAATTTCATTTTATTTTTAAATGAATTCTTTTATTTTAGGTAAATTACATAAAATGTGATCCCATATTACTTTAAAATGAATTATTTTGTTTACAAATTTATTAAAACTTATGAAATTCATTTTAAATATCCTTACTTACAATATTATCCTTGGAAAAACTATATAATTCAAAAAAAGGCAACTTAACAGAGAGAACATTAGTTTTCTTACTAATTTTAGAAGTACTACAACTTTTAATTTTAGGATTTAAGATTTTTCATATTTATATTCTCACAGGTCATAACAATAGAGAGCTCGTAATTGTAATCACTATGAAGCTTAAGCTTATGGAAACAAAGGACAAGAACTATTTCTGCTTCCTTTGTTAATAGAAACTTATATTATATAGGCATCAAAATTAAAATCATTTTAAAAGGTTGTGGCCAAAATTAAAATGTTATACTGGCATTATACAAGCATGTCAAGCTTTCCTTTTTTTAATAGATAAAATGTTAGATAAGATTTGTTAATAGTTACTATCCACAGTATTTTCAAACATATGTTTCCTCTCTAGGTTTGACAATAATTTCATCATAAACTAAATAAATCAAACAAAGCTATATGTTCTTCTTTGTCATTTTAAAAGTATTGATCATAGTTACTTAAGTAGAATTATAGACATGAAAAATAATATGATTTTATGCATACGAAGTAAAGTTTAGAAACACATCCTTTATTTTTTAGGTGCAAGGGTTGGAGAGGGAGACAACCTCTTTAACAAATGTTAACTAGGCTTCAGAAAGGTCTTTGACATAATTGAATGTATTACATTGATCTTGGATTCCTTCTAGTCTATTTTTACATAAATAAGTAGAGAATAACATTAGGCTCCACCATATTAATACATTAAAAAAAATAAATCAATGAAAAAAACCTAATGATAACTAAAAAAATAAAAAGTTTTCTAATGTTAAGAATAAATGAAAAGTTCTGAAGGAAATAGAACAAGGCATTAAACAATAGAACTTGACATATTACATTGGAGTCAAGCTATCAATAATCTGATAAACATATGACCTAGAGTGAATCCTTTTGCATGCAAATGTAAACTAGTATAGCTAAAATTCAATAAGCATGAAGTCAAAGTTCAAGTAAAAAATTAATTTGTGTCTTATGCTAACATTATTTATAAGGTTAAGTTCTTAAAAAGGATTTTAGGAGAAAATTAATGGATCTTAATTAGCTTAATCAAGCAAAAGTATATGAGTTTGAGGTAAGACTTTTAGAGTACAAAGCCTGTATAAAGGAAGGTGTGATTTTATTGGAACAAGAGTGTTTCTTATAGGAATGCAATGCTTTCACTTAAGGTCTATTTGTTTAGGGGGGAAATAATTTATTGGAATTTATTTTCGAACTTTCCTATGTTTGGACAATAAAAAGAATTGATCAACAAGAAATCAAAATTCAGTTAATCAGAGAGTTATTTTAATTTTTCAAAGAGCAACTTACTAATTTAAAAAATGAAATTCGTTTTATGCATACTCCTTGCTCAATGTCTCTCATGCGATCTGAAGCCATTCTTTTTTGCTTTCATGCCTTGCCGCCCTATTATTCTACAATCACTAGTCAATCGTAACTCTTGTTTAAAATCTTAAGCTAGGTATTCTCATCTCTTATCTCTTGGTATTCACATTTTTTAGGACTCCTTGTTTTATTTCTTTATTTTTAAGCTTTTTATGTTAGGTCTAGTTTGAGATATGTTATGATTTTATGTTTTAAAGCATTTACTTGTTCATTATATTTTCTATTTGCTTTAAAATTATTTTGATTTCATGTTAAAAATGATATCATTGTTTCACTATTATAATTTTGTTTGTAGGTATTTGTATGACCATCTGCTAGTTTGTAGGCATTTGTATGATTATCTACTAGTTTATGTGCTAGTTTGAAACTTAATAGGATTCTAGGTATTTGTAAACATAAGTAAAGTAATCTATTATGGCATGTTATCTTTGGTTTCTTCATCTATGATCTCCTTCTAGAGTAAATTATCCCAATTTGCAAGCATTCCAGGACCAATAGATGTAAGTTAATTCTAATAGTTTTAGACAAAGTATATCCTAATAGATTCCTTAACTTAAAGCTACTGATAGTTGGATTTGAGTAATATTGTTTCCATACCTATGTTTAATAATGGATAGATGAAAGAATCAAAAGTTACTATGTTAATAATGTAGCCAGGGCTCCCTAGATTTTTACTTCCAAATTTCCTCATCTTTCTTTAACTATTCATCTAGTTCTAACTCCAACCATTGTATGTATTCAATGTTTGCCCCTAATGGACAAAGGCACCAGTTTCCTCTAATAAGCCTTTGAGTTGCCTATTTTAGGTATTGGCATACCTAAAATGAGATGCATTCCACTTTTTTAGGTAGGCTTTCAATATTTTCTCCTATTTTGTCAAGTAATAAGAATGAACATGACATTTTGGTAACCAAGCTAGCATATAGCCTTATTTTTATGGTTATCAATGGATTATATCAACAGGAAGTGTTCAACCTCTCCCCCTTTATTTTTTTAACTTAATTTTGAACTGCTATATCCAAAACTGAAGAACATGGATAGTAAATATGCATATTTGTAAGGTAGAGCATAGGAGAGTAGTAGTAAATCCATTTTTTAAAACTATTACTTACCGTTACATTTTTTCTCTATTATTGACTTGTAAAATTAACTAGTAAATTTAAGTTATTTGCAAAGGTATGAATAGAAGTGAAGTAGTTATACTTTCTAAATTACATATAGGTAACTGGATAATTTGACAAAAAAAAAAAGCCATGGTTGGAGTGCAATCATGTTACAATTAGTATAATCTTGCTTTTAGAGATGAATTCAAAGTTATATATCTCCATGAAGCAGTCCTAATTAACTATGAAATCTCATAACTATAAAGCAAACTCATGACCATCAATCGTGAGTTTCTAACATGTTCATATTTTATAATAAATTCATCTTTATCATAAAAAGTAGTTAATAAGCTAATAAAGTATGGAATTACTAAAATTCTCATGAGTTGCAACCACAACACGCATGAGAGAACCATGTCCAACTTAGTAGCCCTTAAAAGAGGATATGATTAAGTTGTATGTGATTGATTTTCTAACTATCAAAATTAGTTGTTAATATGTTATATTAACGTTTCTCCTATCATGTGCATAAAATACATGTTTCAGTTTCAAAACTAGTTTTTAATTTGATAAAGATTAATAACATGATATGAAAAGATTATTTAGGTAGTTTCTTGTTTAAGGAAGGGGGTATAGGACTAACGCTTTTGCTTGATTAGTTTATTATGAATATTAAAAAGATATAGATTATTAATGTTTGCTTGTTGGGGTAATTTTGCTTTTCCTATGGATAAGATAACCACAGAGTTAAAGTTATCAACAAAAAAGGCAGAAGCATTTAAAGGAGGATAAAGCTAGACAATTGCAATAGATCAGGGAGGAAGCATTTAGGAGGGGATTTAGACCTCTAGGAAGCCGACCATTGAATTTTGGTCCTATTGCTATTTTTGGTTTTGATAATGATAAATTTTCTTTAGAAAATTTACATACAGATGGATGTTTTCAAATGAGCATCCTTGGGTATTAGATCATTCTTTGCCATTGAGATGAACATATCTTAGCATTTTATAAGATCATTTAGTGGCTTTGAAAGCTAACAAAGAGTGGACACTTTGACTAGTAGTTAAAAGCTTTTAGCTTATTGTAAGCTAGGTAGTGAGGTGTTAGAAGTCTTATATGGTACTAATCTATCAAGGTCACATATGTGTGTACAAGTAGTGGGGCATTAGAAGTTTTATGTGACCTTTCAATATAACTTGTATGAATTTCCAACTAAACCATAAATGGGCTAAAAAAAACTGGCCAAACATGTAAAGCGATTTAGACAAAAGATACAAAATTGGACATTAGCTTTTTATGAAGCATTATATTAAATTATCTTTATGTTGTTTTTTAACTACAACATTAATAACCCTCTTTTAAGTTTCTTTAGTATTTTAGACATCTAGTAGAAAATTTTATTCCATGCCACTTAATTCTTGTAGAAATTATATGATACGTGGCAGTGAATTTAATTTTATTATAAAGCTAAACTTACTATAAGCCTTTAACAAGGCAGTGTAGCATGAAACTGGAATTAGAGAAACAAGAAGCTCCCATAGGACTAGCTGCAAACAACGTCACGGTAAAAAAACTATTGCATAACACAATATAATAAACAGATACTTTCAAACACATGAAAGGTTAAATTTTAGGATTCAAGGATTTTATTGTTTCTAGAATAATATATTTAATTTTAGGATTCAAGGTTTTTATTGTTTCTAGAATAATATATTTTAGGCTTTATTAAGAAAGAGTGTCTTCCCTTCAATTCCATCTTGTCCTAAACATAAAAACCAACCCACTAACAATATCAAGTAAAAAGTATGTAGGATAAAAAAGTCTTAGGCATATGATATTAAAGTTTTTGTATTGTTGAGCCTCTAACTAGCAAAAAAATTATTCTACTATATGAATCACCATCAAGTCTCAAAATGCAATATAGCTAGGATTGGCTAAAGAAATCATATTAGCTATGTAACACATATCAATTAAAAGCAATGTATTCTAGTAAAAAAACTATGAATTTTGAGATGCTAGCTACATAATTCCTATTTATCTATAAGACATTCTTGTGTGTATTTATGTGTTCTTCTAGATAGGGGTAAGGCTTTTACTAAGGGTTATCATAAAAAGTAATAGTCCCACACAAAAGTAACTAAAGCATTTACTTTAAATACTTAATCTATAAGTAAATCAAGATCACTTGGGACTAGACTTTCCATACTTTGCAACATGAATGCATATATCATTAACATGCTTAATTATCTAAGTAGTCTACTATGTCTTAACTCCATTAAAGAAGGTTGATCTTCTTTATAAATCTTAAATCCATTTCTTAGAGAAAGCAGTCATGTTTCTAAAGCCCTGGTGAGATATATTTTAATTTAAAAAAAATTGAAGACCTCTACTAAAATGTAAACAAAAGAGAATTTCACAAAAATTAGTGGTTTTCAAGCAGCAACAAAATTCCTTAAATTTAACTGAAGCATTCAAGGCACCAAACTGTACATATTTGAAAATGATGACAACAAAGCCGCTTATTTTGTTCTCTTTTGGAAAACCTTTAAATAAGAGAGCAAATTGAAATGTCTTATAGATAGATAAAGTAGCAAATTATAATGGAAGCCTTTGATTTAGAATAAGTATTTAGAGATAATGATTAGTGTAATACCTAATTTATAGGAACAAACATAATAGTGTAGCAAAAAGGGCTTCTGATGCAGTTCATGGATGATGCTAAGTAAATATACAACTAGAGATGATAAGGATAGGCTTATGATGGAGAGAGGTCGTACATCAATGACATTGTGGATGGAGGCTTAAAATAAGGATCGTGGATGATACTGAGTAGAGAGAAAAATGAACATAAAGAGGAGGACCCTATTTGAGACAAGTCACACAGTAATGACATCGAGGATGGCAGCTTTAGCAATAGCTTTTAATTGGTGCTAAGTGCAGTAATGCAAATGGAATAAGAGATGTTGGTGTATGTCCTAGAACCAATCATATAGATGATTGAAGTTATATACAATGTATTATGTTTTAGGCAATTTAATTATTATATTTTGTTTTTTTTATTATTATTATGCGCAATTTATAACTTAATATAATAATTATCCTTGGAATAGCTTTGCTATTCCTAAAATGCCCCTAGTCAAGTATTATTACGAAAAGGATAGTAATAATACATCGAGACTAGCATGTATAGTGACTGATAATTACGAATCATGGATATGTGATATCAAGTCAATACATGAGTACATTGCTAGTGAACAATGTACTGGACTGACCCACTATGAGATATTACATGGATAAACGTATCATAAGTTATTCTCATATGATCACAACTACACATAAACCTTTGACCTGAAGTCACTATGGTTCCCTACATGAGGAATTACTCACTTTAATATTGTCCTATGTCACCTTTAATCAGGATGACAAGTAGGGCATTGATTGGGTGTGTCATAAATCATGCAGAGGGAAGTGAGTGATGTAAATGGGATTTTGTTACTCTTGTATAAAAGAGAAATATCCTTGGGCCTCTTGATTGAGTGAGACTTAGAAATGCATGGCCATGCTCAGTTGAATTAATATGTGATATTAATTATTTATTTTAAGTCTACTCAGTATCAAGAAATATAAATTGAATATTGACAAGGATGACACATTCCATGCCTCCAGTTCAATTTGGATATTATTACAAAAGGGTTATGATGCGAAACGTTGATAATATATTAGGTGGATGTCGAATCACAAACATTCTTACTACTTGAGTGGCAGTGATGTATTGCTAGATACCGCTTACTGTCTATGACTCAATAAATGAGTCATTGTCAACGTAGTAAGAACCTACAGAGTCACACAAAAGGAGTAGGAATAAGACAATAATTAATTGAACTTTAATTATATTAATATCCAATTAATTGAACTTATTTACGTGCATATATATATTATTAAGAATAATAATTCACGTTTTATATATATATATATATTATGTGATATTATTTGATATTAAAGAAATATCAAATAATTATCTTATTAGATATTAGATAAATATATTATGAAATAATATTATTCTGATATTTGATAACTATATGCAATTATCTAATAATTAAGATATTTATATTATGAGATAATATTGTTATCTAATATTAGATAATTAATAGATAAGTCTTATCTCTTCCCATTATCTCTAGGATAAGGATAAGATGAGTTGTTAAGTGTGATTAGGATTTTGGAAGCATTATCCTAGTAGGACTAGGATTATGACTTGCCTAAGTTCTATAAAAGGGGACTTGAGGGCAGCACTTAACAATCACGTTTTAAGCTTCCATATAAACCCTAAATCACTCAGAAAATATCCAATCCTAATTCTTAGAGAGAAAAACGCATCCTAGCAGACGCGTGGAGGGTGAGAGGTCGTTGTTCACTCCGTGTGGATACCGTAGAGACGCTGTACCTTCCGGCCGGCGTTTGATTCATCCGCTCTCAAGTTTTGATCAGTAGAAACACGAGTGCCCAATAGGTAAAACCTTAATAATTGACTTATGCTTTTTGCATTGATCCTAGGTAGAATTCGAATCAAAATTTTAAAATTCCGCTGCATGTGATAATCCGAATTCCTAATAAGAGATGCCCAGTTCGAGAAATTGACACAGTAAAAGGATAAATCTAATAATTACCTAATTTAAAATGATATAATATATTGTTATTTACATTACAATAGCAAATGGAAAAAAGAAAGGTTAAAGGATGATTTGGTTATTTTAGTAACAAATGGGCAATTGAGTTAAAGGAAACTTGAGTTGGCCATGTGTCGTTATTTCATTAGGTCACTTGTCCAAAGTGAGTTACCTATGAATAGGACCAGGGCATTGTAGTCTTAGCCAATTAGTAAACTAAGATAAATACATGTGTTGGGCTTTAATGCCATTGCTGGTAACAATCATAAAATAGAAATTTCATAAATTTCTTCTGGTCATTCACATATATTTATATTGGTAAATCAAGTTTAATTGTAACTTATGTAAATTAAAGAAAATTCTAATTGGAGAAAAACTTCATAAGCTTTTCTTGTTTTATATTTTCACTAGCCACGAACTTACTAAGAGTCCATTGTGTAAATTAGAAAAACTTTATAATCCTTTGTATTATATTCCCATTATCCACAAACTTACTAAGAGTGTGCTTGTGTTCAATCTTACTAGACATTACAAATACAAAATCTTTCAAAGTTCACACACACACACACACACCTCCTTTAATGTTGAATTTTCCACTTTTCACTATTTTGAAACATTTTCAATATTGTATAGAAAGGAAGAGATGGAATGAATAACTTTGTATGATTTCAAATATTCTCATCCTTTTATAGTAAAAAAAAGTAACTCTCAAAGTCCCTTAATATGTTAGATCCAATGAACACTTCATTAAGTGTTTATTAAGAAAAATAACTATTTATTTTTTTTCATTAAGACATATCCAATACACATAATCTTAATCAAATATTAAATAAATTCATGATTACTTAATTCAATAATTATCTAGTTAATACATGTGTCTACTTAATATCTAAATTCATGAATCTATTTATTGTCTCTTTTAAAAATATTTATCTAATACATATAATCTGAATAAATACATTTATTTATTTATTTATAGGTTTTATAGGCCATACAAGTTTTTCACAAACATTATATGTTGATTTAAAATTTTGTAATGCCTTTTTTATCCTCATTTTTATTTGGAAAATTCTTAGGTTCACTGTGATGATGCAAAAATGCACTAACATAATTTAAATCAAAGAAATAATAAAATCACAAAATACAAAAATTATACCTAGTTCAACTTTAACCCTATTATACAAATAAAGATAGTAAATAAAGTTTGCTAAGTAGAATAAAAAAGAGATCACAAAGTGTTTGATCACTTTTAAACTCATATCTTAAATATTGTCAAAATACCTCATTATCTTTCTCTAACTAGAGGAATACATATTCTCACAAATAATGTATATATTTTTCATTCAAAACAAACAATCTCACCAAATAATTAGAATTAACTATGGGATCTTAGGTAACCTAATAAGGATTATAAATATAAACTCTAGGCAAAGGAATATAGGAGACTCATTTAAAACAGGAAATAATCATAAATTAATAACAATCCTAATTTTAATAGGAAATAAAAAAATCATCTATTGACAATTATTAGAATTAGAATTTTAATTAAATCTTAACATTTTATACTAAAATCCTTTCATTTTTTTTAAATATATACTGTAGAGGCCTTCTGAATAATTTCGGTTTGATTATCTAAAGAAATCAATTTAGCAAAACAACAAAAAAAAAGGGGGAATAAACAACAAAATAAAAAGACAAGACAAAAGGCAAAAAAGTAATTGAAAATTTTCCGCAGAACACTTATTGCATTTGGACTTTTGGAGGGAAACCACAGCAAATTTCAAACTCAGATGGACAATGACCCGCAAACCAAGTTTTATATATATATATATATATATTTTTTTTTTTAGAAAAAAGGAAGAAGAAGAAAACCCGCATTTTTCCAACTTCCGAAAGCTAATATATATTCTTTTAAGTGCTTTCTATATTACCTATGAGGGTTTGGAACCTATGGGTATGTGGCACAATACAAGTCAGAGGAAAGTCATTGGCTAAGTCAACTCATCTCATGGCTTGTATTGTACCACATACCCATAAGTTCCAAACCTCCATGGGTAACATAGAATTTCCCATTCTTTTAAAAAATAAACAGGTCAGATTGTGTAAGGAACAGATCATTTTTTCGATTTTAAATTCATTTTCAATAATTCCTTAATTTTCTCGCGATTTGTCCAAATTCATTTATTATCTTCTCTACAGCAGCTGCTGCACCTACCCTTGCAAAACAACACATCCTTGTATTCATCGGGAGAAAAAATCCCCAAAAATTCTCAAAAAAGCTGAAATTTTGCTTCTGGGTTGCGGAGGAAACGGAGGATATGTTGCAGAGCAGTGGGCTTAGCAATGGTGGCGGTCCCGATTTTCACCTACCAGACGAGATACTCTCGGTGATACCGACTGACCCATATGACCAGCTCGATCTGGCAAGGAAGATTACATCGATGGCCATAGCTTCGCGGGTTTCGAATCTCGAGTCGGATATGGGTCGGATGAAGCAGAAATTGTATGAGAAGGAACGGATAATATATGAGCTTGAAGAGAAGGTTTCGGTTCTTAATCGTGCGTGCCAGGAAGCTGAGTCCAGGTTGAAGAATGTTCTGGATGAGAATGTAAGTTGGGGTTTTCTCAAAATTTTGTTAATTTGGAAAAAAATGACTTTTTTTTCCCAGTGTTTTATGGGGATTATCATGTTTTGGTAATGCTTTTTGAATTTGGGCTTAATTTTGATGTTCGGTTGTTATGCCCGGTTAAGCAGGATTACTGTGTTGGGGTGAAATGTCTGGTTAGAAAAATTTATCTTTAGTGATATGAGCTTGCTTATGTTAATTCAGAGAGAACAGAGAAAATGGAGTAGAAGTGGGATAAAACTATAGATCATAATTGCTTATATTTAGCTATTAATAGTGCCAAATATTTAGAGCCAATGTATAGAATTTGGGGGACTTCAAAATGAATTAAACATGGTGGAAGCAATCGTTGTAGATGAACAATCTTCCGAATTTGTCACTTTCAGTTGTCTCTGTTTCTTCTTCTTCTTCTTCCTTTTTTTTAGGCTCTGCACTAAGGTTACCACTAGTCCTCATCAATTAATCGTTATAGAAGAACAATCTTCCGAATTTGTCACTTTCAGTTGTCTTTTTTTGTTTCAGCTCTGCACTAAGATTACCACTGGCCCTCATCAATTAGCTAAAATGTTGTTAATTATTGGAATGTTTATAATTGACAGCGGCTGCTTTCTTTTGACTGTAGGCAATGCTTACAAAAGAGAGGGATCAATTGGCAATGACATCAAAAAGGCTCAGTAGGGACTTGGCAAAAGTGAGCATCTATCGTTTTAGCATCTTTAAAACTCCAGCCACAATTTGCTTCTTTGCTATTATTTGTTTTCCTTTCTGGTTTTGATTTCATTTTTTGTAATTTTCCTTGTGTATAAGTAGAAATCTTACTTCATGATAAGATTGTGAAATTCTCTAGACTCAACAGCTTATAATCTTCTATATTTGACAGTTGGAGACATTCAAGAGACAACTAATGCAGAGTCTGAATGATGACAATCCATCTGTAAGATGTTTATATCTCTTCATCATAATAAATACTTGTTGGTTATTGGCTTATTGCTTATTTTATTAGATTTTCTTGCTGGACATGATGAGTGTTATTATCCTAAGGAAACTACTTTTTCCTCCTTCCCACTCTTGTGACAGCAAGCTCAAACTATTGATATCCGAACCTGTGACCAATCAGTTCCAAAGGCAAATCTTGATAAAGGTACTTTCTTTCTCATCTCAGTCATCCACATTAACTCAAGATGGTGCATAAGAACTATTCCTTTTGTTTTAAGGTGCTAAATTTTCCTCCTCATGTAAGTAGATTTCTCCATGTGTTTCTTACAGATGAGGGGGGAAATGGCCATGTGATACATCAGTCGTATAATGGCTCTACTAATGTCGGTAGCACATATGATGAAGGTACACAAAGTTTCGAATTATATTGGTGATCATAGGTCTGCTCTTAGCCTGTTATTGTTTGCTATCTTGTAGTCAACTATGTTTTGGGTTATGGGATGGTCCTATCCCGAGGAAAGAAATTTCTTCTGTAAGAAAGTAAGTAATAATGCAGTTTTCACCAAACCTGTTTCCCCTTCTATTTGGCATTATCCATTGTCATTGGATTATGGACAATTGGCATGCTTATCTTATATGACTTAGAGTAAAGTCAAAGCTTATTGTATTATTTAAAGGAAATCATAAAGTAGGAGTAGTAGTGTGCTGGGATGTAGAAAGGGCATGCATATTTAAATCTGGAAATTTATTATACAAAATATTTATATAACTAAAAGTATAGAGGACTGGTCTATGAGCAGGAAGAAGTGCTCCTTTCTGTTATTTTATTTTGTTGTGGCATGCAAATGAATTCATCTTAATCCTTTTTTATGGTTCTATTCTGTAGCTTCGAGGTATTCTGGGCAAAGATTTTCAATAACTCCATATATCACTCCACGGTTTACACCAACTGGAACTCCCAAACTGATTTCAACAGCTGGGTCTCCAAAAGGATATTCTAAAGCAGGATCTCCCACGAAAACTTCTGGTGCTACCTCTCCCACAACACTCTCGTATGATGGAAGATCATCGGTTTCTTCATGGTATCCATCAAGTCAGCAGTCGTCGGCAGCCAATTCTCCACCTCGGGGACGATTAGTTCCAGGTTTGAAAGTTGTTGCTATCTCATTTCAAGGCATTCCCCCTTTCCATCTCTGATTGTTTATATGTGTAGGGCGTACTCCAAGAATTGATGGAAAGGAGTTCTTTCGTCAAGCCAGGTGCCTTCCTTTATCCCTGCTCTTATATGCTCTTATAAAATGGTTGCTTGCTTCAATTTTCTGAGTATCTAACACAATAGGCTAATGCATTAATTCTTCAGGAGTCGACTTTCATATGAGCAGTTCAGTGCGTTTCTAGCTAACATAAAGGAATTAAATTCTCAGAAGCAAAGCCGAGAGGTATGTAATTATATAGATCCTCCATACCCTTTGAATATGAATGTTGGATGTCAGACAGAGAAATGGATTGCCTCAAATTTTAATGGTTATTCAAGCTGTTACTATTTTCTTTCAGGAAACTCTAAGAAAAGCAGAAGAGATATTTGGGCCAGATAACAAAGATCTTTTCCTGTCCTTTCAAGGATTGCTTAACCGCAATGCACACCAGAACTGAAACAGCATTGCCTGGAATACTTCACATCACTAGGTAAGCCAATCCCTGGTTACCTTCTTCATATGTTTTTGTTTTTTCTGATAATACAAGTGAGGTTATTTTAGCCTTTCATCATATGGATTCCATGTAACAAGTCTTTATAATTTGTATGCTCCTTTACTTGTTCATTAATTCATTCACTTCGTCTACAAATTTTCATCTTGAAGCTGAAGATATTCAAGTAGCATTTAGCTGCAGTACATATACATATTTATTGGCTTGTATAGAGGAATATGGACTATAGATTCTTGGGCATGATAAAATCCTATCACATCCCATAAATTTGCTTCTCTAATTATGAAGAGATTTTGTATAGCATTGGAGAACCTTAGCATAATTTATTTATTTATTTTTACAACAATCACACCAAATAATTTGTATGATGAATTTTTTCGATAAAAAAATGTAGAATGTATAGAATTGGTAGATCCATGGTTTGGGTTTCAACGAAGTTTTACATTGATTGTCAAAGGCCTAACACTACCTAGAGAGAGAATTATTGTTATTGTTGTTGTAGTAGTAGTAGTATAGAATTGATAGAAAAAGTTTGCATCATATACAAATTACAGGAATTGCATTGGCCAGTGTAAAGTCTTTCATATCTGGATTGAAACATTTATCTGGAGTAAAAGGAAACAATTACAATAAAAATAAAAGTAATTTCCCTGATATTTTATTTTCTGCATTCCTCTTCAATGATAGCAGTTTTCCTGATGTCGTTTTTCTTGGTGATCAATGTTGCCCTCTCCTGATAAACCAGCAGCTTCATCCGTTCAAACTTATCAGCTGCCAATGATAAATTGTTGTTATATGTTCATTTTTGTCTTTGCAGGTTATGTATCAAATTCAGCTGGTCTGGATGGACATTTTATGTCTCATAAATCGTGGTGTCCAAATAATCAAAATCCAATTAAGCATCAAAAGTAGTAATTGTTTTTTGAGATGAGTCTAGGTTTCATCTAGCCTTCACTGTTGATCATGTCACATTTTAGTTTTGCTGTGTAAATAAATATTTTGGTCACCAGAATGATGTGCATGGCTTGCTAATACTCAGGTCAACTATTGCTAGACATTGATTTCTTGAGCTTGCATGTGGTGGAATTTCAGTTAGGTGAATTTTGAATCCTACATTATGTTTCATTTTGTCTACGCCAAGCACTAGCGAAGGATGCTGTCAATTTGATGGTGCGTCTATAAGAAAATTTATGCCAGAATTTGACACGAGGAAACGCCAGATTTGGAAAAATTTTCTGATTTTATTTTTGATAAATTAGAAAGTTGTCTTTAATTATCCTTAATTCTAGGATTCATCGAATCATGATGTCAAAACAATTAGTTTGTAAAAGTATAATTGGTAGTAGTGCTAAAATTTCAATGTTATGATAGGTTTAGAATTTTTTCCTGGATTTGCTTCATCCCTAGTGCTTTTTTCATGCGCATTTAGAGAGAGACATCTGAAATCTCAAATAATATGATGCTTCAACGTTACCTTTCTAGTACATTGGACATGCTATCATATAATACATAAGCAGAAGCCATATAGAATTTTATATACTTGAATTGAAACATTTTTATACTGTCAGGGCTAATGTTAATCTCTATCTATATTATTGAAGCAAATGGCACTACTCCTAATCAAACTTACATGGCTGAAAAATCATTGTGATAAGCTAAAGATCAAATTTTTTAGATTTTGTTGTCTCTTATTATGTTTGATAAGAAAACTTACATTGAGAAGCAGGTAGGAAAAGCAAATGTGGTCGTACGGATTCTTGTTTATGAAAGCTTGCACAAGACGAAACTCATTGGACAAATCCCAACCCTAGATATTTGCTGATTGTGATTCTCCCAATACTTTCTTTCTCGTCTGCGTATCATTCAAGAGTGAGAGCGCCAAAAGTGAGCCGATAGCGTTTAGACAAAGTGCTTATGCCTCACCTCCATTGTCTTGAGGACCCAACAAAAAAAAAAAGGGAAAAAGAAAAAATCATATTGCGGAAGCCATTAGCTTCTCACGTAAGAATTTCAGGTCGAATTCAAAGTGTGAATATAGGATTAAATGTCACTTAAATCATTTTAAAGGTTTCATATGCAATCTTATAAAAAATTATGATTTTATACAAGCTTATATGCAACAAATATGCAAAAAGGTTACAACTTTATTAGAAAAAAATTGTATTACAATTGCAAATATGATCTAATGACATCCAATTGAAATTTAAAGTATTCTTTATGGTCTTAATTTTTATTACAATTCTTGTATATCTTGGATTGTAGTGAGCGTTCCTAAATACTTGGGTCTATTTAGTAACTATCTCGTGTGTATTAATCGTAATTGATCAATTCCTAATCATTCTATTTTAAGGGTCATACGATCCACCTTAAAATTCTATTTGCTTTCTCTAAGTAAAATGCCCATAATTTAGTTGTGTGCTCTATGATTTGACGTACTTGATTTTTGAGAAATATTTTTTTACATCTTCTGAGTTTTAATATAATTATGTGGACTTTCTTTTTTTAATTTCAAAACTTACTTAGACTCTTTTGATATATATATAAAAAATTCTACACTTTTAACTCAAACTTGAATTTTTCATCAATAAAGTAATGAAAAATAATGATTATAAATTCTAATAAAATAATATAAAATATTCTTAATATTTTTTGATCAAATATATATTTTAATTAAGGTCAAATGGCTCAAAAATCATTCCACTTATATTGAAATAAAACTTTTCATCATTCATTTTTTTAACCATTTGAATTGAATCAAAACATATCTTTAATTACAAGATACTTTGAATATTTCATATTAGTAAATTCGAATTGTATAGCAAATTTTTCTACTATTTTTCAAATAAAAATTTAAATTTAGGTTTATGTGTATTATTTTTTTAATATTTTAAGGGAGACTTAAGTAAGTTTTAAAATTAGAAAAGAGACTTACATAATTTTATAAAATTTTAGGTGAGGTTAAAATCGCTCTCTCTCTTCATTTTTGGCGTAAATTTGAATTTGAGAGAGTATGCCTGTCTCAATGACTTGCAACTTCTTCAATTTAAAATAAAAATTGTAACACATCATTTTTGAATACTTGTGAGTTTTTACTAAGAAAGTCGAAAGTCGAAAGTCACAATTTTTAATGAAAATACTTTTAAAAAATACATAATTTTTTTAAACTGAGGTTATAAAGAAGCACACTACGTAATGGAGCATTACTTTTGAAAAAAAAAAAAAAAACGATAATGTTGATGAAAAGAATAACATATCTTTGAGAACAGGATCTCTTCAAAGAAAATAGGTGTACTATGGAAATGGAAGAGAATAACAACTTTTGGATTGGCAAATGATGGAAAATAAGAAAAAGTGGCTGTGGCGATCTTATGCTCCAAAAATCAGACTCCGATTCACTTCCGTGCAACATCCACCATTGCCCCAACATGAAATTGTTTGTTCTAAAAACCACTTGAACAGCTCACAAAAGCAGATGTCATTTGAAAGACAGATACATGTCATCTAATTGGACAGGTGATTTCTTTGTTTCATAGAATTTGTGCATTCCTTTAACTTTTGTTAATTTGGGATTTTTAATGTTACTGGGTAATCATTAATTAAATCTTTTGCAGGATTGATCTGCTCTCTTGCGGGCAATAAAAACTCTTTTGTCCGTAGAGATATTAGTCTTTTTGATTAGGAGGAGAATAAGTACGCTGATTGACTTGTTAATTATGAAATTTTTTTGAAGAATGAGAAGAGGCTAACTTGTAGATTTTAGTATTGTCTAATATGATAAGGGTTACAATCAGTAGAATAGTCTCGGTAGATTTGTATTGCCTTTTTGTTTTGCGGTTTTTTTTTTGGGCTCAAGCCGAGGCCCTTTGGATTTGCAGAAGAAAAAAAAAAGGTTAAATCTTTTCATATGGGTGACATAATTTTTTATCAATTTTTTTCAATTTTATCAAATAAGATATTGATAACATTAAAAAATGTCTCTAGATATCTATTCAAAAATTATTGTTAAGTCTAATCAAATTTAAGACAACATATGCATTAATTTCTAAATGAAAAACACTGCATGTATAGAAAATGGAATATGAAATTGAGTTTGAATATTTTATATTTATTGAATTAAACTTTACAAATTTGTCTTACCATCTTGTATTTAATGATAATCTTTGATTTTTATTAGAACCTAATTTTCAATTCCATTTTTAATTCATATAATATTACTAATTCTAAACATAGAAAAATCTTCTTGAGAATAATCATCTATAATGGAAACAACTAAAATTGAGAAAATTTGGTCATTCCTTTGACCTTTGTTAACTTGGAATTTTTAATGTTAATTGGTATCCACTAGATCTTTTTGAAAGATATTACATAAGAGTGTAAATGAATTGAATTGAGCTTAATATCTATATGTTCAAGTTTGAACTTGCAAAAAAAAAAAAAGAAAAAGAAAAAAAATAAATGAGTTCAAACTTGAACCAAATATCATTAAGTTTAAATAATTTAAATTCAAACTTGAGTCTAACTTGAATACAAACATAAATGAAATTATACAAATTTATTCAAATAGTATGTTCTTAGATCTAATTTCTCATTAAATTTAGAATATTTGCACTCAGGTTCGAGTTTCAAATGAAAATGAATCTAATTAAGTTTTTACTATCTCATTTGAATGGCTTGTCATTTCATCTTAATTTAATCATGTAAAATTTTATTTTTTATAAATAAATCAAACACCTATTTTTATCTCATTTTACTTATTAATATTAATTTTTTACAATTATGAAATCTATTAAAAATATATGTACAATTATTGCATAATGCTATTAATTATATGTAGTAATATATATATGTATATATATACTAGAAAGCTAATTAATTTAATTAAAGTATCATACTTCTTCATTTAACATTAACATTTACTAATGAGATTTTAAATTTTTTTATATATTGTATTGTTTATGTATAATAAACAAGTAAATACATATATTTTATTATTAAATTCGTTTGAACTTATGGATAGTTTAAACCCAGTAACATAAAGTTTAGATTCAGCTCGATCAAGCTTAACTCATTTATGTTTAATTTGTTTAAAGTTAAATTCAAAATAATTTTTTTACAAGTTAATTTTAAATTATTAAAGATTAGAAATGCAAGTTATATTAAATTTACCCCTTGTTTGACAATATTAAAAACAAGATTTCATTTCATTTTTAAATATTTTTTTAAAAAAAAATGATATTTGACTTTAAATATAAAGAGATTTCATTTCATTTCATTTTATTTACAATTTCTATTTTAATTACATTTGTACCATTATGAAATCCATTCAATTTAACAAGGATTCTATTAGAATTCATTTTATTTGATCATAAAAATATTTTATATAAAAATTTTATCCTATTTCTAATATTATATTTATCATAATACCATCAAAATTTATTTTTTAATTAAATTTCATATATATTTTAATATATTTCAAATAAAATAATTAATTTACAAATGAATTAAAATTATTATTTTTAATAAATTATTAAAATAATAAAATTTATTTATAAATAAATTAAAATTATTTTAATTAAAATAAAATAAAATCAATTTTAAAATAATTACATGCCGAAGCATTAGGATACTTGGGAGGATTGTTTGGTGGAATCGGAGAATAGGATGGACATGCGACAAAAATTTGCCTGATTCTAAGTTTTGGAATCAGAACACGGCATAGTTCACAAACTGTTGCGCTGTACTTTGCTTTCAGATTTAAAAAGCATTATTTTAACTTTATTATGTTATGTTCAATTCAATATGCTTTAAACGAAGGTACCTTAAGTATTTAAAATTTTATTTTAAGATATAAATTTGATTAATAAGTAATATAAATTAATTTTATATAATTATTTATTTATACTTTTATATGTTGTCACATTGTTGAAATATTGTAAAAAAAAATATTATTGTGAGTAAGGATGAAAGCAAGCACTTAATGTATAGGTTCGTAATGTAATTCATTTTTAATTTTGTCTAACTTAATTTGATTGTAAAATAGAATAAATTTGGATAAAATCTTTAGTCTATTTTACAAAATATGTTAGACTGTATTATTGAGAGTTGAGCCCGATAACCTATTAAGGTCATCCATATTTTTTATATATTAAATTTTATAATATATATAATATTTAGAAGATAAATTTATATATATTTAAAAAAATGTACGAACAATAATATATTATATTATAATATTATAATTATTTAAATAGTTGATTTATAATTCTTACAATAATATTTATATTTATTTTAGATTGAATCAAATTGAAATTGAAATTGTAAAATATAGATGTGGGGTATACTCATAATGGGGGACCCACATCTTATATTCATATTAATTAATTAATATTTAGAGGTGGTTATCAGAATAATCACCTCCCCTCATTTTGAATGTGGGATAAAATTGCAGAGCAGTTACTGAGCCTTGATGTAGAGAAAGGGATAAAACTGCAAAGCAGTTACTGAGCCATTATGCAGAAGAGAGAAAACTGTTAAGAAGGTTGAGTACATTCAATTTGAAAAAAAATAATTGTTACAACAATTCTCTCTATCTTTTGGAGTTTCCTGTATGAATTGTTCGTTTGGGTGGTGAAATCATCGTGAAAACAACAAGGAGTTCGGTGTGATTCTTGTTCACCATGTGAATCAAAACATCAACATGGAAATTAACATTATTTCCGAATCAAGTAAGTAATTCCGCATTAAATTCTTCGTATGAATTTTATTCTAACATTGGTATCAGAGTTAGGTTATTGAAATTAATTTCTGTATTTCCCCATACATGTGTTGCATTGTATGAGATGCTTTGAGTTAAATGTATACATGAGATGTTCTGATGATTAATTTTGGCCTATATGAGATGTTCTGATGATTAATTTTGGCCTACATGAGATGTTCTGATGATATGAGATGTTCTGATGATTAATTTTAGCCTACATGAGATGTTCTGATGATTTATTTTTAGCCTACAAAGATGTTTATTAATTTTAATTTTTTTGATGAAATGATTTGGCCATTGATATGAATTTTTATTTTTGGTTGTATAATTCAATTATTTCTGAAATGAAAATGTTAGGGATGAATTGAATAGTAATAAATACACATAAAACTTTCATAAAACATCCCCGAACATTAGAGAATAACCAAAACACATAAATTCCCATAAAATTTGTAATTTTCCAAATTCTGGGTCCTTTGGAAAATTATTTTTTTAGGCCATAAAATTACCCTAGAATGATAAAGGATAAAATTTTGAGTCTGTAGGCTTTCGAATCACTCAAATCGAATCTCCGGATCAAAAGTTATGGCCATTTAAAGTTTTTAGGTTAATTGGGTCCGCGAATCGGGTCGGGTCGACCCGGTCTGACCCGCTGAAGGTTGAAGACGACGTAAACGGCACATCATTTTGGGCCTTCAATAAACGACACGTCATTTTGACTAAAATGGGTCAACCCGAATGCACAAAACGACACGTCGTTTTTGCAAAACTAGTAAATGACACGTCATTTCGATAATACTAAAAAAAAAAACTCTCTCTCCTCACTCTCGGAAATGGGGTGTGGGGCCCACTGCCACATCATTTTGCCATGTGTCACACACCAATGTATAGAGGATAAAAAACTGCACATTCTGACATTTTTTGGTGGCCGGAATCGCCGATCAAGGCGGCGTGTGTACTGCACGCGCCGTTACCTCTAGTGTTTTTGGAATTTTTTCTAATTCTGGCTGTTTTTTCGCGCGTGTTGGTGTGTGCAGCAGTATTTTTGACCGCCGTTTGTTTCTAAAATTTTTAAAATATGAGTTCTATGCAATGGTGTTTTTTTTTGGAATTTTTGGAATTTTTTGTGACATTGTTTGTGTTAAAAAAAAGTAGTAAATTGACATAGTTTTTGACTAAAAAATTATTTTTTAGTCATGGAACAATGGTTCTTGGAAGAATATGACCGGTATGAGTTTGTGGAAAACTATATTGAGGAACCGAGAGAATCTGATTGGGTGGACACACTAAGTGACCTTGGAAACATGCTTCACCAACTATACGAAAGAACCTCCGATACCTTGCATCCTATTAGTGCCTATTTGGGAGAAGTAAGAAACTTGAAAACAGACCTCAAACGAAGAGGAAAAGTGTTTCCAAATTACCTTTGGGTTCGTTACATGTTGGTTGAGATTCCAAATGACAATTTTTGGAAACCAATCAAGAAAATCATTTGGCTATGCAAGGACAACAAAATTGGAGTCACAAGACGCATGGATCTTGAAAAATGTATGGAAGAATTGAGATTGCAAGAACTCTGACAATTCAAAAACAATTGGAGTAGGACAATCCTTCTTTCACAATTCCCTAATATGAAAAGTGCACGACGAGTTAGTCACAGCACTCTAGAAAGGGGATTACACCTCAAAGGTCCACTCAAAGGCATGAACTCACTTTTTTGGACTAGCACACTCCAGAACTTCACCCAAACTTTTTGGCCAATTTGAAGAAATGAAGAACCTAAGTTCTGAGTAGGAAGCTTGTCTAGAAACTTTAAGAATTAGTATTTAATTTGTAATTTTTTTTGGTTTGGTAGCAAAGCTCTTTTATTGTTTGAATTAGCTTCCTGAACCTATTTTTGTTATGTTTGAACTTAGTTATCAATCTATACATGTTTATTATCTTTATTTTAAATGTGTATATCTTATGAAATTCTATATCCGAGTGGGAGCTCTTAGGTTGTGTTATCCTAAGAGTGATATAACATTTACATGAGTACAATCTCGTTAGGAAATAATGATAATATTTAGACACATATGCGATAGGGGTATGACAAATGTAAACTCCCGACCATGAACTAAGTAGTATCATTATTGTCCTATATGAGAACCATGTAAACAAAAGACATTGTATACTTATAGGAAATGTTCATGAATTGTAATTCAACAGAATGACTAGCAAGAGTATAATTGCTGAGCTGAACAAGGGTGACAAGTTAAACGGGGATAATTAGGATATTTGACATCGAAAAATTTCTTACATTTTAGAAGAGCAAGACGCTCTAGAAACCTTGAACCATGTCATGATTGAGCATAGGAAAGATGCTGAAGCTTATACTGTTTGGAAAAAGAAGAACAGTATTGCCCGCATCACACTCTTGAGTGCAATGACGAACGACCTTATGTGTGAATACGAAAAATACTCAACTGCTCAGGGAATGTGGATAGCCCTGAAAGAGAAATTTGGTGGTACTTCAGCCTCCAAATTAAGAAGACTCATAATTAAGTTTGACACTTATAAACTTCGGCCTAATATGCCGATGAAACAACATTTGAGAGAGATGTCAAACATGATTCGTGAACTGAAAATAACAGGACATGCGCTTTCTGATGAGCAGCAAGTGCAAGCAGTGATAAGATCACTCCCTGCTAGTTGGGAACATATGAAGGTAAACTTGACTCACAATGAGAGCATTGTTACATTTGATGATGTGGTGCGACATATGAAACTTGAGGATGAACGTTTGGAGGCTTATCGATCCTCTGGACGAGCCTATCTAACAGAGGGTTCAGGACCCTCACATTCTAAGCCTAAATACAAGAAAGGCAAGAAATTCCAGAAGAGAAAAACTGGACCCCATTCTAAGGGCAAGAAAACCTTCAAAAAGAAGAAGGGAAGACATGGCTTAAAGAACTTTGATCTGAAGAAGATCAAGTGTTATGCATGCCAGAGAATGGGTCATTTTACCCGAGATTGCACTCAACAAAATGAGCAGAACAAGGTATTTTTGGATACTGAAAATTTACATTTTTTACATGTTTCCAATACTGTTTTTCTAACTGAATCTCATTCATTGTGGATTTTGGATTCAGGCACCATAGACCACGTGAGCAAGGATAGAGAATCCTATGTGGATTACTGTCGATTATCAAGTTATAGCAGGTGGCTATACGTTGGAAACAATGCAAAGATTGAGGTCAAAGATTATCAAGGATAGATGAATATTAGCAATAGATTTCTCTTTCATTATATTCTAGTTTATCAACAAACAATCCATTAGTAAATAATTGATTTAGTGATGAACATGAATATTGCTAATTCCACCCATCATTTATTTTATGTTTCCCAAAATTAGTGATAAAAATAGTAACAAATGTTCTTCGTTTGTTGCTAATTAATTTACTAATGTGTTGTTTATTGATGACTTTCAATTTGTCATTATTTTTTTTTACTATTTTCTTAAATTAGTGATGGATATTTCTATCACTAATTAGGGTTTTGATGTTAGTGAAAAAAATGCTCAAATAAATCATTAAATATATTTATTTTTATATATTATTTTATATATGAATAATTAATAATACAAAGTTAATTCTATTGAATATTTTTATATAAATAATTAATACTGTTAATTAATCAAATAAGCTACTATAATAAGTTAGCAACTATCCATTAATACAATCAAATTCATCACTGATCAAGTTAACAAGAACCTTCTAGGTGAATGGGTATGTAATGCAGATAATTCAAGTCCAAAAACGAGTAAAGCATATTCTAATCCCAAAAAAGTCATGTTGATGAGGGAACAAAAATGTTGCTTGGTTTCAAAGCAATTAAACCGTCATTTAAAGATACGTGCGAAACATAAGATGAACTTATTAATGAGAGATAAATGGCATCAAAGAAGCAATCAGAATCTATCACACTTCAAATGATGATTCGGTCAAAAAGATCAGAACTAAGGCCCCACTTTAACCTGTAACTTCATAGCCAACAACAAATTCTGCAATTACCATAAGATTAAGCTTCATAAACCTAAATTAACCTCATACTTAAGCTAATCAATTGTCATTTTCTTGTCTTGTTTTCGTCCTGATCATCTTTTGGCAGTGTATTTTTGTTACCTGAGGTGGGACATTAATTTACTTTGAGTTTTGAGGAACTTGGTGGAGGCGGAATTTAGGATGAGGCTTAGCTGTTGAAGTTGTGTGGAGGGACAGCAGCAGCAAATAGGGGCACCTGATACTACGTACTGTCAAGAAGATAATCTTCAATTCTATCTGTTTTTTCTCTTTTTGTGGCAAATAGCCTGCGAAAGACGGAAATTTCAAGCAGAAGCTACCTGTGAATAATACAATAATCACTCGGTTTTTTTTTTTAACAGAAATTGTCGTTTCACTGTACAGTTGTCTCCATATTCTGTTATCATGTTCAAACTTCTTTCTCTTCTCTAATTAGATTCTTTTTAATAGCGGTAAGCCATTCTCAAATAAAGCGCAATTTACTAGAAATTAATTTGGTGAGTAATTTACTAGAAATTAATTTACTTGATAGTGATAAGATATAAGCCATACAATAGAGTCTTATTATATATGATTTGGAGTATAAATATAATATAACTTTATATAACCTCCCTTTTTTATATATAAATTTTGGTATAACGTAATGATTCAATAAATAAAATTCATACTAAAAGATAATATTTTTATTCATCTAGCATTTATTACTATTGGAAATGTAAATGTTACTACCACTTTAACTCATAAAGGTAACAATTATTATTGTCATAAATATCGTTGTGACAGCAACCCATATCACTATTGGCCACCACCAATATGGTAGCAAAGACAACCATGATCCATGACAATATTGCCAATCTTGCCATTGACATAATTACTCTTAACTATTATGATTATTACCGTCCATTATTGTCAATACAACGTTATCACATTTTCATCAAATATTACTATTATTATTATTATCATATATTACTGCTAATTAGAGATTTAAATTATGATTGCGGTCACGGTCGTAGTATTGTTACAATATAAATAAATACAAAAAAATGTGATCATAATAATTCAAAATTATAAAAAATTTTGGTTGCAATTTGGTCTGAATTGTTAATCATTTTTTAAATCTTAACTACTAATATCACTACCACCTTATTTTACATTTTATATATTATTACAACCGTTCTTCATTACTATTTTCTATTTCTCTATTATTATCACCATCATTATGATTTTATTTGAATTAAACTTTTAACATTATATATATTGTCTTCGATTGAAAAATACAAAATATATACCATAACATTATGTGTTATTCAATACAGTTTATATTATGCATTTCTATATAGATATCATATCTCCTTATACTATTGACATGATGTGTGAGTGACACTGTTATTATTATTATTATTACTTGATAAATTTCCCTTCATAGGACGTGGTGTTAGAGGTCTGCAAGACAAAAATAAATTCAGCGGATGATGGATAGAGATCCGCCATCAACCCTCCTATATACTTAAGTCAGCAAGAGTCAATAGAGTGGTGAAATGTAGGAAAATGGAGAAGAAAATGAGGATGTAAAGACACACCTGATATTCATTTATTTATAATAATTGGATCTCAGTTTTAAGCCAAATAAAAGTGGGTAAGTGTTAGAGGAAATTGGTATATTTTTGGCTGTTATCATTATTTATTTTCATAATATCTTGTCAAATTTTAACTCACGACACAACATCAAAGAAAGAAGATAACACAACTTAAAATATTGAACTCTTATAGTTTGAAAGGTATATAGGCTACCAAGTTGGCCTTCTTTTCCTTTAATTAAGACAGAAGATACTAATTTGCTAGGGTGGGAGGCCGGGGGAATCTATTAAGATAAGAAAAGCTCGTGCAAATGTATATTTAGGTACTTATTCCAAAATAGCATTGAACCAGATACCTCTTTATCTTACATAGTTGAAAGTGTCGACCAAATATAAATATCTTTGCCTTCAGGTTCTCAATTTATGCTCCAAAGGGCAAGACGAACCTAGGCAAGCAATGTTCGAATCTCATGTTTAGACGTAATAATTATCATAATTACTACTGCTTTAGATAGAGAGATTGGTTTACTCTGCCTTTATACTGTTTTAGATAGAGAGATTGGTTTCTTCTGCCTTTATACTTGAAGACAAAGTCTCTTTAAGCAGCCATATTAATCAATATAATAATACAAGGCTCTAATAAATTCCAGTGTGCTGCTGCAATATTGCAATAAATAATACTGTCACCTTTGTTGGAGCTGTTGTCTGATTCTGCTGACACGCTTCTTTTATGCTGCCTTGCAGGTTATTTTCTTCAATTAATACAAAATTACAAAGCTATTACCGTAATTAACTTTTTCTTAATGTTTCAGTAATAGCAAAGTACTAAATATCATTTTTAGCTTGAAACTAAGACAGTGAAATGGCAAAAACTCCAAAAACAACATTGGATAACATTAAAATTTGCATAATAAAAAATGTTATATGTATTGAAAATGAGAATTAAAATTGAATTTTAAATTTTTTTATATCTGTTAAATTAAATTTTATAAATTTACTTCACCATTTTATATTTAATGATAATCATTAATTTAAATTTTAAATCAAATTTCAAATTTTATTTTCAATACATATAATATTATTGTTGGAGTTTTAATTATTTAAAGTAATTTTCTGATCATTTTGTGGTATCGAGAAGGCGAATACTACTTCAATGTTTCGTGTCCATATTTTAATAAACCAGAAGTTTTCTATTGAACTTTGGCATTAATAGTATCATGAACATGAACTCTTCTAATTATCTTAGACCTTTATCTTGACTATTTTGATAAACACAAAACAACTCTAGTATATATCACACCAAGAAAATTGATTAATCACTTAGATCTAACTCATGAAGGGTTTGAATCAATTCATATCCCTGTCAATTACATATTGAGATTTAATGGAAATTAATTAATCATAGCAAAATTACTTTAGATTATTCAGGAACAAGTTTGTTGAGAACTAATTGCCAAGAATTGAATAAATTTGTGAACTTAGTATCTTTCGTACATAATTATACATAATTTGTGAACTAACTAGAGATTAATAATATTATGAATGTGGACTAAAATTTATAGTTCATCTTGAAACTACTTAATGAGTTTTTTTTTTTTTTTTTAGTTTTAAGATTTCTTTAATTAGTGTTGGAGAGTGGATCACTACCTAATATATAGAATTTGTGCAGAAGACAATAAAAGAATAATATTGTGAAAAAGGAGTTATAAAATGTAAAGGTCAAAAGAATATGAGTAAGTGGAAGAAAAATAGGATCAATTCATTTCTATATTTTTAATATCAGACAAACAAATGAAAATTATTCTGAGTTATTTATATTAATTTTTAATATATAGTTGATGGTGATAATTTTGCATAAAAATGAAATTTTCATCTGGAATAATTAGAGAAAATTGGTCTAGAAAATTATTCCATCACTAGTTGATTATTTGAATTCACATTTATAAAAAAATATTATAATGTCCTTCAATCGAAGAGCATAAATTAACTTTATGATGCCTTTTCCATTGTTCTTTCTTAAAAATGATTAAGTACTTGCTAACACTTTTACCTTTTAGCCAAAGAGAATAAAAAAAAAATTACTATAGACATATAAGTCACATTTACAATGAACAGCACCTTTTTTTTTTTTTTTTGGGTACTTATATATAGGAAATGCTGGGATGCTTTCTCTTTTTGACCTAAACTAAGGGAGAAAAAGAAGCAAATAGCTAGTGAATACTATTCACCATGTTAAAGTAAACTAATATAGGTAGACTAGGTGGAACTAGTTATATAGTATGTCAAAATAAACTAAAAGCTAGTGAGTACTATTAAGAGGTTTTATAAGATTTTGTTAAAGTTTGATATAAAATGTGTAATTCTTTATATAAAATTTTACAAATTTTCACAAGAAAATAAAGGGGATTTATACAAATTTTATGTGTAACAATTATGTAAAAATTAATTAAGTCACAATCCATTAAAATTACATTCAATTTCTATATTAAATTTCTTACTGAAAATATAACGAAATATATGAAAAAATTTCATAAAAATTATTCAAAAATATTATATATATATATATATATATATATATATATATATATATATATATATATATATATATATATATAAAGTAAAATTTGAAATTAAATTTTAAATATTTTATATTTATTGAATTGAACTTTACAAATTCTCCACTATTCTGTATTTAATTAATAATCCTTGATTCACATTCAAATTTTAATTTCAATGCATATATCATTGTTGAAAGTTATTATAATACACACCAATACAATTTTTTTTTTAATTTGTATAAAATTATAACTCAAATCATATGTACCTATGTATGTTCAAGCAATGCATTGGAACTTAGACGGGCATAAAGGACCCCAATTGATCTCTCCAATATTTTTAAAAATTATGTATTAATATCATACAATTATAGAAAAAATTTTAAAATTTTTCTATATAAATCATTTGATCCCTAAAATTTTATGTCAAGATTTGCATTTATTGAAGCCATGAAAAACAATAGGAACTTATTTGAACATATCATAAAAAAGAATATGTCGCATTATATTGCAAAATCAAGTGTCCATCCAACCAATCCTAAAAAAAGGATCAAAATTCTTATAATTAAGCCACGGGTCCATTTGAAAAGATAAACCGCAAAAAACATATAGTCTACCTATGTTTGGATATAAATGATAAAAATAAGGGCAAGTGAAGGAATTGCAAAACTAGGGCAATGAAGAAGATATCTTTGTGGTTGATATGTTAACAAAAAATGTAACAAGGCCATGTGTTGGGATTCTTTAGCCTATATGTAGGTTAGAACTATGGTTGTACTTATGGGTCAACATAGCTTTAAACAATATAAGAATAGTATTCACATGAGGCCCTCTCTTCTGCTTTTTCAGGTCTCTTCAGCTTTTTCCATCCGAAGTTGCTTCAAAATTCCTATTCTTGTTGGCTCTTAAAGTTACCTCTGAAAAATTTTGTTCGTACTTTGTTCTATGTGAATTAAATCACATACTCGTGAGTATTACATTAATTTAACATGAAAATGGAATTCAAACTTTTTTTTTCAACTCGAAACATAGATATATTTGTTAGCATTTTGTTGAAAATTACATGGATGAGAAGGGAAGTGTCGATTAGATGTAGATTAACAAAAAGTTGCTTGTTTCGTTAGTCAATAATGGCTTAATCTATAGTTAGAGCGCTTTGTGAGAGATTCTTGTTTAATACACAGATCATTTAACTACACTTTGTGAAATCAAGAATCTTTTGCATTTGATCGCTCAATCGCATTAAAAATTGAGGTTTGATTTCATCTACTAAGCACAATAAGAAACTTATATTATTGAAATTCTTTTTACCACCACTATTAAGGACTCGGACAATTTATAAGTAATATTATATATTTTAAAAGAAGTTAATGATATATTCTAATTTTAAGGCGAAACAAACCATCTTATTCTAGGATGTTCTAATTTGGTGAAACAAATTATCTTATTCCTGCACTTCCGTCTACCAAACAAATTATTCATTACGAAATATTGTTATATATTCAACTTCCATAAATTATAGTTATATAGAGTATACATTAACAACATGATCTCGAAATGATTTGTAATTAATTCAGTGAAGGATCTTCATTGTTTTCACCATCACAAGTTTCGCTAAGTCTACTATCGTTAATTGACACACACACACACACACCCAAAAATGAAGAAAAAAAGGAAAAAAGAAAAGATGCAGACTAGTTACTCTATGACATCAAAGAGACTCAGAAACTCTCTGGCTAATACTATAGTTGAGGAATTACTTCAGACGTATTAGACCAACCAAATCTATCGTTACAAAATCTCATTTTCGAAAACCCAAACATCAAACGCAAAATTTAACATGTGGTCAAAATCTCAAACACACAAATCAACCCCCAAAGTGCTACAGGCTCAAGTCAAGGATGACTCTTTCACGTTGAGTTGATTCGGTTCTTTTTTTCTTAAAAAAAAATAAAAATGACAATACACTTAAGGTATATACACAGATTTGAATTCAAATATGAGAAATAACACTCCTAAAATAGCAATAGGTAAAATTGCACCGTTAATTTACCAGCGAGTTGATTCGGTATTCTCAGGCTAATAATATGCGTCCTTGTTGTATTTTAAGGAAAACGGTATCGTTTTCCTAGGTACGAGTACATAGGTACGGGACCGTAATGTTGGGGCCTAATCTTGTTCCATACGACGTTGTTTTATTAGAAAAATTAACAACATAGCTATCGTTGTTCACATGTGTACTTAATGAGTTAATGGGGTCACGTTGAAGTTCCCATTGTAATTTGGTCATGAAGAATGGCTGAAGGACCGTTGCGAGTCACTTTTGAGTTTTTTAGGACTAAAATGATTCTAAAAATGTTGTAGGTACTAAATTGGCATATAGTGAATCTTTTGGGACCAAATTGTTAACTTACTCTCTATATATACATGTACATAAAACATAGGAAGTGAGATCACTCTTCTACTATTAAAAGGAGTGAGTTGTGTTTGTTAAATCTTTTATTAATAATCAGATTAAAATATAATTGTAATTTTTTTTAATAATACTTCAAAATAATAAAGAGTAAATTTTTTAAAATAATATCAAATATTGTTATATCATAAAAAATTTGAATCACTTAGCATACATACAAAATTAAGAGTTAAAATTTATAATATGAAAAGAATAAAATTTTTTAAATAATATAAATGTGATTGATATTTTTCTGACATTTCGATTTTAGAGGACTACTTGACACGGTTACACGTAATCTGACTGTCAAGTTGTATACGAAAATTAAGTTTTTACCTTGTCCCCAGAGCACCTTGTTGGTCAGTTTGCCCGTCCACTCGTCAACTTGCCTCAAACCCCACTTTCACTTTCACAGTACAATCCGCTATATATTCATTCAAACCTCTCACAAAAAGGGCCAACCCAACACAGACACACCAAACAAACAGAAACTCAAATATCCCAATTTCCATATCAAAGCTATCAATCAATCTCCATATGCCTCTCTCTCCTTCTTCAATGGCTTCCCTGTCCCAAATCTATTCAAACTACACATTTCCAAACGGTAATAATAATTTCATTGACTTCCCAACTTCTGCTTTGGCTTCCTACCATGGCAATACTTCCTCAGCTATGGAGAACACAATGTGGGGCCATGAAAACTTCATCCCAGCGCTTGATAATGGAGGATTTGATCCTATTGTGTCTCTGGATTTTGAAACCATGTCTTCTTCAGCTTGGTTGCCTAGCTATGCCGAGCAGCCGGGGAGCGTGTCGGACTGCGCCGTGCCGGCCATTTCGGACTGTAAAATGGGTTTCTACGGCGGCGGCATTGCCGGGTATCAGAATTTCAGCGGTGCGTATCCACCGCAACTGGCGGAGCTTGACGAAGAATGTCATGGGTTTGTGGAGGACATTAAGCCAGCCGCATATCCAAATATTGCAAGAGAAAATTGGGTATGTCATATTGTTAACTCCACTCCACCTTGTGTTTCATTCACTTGTAAAATTTTAAGAAAATCACATCACTTAATTTGAAATTATTTAATAAATTTTTCTCCCTTGATGTATATATGGTTGAAATATATTTAATAACAATTTGAATTATTTATGTAATAGGGGATTCAGGGAAATCAAACAGCGGCGGCTGAAGAACCAAACATCAAAGTTGGAAGGTACTCTGAGGAAGAAAGAAAGCAAAGAATTCTTAGATATCTGAAGAAAAGAAACCAAAGGAACTTTAACAAAACCATCAAGGTTTCATCTCTCTTCTTTTTGTTTTGTATTTTTTTTTCCCGATTTTCGAATTGATTTATCATTAATTATTTACGTGATGGTTCTAATTTGTTGTATCCAATTACAATATGATTGTTATGTTTTTTACAATTTTTATGTGAACAGACGTATTTTTTTCATATCTACTTCTCATTTTAATAATTGGACTGCAACCGAAGCTGCAATTTAACATTTTCTATGTACGCATGTGTATGTACAGTATGCATGTCGGAAAACTCTCGCCGACAGGAGAGCAAGAGTCAGAGGAAGATTTGCCAGAAACAATGAACTCTGTGATGAAGAAATGACAATGAAAAAGAATATTGAGAACATTAATACCCAAAAAGATGATCTCTTTGCTACTGATTCTATCCAATTCCAGGTAATTAATTAATCTTCTTAAACTCTTATTATCTGCATAGTTTCCAACTTTTGATGGAATTGGAGAATCCTTTATTAAGATAAGTAAATTTCACGTCACATCAAACAAAGTTCTCATAAGATATTTTTACAATGACTTGGACAATTATAAAATTTTAAATTTTAATAACGAAGAAATCAATTTAGTTTGAACCAATTATCTCTATTATTATTATTATTATTGTTTTTTTGTTTTTTCAGTTAAAGAATGATCAGGAGGACTGGTTACAAGAGGCCATGGCAAGTCTGGTGTATTTATCTCATTCTTCCCCAGATGATATGTAGATTTTCTAATGATAGCAGAAGTGGGCTCTTTAGATTAGGTCTAATTTTAATTAGTGCAAGTTTTATAGGAAGAGGGTTCTCAAATTAATTGTATTGTTAAGGTTGATTGTTCCTTTTCGATTATTAAGCACGTAGATGCAAACTTTGATTGCATGGCGGTGTAACCAACTTCTGTACATTATTTGATGAAAAAGTTTACTTTCTCCTTGTATTTCCTTCTTTCATGTTCAATTCCAACATCTTGTATTTAATAACTTAACTATTCCCCCTAATAAAAAAAATAATTACTGTCATAAAAATATTTGATACGCTTTCTTTTTAATATATCATATATTTTCTTCTAATAAATAGTAGGAATTTATAGAATTTTGTGAGTCAAAAGTGAGCTTACGAAAAACAAAATAATGCTCTCACTATTAATAATATTTGATGTGAGGAAATGTGAGCCATAAATAAGAGTAGGGGCAAGTAATATTATTATTATTTTTTTTACTTTTTATAGATTTTTGTCAAAAAACGGTAATGCAAGTTGAATTTAATATTATGCCCAATTCTTATTGTGTGGACAAGTGAATTTGTTCACGCAGAGTAAAATTAAGTTAAATTATGTCATCTCTATAAATATATAATTAACGGACAATTTATGGCTCAAAATAAATATATTTAACATTAGATTATGGGGTTGATTAAAAACTATATATTATAATATTCCATTCAAGGATTTTATGTTTGAAATGACAGAAATATTCCGATTGACATATAAAGCTTACTAGTTACAATCACTGCATTTGGTGTCAATGTAGCTATTGATGTAATTCAGTCATTGTGATGATTATTGAAAGCCACTAGACAAAATTTCCACATTTCTTTTCAAGCTTACTCAGCAGCACCACTATATGGAGGGATCAATATGTGTTTCCCCAGGGTTTTACAATAATACACGATTAAATTTTCATAATTAGTGGCAGAGGATACAATCAATCGATATATAACAAAAATTCTTAATTTATAAAAGTCAAAAATAAAATTATATGATAAAAATAATTGATTTTACATCATCATATAATTTAATAATTAAAGTTTTGTCAGAATAGATTATAAATATAAAAAAATCCAGAAAGTAGTACACCGTATGTTGTCAATCTACTAATTAATGACATTTTAATTTCTAGTTGTTTATATGTTTCAATGGGGCCATAGTTTGAAAACTAATGTGTGCAAGTTTTGACTAGTCAATATATATATATATATATATATATATATATATATATATATATATATATATATATGAAATTTTTGGAGAGTTCATATAGCCAAATAATAGATCTATGATGTTAAATTACGATTGTACTAGTTATATATAAAATTATAAATACTAGTTATATATAAAATTATAAAAAAGGATTGTTGACTTTTATATTTACGTGGAGGTTAGTAATTTTCATCTTTTTATTTGAATGAAAAAATTATATTATTAATTTAATGATAATAAAATAATAAAAATATTATAATCAATTTGCTAGTATTAATAATTTTTTAATTCAATAAATGTATTTAGAATATGAATGAGAAAGAATGAATAGACTTAATTTAAATATTATAAATTAATATTTTTATTATTTTATTATTATTAAATTAGTAGTATAATTTTTTATTTAAATAATCGTGAAAAAATTACTAACCTCTTGTAGAGGTCCCTCATTCCCATTATAAAAATATACGGATTAAAATGACTGTTATGATGTAAAATTCTTCTTAAAAAACATTGTGATTGTACGACATATCCAAGTACACATAATATTATATTATTATGACTACCTATAATTTAAAACCATGAGGAAGGCTTCGAAACACATATAAATGGTAGAAAAGATGAGCTTTGCTATGGTAGAATTTGAATTCTATTCTTTTTCTTCTATCATTTTTCTGTTATTTTTGAAGAGGTGAAAATTTAATTTTTATTCTATTATTCACTGCTTTTTTTTACTTGAATTCACAATTTCAAACAAAAAAATTTGCATATATCCCTCCTCAAAATTGACCTATGCATTTCCTAGAAAATTTTGAAAATAGAGAATATCAAATATAAATAAAAAAAATTAAAGGAGAAGAAGAAGACAATGATGAAGAAAACTATGCTTGATCTTTCATTTATGATCTTTGCACTCTCTGTTACACGATGATCTTTTGCATTGATTATTCACAGTTTCACTTTCTCTTTTATATAAAAACACCTACATAGAGCAATCTCTTTGCACTACTATTCTCTCAATTCAAAATTACTCTCTCAACTTATAAAATTACATCTTAACAATAGTGGAGCATTTTTTTTTATAGTGTTAACTAATAAACTAACTACTTGGTTAGAATATTCTCTTAACCACTCTAACTAACTAATCACTTAGTTAAGAATATTTTTTTTTTAATTTTGAATTATTCTCTTAACAACCCACCCCCTAAGCTAAAGCATTAGTATTTAAAGACACCATTTTTAACATATTTCTAAGTTTTTCAAATATGTTAATACTAAGTTTTGTTAGAATGTTAGTAGCTTGCTCTTTTATCTCGTAATAAGTCATTTCCAACTTTCCTTTATTTACTTGATCTCTTAAAAATTGAAATCTAGTCTTTATATACTTGCTCTTTGCATGAAAAACTAGATTTTTGACTAAGTTGTCAACATAGATGTTTGTTGCTTTTTCAACCTTCATATGCATATGTTGAAGTAAACTTTGACGACACACAACTTGACATGTAGTTATAGATGCCATATATTTAGCTTCACATAAAGATAATGCTATAATTGATTGTTTCTTTGAACTCTATAAAAAAAACAATGTTACAAAATTGAAAAATATAGCCACTACTACTTTTTCTATCATCTTGATCACTATACCAATCACTATTCAAGTACACTAAAATTCCTTTTCTACTAGAACAAGTGTTATTAGCGAATAACGTACTCTAATTCTTAGTACCAGAATATACCTTAGAATCTTTTTAGCTATTAGTAGATGAGAATGCTTAGGATCCTTTTTGCTTGAATACTAAACGATCAACTACTCTTTTATCTTGATTTTTCATCGGTTTACAACCTATGTTAATTAGAGTTTTTGCATTGTTATAGCTCAATATGTTGAATCTTTTTAGAATATCATTAGCACACTTTCATTGATGCATAAACACTCCCTTTAAAGTTTGAACGAACATCATCACAAGCAAATAAGATAACAACCTTAAATTTGACATTTTGAACTCTTTCTTCATAATTAGTTTAAACTCTTCAATTTCTATTTAATCAATTCCAGTAACTAGTAGATCATTCATATATAAGTAGACAATCATCATGATCTTTTAATCAATTACTCTTACTATAGTCCATACTTAAAAGAACGTTTTTCAAAGCTATGATCCTTAAAGAAAAATTAATTCTCTTATTCCAAGCTTTTAAAGCTTGTTTAAGCTTGTACAAAGCTTTTTTAAGCTTATACACCTTCTACTTCCTTTTACCATAAATCCAAGTGGTTAACACATATACATTTTCTCATTTAAAGGACCATTAAGGAATGTTGATTTCACATCTCGCTAATTAATTGTCCAGCCTTTAGAATCTGGCATTGCAATGACCAACCTTACTGACTTGATCCTTGCAATAAGAGAGAACACTTCTTTGTAATCTAACCCTTTTTTCTATAAGAATCCTTTAACTATTAGTCTAGCTTTGTACTTTTCAACCTCACCATTTGGTTTCACTTTGGTTTTGTGCATTTATTTCACATCAATTAGCTTTTTATCTTTTGGAAGATTAACTAGATCCTATGTTTATTTTTATAATTGTTTTTAGTTCCTCCTTCATTACTTTAATCTAGGTCATTTCTTTAATTATTTGCTTAAAGCTTACAGTTTGCAAATAAGGCAAAGTGCACTAAATCATCATCTCTGTTCACTTGACCATCTAAGAGCAATTCATGTTCTTTGAGTTTGATAGATTATTACTTAATTTTGGTTAATCATCTAGGCTTAGAAGTTGATCTTTCACCTTGTACAATTTGATCATTCACCTTTTGACTTAAAGAACTGCTCTTTCTCTTAGTCTTAAGTAGCACATTCTTTTAGCTTTCTTCATGTTTTTTCTTCTTGTCCTAGTTCCATGCATTAGTTTCATCAATGATCACATCCTTGTTGATAATGACCTTATGATCTTTAGGGTTAATCAGTTTATAACCTTATATGGAATGATAATCCATTAAAACTACTTGATTACTTCATTTATTTTTCTTTTCCATCCTTTTTTTTTGGAATGTTCATATGATATAGAGAGCCAAATACTCTTAAGTGGTTAACCACATACTTTTTACTTATCCATATCTCTTCTAGTGTTTTATTGATTAACTTCTTAGCTGGGCATATATTTAAGATGTACATAACATATGATACAGATTTTCCCTAATAATTGGTTGGCAGGTTCTTTGTTTTTAGCATGCTTTTTACCATATTTAATATGGTTATATTCCTCCTCTATGCTACCTCATTATGTTGAGATGTGTATAGAGCTACAACTTCATGTATATGTTTATCATACAATTCATTGAACTCATTGGAATTGTATTCATCTCTATGATCAGTTCTTAACACCTTTAAAGATCTTTCATTCTATTTCTTTGTTAGCTACTTAAATCTTTTAAAAGTATTAAAAGCTTTTGACTTGTGCTTGATTAAATAGACCTAGATCTTTTAGGTAGCATCATTAACAAATGTAATGAAATAGTTATTTTCACCAAAAGATGAAACACCTATTAGTCCATACACATCAAAATGGATAAGTTTAAAAGGTTTATTTGTTTTATATTTAGCTTGCCTTTGGAATAATCCTTTGTGTTGTTCCAACCATGTATCCTTGACAAAATTTGTTAGGTTGATCCATTATAGGCAAACTAAGCATTATTCCTTATCTTCCTATCTGGTTTAAGCTTTTGAAATTCATATGACTAAACCTAAGATGCCAAATCCAATCTTAATCCTTTATAGTAGTACTCAAGCATTAGTAAACACAATTTTAAATTTCAATCTTAAATGTCCTATTTTTGGATAAAGAAACCTTAAAGATGTTCCTCTTATTTGGATTAGCCACCACTAATTCTCTTTATTTCATCTGCATATTATAGCCTTTTTCTAGCAATTACTTTAAACTAAAAAGATTATTCTTCATGGCTAGTACATACAATACCTTTAAAATGAATACATTATTACCATTTTTTGTTAGATCAAGATACTGGCTTTTTCTTCAATTGGAACGGTGCTATTATTAGCAAATTTGACTTTCAATATTATAAATTTGTCTAATTCAATGAAAAACTTCTTTCTCCCTATCATATGGTTTGAACAACTAGAATATAAAAACTAGGGTTGAAGTTACCATTAATAATACATGATCATCATTTTTATTCTCTTACACAAATTTGGCTACTTTTTAAAACTTAAATGATTATCTTCTTGGATATATACTCATTAGTAAAGTGATCATATTTATGACACTTATAACATTTAATACGGGATTTGTCAAATCTTGATGCTCTACTATATCCTCTACCTCTAGTATTCTATCAAGACTTATGCATGCTTGATTTTTCATGACTTTCTTCTTCTTTTTTACCTTCATAATCATCTTGGCTCTTAAAGCCTTTTCCATTATATTTACCCTCCCCTCTAGCTTTTCCATATGCCAAGGATTTCTTCCCATTTATAATCCTTCAAATTTTGTTTCCTATTTTTGAACATAACTTTGAAATGCTTGGTTCACTGATTTTTCAAAATTTCTTTTGTTATTTTTTACTTATGAATTTCTAGAGAACTCTATAGATCATCTGTTATAATGCTAGCCAGATTTTTTTAACTCTTCAATTACAAAAATAATATGATCAAATTTTATTACTAAAGTTATAAGAATTTTCTCTATAATGGTAAAATCTTCAGTATTACCTGCATTAGTCTTCATTTAGTTTGTCAAAGCCAAAATTTTTGTAAAGTAATCACCAATGCTCTCTTAGTTATTCATCTGCAAAAGCTTAAATTACCTTTTCAATATTTGAAGTCACACTTTCTTAATCTTGTTAGTGCTTTTATAACATTTCTCCAAGATTTTCTATGCGTTCTTAGAGGTTTTAGCACCAATGATCTTTTCAAAGATTGTGCTATCAACGCTTTGATGAATGAAGTAAAGAGCTTTATATTCCTTATTCTTTCTTTCAAGATATGGTTTTCTATCAACTTTAAAAGCTTATTCGCTAATTTCTACAAATCCTTTAGTAACAATCTCAAAGACTTCTTGATAACTAAAAAGAAACTTCATTTGAATGCTTCATTTGTCAAAGTTCTTTCCATCCAAGATAGAAAAAAGAGAATGAAAAAACTCACTTAAATTCGCCATGATCAAACCTTGCTTTTCGTACTAATATGTTAAAAATAGAGAATACCGAATATGAATGAAGAAGATTTAAAAAGAAGAAGATGATGAATAAATTTGCACTTGTTTTTTATTTGTAATTTTCACACCTTTTGTTACATAATGATCTTTCGCCTTGATCATTCACATTGTTACTCTTTTTTTCATATAGAAAAACACACACAACATTTTCTTTGCATTATTATTCTTTCAATACAGAATTACTCTCTTAACTTTTGAAATTACATCTTAATAGTAAAGGATAACCCCTTTTTATAGTGCTAATAAACAGTTAGCAAACTAACCACTTAGAATATTCTTTTAACTACTTTATCTACCCAAATAACTAATTACTTAGTTAGGGATATTTCCTTTTTAGTTTTAGATTATTTTCTTTGCAATAGGAAATGTACTAGATCTAAATCAATTGTAGATCATAATTTCAAAGAAAAAAAATGCTATATTTATTTCTCTCCAAAATTCATGTCGTGCATTTCATAAGAAATGCACTAGATCTAAATCTGTTATGGTACCCTTAGTCTTGTTTATTTTTATAAAAAATGAATGGAAAGAAAATTTTAACCTTTCACTTGGATGCAAAAAAAAAAAATTTAGAAAATGAGATCAAAGAAAATAAGAAAGGGAAAAAATGAAAAGAGTAGCAAGAAAAAAGAAGATGTTTTTTTTACATGTTTAGAAAAAAGTAAGAGAAAAGAAAAACTAAATTAAGGCTTCATTTATTTTGATGGAAAATATTTCCTATAAAATATAATTATAAAATATTAAAATAAGAAAAAAAATATTTTATTTATTTAATATTGAATATGAAGAATTTGAAAAAAATAACTTCCTCTGTTTCAAAAAGTAATTTATTTTCTTCTACTAACATACCATTAAATGTCATTTTTTTAACTCTAATATAAGTGACATATCATTCCTTCATTTATATATATATATATATATATATATATATATATATATATATATATATATACATTTTTATAAGAAAAATGCTTTTTGATAAAATAAACAAAGATTAAGTTAAATGACAATTTTACCCATCAACTTAATATATTTATCTAAAATTTTATTTGTGATTGACAATAGCTACTATTACAATTCACCATATTTATGCATAATTTTTTGTAAATATATATATTTAATAAATAAAAAGTTGAAAATATTATTAATTAAGTATTCATAACAAATGTTAATAGCAAATTTTATCCATGGTAAACATTTTATTCAGGAAAGAATTTTCCTTTATTTACCTTTACTTTCACAACATCTTGATTTTGCAAATTTTCATAAGAAGATTTTTTTCCCATTTTTATTTTCTATTTTTGCTAAAAGAAATTCTTTTTCTACTTGGAATTTTGAAATTGATATAAGGTCAATAATTTATTTTATAACAAAATAAATTAGCATTCACTTTAAAATTAGCCCATTATCTTGAAATTAGTTGATTTTATATAAATTATGAGGGACTTAATTATGATAGTTGGTAAGTTGTCAAAACATTGCAATTTCTTTCTCAAGGGTAAAAAATAAGTGTTTTCAAGGCAAATCAAGGGCAAATTTGTAACAAGCAAGATTTTCACTCAATTTTTACTCATATTTGCTAAGGAAAATTTTTGATGGGTCACATCCTTTGTTTCTACTTTTATTTTTCATCCATTTTCTACTCTATGACCAAATAAAGGAAAACACTATTTTCCACTTATTTTCTTTTCTTATGTTTTCTTTATGCTCATTTTCTATAAAAACAAACAAGGGGTAAGGAAAGAAAAGGAGTGAAAAATAATATTTTTCATTGCTTAATTGGTTGTAGGATAAAAAATGATGAAAGAGAAAAATAGTAAAAAGGGAGCATGAAGCCCATTAAAAATTTTTCTTGGCACATATTGGACAAAAAAAAGAGTGAAAAATTGATTTGTTACAATTTTATCTTTAATTTTATTTGATTTGTAATTTTTAGATTAATTTTTTCATTTGTTGATGTCTTTGCTATGTATTGAAATAATTATTAAAATAAGCATTATATTTTAATTTTGCATAAATTAATATTTTATCTTTAACAATAAAATTAAAACTATTTATAGAGAATTATAAGAGATATAGAATAAATTTATAATTTTGTATAAAAAATAAATTAATTACTTGAAAAATATCTAATAAAAATTCAATTACAGTTAGTACAATTGAACTTTTCAATTTTTTAGAATGATATTTACAATGATTAAATTTTTCTACTAAGATTTGTCATGAATACTTAATTAACAATATTTTCATGCTTTTATTTATTAATTGCATATTTACAAAAAATATATATACATAAATATCGTGAAATGTGATAGTATCTATATTATTGGCCACAAACAAAATTTTATACAAATATATTGAGTTTAAGGGTAAAATTATCATTCAATTTAATATAATTTTCTTTTCCCCTATTTTTCTATCCAAACAAGCAAAAAGAAAATTAGTTTCATCTCCTTTTCTTTCTTCTTATTATCTAAATATGCAAGCAAGGAAAGAAAAAAAATTCTTTTTTTTTTCACATTTTCTTTTTTTTTCTCTGCATCCAAGTAAATGATTAAAATTTTAAAATTTTAAATGATATGATAAATATTAAAATTATTCAATCACACTTTTTTATTTTTAAGTAAATATAATCAAATAATTTTAATTTAATAATTTTTGAAATTCTCACATCATTTCAAATTTTGAGACTTTTTGCCACCGTAAAATTCACTTAGAAAAGAAGAATAATGAAGGACGCATGGAACAAGCTTTCATCTTCTCTTTCTTGAGTATAAGAAGAATCTTAGGTTTTGAGAAGATACCAAGGAAGATTAAGTATTACGACGTCTAAAGAGAAGGCAGCATATAAGGCAACCATTGTATTCATTTATATGCATAGGAGGGATGCGAAAGAAGAGTTATTCTTCACTTTAATTGTTTTCATATATATATATATATTAGAGAGAGAGAGAGAGAGAGAGAGAGGGAGAGAAGTTAATTGGAGTTATGCATGGCATGCTATTTATATTCTTTGCATTTCTTAAATAGATAAGTTTATTATAAGATTAGAACTGTGATCAGTACTTTATCTCTCCATTCTTTCCATTTTCAGGTTCTTCCACTTTTGAAAAGAACCTCAAAATGTTGTGATTTTTTCATTTTTCCTTTTTAAATGATTGCGGTGTTTTTGTGATAAAGACCAAATAGAGAAAAAACTCAGGAAGGGCTTGTATATTTTTCCTATACGCATCAACTTGGTCATTCTTCCTCAACCAAATGCTCAAGGAATCAGTTATGCCGGTGTGTTCTTCTCTTTCCCATTCTAGAGTATTTTCAATTACAAGTTTCTATTTTTGAAATAATCTCAATTCATATATATATACATAGATATATAAGTATGGTTAATTTGTATAGGTGGAAAAGAACATATTCTTTTTTTGCTTAACTTTATAATGACCTAATTTATTTTGTTGATATTGTGATTTTAATAATTGGTTGGAAAGAGAAATTCTTTGATCCTATCAAATAAGATGCCAATGACATGTTGAAACTACTTATAAAAACTCATTCACTATCAAGCAATTAAACTCGAAAAGCAACGATTCAACTTTCTCGTATACACTAGGAGATTGTCCTGAAGAAATTTGTTCATTAAATGAGATGATTAACATTGAAGGACATTTAAAAATATGATAAAAAAACTAGAAGAAAGTTTTATCTGAATTGTTACAACGTGACTAGTCGAAGCAAATAATGACATTAGTACTGAAGTACTAACTTGTTATTACTTCAATTTCATTTATGTAATGGATTAATCTCGTATATGTTTTGTAATGAATCTAAATGTGGGGAGATTCAACTATCAAAGAACACTAGGTCTTGGTCTTGCAATTCCATTCTGGCCTTGTGGGTCCACAAGTTATATGAGAGAAATGGGTTTCTTCTGAACCCTTAACGGTAATGGAATTCAATTCCAATTCCTTGCAAGTTTCGACAGATGCCATGCCAAAGTACATCATCCTTATCTCATCTAGCAGGCATATATGTCTCAAACAATGGTTCTTAAACTTGTTGAAGAAAACAAGAATATAGATAATTCTGACACGTTTTCTGCATAAAAGTTCTTTTTACACAAATAGCTAGTAGGGTGAATTATAGTTCATCTGCAAGGAATTTGGTTTAATTTTACATTGCTCACTGGTTCATAAAGCGATACAAAAATATTATACCAAAAAAAGGTTTATACAGACAATAAATATCGTCAGCATAATAATTCACATTATTATTTAACTTATTAGAAATTAGTCGTTGGTATTGTTAATTTCATCATTTATTCACTATTTTAGTAGAAATTAACTCTAAATCCCTATTAATTTTTTTAATTTGTGTCCAAGTTTTAATAATTTGATAATCTTATTATTTAAATGTTTATATTTTCCTCACTTTGATTTTTGAAATTTATGTTTTTTTTATTTAATATTTTCTTCATTTCAATTTTAATATTTGTATTATTTTGTAGTTTTATAGTTTATTTCCTGCCACAATATTAATATATTCTTCTTCATTAAATTATCATAAAATCAACACAAATATAGTATTATGCCCAAATTTTACTTGTAATAATAAAATGTTATTCATTACTTTATTTAAAACTAACTCTAAATCTGTATAATTAAATATTTTATCTTCCTAAGTTGTTTATAGTTTACACTATTCAATTATTTAATAATTCACATTATTACTTAACTTATTAAATATTTTGCATAAAAAATTTATATTTTTTAATTTAGTTTTTTAAAACTTATTTTTTCATTATTTAATATTTTTTCTTCATTGCATGAATATAGTACTCATTCGTATTTACAATTATAGTTTAATTTTATTCCTACTAATATTCTCATTTGCATATTCAATTAGAACAAACGTAAAGGAATTTAAAGGCTTCATTAAAGATACATATACATAAAATATCCATGTTTGAAAGGTGCATTTAAAGGAATTCATATTCATACAGTATATTAAACTCATCATATATTTAAAACAATAAATATAAAAAATTCTAGAATGTAACAATTTTACCAACTAATACAAATAAGTATTTAAAGGAATTTATACTCATATATTATATCAATATCATCATATGTTTGAAATAATAAACATAAGAAACTTTAGAAAGTAATAATTATATTAATTAAAATAAATGCACTAACTATTAACCAATCCATAAGTGGTTTGATAAGAAAAAACCCTAGGAGATGGAAGAGTAAAGGCAAGAAACAAAAATGGAAGCCAAGCAATAGCAACATAATTTGAGAATTTTACAAAATCAAAGAAAATATAAGAGAAAATGAAATTTAGCAGAAATGATAGAGAAAATGTGGAGAAACACACCTAAAGAAGCTGAAAGAAGGAAAATGGAGACCCTATGCATGTGCAATAATGGAGGAAAATGGTATTTTGCAAAATTTATGTTTTAACTCCATACAAATGACATTTTTTTTGTTATTAGTATAGACAACCTCTCTATTGTTGCAATAACCATCTTGAAAATATTGGGGCCCTTTTACATTTTTTCATTTCTCGAGAACCCCACATAGATGACTTGTTGTCGGTATAGAGTTTCTAGATATTTTTTTGGCATTAATCATGAACTTCGTATAGCTTTATATCATATATTGATGACTAAAAAAATATTATCATTATAGATCTTATCACAAAAGACTATTTTTATTGTTGTGAATGCTATAGGTATCGAAAGTAGAATCCAAAAATGAGTTTTAAATGTATTAAATTAAGCTTTACAAATTTGTCTTACCATTCTATATTTAATGACAACTTTTGATTTGTATATTAAATTTTTATGGAAATAAACTCCTATTGAATTATATAAATTGACACAATATCATATGTAGATGTAAGATTAAGGAAATACTTGAAGCACTAACTACATCCATAGTTGTTATGAATGTTGAACAGATCACCATCTAGTCTAGATGAATAATAAAAGTGCTCCTATGAACCCTAGCTATCAGAATATTTTAGGGAGAAATAAGTATTTGACACTAATATGATATAATTAGATAAGCTAATGATTTAACAATAGTAACCCCATTTATTAACTTTAATTAGAAGTAGGTTGACCCATCATTAAAAATCGCCTATTATCATATTTACGAGTTAGATTACCATTTAAGTCTAACTGAATTGTCACTTTAGTTTGGACTAAGTCCTTTTTCATTTTACTTAAATTATTGAATTAAAGGTCTAAAATAAAATTAAGTCTAATCATCTCCCACTGCATATATATGCAACAACAATATAACAAGAAGTATAAAACATCCAGTGATATACATTACGAAATATATAACTTGTATATACATGAACTATATATATATATATATATGAACCAATTAAAGAATATATACTTATATATGTGTAAAAATTTCCTAATGATTTAAAATGATACAAACACATCATAATTGTGGCATAAAGCAAGCACTTACTTTTGGATTTGTAGTTTTCATTTGTATAGAAGTATGTAATTGCAAAAATTGAGAAAATAATATTGTACCAAATATTCATACTAAATATTCATCCAAAACTTTATGCAAATCATGTAGAATGAATCATGCAATTAATTTGACAAATAATTTATTATAATCACAAATTTATAATTAAATATGAAATTTGAGATAGAACAAAATCTATGAAATAATTTGAGAAATTCATAGCATATTTGATCTGGAAAAATATTCATCACAAATTTAAGAAAAAAATTACTCAAAATATGAATCATTTTTTAATCCATGTAATGATTTGACCTAATTTACATGATTTAGAGGTTTTGATACCAATTGTTAAATTTTTATGAAAATAAACTTCCGTTGAATTATGTAAATTGGTACAATTTCACATGCAGAGAACACCTAAAGTGCTAACTACATCCATGATTATGATAAATGTCGAATAGATCACAGTTTACTTTAGATAAACAACAAAAGTGCTTCTCCTATGAGCCCTGGCTATTAGAATATTTTTAGGAGAAATAAGTATTTGATATTGATAGAATGTAATTAGATTATTTTAGGGTTTAGGAATAGTGACCTTGTTTATAAACTATAACCAAAAGTGGGTTGATTTATTATCGAGAACCACTTGTTGTCATATTTATGGGTCAGATTGCTATTTAGGCCTAATTGGATTGTTATTTTAATTTAAGTTAAATCTTTTTATATTTTACATAAACTACCGAATTATAAGTCCAAAATAAAATTAAATCTAACATTGTATTCGGTAACTAATTTTGAATTTTATTTTTAGTACATACAATTATAATATACTCAAATGCAGCCCACTTTTAATATATTATTCACTTGATATTAATGCATGCATTATTTTCTTCCTCCTTTCACTGATCTGAAAATATTTTTAAATCTCCCGTGATATTAAGATTTTTAATATTATTTTTTATTGTGTTTTGAAAAAAAAATATATTCTTGATTCTACATTGATTGAATTATAAATCAAAACATTTAACTTGTCAGAATATGAAAAGTAGTAATATCGAAATCTTGATACTAGCGTAAGTCCAGAAATATTTCCCAACTTCTTGATTATATAATGCAAGGCATGCAATCTATCTCGCTTTGTAAAAAATTAATTGAAGTCAACTTAAAATGACTAACATATTTGTCGATAAAGTGAAGTAAATGTTAGATTATCACTTTTTAAATCACATGTAACTAGTGAAAATTAACCAAATAGCACATAGTAAAACGTAATTTGCACCTGTAAATTCAGTTAGAAAACCCACATAAGCTTGTCACTTTCATGATGAAACTGTAACCAAACTTAATACAAGCTCAACTCGCTTGAATCCAATGTGAAAAATCATGATTATGCTTCTTTCATATGTGACTGAAGTAGGTTGCATAGCTTAGAACTGTTCCGAAATTGGAGTTGGGTCCCTGCTTGTTCCTTTAGTCCCTCTACTAGTATGGGCTATTTTCTTGCTATCACTTCTCATTCTTTTTCTTTAAACTTTCAAACATTCTTTGCTTCTTGGTGGTGTCATTTTCGCAGTTATCTTCACCACTCACCCTCATTATGTTCTATCAAGACTTTTAGGCCTTGCAAATCAAATAGTCGCAACATTCTTGGTTGTTATGCTCTTAATTTCATTCGTTTTCATTACAGGATAAATATGGATATAAATTGTGGTTGGAGTTACAATTGTAGTTACACTTTGATAAGGAAAGTTGAGAATAAATTATAAAATATACGATTTGATTATGATGTAAAATTGTAGTTACGCTATGATCCGTAATAGAAATCTTACATGCATACTGCGATTGTTCACTGCAATAAACTTGAGTATAACTAATAACTTTAGTAAGTTTTTTATTTTTATTTTTTCAAGACTACCAACATCAAACTTAAGGCAATACATGCAATTCAAAGAAAGCAAAGAAATGGTGTTATATACCAACAAGAACACACTATGAGATGAGCGTTTGATCTTAGTATCAAGATCGAAAACAAATATAATTGTCTTGTAATATTGATGTTGCTTATTATACATGGGAGGAGCATTTGTTCTTAGTATGTAGATTGGCAATAAATATATGGTTTAAATGAAATTTTGTTCTTTTTAAAATATAAGTCATGCAATTTTGACCTCTTAATTTAAAATAATTTGTTATATTTTTTTAATATTTAATTGATATAATTTTTATTTTTTCATTTAATTTTTGCCAACTTTTTTAAAGAGATGCCTAGGTAGTATGTGACTTCCCTTCAAAATCCTAGAATCCATTGCAAATTTTATTAATTTTTCCCTTTTTCTTTTTTCCCTTTATTTTGTTTCTTTTTTTTTTTCCTTTCCATTGTAGAGGTGTTTCTATCATTGTATAGCTTAGTCCAGTGAGCTTACTAATTGCGCTAATTAAAATGCATAATTTGACAGAAATCAAATAAAAAATGTAAAATTGACGATAGTTAACAAAAATCAAAGGGAATTTCAAATTATGCCAATTGATTATATAAGAGATCAAAAATAAATTATTTTCAATTAGAGAAACTAATGAAACAATTTATATTTCAAGAAAATTAAAATCACATTAAAATTTAAATCTAAAGGTCTTGTAATATTTGTTTTTTCTATAGTCAAAGTAAGGGGAGAGGATCGATAAGAGTCATTACTCTATCAAAAATCCTGATATCTTAGTAATTATTTATTGAAATTTTGGCTTGGTTACTAAAAATTTGAAAATTATATCATTTTCCTTCTCCAATTAAAATTCCTACTCTAACTTCCCATTAGTTACATGTTTCTATGTACTAACCTCAAGTGAGGCTGGCTTTTGATGCTCATGAGTCATGACTTACCTAAGAAAAGATGGCCCGGATATGCCCCATCCCTGCTGTCAGTCTCCCAGACTTTAATTGGTGGGGGCAATGTAGCCCTCATAAGTTTTGAATACCAACTTGGTTCTAACACAATGTATATCTCTCGTAATGCTTTATATATCAAAATCAAAAAACTTCACTGTCAAAGATAGATTGATTTCAAAACTATGCCATAGAAACCCTGATTTTATGTTTCTGTATACATAGTGCACCTTGATTGTATAGTCACTGTCAAATTATGGCTCCAGTCATAATAAATAAATTAACTTATAATTTATTAGTTTGATTAATAAAAAATAAAATAAAATATTAAAAATATTTAATGTGCTAATTTATAAAAAATATAATTTTTAATTTAATAAGTTATCTTGAATAATTTATAATTTATAAGTTGATAACTTTCACATTTTTTTAAATTTTTTATAACTCATACCTTTAATAAATAAGTATAATATTATTATAAATGATAAATAACTAAAAATTAAGTAAATAAGTAAGTAAATAAATATATAATACCATAAATTTAATATAAATAATTAAATAAAAAAGAGTAAGTATATAAATAAATTAATATGTGATGCCATACATTATAATTAATTAAAATTTAGACAATTATATTTTTACCCTAAATCATAGATAAATAAGAATAAGTAGGTAAATAAATAAATAAATGTAGGATGCCATAAATTATTATTAATTCAATTTTAGTTAATTATTTTCTTAGTTTAAACTATAAATATATAAAGACGTGTACGTAAATAAATATATAAGGTATAAAACACAATTAATTAAATTTTACATAATTATATTTTTATTTTGAACATTTTAATTGTATTATTATAATTTATTTTTTAAATAAATATAAAAATTTAATTTATATATTTATTTATATTAATATATCCATTTATATCATTTTATATTTTTAATTAATTTAATAATTAATTTTACAAAATATTTCTTTTGCAATCATCTAATTAATTAGCTATTTATGAGAATAAGGACCTATAGGCTTGATTATCCTTCTTGCTTCTAGATTTGCCTTGCCTTGTCTTTTCTACTTTGTCACGTAATTTTATTGAAATAAGTATGTGGTGTTATCTCACAGAGGCCACAATTAATTTGTGATTGTGTTCATAGTCATCCAAAATAATTATAGGAAGAAACAACTAAAGAGCTAAGCAAATCAATATGCATAGTTAAGTTAAATAACGTCCCAAGAAGTAGATATTAAGAGTTTTAATTTGATTTATTATCAATATTAATTAGTTTTACATCATCACGTATTCATATATTATCATACTAATAAAAAGTTTTTATATTCTTAATATTGCTAGTAAAAATAATTTTTTTAATAATGTATCACTTCTTATTCATCAATAGTATAAAATAGATAAAAATAATATATTGATCTTTGAAATTATATAACGTTAACAAAATGATTATTAAATTATACAAAGTTACAATTTTATTCTTAAATAATAATTTGTACAAATAATTTTATCATTTCATACAATAATTTAAGAAACAAAATTGTTAGTATTAATTTGTACAAAAAGATAAAATTATTTATATAAATTATTATTCATAAATAAAATTCTAATTTTATATAATTCAGAAACTATTTTACTAGTTCCTTATAATTTCATTCCATAATTTCAAGAACAAAATTATTAATTTTGTCTATAAAATATAACATTTTACACCAATAATGAATCAATTTTAAACTCTAAGTGTGATCTAAACAATTTTGACACAAATTCTATAGGAATAGATATTAGAATCTTAGGATAGATTAAAATTATATAATCATTTAAAAAAATTAAGTAAGTTTATATTTTAATTCTAATCATCAATTTAAAAAATTTGATAGTTACAATTCACTTCTCTCACTATCAAACACTAAACAAGAGTGTTGCTCTCACTTAATAAGCTTTAATTATACAAAAGAGATTTATTTTTGTTATATGTCTCTTCATTTAAGATTAAAATATAATTTCTCAGCGATTGACTATTTATACATGCCAGTTTATACGAGTCAACCTGAGCATGACAAATTGAGAGATGTGTGTGTACTCCCAGCCGATTGAAATAGAAACAAAATAGAGAAGAAAATGCAAGGCAAATGGGTGTCACGAGCAAGCATTCTTACTATCGTAAGAAAGCACTACAACACCATAATGACTGAAAACTTCTGATTCCCCCTCTAAGTTGACCAGTGCATCCCAATATGATTATAATGCGTTTCCATCATTGACAGATTCAGTATTTGTCCTGTATTCACATTGGATTACGGCTATGGTTATATTAATTTTTATTTAAAAATTTCAAATTGTAAAAAAATTTGCATCTATGTATGAATTGTGACAATAATTAATACATAAAAAATATAATTTTATTATTCAAAGTTTATTTAAAAAAAATTTCTTATTGTATATAGAAGTTAAAAATTGTATAAAAAATTGTGAAAAGTATAAGAATTTTTTGGTTATATTAAACTTTTAGTCATCTAATTTATTTCAATTTGTAAAATCATCTTTATGCTTTTTTTTTCTCTTGTAATTAAATTCTCAGACTTTGGTTTCATTTATAATTATCTTCTTACAACACATTAATTCTAAGATTTTCATTTGTAATATCAGCTTATTAATTGAGGTATATATACAACAAGGAGGGGAGAGAGACACCATAATTAATAAATCACATCTCGGGCTTTGGAATATTTTAATGGTTAAAATGCAAGCACTTTATCCCTTTGGTGTTTTGGACATTTTAAAGGAGTTCGATCCAACTATATAAGGATTGAGATATAAATAATTTATCCTCTGAAATGTTTCGGACGCTTTAGGAGCCAAATCTTAGCCTGGCCGCGTAACAATGAAAAGTTATTAATTGACCGGATGGCAAATTTGTTACAATTTGAAAGAAATAGTCAAACATATATAATGAAATCAAATATCTTGGAGCCGAAAATATATATGCCTGATTAGAAGTATGATTCTTGATTTTGTTACTAATTTTAGTAACAGAAATTTTACTTAATTTTTACGTTGTGATGTAAATCTGCATAAATAGACAAATGATAATCATATTAAATAAATAAAATCAAATATAAAGATAATTTTTTTTAATTTAATCAAATATTTCATAAAACTTACACAGACGCGCGAACTTTTTGGCATATCCCTTGTGATTAAAATCAATATCAATATATTAACCGAAGAAAATATGTATATTTTGGCCCTATTTATCAATCAATTGATTAAATTAGCAATTAACTAATTGCATTTGTTATTTATTGATAGCTTGATACTATATTAATTAATTTGATCAATTAATATATAATATTAATTATCTATGTAAATATATTTAATAAAATTAATTATTTGTATATAAAGTAATATATAAAAGCATAAGTATATTTTATTTAAGTATTCTTTTGCTTTAATAATACCTCATTTTTCTTTTTGGTTAATAATATTAGTGATAATTTACTTCTCGTATACATATCAGGTTTTGAATCCGAATCCTAGGCATGATAGAAGTAAATTTTTAAGATAACATGAGTGCTAGCTATTACATTATTAAGGTATTAAAAAAATACCTCATATTTTATATATTATTTATCCAATTAATTTTTTTAAAAGATATATCAATATAATTTATTATTTATTATATTTTTCTTTAATTATAAATTATTATAATTTGTTATACTTATTTAATTTTATTTTAACAGATAAATAATTAGAATTTTCTATAGAGCATTCCTTTTTTTTAACAATGAATTCATATAAAATAATTGATTGATTTATTTGATGATATTTTTAATGTCTAAAACAATTTAAACATGGATTTAAATTTAATTTATTATTAGTATAAATTAGTTTCATACTATTAGTCATTCTTATATTGCCATGTCATTAAAAAATAGTTATAATTCTCTTATTGCTAGTGAAAATCCTTAATTATTATTACTTTTTTAATAACACGTCATTTTTATGTTTATTAATAGTGTAAAACACTTTATACTATTACATCGATAATATATCAAATTTAAAATCTTTAAATATTCACTACAAGAAAAGCTACATTTTAAATATTCATTATAAGAAAAGTTACATTCAACGACAAGATTTTAGCAATGGATTTAGAGAAGGTTTTTTTGTTAGTAAATGGGACTTCAAGAGTTATATTTGTCTTATGAATTTAACAATAAAATTTTCAATTCATCATTAATTTCATTGCTAGTTTTGTTATATTTCTAAAATTTTCACATTTAAAAATTTATTCATCACTAATTCCATTAGTTACTTTACTAATGGAGTCAACAAGGGAACTAAAAAAATTAGGGTTTCAATGGAATTAGCAATGAATTTTTATATGAAATTTTAAAATTATTGGTGGTGGAGTATTTTTTTTTTGAAAAGTAGTAACAAAATTAGCAATGAGCATTTGTCAATTTGTCGATGGTCTAAATGCATCATTTTATTAACCATTAATTAGTGATAGAGTTATTAAATTGGATTATATATTAAACATTGATACCAGATCTCTCATTTTTGTTTTCCTTCATTTTCCTTTTCTCCCTCCTTTCTTTTCCCTCATTGTGCTGCCTCTGGCCATTGTGTTCTCTTCATTGTTGCCATCTTTTGCCACCTTTACATTCTTCTTCAATCAATGAGTGTTTTTTTTTCATTTTATCTTAGTTTGTAAGTTTTTCATTTTTTTTTACTTTTAGGATTTAGTTTTATGATTTGTGATGAGTAGATTTATTGTAGTGATATTTATTTGATTGTTGAATGCTTTTGTAATTAATTGTTGTTTTGGTCATTATTTTGTTAAAAAAAATCACTTTTAGGGATTTTTTTAATTTCAAGATTTAGTTTTATAATTTGTGATAAGTGGATGTATTGTAGTAATATTTTTTGAATTGTTGAATCCATTTGTATTTGGTTGTTGTATTCTTGATTATTTTGTAAGGAAAAATTTTACTTTTAGGAGATTTTTCAAATTTTCTTTTGTTTGTTAGGATTTAATTTTGTGATTTGTGAATATTTTATATATTGTAGTGATATTTTTTTTATTGTTCAATATTTTTGTATTTGATTGTTATATTCTTGATTATTTTGTAAATTTTTTTTTCACTTTTATGGTGTTTTCAATTTTTTTATTTTTTAGGATTTAGTTTTTTTTATTTGTGAATATTTGTTGGATATGTTTGTATTAGATTATTATATTTTTGATTATTTTGTTATAAAAAAACTTATAAGAATTTTTTAATTTTTTAGATTCTCATTTTTGTGATTTATAATTATTTTATGTATTATAATAGTAGTTTTTGTATCATTGAATATTTTTAACTCACTTAGCGATGTATTTAATTAATGCTTTATCTTTTATTTTTGCCTTAGCTACAATAATGTTGGTGGCTTGTAAGATTAAGGTGATTCATCTAATGCGATGGATTACATGGTTAAGGTAATTCATTATCACTTGATGATTCTTGATTGGTTGTTACTACTAAAATGCTTTTATTCTAATGTAGGTTATACTATGATGAATATATATATTTAATAATAAAGGCAAATATACAATATTATTTTCTATGAAATCGATACAAGCCATTGTATTTTCTCTTACTACTATAGAATAGCTGATAGACATTGGGTGTTTTAGGAATTATAAGTTTGAAATCAATCCACTTGTAATCAAGCATTGTAATATATGTGGTTTCAACGCCAATTAGTAAACTATTGTAAAATATAAAAATAACATCAATTTTTATTTTTTTAAAAAATCAATTTCATTTATGTTTCTATTGTCCCTGGAAAAAATATTAAATGTCATTTACTTTTTAGAAACCAATATTTAATACCCATAACACCACATCAATTCTTTTAAATAACTGATATTGTATATTTCAACATTAGCCACCCAAACCCTAGCCTTTAATTTGTTATTCCTTCATCCCAAACTTTAAACCCTATCCTTATATTTTTTCATTTTTTTATCCTTCCTATTTCTCTTGTATTCCTAATTGAATATAAAAAGCTAACATCTCCTATTAATCTAAAGAATCTCAATTTATCTTCAAAGAATAAACTAAATAATAATAGATTGAAAATAGTGAAAGTTTACATATAATACCTCAATTAAAGATGGGTACTTCACTAAATTTTTGTTGATACCCATTGTTTAATATGTTAAGTTTGCACTTTCTAGTAAAGTCTTTTGAATATAATTCCTACAGATACAATGAGTATTAACAAAACATTAGTGTATTACATATTTTTATATGAATAAATAGTAGATAATACAAAATAATGCCAAAAAATGAATTAGATCAAAATTTTTACTTGTGCAAACTTGTAAAAATTGCATCAAGATAATAGGCAACAAAATAAGTTCGATCAAGAAATAAAAAACTAAATTGAAAGAACAAATACAAGAAATAAAATCCTAATATTTATATTCTTCACTTTTCTAAGGAGTAGTAAATTTCATATATTTAATCACAAGTTAATTGAGCTTTTAATTTTACAAAATAATTAGTGAATGAAAACATAACCAAAGAGAATTAACTTAAAGTTGGAATAAGAGCATACATTGTTAGATAAAGAATCATTTTAGAGCTGGAACGACTTTAAGATAAAATTTAGAAACAACGTCGTGTTTTACTCTTTTTATTTTTAATTTATGTTATATTTTATCCTTTTCATTTTCAATTCACACCTATAACTTATGATTCCATATTAGTTACTACCAAATAATCGATGTTTGAAATTTATATTACACATCAATTGTGCAAAATGACCATCATCTTGTAGGCCTTGGCAACCTATGCCCAAGAGGGAGTGAATTGGGTGTTTTAAAATTTTTTATTATTTTTGAAATTCTCTTAAAAAGCCTTTGATTTTAAGAAGTTAGGAGGATAATTTAAATTTAAACAATTTCAAAAAAATTTTATAAAGATATTTGCACTCAAGATGTGATAATTCAAAGAATTAACAAAAAGATATTTGCACTCAAGATGTGATAATTCAAAGAATTAACACAAATTAACTCATTCAATTATTTGCAAACAAATCATCAAAAGTGAATTCAATATAATTTAATAAAGAGGTTTGCATATAATATATAATAATTCAATACACTTGTACAAAGTAACTCATTCAACTATGTACATGTAAATTATCAAGAAGCATATGGATAGATATATACTCGTTTTAAGCATTTAATCATTCAAGCATTAACATAAGCATTCAAACACAATATAACAACAAAAAAATAGAGCATGTAACTTAGCATGCAGTTTTACTAATTTATAATCAATTTTGTAAAACTTTTGTAGTTAATTTTCAATTGAAAATAATAAACAAATGACTATCCAAGGTAATGTTCAAGTTTAAAATAATCAAGAATAATGATTCAACAATTTTAGTAAGGAGAAAACAGAGTTTAGTGCAGAAAATAAATAGATAGAGATAAAGAGATTAAACATAAAGATTTATAGTAGTTCCTCTTTTGAATATCCTCTCTAAGCTTCCTAAGCTTATATTTCAATCCACTATCCCTTCAAGTTTTAATCGACACTTGAAAAAGCCTTATAAAGCTCTTGCTCTTCCTTGAGCAAATATTCTTTTTACAAAGGACACCTTACCCTTTATAATTAGAGAATGATATAAGATGAATATCAACTTAAACAAGCTCTCGTATAGAGTGGATGAAATAAATGAAGCTCATAAAATAGAGAAATTCTAAAAGAAGAGCTCAATTCATGATTTGATGAAAAAAGGAGTAAAATAATGTTAGAAGTTTAAGTTTAGGCTTTCTTTTAATTGTATTTGATTTTTTTTTCTTATATAGGAAGTCCATGGAGTATTATAATTATTTGGGGTAGTTGGGAATGAAACTAGCCATTTATAGCTGTTATACTTGCACCAAAAGAGTTAGAATTAATTGGTCAATTGATTTTGATGAGATTTTTCATCTCTACTTGTCTAGAACCAATTGGTCAATGATTCCCAAAAATAAAGTTATAAACTTAACTTTGAAAGGTCATAACTTCTTCATTTTAAATTCATTTTAAGCAAATAACCTATTTTTGGAAAGCTATTTGAGTCATTTTCAAATAGGATTAGTTTCATGCTCATATCTAATATAATTTTTGAGATACGTTTAAAATGATGAGCAAAAGTCAAAAAGAGTGGATTATGAGAATCTAATTTTAAAAGTTAAATTGTAAAATTCATAACTCTTTTATGCCTAAATCATTTTAACAAATGATCTATTTATAGAAAGCTCTTTAAGTCTATCTTCGTAATAATTTCATGCTTATATCATTTATAATTTTTAAGATATGATTAAAACAATAAGCAAAGATTAGAAATCATTGGTATGCAGAAAACTAATTACTAGATTCAAATTAAAAAAATCATAACTTTTCATATATTGATCATTTTAAGCAAATGATATGTTCATGAAAAGCTATTTGAGTCTATTTCATATGGAAAGAGTTTGATAATCAAATCACATGTATGTTGTGAATTATAATCAAAAGAGTACTAAATGTTAAAACTAAAAAGATGAAAACTTCATATCTTATTAGTTTTTGAAGTGTTCTTATAGACTATTTTGTAAAAACGTGATTGTGAGCTATCTTTTTAAAATATTTTGATCAAGCTAAGATTATAAAAATAGGTTTAAGCTCTATATTGTGAAAAACTCTTTTTTACAAGAAAGTCTAAGCCTAAAATAAAAAAGTATACTAATTAAATCGTTAGGCTATTCTTAATACTTCCAAGCTTGCAAAACTTTAATCTTCTCATCATTCAAAACTTAGATCACATCTTTTTTCTTGTATTTATTTCTTGTTGATTCTTAAGTTAAGCATGACAAGATCTTTAATTACTTTACTTCAATTCTCACTCTTCTTCATTTTAGACTTACCTATATAATAGACATAAACTTTGCAAACCATGTATATAGTTAGTCTAATCTAATATATCAAAATATTAATATACATGATTCACATATATAAGAAATTAGCATAAGAACATGCATAATCATCACATCATATATCTTAACCAATCATATACTTAGGGATACTTTTATAAAATATAATGCTTTTAGCACATAATCAAGCATTAGTAGTTAACCATAATGTAGCATGTCCATCGAAGAATTTATAACACTTTGGTATAAAGATATACAATATTATTGTAACAATTATTCGTCATCATAAAAACTCATCATATTTAACCTTGGGGTTAATGCATCTTTAATACAACAATATTGTCCTATTAAGTAATGTTTAATGTCAGTTACAATATAAAAATTGACATTATAATAGATGAATGTCTTTTTTAGGAAACTAGATTTCTTTTCTTCATATTATAGAATTAAACAAAATAACAATAAATTGAACATAAATGAAATAAAATGTGAGAAAGGAGATAATATATCTTCTATTTTTATATATTTTCATATCTGTACATGAATACATACAATGAAAAAATTGTTAATGATGAACAATAAACTTTACATTTACAATAAACATACATGACATTTCTACAAAAATTAAAAGAAAAAATGATTATCATTTATTCATGATTTGTCCATATTGTTTATGGCTTCTGAGGTGTTTGATTCAATCAAATTTTGTATCTATAGATCTTGAGGTGCTTTATTTCTTTATTTATTATGAACTTCATAGGGTTTTGTGATTTATATGAAAATAGGGATGCTCCTTGCTTTATGTGTATCAAAGTTTGATATAGTACGTAGAGTAAACAACGTATTAATTTTGATAGTGAAACACAGGAAGCATGAAAGGCTTATAACAAATGAAGAAATCAAGCACCTTAACATCAATAAGAGGATAACACATATCATCAATATTATATAATTAAAAATATTTTAAATCTTATGATCATGTCAATCACATTAGACCATAGATATATGCATGACCATCAATTTAGGTGCAAAAAATAATAGTGATATAATATAATGCCCATGACCATAAGAGATGGCTTTTGAGATTAAAATGAAGGATGTAGATTGTAGTACTCAACATTAAGAAGTAATTGGATTCTCTTAAAGTTCCTTTAATTAAAGAACTTGCATTTGCATTTTGATAATGAGTATAAACATTCTACAAAGAATTTGGATGAATTCTTGTCCAAACTTCTTACAAATACTTTATAGAATTCTTGTATTCATAAATAATGTATGGATACAAGTTCTTGGATGAAACTTAAATTGATTCTAGAAACTTCTAAAAGGATTGGTTTTTGGAATTCATAAGCAGATAAGGCTTTTGAGATGAAGGTATAGAACATAGTATTAACATTACTTAGATTATTGAAAAAATCTAGGAATCTTTTAATACAAGTCCTTTTAAGAAATTCTAAAAAGTTTCCTAAATCTTCTAAATAGCTATAGTAATGTTAAATACAAAGATCTACACTACTTAACTCAGAAGCTTTCTTTTTTAGGAAATGAGATTTATTTTGCAAGATGATAAATTTATTATTAGGGAACTATATTTATAGGTTAAGAGAAAATAATTAGACATTGATTATTAATTAAAAATTGACATCGTAAACTAATAATGAATAATCACAATGATTAAAATGGACTTACATGGCAGTTACAAAAAAAATTGACATTGTAATTTCTTATTGTAAATGTGGATTTAAATAAACTTACACAATATTCACTACTAAAAATTGATGTTGTAAAACCATTGTTGAAATTATCTTTACTTCCATTAATTTAGACTTCTTTAATTTCATTCATTTAAACTTCTTCATAAGTTCATTATTTACACTTCTTTAGTTTCTCCCATTTAAATTTCTTTAAAAATCCATTCATTCAGATTTGTTCAATTTCATTAATTTGAACTTCTTCATAAATAACATTTAATTAGACATCATTATATATTTTAAGAAAATGCCATTATATTAAAGGTTAGTAAGACCTAAAATTAATGTTTTTATATTTAGCATTTGCTCAACATTGTACAATATTTGTTATGTAAACAACAAAGCATGAAAAAAAAACTATTTTTGAACCAAATTTACACAAAATGTTATATTTATTTTGATACGTCATATTTTTATTAATTTTTATAATTTAAATACAAATTATAAAATTTTAAGTAACAACAACATGGAAATAAGTAAAGAGAAACAATTTTGTAAATTTAAAAAGTTTTAATTGTCATTACTCTACTCATAATAAAAGTACATATAGATGAGTAAAGATAAATAACATCTTTATAAATTTATATAAAATAACTACACTAAATTATTATAAATAAAAAATATACATCTATATATGAATATACAAAAAAAAATACTATATATCAAAATCTTCATTCTTATTGTAAATTCTAACATTATTGCTTAAATTTCTCTAATTTGTATACTTTATTGAAAAATGAAAGAGTATAAAATGGGAAAGAACCAAAGTTAAAGGTTATCCTAGTGCACACCTTCTTAATGAAAATGGAGTGAGAGATCCCCTAACTCTTTCATTCACTAACTTTTCCATTCCAAATTTACTTAATGGAAAATGAGAGAGTATACAATAGGAAAGGACTGAAGGTTAAAATTCTTTTATTATACACTTCTTTAATGAAAAATGAATAAGAAATCAATAGTAACTTTATATATTAAACTTATTATGCTTGAGAGCATATTACTGAAATGTCAAAAGAATTCATGTGGAAAGATAAAGATATAAAGATGATTTATAGAAAAAAAAATAGATGTTAGTTATTAAACAAAATTAATGTCATATGTTGATCTGATTTCTGACATAACTCTATAAATACCTTTTGAATGGCTATTGTTAATAATAACCAATGTTCTATGCTTCTATAGTTTTTAATGAAACTCTTAAAATGCATTTAAAATGATGATTGTTAACTAGAACTGCCATCTTATGATTTTGTAGTTTTCAATAATGCTTTTGAAATTCATTTTAGATTGGAACTATGTATAAAACTAATATTGTAAGTTAAAGCCCAAGGTTTAGACATTGGTTGTATTGTTATTTATTGTCTTAAATTTTCATATAATTTAAAAAATATTATCATATAAAAAAATGTTAATTTTATTGTAAACTGATGTCTATCAATCAATATAAATCATTAATTTTGTACTAGTGTCTTTATCATGATGTTTTGCATTTTTTTAAAATTGCTTGCTTTAATGATTAAGTGAAAATGTGGATTTAGGTTTCTATTTTCTATTTAGTTTTCTACAATGGCATGGCAAAACCACATTAAGTGAATTGTGTGCAAGTGAAGGCATTAAATCACTAAATTTTTTATTAGATATATCATGTAATGTTATATATAAATCCAATAAATCTTAACATTCACACCCATTGGAATATTATAATATTGAATGATAAACCATATTTGCTCTTTAATAATAAGTTAATTGTAAAAATTGTAATTTGTGTTTAGTGTTACTAACTTAATAAATGTTAGAATATTTGAAAGTTTAATATAAAATTTGAAATTTTTTTATACAAAATCTTTAATTTTTTTTCAAAAAAATTACCTTATATATATATATATATATATATATATATATATATATATATATATATATATATATATATTATGTCTAGCAATTACATAAAAAGGTTACAATTTCATTAATTAAAGTTGCATGATTTTTTTTAAAAAAAATTATTTCATATAAAAGTTACAAATTTTGATAAAAGAATTATAAAAAATATAATTAGTTTTCACAAAAAATTAAGAAAGTATATATCAATATTTTTTTTGGTGTAATATCAAAATATAATCTTAAATTTAAAAATTAAATACATAAATTTGGACTCACTAATTATGGGTTTTTGGCTTCATTATTGGTTTCTTATAAACGGAAGACTATCTTAATTAAATTATTTTCATTTTAGTAGATGTGGGAGATTCGTTACTTAAGTTTAGGGTAACTTACCAAGCTTAATTTCTTAAGATAAGATATACAATAAATTCCTTATTAGAATTAATTTCTTATTTTTATTTGCATTTAGTTCCCATTTTAATTCATTCACTGCTAACTCAATAGAATGAATTTGATATTAGTGTTGTTAGGAACAAAGAGCCTATATTTTAATAGGGTTCACTAATAATGGTTTTAAATATTAAAATAGTTATAAATATAAGAGTAAGGAATTGCTTTAAGCATATTATAGTGTAAAGAGTTTTTATTACTATTCATTTCCTCTTTTTTGTGGCCACATCCAAAAGTTTAGTTGTCTTGCACTTTTTCTTCAATACCATAAAACCCATATTAAGCTCCTTAACTGTTTGTATTATAAGTATGTAAAAATGAATCCTCCTCCTACAATTAGGGAACCTTTAAATATTCATAGTGAATAAATTAAAAATATTTCTAAGTTAATTAAAAAAAATCTATAACTTACATATAATGTAAAAAATCTTTGACCTACAAAAGTATCACTTTGTTCTTTCAACTTGAATGTGCTATTCCATATAAAAAAAATGAGTCACCTACTTTACTATTACTTCTCTCACTCCTTGCTTTTTGTTAGAAGAAGTTGCCTCAATAATACCTATTATTTTCACATCCAATAATAACCATTTAGTTCTCTTGTAAAGGTGGTTGCACCTTTATTAATTTGGTAGTTATAAAAAGATAAGAAGCAATAGAAGATTCTTTTTAGCTTACTTGTGGATTGCACTTAGTTTTTAATAGTACAACAAAGATTGTATTGCTAGTTGCTAATTACAATCCACAAGTAAATCAAACAGGATCTTGGGTCAACTCTTTTCTTTACCACCACTGAAATTGGTAAAGGTGTGATCTTGTTTATAAGAGGATTAAATGGAAAAGAACATGTATTGCTAGGTGTGAAAATAATAGGTATTGTTGGGATAACTTCTCCTAACAAAAGGTATGAAGTGATAGAAATAATGAAGGGTTGATTGATTGCTTAATGTGAAACAACATATTCAAGTTAAGAAAAAAAGAGTTATGCATTTATGGGCTAGATATTTTTTACACTATATATAAGCCATGGATAATATTTTTTTTATTAGCTTAGCAATATTTTTAATTTTTTTCACTTTGATTATTTAATGGTTTCCTAATTATGGGAGAAGGGTGCACATCTACATACCTATAAAACAAACAATGAAAGAGCTTGGTCTGAGCCTTATGGGATTTAAAGAAAAAATGAAAGATAACTTGGTATTCAAAGGTGACTGCATAAACGAAGAAATGAATAGTGATAAGCTATTATTAGTGACTTAATCTTCCTAAGGTATTCTTAGATCCACTTTATTAATTTGGCAGTGAATAAATTGAAATAAAGTTATTTTGTTTATTTTAAATTGCTATTTTGACAAAAATTATGGTTGAGAAAAGATAACAATCTAGAAGTAGTGATTTACATTTTAACAATTGATGATTAAACAGTATGAGAACAATACCAATGTGTTGTTCAAGAGCTAGTAATTTAGGATTTTTTTAATAATGATTTGCACTTTAAGAGTTGATAGCCAAGTAGCATGAATGCAATATCAATGCATTATTCAAAAGTTAGTGATTTTTAATTTTAATTTTTGTTTTCATATGTGTAGGTTTGGATATTAAATTTTTAAGATATATATCAGAATTTATTGATTTATTATATTTTTACTTAATATAAATAAAATATCTACATTCAACTTTGCTTTATGAATCAATTTTATATCATGAAATTTGATTAGAGTATTTGATTGTTAAAAAGGTTTAAGGCTTTATGAAATTTGATTTGGTAAGGTTATGTTTAGATTGCCACAAAAATAAATAATATATTTATGAAATGCATAATATTAACGACAGAATTAATAATGGCATTTTGAATATAATGTTGTTAGCTATTAAAAAATTTCCCAAATTAGCAATTAATATATCCATGGTTTAAAATTAGCATTGGATTTATCCATTGCTAAATTGAAATTTAGCGATGGACACAAAATAGCTGTGAAAAAATTCATTGCTAATTCATGTTTTAAGATTTTATCACTGTATATAAATTTAGCAAAAAAAATACATTGTTAATTCCATTTCATCAAGCATTCCGTTTGTTGTCATCCTTGCAAATTATGGTGGTTTTAGCAATGGATAAAATTAATCATTAATTAATTACTAATATATTATTTACGGATGCCTTATTTTTTATCATTAAATTTACTGTTTTTGTCCTTAAATATTTTAGCAATGGATTTTCCTTAATTAATGATAGATCACTACTACAAAATCATATATAGACGTAAGCTATTTAAAGGATTAAACATCAATTTTATATCATCATTTTATCAAGTATTATAATAGATATTTTACAACATTAGTTACAAAATTGTTGTAGAAAAATAATACTACATTGATTCCCTAACAAATAAACTACCATTTTTATAAGTCATATAACTCGATATCGGTAACATTTACAAACATCAATTTCTTTTAATGATTGATGTTGAAAATTTTAATTTAATGTTAGTTTATTTTATTAATTGATATGGAATGATTAATTAACCAATTCAATGATGTACATAACTAACATTCTATTATATTTCCCTTGCTCAAACTAAAAATTGAAAAACCCATTTTCTCTACCTTATTTATTTTATGCAACACCTCATGTCATATCCTACTATACTACTTCTAATTTGAAATACATCTAGAACCTCCAAAACTATAATACTACAATTTTATAATATAGATAGATTGCATATTATACATAAAGCAATGTGTATTTCATCTTAATTAGATTATGCAATCCCAAATTTAGCATATATAATTCATAATAGATAGAATAGTCCTATTTTTCCTGCATATTAATTCCATAAACTTATATATGTGATTATGGAATACTTAATAAGTTGCACAGTTAAATAACATGCATCTAAAGCATTAAACTACAAGGGAACAACTTAAGTAAATAGAAATTCGAGTGTCATAATAATTACAAAGAAAATATTTATCATGATAAAGAAAAATTATTTTCTAATTTGTCATTAATATCACTCTACTTAAATATATTTAATTCATTATTATGCATTTTTCAAATGGGATTTATATTATCTAAATATATATCTTAACATATATACTATATATGCTAAGAAGTAAATGTGTATGTAAGCATAACTTAGAAAAAAAAGGAGAACATTAATACCTTAAACTTGTGACATAGAAAATTTATTTAAAAGGATCATTAATCCATATTCCTTCTCCATGATCTTGACGCATATAAAATCCCTCCTAATTGCCTTCATGAATAATCAGGGTAGTTTCGATGAGAAAGAAGGTGTGTCTTTAATAGTAATGATTACATCTTCTTTATTCTCACTATTAATAATTTGTCTCTTCCTTTAAAGAACTATAAATCACTTGTTATTAATTGATTGAAAACTTATTTTACTTAGGATGGTATAATGAATGGCTCCTCTTTACGAGCCTTCTTACTAAGATTCATTAATGTGAATCTTAACTCATCCATTCAGATGCTATTATTATTTTCTACCTACTTACATCAAAAGATAGACTCATTGAATGAGATGTAGTTAAGCTCCTTTATGTTTTTTGATGACCTAGTAATATGACATTATAGTAGATATGGGGCTTTTATCTTTAACATTAGAGACATGTATTGCCTAAGCCACCAAAATTACTTTACTATTTTTTATAATGTTTCTCTAATCTTATTTCTTAGTATAAAATGAATATCTATTAATGTTGTATCCTTAATAATATATGACATCCATATAAGGCCCATTTGTTAACTATGTTATAGTATTGAAAATGGAATCCTATTTCCTTTGTCATGTTACCCACTTGGTTGTAAAATCACTTAATGAATGTGTGATTATATTCAACTTGCATCTATTTCTTATTCTTACCACGATAGAACTCTTTTATGAGAGCAATATGTTCATTTATGTAAGGTTTAACCTTTTCAATATTTTGTAAGTTGTTGAAGTGTACTTGTTTCTATATTTCAGGATTTATGCTCTTTAACTAATTTCTTACTATGTTTTTCCTTAAAAATTTTCCCCATGGTAAGGCTTAGGATGCTTGATAGTACTTGTATTTAACAAGTATAAAGTACAAAACTCGATAACTTTATTAGTAATATATCCTTTAATAATATCTCCTTCAATCTTATTTTTGTTGTGTACGTACCTTTTTAATATATTCACATTACACTCCATTAGGTATATCCACTTTAAATAAACTAAACCATATAGTATTACTTCCTTCATCAAATGTATAACTAAATGCACCATGATATCAAAGAATGAGGATAGAAAATACATTTTAAGTTAGCATAGTGTGATAACAACATCCCTCTGTAAGTCATTCAAATCTTTTAGGTTAATGATTTTAGAATATATTGCATTGAAGAAGAAATAAAACCCCGTGATAGCTTACCTTATATGTTTAGGTAATATTCCTTGAATGACGATTAGTAGAAGTTATTGCATCAAAGTATGATAATTGTGAGACTTCAAACTAATTAATTTTAGATCTTCCATTGAAACAAGGCTTTTGATGTTAGATGAATAGCCTTAGGGCATTTTAACTGTATTTAAAAATTTGTAAAAACTTATTTTTTCTTTACTAAACAAGATGTGACAAGCTAAAGGTGAATAAGTACGTTAATGTCTTTTTTTCGATGCTAATTCTTCCTATATGATCATCTTTTGCAAGTCCAATCAAGCCTTGATTTTTATCATTTGTCTTGTCTAGTATGTTCAAAATCATTCCAACTAAGTTATCATAGACATTTTTCAAAATATGAATGATATTAATATTATTCCTGACTTTCAAGTCTTTTTAGTATGGAAGATTAAAGAATATGAACCTCTTTTTTCATAGAATGTCAAAACTTGCCAAACTATTAGATTTACTAAAAATAACATTAATATTTTTCATCCTATTATAATCTTCATACCCTAATAAGAGCTCTGTAACCATTACTTCCCCTGGTAAACTATTGAACACCTTTTTTAGTCTTTAATAGTTGTAGGAATAATGCAAAAATCTTCTATAGTCGAGATACACTTTTTTCTTCTAATGCATAAGTTGATAAAAACATATGTTATCTTCACAAATAAGATATATGCTACACTACGACAAGTTTCCATAAGTTAAGAATTCATTAATTTTACTAAAGAGTATTACATACAACTTGAAGAACTCTTACTTGTATGCATTAAACACCAACAAATATTCATTCCATATAAGTCACAAGTCTTCAATGAGCAATAGCAAAATACATTTGTCATTTCTCATTTGTTTCATCCTTAATATCAACATAGTTAATATTACATATTTTCATTTTATGCATAATGAAGGAGGAAGGTTATAAATCACCGACATTATAGGTCATGTACTATATTTGTTATTCAAGTTATAGTGAAGGTTTATTCCATCAATACATAGTGCAAGTTTGAGTTTTCTTGATTTACTACCAAGTTTAGGGAATAAAGAGTTAATCATTTTCCATTAAGAGAAATCCATTAAATAAGAAAGTTTATTATTAGTAATCACTTACTTTACATGTTATGCTAAGTTCTTAGCATCTTTTGCATTCATAAACATATTTTTAAACTTTGGTATTATAAGAAGAAATTATAACACCTTAATCAAAACCCCTTCCTTGATGTTGCCATCATGCTTTTTTAAATTGTAATAGGAAGCACCACATTTTGAACACTTAAGTAATTTTTTGTACTTCTTTTGGTATAATATATAGTTATTAAGATAAGCATGTATCTTCCTATACTCTATACCGTTTTGGAACATTATTTTTTTATGGCATTATAAGCAAATGAAGCATGTTTTTTAATAATTGCAACAATTCTATATAACTCTTGTCACTCCACTTATTTCTCACCTTTAAGTTAAATAATTTTAACATAGTAAATAAACATGTGTATTTAGTGCAATCTGGACATAATAGCTTTTCTATATCACTCAATAAAGTATCGAGGACTTGCAATTGCTTAATAAAATTATTTGCAATATCATGCATTATATCATTTAAGCAATTATCAAAACCATCATCTTTATAAATAGTAGATGTGCTACCTAATTTACTTTCACCATGTTATGTCCATTGCTTGTACTTGTTATTAATGGCAAATTGAAATAGATGATCTTATGCAAGCACAATTGTCACCCTCTTCAAATTACAACATTTAAGGAGGAGGCAAAATATGAAAACATCACTAAATTCATTTCTTTTGTGAGAAATTGCTAATTTGATGAATTATTCAATCCTATTTTCATATTCAGTGTTGAGCTACTTAACACCTATCTATCTTCAATCCATGACTAGCTAATCTTATGGGAACTATACACATAAAAATATTAACCAAACCCTGTATAACATGAATTTGCATATATTCTCAAATAAACCATAAAATATAATAACATTCATACATTTACGTAATGTAGCCTAAATCATTTAGAAAAGGATATCTTTCAAAGTTATGCATACCTAAAGAAAAAATATTTTTATACACATATACAAGGAATATTCTACATGTAATATATTTTGTGCCTAAGGTTGTGAAGCATGTTCATAAGCTAACAAACAATAAAAAACTTTTTAATAAGGCATTATAACTTCAATATTTGACATCTTAAGTTAAATATATTAAAACTAGCCTAAAAAAAGTTAAGAATAAAAACCTAAGCATATTTGGTAGGTGTACTATCTTTACATAAAAGAGTAAAAGATTAACACGCACTTCATGATTTTGTCAGAGTTTGTAAGATAAAACTTTGTGTTAAAGAAATACTGAGTCTGCAAATGGTACTAGAGCAAAATAGTCTTGCATTTCACACTCCCTTAAAACTTTTGTAAATTTTTATCACTTTATATGTTGGTTTATAATAACATATGGCATAGAAATAGATACATATTAAACTAAGATGGTTATTAGATGTTAATTGGGTTACAATATTTGTTATCTATATTTTTGTTATCTATATTAAAATGATGTCATTTTAATTAAAATATAACACATTGATTGTAATATAGAAACTATTATCTTATTTTTATGCATTAATTTTTTTAAAATAATTGATGCCATCTTGTATGAGATTTTCATCACTTATATACCATGTTGAGTTTTAGAAAATTATAGAAACTATTCTACAAAATGGTTAAGAGATGAATCAAGTATGAAAATGCTACTAATTTGCATAACTAAGATGAGATATTTATTATATTTTAAGATATTAATTTTTTTTACATTTGAAAAAAAAAGATTAGTTTAAAAATTAGAAATGTTTCTGTAGTTTCATTAAATATCAGCAATTAATAATAAGTTATATGTTATTTTTGCATAATTTTCTCACAAGTATAAATATCAATACATTGAACCAGAATATACAAAAATATGAAAAGAAGATATTGATATAAGAAAATTTATTTTGTAATTTTATTCATTTATTATATCATTATATAAAAAATATAAATTTTAAAATAATAACATAAGGAAAAAAATGAGGAATTTGATCTTTCGGTCTTCTTGTTAAACCTAATGCCAATTCTTGTAAACATCATCTAATACATCTTCAAGTCAAATGTTAGTAAATCATAGATCTAAACAATACATTTACTTTCATTATCAATGCTATCATGTGTTTGATGAGAAGAAAAATAATTCTCTTTCCATTTTATCTAATACACATATATATATATATATATATATATATATATATATATGATAATGGATAAAGCAACAATAATTAAATTTTACAATAAAAGGAAAGGTGTTAGATGAAATATTAAAGGACTTGCATTACCAAAATGCTTTCAAATAGAGAGATGATATGAAATATATAGATAATTGAAAAAATTAAAAATATTAATTATTAACTTAACATCGACTTCTCATATATGCACCGCTTTCAAATAAATAGTAGTTGTATTAATCCAGGAGACTTATGAATATCTTTATACATTGATTTATAGAAAAGAATTAACATATAAATATTAAACATCTTTCCAGGTGGGCTTTGAAATGCCCATTGAACGACAATTATGTAAAGAACTAATGTCTTAATTTCTAATGAAATTTGGAGGACCATTACCATTAATTTTATGCATTAATATTTATTCCAGCCATCTTTTTAAGTTTTCCTACAAATTTAAAAATATCATTATATAAATATAGTTGTAAGTTATTTTAAAATTATTGCCTTATTTTTTATAATAATTTCAAAAATATCATCATATTTATATAAACATTAGTTTTTACTATATTCGATGTTTATTGATTGTCGTAGAATACAAATTTATAGCAATGAATTTTTTCATTACTAAATTATGTATGTGAGTGTGTGTGTGAGTGCTATTTTTTTTAGTAGTGATTGAATATAATTTAATTTTATTTTTCTATCCCAATTCCTAAAGGTATACTAGTGTCTTTATAGATAAAATGTAATAAAAACTATAAAGGTAGGGATTTAAATTTAATCCAACATTAATGTTAATTAACTTTATACTATCAACTATCTATATATTGTTATATCAATAAAAAACTGTTAAAACTTATTTAGTATTTTGAAAATTCTTAATTATTATTACTTTTTAATGATATATTTTTTTATTTATTAATAGTATAAAATATTTTATACAATTTAAACTCCAAAGACAGAAGATCATGAAGAAAAATTTACCTGTATGATATTAAACCGATTTCTCCTTTAGAGGAAATTTCATAATCACATAGTCTTTTTTTTTTTTTTAACAAACTGAATTTGTCATATTTAAGCTAGTGAGTTGCAACCCACACTTTTTAAAAAATAGTTCTAAAATAATATTTATATAAATAGAATTAAAATAATAATAAATGTAACGTCATAATCACATGGGAGAGAATTAAATCAATTCAATAGAATTAAGGGATAGCATTCACTTTTGTTAATTTTGGGTAATATTTCAGCACTTTGGAAACGTTAAATTTCTTAATTTTTAAAATTAATTAATTAAAGATAAAACAATTAATTAAATTAACTATTTATCATTAAGGATATCTATTTGACCAAATCAATTAATAAAAATGAGTCAAATCAATTAAAAAGGGATAAAAATGCTATTTGTTAAACACTTATCGAAAATCATGAAATGTTGCAATAAGTGCGTAATTGCAACATAATATGTTGTCACATTTCAAAGTAATGGTGATTATCAATATCATTCATTCTTATGCAGGAAGAGTGTATGCAGGAAGAGTGTATGTATATGTGTATGTGTATGCTATTATGTGTATTCGAGTAATTACAGTACTAATTGAGTGTCCCTTGAAGGCAAGGGAGGGCTAAGGTAGTGTAGTTGATAATTTCAGCTGTAGCTATTAATTTATTATTGAATATATTTTCCAAAAAAATTTGGGTTGAGAATTTCGTAAGAAAGATAAATATAAGAATTTTATATCAAGTCGTGAATTTCAGATATCTCTTTAAAATTAAAAAAAAAATTGACAAAATAGTATATTGAAACATCATATCAAAATAAACCCCTATCATTTTTAGACTAAACCCAGAGACAAATTGAAATGAAGATTAGAGTTGTCGGTGGCAATGGTCTCATCATGTCTCCTCCATTTATGACCCACAAAGACTTGAAGAAGTAAAGAGTGCCACAAATTTAATTTGGACCCATCCGAGACTTGCGAGAGAAGACGAAGAGTATCTGATCATGTTTTTATTTTTTTAAAAATTATTTTTAAGAGTTATTTTAAATTTCTTATTTTTAAAAATTATTTTTAAATAAAAAATAAAAAATAGAAGATGCATGTGAAAATAAAATAAATAAAAATTTATTTAATTATAAAATTACCGATAAAAGAAGACGTTAATAAAAAATTAAAATTTATATTTTTTTAACAACAATTTCATGAACAACTTTTAAAAATAAAATCTTGAGAACATATTACCAAGCAAGCTTTTCGGTCTCTTATTTTTAGAAATTGAAAGCTGGTTTCTAAAACAAAATTCAAACAGAATTTAAGGGTACGTTTATTTTTAAAAAAAATTAAAGAATCTATTTAAAAATTTATTTTTAAAAATTATAACTCTAAATGTCTAACTCAAAAATAGAAAAATAAAAATAACTACATATATTTTTCAACTTATTTTTTATTTTTGATGTTAATTTTATAATTAAATATAATATTTATTTATTTGTAACACTGACTATTTTCTATTAATTTTAATTTAAAAATAATTTTTAGAATAATTTTCAAAATTACAAAAATAAATCTATATTCAAAGACTTTGATTTAGTTGACTATATTTTCTTCTTTTCTCTAAATTACTCAACATATTTCTCAATATATGAGGACAACATTCTTGCAGGATTTTTGGGACCAAATGATGAAGATTTTGGTTGAATCAACATTTGGGATCCTTTCGGCGATCCTAGCTGCTAGATATTGGCCACTGTACTTTGTGATTCCCTACACAAATTGGTTCCGTATAAGATATGCTAGAGATTGCAAAATCAATGTTGCCATTATTATGGCAAATTCATAAGGAACCCAATTTTCAAGTTTCAAAGAGACAAAGGAAATTGCAATTGGCATGATCTAAATTGCACTTCTAATTAAAGATGCTCACACTTTTTTATATGAAAATAAAATACTACTAAATTTTTATTTATTTTAGAACCGATACTTTTAAAATCGAATTCGTATTGACTTTTTTTCCTCTAATTACATGCAAAATAGAAAAATAACCATCAAAGTTAAAAAATTCAGACAGCACTTTGATAGCCAAATTATTAAGGCTAGTAATGAGAGTAATTTGACTCATAAGAGTGTAAGAATGAACCTTGTATAGATATATCATCTAAAATAATAGTAGAATTTTATTATTTGAACAGACATTCTAATTAAATTATATATGAATTAGTTGCAAGTAATTTTAAATGATTATTGTGATTAAAAGTTGAAACATGTTAAAAACGCATAAAATCTAGTTGAAATATATAAATTAGAGGTATAATCAATGGACTCGACGAAGAAGTATCAAAATTTTATAGAGTATATGTATTTTTTATTTTTTTTAAATCAATCTATATAAAATTAATATATATAAAAATGAAAATATCAAGTCAACATTTTAATCCGACAATAACACTCAATGTTATAGAAGAATTCTACCTTCTTTAAGAGCTGAAGTTTGGACTGAAAATTTTATACATATACGTTAAATGGATTATTCTTTTCATCGTTACTTTAAAAAAAAAAAAAAAAAACATATGAAGGTACCGAAAATTTCGGGCTCCTGTGCCTCTGTCTGTGGGTATAATGATGAAGAAAATAATAGTATAACGACAAAAATTTTTATTAAATTTGACTTGATTACAAATTCCAGAAGTTATTTCGTGTGTAAATGAATTCATGGTTCCAAACGGAGTACAAGTTTCATACTTTTACAAAACTTTTTTTCTTCGAAATTCTTCTTTAAAACTACAAACTTAATTGCTTGATAGAGACTTTTTTCGTTAAAAAAAAAAATCATATTTTCTTTTTACAATATTTTTCTTTATTTTTCGTGCATTTTGAAGAAAATTTTTATATTACCAAATCAAACCTTATTAAATGGGTAAATTGTTTCATTCATAAATGTTCATTCATTTCTTAGTCTTCTAAGTTCTAATACCCGCTTGTTCTTCTGCCATTCTGTGTTTTTTGGCCTTTGTGGCACCCACTACCTCCTCCGTTTCTCTCTCCTCCGCTTCTCTCCCCTACGTGCCAAGAATGCACGAGCTTAAAATATTATTAGAATTTTTATTAGAGTTTAACATAAAAATAATAAAATTTTTATTAATTTATATATAATTTTTAAAAGATATATGGTTGCATAAATTTAACTTCTAATAAATATATAAAAAATCATTCTAAATTACAACTAATTTTAAAGTAAAATATGCTATTCTATAAAAATTACAACTTTTAATAATAAAATTTTACAAAATTCATAATACATATGGGTACAAATTTTTGCAAAAATTTGCCAAGAATTGCAATTCAATCATGTTAGCTAATCTGATGTCTATCATCGTGAATTTCCTCTTTAATTGGGCTATCTTACTGGCCCATCGAAAATGTTCATAAAACACTGTATATCCACACAAAAAAATCCTGAAATCTATCTATTGGATTTGGATTTAGGTTGGGCTTTGGTCGCCAGCTCAGTTGCCATTGATAACGTAAGGCTACAATTACGTATTCTGTATCACGAAGTTATATATCATTACTATAGAATCATCGGTGGGTCTTAGTGGATAAATGTCAATTACCATCATTATTGATATCTATTAACATTTTTTAAATCATATAAAAATTTAAAACGATGAACTTTAACAATAATCGACATTTATGTTATCATGATAGTATTTTTAAAAATATTGAGAAACTCATAATATCAATTTTAAATAGAACCAATGTCTGAAAGTTTGACTTTTCCATAGTTTCAAGAAGGTATGGAAGCTTAGGATGTAAATTTTTATCATAACCATTGTTTAAAAAGTAGTTGAAACATATTTGTGGAAAATGTAAAAATTTGACATGTTAGTTTTAGAATCACCCAACATCTAAAATTATATCAATCGTCGCTTACCTTAAAAGTTGTGATATATAGGATATTGATTTTTTATGTCTATCATTTTTTATTCTACCTATTAATTTCTCTCTCACTACATTCTGTGTTTAGATTGCATAAAAGACAGTACATCCATTTTTACTATACTTTTAGAAATGTTTCAGATCTCGTGGAAGCATGTTATTCAACCATAAATATCTTCTACAATTAAATATTTGAGAGTAGAAGATAATTGTGATTGGATGAAATGCTTATTCTTTCATAAAATTCAAAGTATTTCTAATTGTATAGTAAGATGAGTGAGTTGTTCTCAAATTCCACCTTACATTATAGTGAAAGGAATTGATTGTTAATATTTGTAGAATGATTAGGGTACTTCAAATTTAGAAAAATAAATCAACTTTCTTTAATATATGAGCATTTATAACAAGGATTTTAATTGTGGGTTTAGGTTATATTTATATATGATATGACAATGTTATAAATATGTATTAATGACCTAATATAATTTTTGTGTAATTTTTTTATATTGAAATACTTATAAATGTAATTATTTGAAAAGAAATAAAATATTAAAATAAGTTTGCAAAATATATTTGATCATCATACAACCTTCTTTAATTTTTGTTTATATAATATTAGTGTAAAATAGCAATTGTTGATATAATGATATATGTAAATAAATAAAATTGCATAATAAAATTTGACAACTGAATTTCTTCTTTCTCATATTTTTGCAAATTGATCTTTAATGTATTGATGTCAATATTGGTATAAGAAAAAATATGCAAAAAAATTGACATTAAGGTTATTATATAATAACTGATGTTGTATTTATTCAAAAATTGGGTTCTATTTGTATAAAAAAATAATAAATGAATGAAACTTGAATCAAACTTTAATTTAGAAAAAGGGTATCCATGATTAACAACTTTGATATGAATTTTTAAAATAGTCAATGTGTTTTTTAATATTGTTTAAGTTATAGTAAAATAATTTGTGAAGAAATTAATTCCTGATTAAAGCATGTTAGTTGTAGATGTTTATATCATTGATTGTTTATAAAATAGAAGTCTAAAGATATACCAAAAGACTTTAGAAATAGTAAACTTGAATGATGTTGGTTTTGAGCTTCATCAAAGTTTAGGATTGTGTCAATTATGAATTACAAGAAAAGTGTGAAAACCTAAAGAAATATATTAAATAGTATTTATGTGGTTAGAGGGAATCACGAGAACTTAAGACATCAGTCTTTTAAAATGATAATCATCTAAGGCCATTTCAATATTCATGAGAGTTTATGTCAAAAGTTTACATTATCAATGAAACATTTGATTGATATCTTAAGATATGGCAACTGCCACACTTTTAAAATATTATCAAATCCTAAATTGTTGGCTTTCTATTAGTAATCGGTGTCTAAAGGTTCCCTATCACTTATAAATATTGCTTTCCTTACAAATTTAGGAATATCAAGAAAACTAAAAAAAAGTTACAATTTAAAGATAAATTATAGTAAGAAGAAGTTGTGTGTCCAAGCTTGTATTGGAAGGTTATTCAATGTAAGAATCAATATGTGTCTTCTTCTTAATATAAAGAAATTCCGAGTAGAGGAGGCCCACTTTCTATTTTTCATTTGTACAATGTCTTTTTTTTTTATTGTTCATTGCTTTATAATAGTTTTCTTCCACATTGCGACTGTGAACATAAACATTCTATAAGGCATTTAAAAGAATTTTAGATAAGAATCTTTTCAAATTCTTTTGTAAAATTCTTGTGTTTTCTATTGAACAACAATTGTATGTTCTAATAATGTTGAATATAATTATTTATGTCTTTTATCTTAGAAGTCATCTTTGTTGAATATAATGATCTATACCCTTCATAAAAAAGAAGATTTCTGATTTGGATGATGTAGATTATTGTATTCAATATAAAAAGGCTAACTAAGAAGGTTATTGAGTTGACAAAAAATTACAAGGATTTATTGATCCACTCAATAACCTTCTTAATAGCTATATTGAATGCTATATACAATGATTTATACTCTTCATTTTAGAATCTATCTTTGTTATTGGATTCTAAAAGCCATCAATTTACATCATCCATCTTAAAAGTAGTCTCCAATATTCTCAGTGTCTTTATCTTTTATTATTTATTTATACATTTACATTCAATCTTTTGCCATTTATATCAATTTAATCATATAAGAAAAGCATGGTAATACAACAAATAATTTTAATACTTTATATTCCATCTAGAGTAATTTCAATTTAAAAAAATAGATTAATTCATAAAATGATGTTAATACTCTTACAAAATTTATACTTAAACTTTGAAATTTTTGCTTGATGTCACATGGAAAACTATAAATTAAAGCATATATTTTATCTGTTTTGGTTATGTTTATGTGACAAATGTAAATGAATTCTACTTCTGAATAAATATAAATATTGTATAAATATATGATATATATATATATATATATATATATATATATATATATATATATATATATTATTTTGGATTCTCATTTTATTGTATAAGTTTAATGAAAAATTTACCTAACCAAAAGAAATTAATTTTTTTAACAATCAATATTCAATTATTATGACATTGGTTTTTGTTTAGTGACTAATGTTAAATATTAATTAATAGGATGACATTATTTTGTTAAAGACAATGGTGAGTTTTGTTCTTAACCAATATCTAATATCCAAAGGGTTGACTTTTAGATGTGTATGGTTTGTAGTAACTAACATGAAAACTTCTGCCCTTGGACGAAATTTGAAAATAAAAAAGTTAAAGTATGGCATGAAGTGAAAATAAAAAAAAGTAAAGATAGCACTATTTGTAAATTTTATTTTGAAACTTTGTCAATCTTAAAATGATTCTTTGCCTAATAAGTATTTTTTGTTTCTAATTTTAAGATAATTCTCTTTAGTTTTATATTTTTTCTCATTAATTATTTTATAGAATTGAAATTCTATTGACTTGTGGCTAAACTCACTCATTGGAAAAGTATTGAATATAATTGTAAGAATTTATTTTAAGTTTGTTTTTATAATTTAGTTTTAAGTTTCATAATCGATCATATTTTGTTTCTAATTTTAAGATAACTTTCTTTAGTTTTTTTTCCTCATTAATTATTTTATAGAACTAAAATTCTATTGACTTGTGGCTAAACTTACTCATTGGAAAAGTATTGAATATAATTGTGAGAATTTATTTTATATTTTAAGTTTGTTTTTATAATTTAGTTTTGAGTTTCATAATCAATCATATTTTGTTTTTTTTATCATTTTAATACATCTTTTACAAGTTTATATAAGTAAGAAATTTAATTTCATTTATTTTTTTTAGCATTCGATGATATTATTAACTATTTATTTATATAAAATATGTAATATCATACACCAAATTTTTGTGAATGTTCATTGCATCTATGGATATTGTATTTAAGAGTACAAATCTTGCACATTGAACAAAAGGAATTAAGATAGATTTAGTGAACCATTTACCATTTTCAATCTTTTATTATTCAAATTATTCATTAAAATAATTGAAATTAAGATTCTGTAGGGTCACAAGAGATTTTGGTTCCTATTTTTGATTAGGGTGTTTTATAAAAAGAAATTTAAAGGGAATTGAGAGGATGAAGAAGTAAGAAAAATGGGGATAAGGTTAGGAGTTAGGGTTAACATTTAGGAGTAGACAAGTGAGTGAGGAATAGGAAGATGATGTTTGAATAAGGGTGTAAGGAACATGGAGGGATGAAATTTGAGGGTTAGGATGGTGAGACATATCACGTTAATTATTAAAATAAACTCACATAGTATTGTGGGAATTATATGTTAGTTCTTTGAAAAAAAAAGAACATTTAATTTTATTTTTCCTAAGTGCTAACAAAATAGATAAGGTCAATTTTTATCAATATAAAATCAATATTATTTTTCTTTGTTTGCAATAATTATACAACTAGTATTAAAAAAGAATATACAACAATGCTCGATTAGATGTTGGTAATATATTAACATGTAATTCTCTAAACATCTAACATCAATTAGCCATTATGTAATAGTGTATACATACCTTATAAACTAAATTATATATTTTTTCATATAATAGAAATGGAAAGTCATTAAATGTATACATGGAATATTTTGAGTTCAAACTCAAAGTCATGAAATAGAAAGAAATTTCAAAAATAATATTGGTAAAATTGCATTACTAAGGATGTTGACTCTAAATTCTGTGTTTTATTTGTTAGTAATTGCAGGTGTTGAAATTTCATTAAATACATAATTAAGTATATAAATTCATAATTTTAAATGTAATTGGAATTTACTAATAGTGTGTTGCTTTAGTAAAAAAAAAACATCAAATTCAAGTAAAATTTACCTATTAATGGATACGAATTCAAATCTGAGAGGTGATTCTTACTAGAAGACAAAAAATTGTTAATATTTTAATCCTGAAGTGGTTCTCTCACATAGTGTTTCACAAAGAAATGTAACTAGAATTCTTTTTTCTTTTTTTGCTACTTTTATCAATCCTCTTAATTTGATTTTTGTTCCATGCCCCTGCAAATATGCAATTAGCCAACCTCAAATCCATTTAGTTAAACATATCACGTATCTCATAAGTTTGATTTTCACGACTACATAATCTCTCTTTTTTTTTTTATTTACGACTAGAGTATCTCGTACCTTTTGTATTAAATATGAGACTAATCATTGTTTAAAACAAAAGCAATAGATAATCAATTTTTCCCAACAGAGACATCTTTAAAAATTAAACTCAAATTTTTTTTATTATATTTAAAGTATCTTGAGCTTCATCCTATTTCTATTGAATAAATCAATTATTAGTCATATAAATTTTTTTATAATAGTAATACTAGTTAAATCATTAGTCATATACGTAAAAATTAAACATCAAATTTCAAATGTAACAAAAGATAATACACCTTTAAAAAACGTCAAATGCGACTTGTGTTATAGACTTTTTGGCTTATATAACGTATTTTTTATCTGTAGCGCTAGACTCTCGTATATATTTTGGTAAATTTCTAAATTTGGATGGATCACCTGTCGCTCCAACTTGGTCAATGTTTAATCAGTTGCTATGTGCGTCCTAAAAGGTTGTTTAATTGAAACAAATATTAAGGCTAAGCTCCTGAAGTAGTTTGGTGGAGTGAAGTGCTTTAAATCGTGTGCCATTTACTTATTTATTTAGGTAAATATATGCCATTTCCTTTTTATCAATGATAAGGCATGATTAAGTTTCAATTATATATTCTTGGTAACTAAGGAAAACTTAACAGTAATCTTGATGCAGTGGGACTTCATGTTGGCCGACGTAGTACTATCATCAATTGATACGCTTTTGTTGTTTTTACGTTCAATTATTAATTTCCGTAATTTCACAAATTGTCCTCTCATAATATGAGCTGTTTCTTTAGATAATTTGGGACAAACAATTGCGCTTTTAGGGTCGGTTTGGAATCTATCTTATCTTTACCTTTATTTCGGTAAATAAGAGTAACATCCGCTTGGGAGACGAGTGTAAATCTATCAATCTAGTACAAGAAACTTGAGAAGGTGCCAAGTGGCCACAAAAAAAAAAAAATGTTGCAATGCAATTAGGAGATGACACGTGATAAAACACGTGACAATTGATATAATTAAATATTACGATAATTAGAAAAAATTCTAACAATTTAAAGTTTAAACAAAATTTGATCTAAAATTAATTGAAATTATTATTTTTAAAAATATAGAATAATATACTAATTTGCCTCTACTATGCAATTAATTAATATTACTTTAAATTATTTAAAAATGATATTAAAATATGAATTTATCAAAATATAAACCATAAAATGGAATTATATTTTAAATTAATACATATATAAACTTCTAAAAATGTAAAATTCATATTTATATTTACTAATTATAAAATAATAATTTTAAATAAAATAAAATCTCTTTTTAATTAAAACTAAATTCTATTTGAAAATAAAGTAAAATCTTAATTTTTAGTCACTTTAAATAAGGAGTTAGAGTTTCTGGAACTATTTAAGGCAAAATAAAACTAATAATTCTAAAAAAAAGGGGAAAAAACACACAGAGAGAGAGAGAGAGAGAGAGAGAGTAACCTTTGAAAATTCTATTATGAAACATTGTATTTTTCTGTAATCTTATTAACCATAACATAATCACAACTATAGCCACAACTATCGTTTAAAATCATGAGAGTAACCTTTGAAAAATCTGTTATGGAACATTGTATTTTTCTGTAATCTTATTAATAACCATAAAATCTTGATTTTGGCTTTTGAAGTTTAAATAGTTAAAAATTTATTGTTATTTTCATTTCTTAAAAAGAAAAACGTATGCATAAATCTTCTCTGTGAATATGAGCTTAGTTTTTCTATAAAAATAAATCACAATAATATGAGAAAAATACTATAGGTATTAAAGAAGAATTTTGAAATTGAGTACATAATATTTTATATCGATTCAATTAAATTTTATAAATTTATTTTACTATCTTATATTTTATAACAGTCATTAATTCTTATTCAAAATATAATTTCAAATTTTGTCTTTCGTACATATAATATTACACATAATACGGATGTTATTGAATTCTGATTTCGTTAAAGCTGTAAGAAAAAAAAAATATCTTAATTGCTGCGGCAACGTTTAATGAAAGTTTTTTCTTTTTTAATTTTTTATTTTTTTTACTTCTCCTTCGTTTCATCCTACTTTTTGCCCCTGAATCTGAAGGGAGTAAGTGGTCACTAATATTATTGAGTTTTACTCAATATATAAAATTTAATAATTTATATTAAAATTTATTTTTTTTAAAAATGTTTAATTTAATAATTCCTAATTTACTAACAAAATTAATTTATACATGAATTGAGTTCTACTCATACAATTGGCCTAAAAACCCTCAAATTTTCTAGCACTTTGAACTGGCCTTATTACTGCCTTCCTTCCTTCTTGTATTTGTCATTTTTTTAAAAAAAATTCTCCCGTCATAATCTACGTTTTTACAATTTAATAAAATATTTATTAATTTTATTTTTCTTTATTTCTTATAAATATAATTACTTCATACATTTATGTAAAAATATTTTAACAAATAATATATTTCATTATATTTTTCTTTCTACTCGCAACACCATAAACTTCATGATTAAAATATTATCTTTAACTAATATAATTATATCGCCACTTCCAAATTTTTTTGTATTGTATCGACATAAGTCATGAGAGACTAAAATATATGTTGGAGTAATAATAAAATAATTTTGATTATTTGATTAAAGGTAGTTTTGAAAAATAAAATAAAATAAAAAAAATGAAATAATGATAAATCAATTTTTTTAATTTTCATAAATTATTTTTAAGCGGCAAATAAAAAAGTATAAAAAGGGTATTTTGGTAACTTGGAAATCCATGATGCCCGGTCGCGTCTTAAAAGTCCCCTTGATATTCCTTTCACACAAATGCATAATAATATGAGCGTTATTAAATATAAAATGATGACAAAATTTATAAAGTTTAATTTAATAAATATGAAAAGATTTAAAACTTAATTTTAAGATCTCATTTCTAATACTTATAGTATTTTTTTAATGCAAAAAGTATAAGATATATTAAAAGATAAGATATTGTATAATTCAATAAAATTATTTTTTAACTATATGTATCTAATTATCAAATTTTAACCTGTTAATTTTCTCAATAAAAATAATTACATTACATATTTTTTTATAATTAAGGATCCGTTTATGATGAAAATTATTTTTTTATAAAATATAATTATAAAATATTAGAACAATAGTAAATATAACAACTATTTATTTAAAAAATACAAAATATCTCTTCAACTTCAAGATGATTTGATTTTATCATTTTTTAACTTTTGAAACTTGAAAATTACTTTATTAAATTATATAAAACTTAGAATTAACATATACTGTTAACTTAATTTATCATTTTATCAAGTTACATGATTTCTTTATGATCTTGTGTTAAACAAGAATCACAATATTATATTAAGTTAGTTCTTGTTATTAATTTTTTGTAAATAATTTCTATGATATATAATTAATAGAAATTAAATTAAATTTATAAAGCTTCAATTAAATAATAAAAGATGAGTTGTAAAATTATATTTATATATATATATATATATATATATGAAGAAATAAATTTGTATATTATAATATTGTAATTTTTATTTAAAAGTTCATAAAAATTTATATAATTTAATAAAATGATCAATTAAGTTAATAATAGATATTAATTTTAAATTTTATAAAATTTAAGGAGATAATTTTTAAAATTTTAAAGTAAAAAGGGCAAAATCCAAACTATTCTAAAGTTGAAAAGAGTATTTTACCTTTTTTTTGTTTCATTTAATGTTAAATATAAAAAATTTATAAAAATAATATTCTCTATTTTAAAAGAATTATTTTCTATGACTCTTGATATTAATTTTTTTTAATTATACATACCAAATGACATGTCATTGCTTTACAAATATATATAAATTTTTTTTCTCATAAGAAATACTTTCTGATAAAATAAATAGAGTGCATGTAAATACATTTTATTGGAATCAAAATGTAGTTGAAATAGAAAATGAACAAATCAAGGTTTTTGGTATATTAATGGTGAACCATAACATCCAGCATATAATACCATACCTCTCTCCACTAGACTAAACCATCATGGGGCGTGACTTCAACAATACAAGATTATTACACCCAAGGAGCAAAGCAAAGCATGCTAATCCGAACTTAATGCTGAAATATTATAGTTACTCATAATTACATGTGTTCAGAGAATATTTACATTAAGTTTAGCTAATCATCATCACCATCATCATCTCCTGGTTATATATAAAGAGAGAGATGCCCTTTAAAATCACAAGAAAACACAAAAGAAAAAAAAAAAAAAAGTGAGAGGATACAAAGCAAAAAGCTACAACTAAGGCAGACAGGAAAGCAAGCCCGTGATAGAAAAATCACCATGGAATAAATAAAGCAAAGGCAGCCAGGCATGCAAGGCCACAAGCAAAGCTAGAGAGAGAGGGCTAGCATGACCACAAGGACTCGTTCATGTCGGGCTGATCAACGACCATTTCCATTCCAAAAAGGGATTTGGTGCTCTGAGAAGACGACATGTTATGATGATTAGCGTTGTTGTTGAATCTGGTTGTTGTCGGTGATGGGTTCTGATGATGATGGTGCATTGATCTCATGTGAACAACTTCAGCCTGAGCCAATGCCAATTGGGTCTGCAGGACGTCGACTTGTTGCTGCAGAGAGGATATGGCTCCCACGCAGCCATAGACTGGGTCCCTTACTCTTGCATTTGCCTCATATACCATTGAGCTCACTGCATCGCTCCTCTGGTGCTCTGGCAGCTCCTGTGCGTTTTCAGTTTTTCAGAAACAAGAAAAGGTATGATGAAGCATATATGGAAGTGATATATATGATTACATGCAGGGGAAAATTCTGTGACATTTCTTCCTTTTAAAACGAGAGTGACATAACAAAAATGCCAAAGATGACAGAAATGAGATCTGAAGAATTCCAAATTTTATACATTCATTAAATTAAATTTTACAAACTTACTCAACTATGGAATATTTTATCGTATATTTAATGATAATTCTTTATTTACATTCAAAATAATTTCAAATTTCATCTTTAATACATATAATATTGGCATTGACATAGTATATGAGAATCCGAAGAGATAATGAAAGGAGGATTTTATTTTTAGTATATATAATATTGGTATTAACATAATATGCCATAAACTGAAGAGATAACGAAGGGAAATGCCCAATACAAATAATAAGATCTATCAAATTGTAAGTTCTACAGTAGATGTGAGAGAAGAGTGGGCGAAAAATGTATCCAAGGGAGTAAAAATAACATTATATTCCAAAAATAAATATTTGAATATAAATTATTATAGCCATGTTTATACATAGGAGATAGGATCTAAAATTAGGTACCCAATATAAATTAAAAATTGTTATTCAATAAAGATGGAGTAAGTTTGTAAAATTCAATCTAATAAATATAAAAAATTTAGAATTCAATTTCAAATTCTATGTAGCATTTTTTGAAACTATTAACTCTTTTTTTCCTTTGTTTCGATCCATCATAGGCATTATAATGTTTTTTTTTATGAATCTGATTCATACAAAGATATATATTTTTTATTTTAATATTCACAGTTGATTATTAGGATCTGTTATTCAACGTTAAAAAGATTTTATATTTGTATTTTTATTAAATTTATACCATCAATTTTCTAAAGAAATAAATCTCGTTTTTCTTATATTTTCTTTTGAAGTATGAAAATGCACTTATTCCATGTAAATATAAATATGTAATGTGTATAGTCAAATAGACAGCTAAAAATATCTCCAATTAGTGTGAATAAGAAGCAGGCCAAATTAAAACACACAATCTTTTCTATCATCTTAGAGGTCAAAACAGGGAGATCGTATCATGTGGAGTAGGAGGTACTTCATTTCTCAGTTGTTGACCTAAACGCAACGCCGAAAACCCTAATTTGTTTGCTTTTGAAGAATACTGCTGGTAATTGCTTTAATAATTAATGTATGAAAAAAGTATTTTGCTTTATTCTTTTCCAAATTTTTTTAATCAGTATTATTGAACAGATTTAAATTTAATTTATTAAATAAATTTTATATTATCATTTATTTATGTATTACTATAATAATAAAAATTATTAAAATTTCTTTATTTTATAAAAAATTCTTAATTATTATCATATCTTTACTAACATTTTTTCTGTAATAAATTAAATTTAAACTCTTATTACAACAAACCAACAATTTTAACCCAATGATAGAGTAAATCCTAAATGTCATAGAAATGATTTTCTAATTTATTAAAAAAGAATATACAATGAATAACATATAGGATTAGAATTATTTTTTTAATATGAAAAAGATCCTATATATGCTTAATTAGTCAAAAGGAACTCCACATTTAAGAACGTGCTGCAGTTAAATTATGTTGGAAAGTAAGAAACTAATGGTTGACTAGAGAGAAATATAATGATATTATATTAAACATCATAATACTAGATTGTCATGCATGCTTTGAATGGTTCAATGGACTAAGACATTATCAAAACATCATAATGTTTAAAAATTCAACAAGCCATTGAAAACTTGGCGTGACCCAAAAGCTTACGCTGCCATTATTTTCTTTGTTGCAAGCTGGAAATCAAAGCAATGGTTAAGACTACAGAGGGCTTGACTTTAAAATCAAATTAATTATGGGGTAAAAAAATGGAGATAATTCAAAATATATAGAATAAATCTAATTGTTTATAATAAAATTTAGATTTAAAATTGATCAAAAGTCAGTTTACAAATCAATTTCATACTATCACTCACTTATTACAATAAATCAATTTTAAACTAAAAAAATAAAATAAAATTTAAATTCAAAAAACTTAAAAGGTACACTTCATTACATATTTCAACATATTTCGATAAATCAAATTTAGACTCAAGGCACACTTCATTACATATTTCAAAATGTTTCGATAATTCAAGATCTTTTATTAAATATTTGGATTTTTGTAATTTTAATAGAGAAAAAAAAAAGTAAACTCTTTCACTATTTGTGTCGTTATAATTATTGATAGTTTTTCATTAAAACAAATACAATAATTAATTCTGCATTTTTAAAGAAAAAATTAGATAAAGTTGTATAAGTGTTTGTTAGGAAGTTTCTAAATATAATATCTATAATATTTTTCAACTAATTGAGTGAATAATTAATAATTTTATTTTTTAAATTATAATTATTAGTGTTGAATTAGAAAAATAATATACATATAAAATTATAAATGAGAATTTTATAATAAACACTTATAGAATTTTAGCTAAATTATCTCCTCTTTATAAAAGTAGTGACTCCTATATTTTTAAAATTTTAAAATTAATATTATTTATTTTTATTTTTATTATAATTATTCATCTCTCTCTCTATTCATTTATTTTATTATTTTAAATAAATGAAAGGATAAATAATTATAATAAAATATAAATAAAAAATTAATAATATTAATTAAAAAATTTGAATGTTATAGTAATTACTATTTTTATAAATGAAATAATTATTGTTTACTCGTTTTTATGATTAATTAGCAATTATAAGTGGCCGAAAGAGAAAAACAAAATCAAAAGAAAGAAGAAAAAATGCTAATAATTAGCATGTCATCATGGTGTCATGCTTACAAGATCATTATTTTTCATTTTTTTTAACTTATAAGATTAAATGATAAGGAATTATCAACATCACTTTTGGACATATTACAAGCCGTCCTTGTCAAGGGAACCCATAATTCCAAAGACTGCAAAAGAAAGGACGAGCATTTATAACAATAGTTCTTTTTCTGAAGCCACATTGAAAAACGATGGAGTCTTGGATTAAAAGCTACTATGCAAGGTCATAAAAGTAGATATGGAAACACAAATTGGAATACATATAAGTGCGTACTACGATAATTGTCCTTATCTGTTATTTCCGAGAAAAATTATTTTTTCATTTGTTACTTGAAAAATTCCACGAGTCATTAATTATTTTTTGTTATTCTAATATTAATCTTATAATAAGAAAGAGAATAATAAAAAGGGATAAAGAGTAACATTGAAAAGCATAAATATATTTTAATGTAATTAAAGTTATTTAATAACTTTCTTAATCTATATACACATAAAGAGAGACGGAGAATTATCCCATGTTATTTTGATCCTTTGTCTGAGTGAATCTTGCTACTTTCAATGGGATCCGCTAAATCCAAAATTTGAAGCTAGCTATGTCATCATAGCTATATGAGGTCTTTCATTGTTTTGGATGGTCAAAGTTGAGAAAATTTTGTAAAATTCTCCTACGGTTTTTTACATTTTTTAAGAGGAATTTATATAAAACCCCAAAACTTAAAATATTTTTATTAAAATTCTTAATAAAATATCGTCAAGATTTTTGTTCTAACTTTATCATTGACTGTCTTTATTTTGTTTATATCTACTCTAATTTTCATGAATATACGTGAACGGCGACATGTATATCAGCCGGGCATTTGCTTCCACTGATTTCTTTAAAAAATTTTATATGTAATTATATGTTTCCTTTAAAATATTTTTATTAATTTTCAAATTTTATTAGTACTAAATTATTGGACAGCATCAATTTTAACTGACGTTTAGTTTCTGAGCTTGACGCTGATTGACGTAGGAAAAATTTATAATATATTCTTAATATAATAATATATAAATATATTATCAAATTTAATTATTAATATATTATTATATAATATATAAAATTTAATTAATTTAATAATATACCAATACATTACTACCTTGGTATTACCGAGCATCTCTTTATTGATGTATATATATAGTTAAATAGAACTGTAAGACATCTTTTTACTTTATCTCTTCACACTGAGCCTTGAAGAAGCGGTAAAGCTAATTTCTATACCTGATCTTTTGTTCTCTTTAATTGTTTGTGACAAGGAATCATTTTTTCTTCCTTACTTTAATAAAGAAAGAATGAGAATTATAGTTTATTATGGTGGGACATTCAACTGTAATTAACCACTATAACCGAAGCAAAGGTGAAAAAAACAAAAGAAAGACATACTTTTTCACTTTTCTTCGGCGACTACTTTCTCCTATTATAAAAATAATGTTTATCTTCATAAAACTAAACCAATAAGAAGTTTGCGGACCAATGACCGGGAAACATCCATATGCATTAACAAGCGCTTGTTTTACAAGAAAAACCACATAAAAGTATGATAAATGAATATTAACTCAAATGATAAAGAATTATTATTATTATAAGCATATCTTAAATTGTAATATGTGATCATAATTTTTCAAAATTTTAGTCTATAACGATTGCATTTTTTACATTTATTTGTAATTTTATTAATAATGTAATTGCAGTCATGATAAAAACTGTAATTTAGAATTATGATTAAGTTTAAATTTAATGAAAATTATAAGAAGATCTAATTAATTTCTATGAATTTTATTGTTTTCATGTCATGATATGTAAATAAAACTTCCAAAAAGAAAAAAAAAATGGCCTTTGTTGAACTGACCTGAAGATGAAACTATGGCTAGTACAGAACATAAACTATCCATACATTCATGGTAAGAAAGAACTAAGACTCAACATAATTGGTTTCTTAGTTAGCAGGAATAAAGCCGCTGTTTTCCTTCAAAATTTTTAAAATTGTGTATTAATAGTAAGTAATTATGTAAAACAATTTTAAAAATTTGGATATAAGTCATTTGTTCCCTAAAGTGTTTTTTACTATTTGACCTCTAAAATTTTATGTCAAGAAGCTCTCTATTCTTCTATCTAACTTTCGTATAGAGAATTATGTTTAGGATCCTTGATGAGAAAGTTTAGAGAGATACTATCATGCTATATATGTTTACTGTTTACTGAAAAACCTAATGGCAACTTGCTAAAGAAGATTGTGAAATATTTCACTGCATCCTATTAAAGACAAACAAAAAGTTTGTGCGGAAGAATTGTCTCCAAACACAGACAAATAAAACAAAACAAAAGGTGGGTTCGCACTGACATGGCTTATGGTCAATTGTAGCCCACAATATTTTGCAATAAAAAACAGATTCAATTGTAACCCTTTGAGAAATGAGAACTGAGAAGAACATACAAAGTGGGGAAAACAGCACTAACCCTTTCTTTCAATCAAATCTTTTCAACATTTTATCTACTAAAAAAATTATATTTCTTAGATATGCATGTAACACAGATCATTTGAGATATAATTCCATATCATGTTTTCAAATTGCCCTTGGAATATATCTTGAGATAAGTAAAACTGCAGACAAATTCAAGAAAATGAAAGTATTTCAGCGAAAATTTGTAATTGTAAGGTGGTTCATAACAACAATATTGCAGCAGCGCCAGCTGATTGCAATTTAAAACCTTATTTTAGAATTTTCTTTTCGGTGTTAAATCTCTGTCGATCAGATTTGCTGATAACCTACTCAACCGAAGGTTACAACTTCTGAAGTTAATTAAGATACCCAAAAGCACCTTCCTTCTTTTTCTGAAAATGACATGAATATAAAATAATATCCTATGACAATTTCATGGAAATGACAAAATCATCGCGCATGCATATGATAGTGATATATAGGACCATATCATATTATTTTACAGTGAATTATAATAAGATTCAAACCTGCAGCATTTTGTTGACATTGCTAGCTCCAAAAACCTTGTGCACACTGGCAAACTTCTGGGGCTCATCGGCCGGAAAATACGGCGCAAACACGCAATCCTGCGCGCACCTCCGCCGGAGAAGTTTGCAGGCGGCGCACGGCGAAATTGCACCTTGTTTTCTCCCACCATCCTTCATTTTTCCAAGTCCAAGAATGTTTGTTTCAGGGTGTTAAAACCCTTTTTGCTTGAAACCCAGAAAAATATCGAAAATTAGAAAAAGTTATATGTTTCTTTGAATGGTAAAATAATGTGAGGATGGAAAATAAGGTTTGGAAATTAAGAAGGTAAAAAAGAGAATAAAGAGGAGATTGGGAGACGGGAAGGGGAGGCTAGAGGGAGGGAACGGAGGTGATGTTATATAGAGACGTAAATGTGAAAGCAAATCTTATGGGGTCCCAGAAAAGAAGCGGGCCTAGATTTTGCTGGACAAAAACAGCGTTTTTGATAAGATCTTTTGTCCCACCTGCATATTATATTGGAAAATTTTTTGATACGTCACTAAATTATTACTGTATCGATGTGGCACTAAATCTAATCGTCAATCAAATATATTAAATTTAATTTTTTTAAAAATTAAAATTAATTAACAGTTAAATTTGATGATATATCAATACACTACCTTATATTTTGTTTCACTTTTTTTATTTAAATTCTTTTCTATAACCCCTTATGACTTTGATAAATTGGCATATTTGAGAAGAATTGTGTGTGCTTTTATATATATATATTGAAAAAAAAATCTCCTTTCTAAAGAAATAAATATCAAATAATTAATTAATTAAAATAGTATAATGAAGTACATAAATAATTGTACGTGAAATTTTTCAAATTTTAGAAAAAAATTATAAATGAAAAAAAATTTAGTACACCACCTCATATTTTGTCTCATTTTTTTTATTTAAATTCTTTTCTATAATCCCTTATAACTTTGGTAAATTAGCATATTTGAGGAGAGTTTGTGTGTGCATATTGAAAAAAAACTTCTTTCTAAAGAAATAAATATCAAATAATTAAATTAATCAAAATAGTATAATAAAGTATATAAATAATTTTATGTGAAAATTTTTAAATTTTAAAAAAATTATAAATAATTTTTTTTTATTATATTATCAAAAGATTACAAGATAATGTCTATGTAAGTTGTCAATCATAATTTTATAACTTTCTAATTATTATCCTTATATATCTCTCTTATACCTTAAACCCTTAATCAATGCAAATACTTATAATCTAGAAATACATATTTGCTAAGAAATTTCCAACTCAAAAAACTAACTTGAGTTAGAAGGAAATCTATAATAGGATATAATAGCAAATTGATAATAATATGAATTTGGATTGAACATATATATGTATATATATATATAATGTCTTTGGTCCCTTTATTTCATCAAAAGATAGATTTGTTAAAAAGTCTCATTTACTTTTATAAAGTTAAAGAGTGTAATGTCACTTTTATACCCTAATTAAAAAATTATGATATTTAGTAGTATAGTATTAATAGAAAACAACATCCTTTTTGAAACAAAAGAATTATTTTTCACTATATTTATTATATTTAACATTGAATATATTAGCCCATGTTTTTTTAAAGTTTTAGCTATTAGTGATTTGGTTAGCCAAAGATCCTCACACTTGCCAGATTGGATAAAGTGAAGCAAGTGAAAAATTTATAAAAAGGAAGACTCATCTCTATTTTGTCAATCTATTGTGGATAGTCAAAAGGAAACTAAATGGATAGGATGCAAGTAATGGGATTTTCTAGAATGCATGCTTAAGAACATGTAAGTATACATCCTAGTTTGACACCATGTGGAAAGTTTGCATCCCATCTTTGAGAAAAGAGTCAAATTGCACCTATCTTGCAATTTCCAACCATATAAAAAATAATTAAACTAATCTTCATTATTTTAATATTTTATAATTATATTTTTACAAAAAAATTCCAATGAAACAAATGAAACCTTAAATTCAAATTTAATATGCTAAAAAAAGTCTTAAAATAACATTAAATATTTCTATATTATAAAATTTCTTAACATCATTTCTTGTTGCCTTAGTTATTATGCTTATATATGACTTATTTTAAATGCCACAATTACATGTATATGTCATTTCTTTACTTTGAGGACATCTTTAAAATCTCAATCATAATTCTAGGGCAATTAAATAGAATTTTTGGAACACCTCCCCTACCTTCTCCTTATTGAAACCCTTGACTCTTTATCATTTCTTTTTACTATCGTTACATATGTTGCTTTAACCCTTCTTGATCTCTCCTATGCTTTCTCCTTTTTCCTATCTAATTGAAGTTGAAAGTTCTTGGTTGGGTAGCAATGAATCTATTTGCTTAATTCCTTTGTCCTTATTTCATGAAATTTACATCTAGTTTTTTTCTTTTTTGCAATTTCCCTACACTTTTCGACCTTTTATTATCCAATTGATAGATTGTTATTGCTTTTGCCATCATCTTCTTTTTTTTCTTCTAATAGACACTTAAGTAATTAACTTTTGGTTATTATTTACAATTATAAATTTGACTTTGCAGAAGCACTCAAAAATTGGTCTTCATTTTATACTATAAATGGAACTCTTTTCTAGGATTTGGAATTTGGAATCCAAGCTATTCAACACTTTGCTTAGGTCCTTCTTGTTTGTTGGTTCTGTAAGGATCTCATATTTTATGTGCAATCAAGAGTACTTTTGCTCACTATAGTTATTTTTACTAGTATAATTCAAGTCTAGTTAGTGGTTGGTGGTTTGGTTCTTGTTTCCACCTCTAATTTTTGCTATTTTATAGGTTGCAAATATGGAAATCAAATTAAATCATTTGTGACTTCAAAAAGGTTTTCTTTCTTAAAACTTAAAAGCTAAGAATGATAAAAAGAAGTGGTTGCGACAAAAAAGGAAATTGAAATGTTCTTTAGATTTTAAGGTGTAGCAACCAATTTGTAAGGATTTGGAGGTTATTATGTTTCATCTACTTTTAGAATTGAAATACATTGAAAATGATTACTTAGATGAGCTTAGTTTCATCTCAAATGCTATTGATTATTCATGTAATGGTTAATCAATGTCTTGAATATTTTAACAACTATGTTAAATAAGAGATATTAGATAAAAATGGTTTACATTATAAATTATGAAAGAGAACAAGTTGCACACAAACAAATTATAAAATCAAAAACTTAAATTTAGAATTTGAAATTCAAAAATGAAAGCTGGAAATAAGAAATAATAATTTTACTATGAAGTTTGGCATACTTCTTAATGAAGTAAAAGCTTTGAAATATCAAAATGTAGAATTACATAGTCAAGTGCAAATTCTTCAAAAGCAATGCAATCACAATCTAATATGTGATAATCTCAACAAATTGGTTGTTGTTGAGCGGTTTATATTATGTATTTTTTTCTAATAAGGATTATACTATGATGGTGACATTTAAAAAATAAAAAGTGAGGAAGATTTGTAATAAATATAGTTAGTTAGACATTTTTATACATAATGCAAATGATTAAGCTTCAGTAAAAGATGGACTTTGAATCTATGTTATTGTCCCTTCTATTTACTATTATGATCTTAAACTAATCATGATTAGCATGGAATTTGCCACCCAATTTCCATCAACCTAATCTAGTATATTTATTATAGTTTTGAATAATTCATTAAAGAAAGAATAGGAAATAGGAAACATTTAATTAAGAAGATGTATTCCATTCATTAATAAGGTTTTACAAAATATAAGGAAGTTAAGGTCACTTATAACCCATTCACAATAAGGATAAGCTATTTTAACTAACCCAAAAGAGAATTCAACATCGAATCCTCTACCTAAGCCAATATGTAGAATAAAACCTAAAAGATAATTTATATATAAATATCCATTACTACTAAATAACCAAACCAATGATCTTTTAGATAATTTATGGAAGGGGTGAATTTAAGGCTTAATAACTAAATACTTCATTAGATAAACAATACAATAACTTATCCATCAAATCATTATCCTGTAAGACTTAACACATTATCATCACATTAGTAATTCAATTGCAAGTAGCCTAAAAGGGTATTAGACATAGTCACTTTATCATAAATCTATATATCATAAAGAGTTCTTAAGATCTAGTAAATTTCAAATTTATAACACAATATAACGTAATAAGTAATAAATAAATACATGCATTCAAACTTATAGCTCCTATGTTAACTTTAGACCCTTCCCACCCATCCATCCTTATCCCTTCAAAGTCACCTTTATACCCTTCCCATTTAATGCCAATAATTAATTTTATGATGTTTAAATCACGCATTACATATTCCTCAATTCACAATTTTGCTTAAGGCTTTCATTTCTTATAATAAGACATAAGTCATATTTATCACATTATTGATACAATACCATACCTTTATGTATGCCTACATATCATATTTCACTTTACAAATAATAACATAACTTGTTCATAACATGTATTACATCATATATTAGCTCAATTCCATATTTCATCATTATAATTCATGTACCTTATCCTCACTTATCATACTTCATCATATCATAGTGTTTAGAAAGCATACATTCTATGTTGGCCTTTAGATGTCATAATTTTTCAAAGAGAACTAGGTACAATCAACGATATACTCAACTATGAAAATCTTAAAAGCAACTTTAGGGACTATAATTGACTTTATAGTTAAATAGTAGGGTCCAAAGAAAAACTTGATTTATAATAATTGATAATTAAGCTCTAAAGAGCATTCTGAAGGTTTATACTTAACTAAGTAATTAATTATCAACCTTTAGAAAGCTACTAAAGGTTAAATAGTAGACTATACTCTTCCAAAATGAATTTCCTTGTCATAGTCAACTATATAGTCAATTATTATAAAAAAATTTGTAGAACTTCAAATTTTTCACTAATCACTCATCACAAAACTTGCATTTATTGCTATAACTAACCAATAAATCATCATAAACTCCTAAATAGGTATCAACCACATACTATTAATGTTATTCACATCATCCAATCATTCTATTTTACTATTCAATACAAAAACCAAGCATTTATGTGCACAAAGCAATAAAAACTTAAAATGAATATTTTAACTCAAATTTCTTAAATCTACTAAGAATCGATGGTGTATCTACTCACCTTGTATAGAAAGGAATACTGGAAAGTCATTTTTGATGTCTTTTAATCCTAATCAAATAAAAAATAGATAGTTTTTTAAGTTTGGATTCCAAACTTTTAATGGAATCAAACTCATCATCTTTCACTAAACTAAGGAGGAGGTAGGAGAAAATCTTAACAATAAAGATGATTTTACATTGATTGGATGAAGAAATAAAGAAAGTTTGAATTTCCCTCACTTGATTTAATGAAGAAATGGGGAGGAAATGGAAGGAAAGGAAGTTATGTTTGATAGAATTGGAAAAATGAGAAAAAGGGGGAATTTAATGCTTTTAAAAAGAGGAATAGTGTCCTCATGGGCATTTTTGAAAACTCATCCTTAAGTTTCTTTCATACTCACATATTTATTTATAATAACTTAAAAATTTATAATTCTATTTAATTTTCCTCACCTATTTCACATAGAATACATATTCTTATATTTACTAAAATGCTAACTTTTATTTTAGTTAATAATTCATACACTAAATTTTCTATTTATTTGATTATACCAGTTATTTCCATTATTTATTTTACAAAATAAATTCTATATTACTATATTTTAAATATGATGTAATATTTACAAAGTCCTATAATACCATTTTCATGTAGTAGTCTAGCTTGATCCATTTCATGTGACTTTCAAGCTAATGCAGCTACTAGATTGCCTTTTAATCTAAATAATGTGGATTCACCTTCTTGGGTAGAAGATTAGAACATCAAGGCTAATATGGAGTTTCATGTAATTAAAGCAATAAACTCTTGAAAGGTTATCCAACAATATTTGTTTAGGTGTTAAGATAATCCCTAAATAGATTTGAATTTCAACATGTCTCATCCTACATATTTAGATTACCATATTTTGTTATTACCAAGGAGGTCTCGTCAAAAACACTTTTAAAGAGTATTGTGTCCTCTTTATGAAGGTTTCAAGTAATCAATCAAGCAAACTTTGTATTATAGAAGGACTATGCAATAATTAAGTTCAAGTTCTATCTTTCATATGCTATTTACCACTAGCATGGTAAGTTCATGATCAAAATTTTCTTTTCTAGACAGAAACTTCAATTATGCTTTGTTTGGATTAAGGAGAAGTGGGAGGAGAAAGAAATTAGAGGAGAAATAGATTTCTTTTGGATTGTTTGAAATGAGAGAAATTAGAAGAAAAAGAAATTGGAGGAGAAGTTATTTTTTTTTATTTAGAAAGAAAGAAAATAGGAGAGAAAGAAATTGTAATTAGATTAATTAATTATAATGCCTTTATGAATAAAATATAGAGATAGTAAATATTTCTAAAAAATACTAAAGTATTTCTAAAAAATATTAAAATATTTCTAAAATAAAATATTTCTCACATAAGATATTTTTAAAATCTGATATTTCTAAAAAAATAAAATTAAATGAATGTAAGTTTATTGTTTACTTAAGTTATTATTATTTACTTCAAATCTGTTACTATTTACTTAAGTTATTATTTATTAAAATTGTTATAACTAAAGCTCTATTAAACAATTAATTTTGTTATTTAAACAATCTAGTAATAAATAATTGATTCTATTATTATTTAATTAATGGTCCTATAATGAGAAGATCACATCATGGAACCATTAGATATTGTCCATACAAAAATCCAAAGGGAGTGGGATTTTGGAAGTAGATGAAGGAAGAACCCACAAGCAGAAAGAGAAATAGAGAAAGTGTGGGTGTGCTTTAGAAGAAAAAAGAAGCAGTTGTTATGGACTAATGAATAAATCGAAAAATGCATAAAAAGGAAGGTGGTCATTGGTTTTTTTTCCAAAGAGCTCGACCAGATTCCCTTATTGCTAATTGCTGCTTCCAGCATTATGCAACATAACAATAAAGTTGCATTAGCCATGTCCCAAACCCATTTGTGCTACAACCAATCTCTTTTGCAAAATAACAAGAATGCCAAAGAGAAAGGCAAAAACTAACTCCTTTACTTGATTAGAGCTTTTTTGACTAATAGTAGCTTTTCCTTGAATGTAGCAGTAATGGATCTATAGTGGGTTAGAGATGAGGGCAGTGGCTGGAAAATGCAAAAAATAGGGCCTCTTTCTCTTGATTTCTCCCCCAATTAAAGAGCAATATTTCCCGTGGGCCTTACTACTATTCATCTTGAAAATTTCTTTCTTCTCATATTTCACCCCTATATCCAAATGGGTGAAATATGGAATTTCTCCCCTAATTTTTCCTCCTGCATTTCTTTCTCCCCACACTTTTGTCGTTCCAAACACAAGGTTAAAGTTCACAAGTCAAAGCTAGCCATTAAGTGTATCGATACTTTGATTTGTTTATATTATTTCTTTCAGGTTAGTTTGGTTTTTTTTTTGTTATGTCTTTATTTGGTTATTTCTTTTAGGTTTCTTTATCTTCTATGTGTAAGGTTTATCTCCTTCACATTTTGTACTATTTATCTTGTGATGAAAAAAAAAGAAAAATAAATTTCTTGTGGGAATAATTATTTTTATTCTATTTTTAAATATATGTCATTGTTTGTATTTTTTAATAAAAAATTTATGCGAGATAGTTTATTTTTTAAGAATAAAAATATTCATCTTTTCTAAATTCTTATAAAATTATATAAATTTCTTTTTTAGTTTGAAAACTTTCTCAAATTTTTATTTAAACATAAAACGGTACTACACTTACTTTAAATTTGAACTTTTCTTTAATAAAATGATAAGAAAAGATAGTTATAGATTTAAAACAAACAATATATAATAATTTAAGCATTTTATTATTAAATATATGTTTTGATTAAATTTAAATGACTAAAAATCTATAACACTCATGTTCAAATTTGATATTTTCATCAATCATATTTTAGTTG